>OZ024880.1:52552110-53752110 GCA_964017185.1 Rugalucina vietnamica | reverse complement strand
AAGGCGCCAACAGCACAAAAAAATTTTTAAACATCAAGACATAAAACAAAAAGAACCACCACAGAAGTATCGACTTGGAACGATCAGTAACACAAAGTTACTGGCGGGCTTAAACCGGTTTTACATGGCCATAACCTCACCCTCAGCTTCTGCAGTGGTTCATAACATTTAGTTAGTTATTCGGTCCTCGTGGTGAATCTCTAACTAGTCAATGAATCATCAAGAACAAACAAATAAATCATGATAAACATCCTGATGAATCAAAAACCAGGACTCACAGACTGAGTAAGCTGCCCGACGATGGAGATCCCTGGGCGCCGAATAACCTACAAACTCCGGAGCAAAAGAAAAACCTTTTTTATCAATTTTATCGTAGACACTATGAATTGATTTCCAAATATAATGTTGGGTTAAAGACTCTTTTAAATGAGAACCTTTCGGAACCAGAATTTTATGGTGACTTGGTTTACAAATTCAAGAAACTTATAGGAAGTAATGATTTTTCTTTTCAGTTTAGAAAATCATAACACGTTACAGACGTATTGGTAATAACTTGAATGTTATGCGACAGTCTGCATGCTTAGTTTTTAACCCAATCATGGTTGATAAGTACGCTGCCTTCTTAAATTGCACGCCGGTGAGTCGGGCGTCAGACTCTATGCTGGCCCCGACTTAAAGCTATTCATTTTAGTTGGTTTGGGCCGAAGCTGCTTGTCTGTTGCTTGACCCATCGGGGTCCAACTGATGTTTTTCTTTTGCTCCGGAGTTAGTAAGTTATTCGGCGCCCAGGGATCTCCATCGTCGGGCAGCTTACTGAATCTGTGAGTCCTGGTTTTTGATTCATCAGGATGTTTATCATGATTTATTTGCTTGTTCTTGATGATTCATTGACTAGTTAGAGATTCACCACGAGGACCGAAGAACTAACTAAATGTTGTGAACCACTACAAAAGCTGTGGGTGAGGCTAGGGTTTTGTAAAATCGATTTAAACCCGCCAGTAACGTTTTGTTACTGGTCGTTCCAAGTCGATACTTCTGTGGTGGTTCTTTTTGTTTTATGTCTTTGTGCTGTTGGCGCCTTATGTATGTTTTCACATTTTTAGTTAAGTTAAGGTAACTGAGTGGCCACCTATTGGGAAAATGGCTGCTCATTCGGCTTACGAAATGTTTTCATGGTATAGGTACCTGGTTGTTAGTTTGTTTTTTTTCCCACCTCGGGTTTTTGGAGTGGGAATCTTTTGCTGATTGCGCCTTTTCCTGATCTTTGCCTACTTGTACAATCTTATTAATGTAATTAATTAGCTATTCATATCAACTTGTTTGCTTGATTTTCTTCAGTCCGTCCATTGGCTGTCCACGTCTCTAGTAATAACGTATACTTAGCATAGATATAAAAATACAGATATATATAAAATGTTATTTTGTTTTCTTGAGTCCGCCCATTGGCTGTCCATATCTCTGGTAACAACAATATCGTAGCAAACGGAAACAACAGACTGTACCTGGTCTGTGAAACAGAATCTTGTTACCCAGCAGCAAGTATAAAATGGAAGAATGGTTCTGAGGAACTTCCAAACAACAGTGCACAAGTTACAGAACAGACAGGACTGTACGGAGGATCAAATTATTCCCAGATCTTAATGCTGACGCCCACTCGCTATATGGACGGTGATAAGATTGTCTGTGAAGGTTCAAACTCCCTTAGTGGCAATCAACCTGTTGCAAAGTCGGTGATACTTGATCTGAAATGTAAGTTGTTATTTTAGTTAATTTGTGTTTATATCCTCTCCTGGTCTGCAAACCAGAATATTGCTACCCAGAAGCAAGTATAAAATAGAGAATCGGCGAAAGAGCTTTTTTCTTCGAAATATGTGCATGTGTTCATTGCAGGGGCATTATATAATGCAGTTTTTACTGAGTTCAACTGCCAACCAACTCTTCATTATATGTTTTGAATATCGGTTTGTAGTCTGAGTCGATTTATCGCAAAGGAGACCGTTCATTCTGTATGGGAGACTGTCTGTAGAAAACACTTAATAAGTTTTTGGTTAAAAAAAAAAAAAAAAAAAAAAAAAAAAAAATCACTTTTTGTCAGCGAATTAGATAGTTTGAATATGACTTCATCGATTTCCGAATTTTTTTCCTCCAGGAAACAGTACCCTTTAAAATATTTTGAGTGAAAACATATTTTCTGCGATTAACCTTAATAGAAATTGAAACAGTTTTTTTTTTGCGGTGCGTCCCACCCCCCCCCCCCCCCCCCCTGGGACCAAGAAAATCCGTCACAGTTGTTGTTTACTGAGAAATCAAAAATAATATCGGTATAGATTCCTTTTTCTAATCAACGTTTAATATATTTGGCCCTATTTGGATTAAAATAGTTTTTTTTGTATCGACTATCCTGTTGAAAGTTGCAAAATTTCAGTAATTCTCTTTGGCTCCATGCTGCCAAATCTATGTATAGGGTCACTAAAAAGGCTTAAGTAGCCAAAACGGCGTTATGGCCCATCCCCTGTCTCAAATATGTCCGCTGCTCTTAAAGGATCTCAGTTTTGTTTTTAGCTCACCTGAGCCGAATGCTCATATGGTGAGCTTATAACAGGTAGCCGGACAAATCGGACCCGTCGACTCGAACCCATGGTATTTTTCGGACCCAAGACGACTCGGATCCAAATCCGAGACAACTCGGACTCAATTTTAAGACGACTCGGACCCAACAATAAGTTGACAAAAATAGAATTTTGATTGTGTTTTATATGCAGCGTACCTCACTTGACCAACCGAAACGTAAACATAGGTTCCCGTAACTGTTGAGAGTCGTCTTCCACATCCTAAAATTTAATTCAAAACTGCAAATATATTTAATAGTTTTCTTCCTTTTTAATTTAACTGTTAAATTGCATTAAAAGTTATCGTACTTTTGAGAAACCTTAGGTTTACCTCAGCACTGGGAGCACTCTGGCACTGCTCACAAAGAAATGTGAGCGTCTCCACCCTCCTTTGCAGCCTGTTGATACTCTTCCCGATCAATACCTGGAAAGCAAATTATGAAATCTTCAAAAATTATTTGTAATATTGCTGCTCATGATGTTTAGGTGACCTGGGTTATTGGATATTTGGTCACTTCTTTGATATCATATCATAAGTCTGTTTAATAAATGCAGGATGGTGCTTTAAAGATAGTGATGTTTAAGTAAATATTATCATTTTTTATAACACAAAACTTCACCTTGGGGCACGAGTGGCACCTCAAGTAAGTATCACGATCCATTCGATGATTTAATCAAAGGCGAAAATTATTTTATCAGCCATGACTTCTGTAATCGATAATCGATAATCAACACACATAAATTGATAGAGGTATTAGTATGTCGGTATTTGGTAGATTTTAGTTGTAAATCTAACAGTTGGCTAGAGTAAAATAATATGCGAGCAGTGACCTGCCTTTAAATAGATATACATGAATAACTTTTTATAGGCGCAGATGAGGATTTTTCTGTTTTGGTCGCAAAGTATTGTCACATTTGACACACATATCAAACATTGTCTAAAATTGCTGCTGATAAGTCTTCATAAAACAAAGCAGAAAAGGTTAAAGTTAAAATCAAGTTAATGAAGTTATTAGTTATAATATTTTGAGTAATTCATAAAACAATATAATGCATTTTGATATTGTCCCTCGATATGGGTCCGATTTGTCTTGGGTCCGAAATAAAAAGGTTTGGGTCCGATTCGTCTCGGGTCCGAAAAGGTTTGGGCCCGAGTCGTCCCGGAAATTTTGGGTGCGAGTCGTCTTGAGTCCGAGTTGTCTGACATTCTTATAGAATAGGCAGGCATCCGTCGTCCGTCGTCGTCGTCGATTGCAAAGGAGAATATTTTTGAAGCCAGTGGGCCGATCTTGATCAAATTTCATGGGAACTATCATTAAGTAGAGGGATTGATTGCATTAAGGTTTGGAGCAGATTGTCTCAAAATTATGATTTCTATGGCAATTACCCTTGACCCCGAAAAAACTTAAGTTGTGGCAAGCATATGTAATTTTTCTGTGTGCACAGGACGTCAGGCTTTCACAAAAACACATCATTACAGGTCATCACTAATGCATGTTTCTCAATACAGGCTTTCAAAATCTAGGCAGACTGAATACGGGTTCTGACGTGGTCCTTTCTCATATACATGTAAACATTTTCAAAGACGGCTTTTGAAAATCAGCCGTCAAACTGAAAAAAAAACATGGCGGTAAACACTAAATTAACAATCAGGTACTATTACTAAGAAAGCATATCGTAAGCCGAATGAGCAGCTATTTTTTCCAGTAGGTGGCCACACAAACACAACTAAAATACGAAAACATACATGAGGTGTTAACAGCACACAAAAATCAACATCAGCACCAATACATAACACAAGAAGAACCACCACAGAAGTATCGCCATGGAACGATCAGTAATAGACAATTACTAGCGGGCTTAAATAGATTTTACATGCGCCTATCCTTACTCTCTGCTACTGCAGTGGTGCACAACATTAAGTTGGTTGTTCGGTCATCGTTGTGAATAACTAGTCAATGAATCATCAAGGACAAAGAAATAAATCCTGACAACCACCATGATGAATCAGAAACGAGAACTTACAGATTGAGTAAGCTGTCCCGACGATGGAGATCCCTGGGCGCCAAACAACGCACTGAAAATTCGGAGCAAAAGAAAAACACCAGTAGAACTCCGATGGGCCAAGCAACAGGCGAGAAGCTCCCGTTTCAACCAACTAGAAAGAACAGCTATAAGTCGGGGCCATCATAGAGTCTGACACCCGAGCCACCAGACAGCATAGTCAACAACCATGATTAGGTTAAAAACTAAGCATACAGATTGTCGCATAAGGTTTAAGTTATATCCTATACGTTTGTAACGTATAATGATTTTTTTCTGAACTGAAAAGAAATAAAGCTGATTCGACTGATCAACATTTTAAACATTGATCCAGTTCGCAGCAAGATACTTTGGTATGGGATGCTTTTTAATCATACGGAACAATAAAGAGCCGATACCTTACCTGTAATTTAGTCTATTGCCGATAAAAATATACATAAATGAATCGGACATTGATTTTCAATGTTTGATTAAAACTTAATTACAGCAGATTTCAAATTTGTTCTTTCGGAATATTGTAATTTAATGTTTTCCTGATTTAATGGAAAAAGGTGCAAGTAGGCAAAGATCAGGAAAAGGCGCAATCAGAAAAAGATTCCCACTCC
Source organism: Rugalucina vietnamica (assembly GCA_964017185.1). Classification (NCBI taxonomy): domain Eukaryota; kingdom Metazoa; phylum Mollusca; class Bivalvia; order Lucinida; family Lucinidae; genus Rugalucina; species Rugalucina vietnamica. Next base: position 53,746,853 of record OZ024880.1, on the reverse strand, counting down.
AAAAACCGAGGTGGGACAAAACCAAACTAACAATCAGGTACTTTATACCATGAAACATATCGTAAGCCGAATGAGCAGCTATTTTCCCAATAGGTGGCCACTCAGTTACCTTAACTTAACTAAAAATATGAAAACATACATAAGGCGCCAATTTTAAACACCAAGACATAAAACAAAAAGAACCACTACAGAAGTATCGACCTGGAACGATCAGTAACACAAAGTTACTGGCGGGCTTAAACCGGTTTTACAGGTACCTAACCTCACCCTCAGCTTCTGCAGTGGTTCATAACATTTAGGTAGTTATTTGGATATTGTTTCGTTTAAATATTTAGATTTTTCGAATGGGCAAAATCAAAATTTAAAAATGTCCTATTTGGTCGCATTTTTCTTATATCTGATATATAAAAAGCGTAAAATCTGCCAAAGGTGCTTTGATGAAAAGCCAAATATATCGTTTTCAAAACATTTTTTATAAATTTGTTCTTTCGGATTATTCATCAGAAGAAAATGATCTTTCTAACGGCATGCTTAACTGCAAGATCAAGCGACATTTGGCGTGGGCAAATTGAGTGTGTTTTCTAGTTACTTTGCGATTTGTTTCTAATTTCCGTAAATCACTAGTCATCGGCAAATCCCGTAAACCGGGCGGAGAATTACGGACACCTGTTTATTAGCGTCTCTGCTAGTTATTAGGTATAATACTTCTTTTCGTTGTTATTTATTTATTTATTTATTTATTTATTTATTTATTTATTTATTTATTTATTTATTTATTTATTTATTTATTTAATTATTTATTTATTTATTTATTTATTTATTTATTTATTTTCTACAACATGGAGACTATTATTTCACACAAAAGAAAAAAGTAAAAACAAATTCTCACCTCGAACAGTGACCCTGCCTCGAAAATGATAAACGCTATAAAATTTATCAAAAATGCTACACATTCATTGCGAAAACATGCCAATGTAACAAATAGATTTTTCTTAAGATGCAAAAATTGAAAATTTTAATAAGAAAAGTTTTGATTTTTTCTTATTTCTGCCAAAACATAGATTGTGGGAACTCGTTAGAACCGCCTCGCCGAGGCGATTCTAACGAGTACCCACAATCTATGTTTTGAAGCAAAAACAGGTATACCCCTGCATACCCCAGTTTTACTATATAAAAGTTGGGTTCAAGGAGATATACATTACACGGACATGTTTTCCTGATGATCATCTTGTCGTAATGATTATCTTTTAAGTTTTAAGTATAATTTAATAAACATTCCATATCCTCACATAATGTGACATCTCTTAACAACAAACACACACAAGTTTATTGTAGTACTTGCAATTGGTGCAATTAAAGTTTGAATTTCACACCTGAGTAACACTTTTTATACCCCGACACTTCAAAAAGTGCGGGGTATTATGTTATACCCTCCGCACAAAAATTTCGTTCGAGTGTCTGTCCGTCCGTCTGTCCGTGCGTCCGTCCGTCCGTCCGTCAGCGCTTTGTTTCCGTGCTCTAACTTGAGCATTTATTGACCAATTTTCTTCAAGCTTTGTATAGGAGTTTATATCAGGAAGGAGTGGCTTGGGATTGAAGGTGGGCAAATTTCGTCAAATAAGTACAGAGTTATGGCTCTTGATTTACTTTAAAATTTCGTTTCCGTGCTCTATCTTGAGCATTTATTGACCAATTTTCTTCAAACTTTGTATAGGAGTTCATATTAAGAAGGAGTGGTTTGGGATTGTAGATGGGTAAATTTCGTCAAATAAGTACAGAGTTATGACCCTTGATTTACGTTAAAATTTCGTTTCCGGGCTCTATCTTGAGCATTTATAGACCAATTTTCTTCAAACTTTGTATAGGAGCTAATATTAGGAAGGAGTGGTTTTGGATTGAAGATGGGTAAATTTTGTTGAGTAACTACAGAAATATGGCCCTTGACTTATATTAAAATTTTGTCTCCGGCTTTTATATCTTGGGCATTTATAGACCAATTTTCTTCAAACTTTGTAATGGAGTTCATATTAGGAACGAGTGGTTTGGGATGGAAGATGGGAAAATTTCGTCAAATAAGTACAGAGTTATGGCCCTTGATGTATGTCAAAATTTCATTTTCGGGCTCTTATCTTGAGCATTTATTGACCAATTTTCTTCAAACTTTGTATAGGAGCTAATAATATGAAGGAGTGGTTAGAGATTGAAGATGGGTAAATTTTGTTGAACAAGTACAGAGTTATGGCCCTTGACTTATATTAAAATTTCGTTCCCGGCCTATATCTTGGGCATTTATAGACCAATTTTCTTCAATCTTTGTAAAGGAGTTTATATTAGGAAGGAGTGGTTTGGGGTTGAAGATTGGAAAATTCTGTCAAATAAGTACAGAGTTATGACCCTTGATTTATGTTAAAATTTCATTTTCGTGCTCTATCTGGAGCATTAAATTTTATTGACCAATTTTCTTCAAATTTTATATATGAGTTCATATCAGGAAGAGTGGTTTGGGATTGAAGATGGGTAATTTTCGTCAAATAAATACAGAGTAATGGCCTTTGATTTGTGCTACAATATTGTTTCTAGGCGCTGTCTTGAGCATCTGTAAACCAGTTTGCTTCAAACTTTGTTAAGGAGTTCATATCTAGAAGATGTGGTTTGGTATTGTAGATTAATGTCGTCAAGATATTATGTGCATCTGTACTAAATTAAATTTGCGTGGCGGGGTATCATGCATGCCTGCAGCGCTTTTATTACTCAATTTGGTGACCAAACAATAACGTCTCCATGCCCCAGTTTGAACAAAGCAAAAACCGACATGAGCATTCTTAATTAACCTCAATCAAAATTCTCTCTCTCTCTCTCTCTCTCTCTCTCTCTCTCTCTCTCTCTCTCTCTCTCTCTGTAAAGCTGCAGAATAACGCTGAAACTGCACAGTGTTTCACTTTAATAAAAATTTTCGATGAAATTAAGATTTGTTTCTTACTGTGTTGCTAATTTCTTTACGCTGATTCGTTCTGATTTTATTTCTGATCTCAGCCATGGGCTAGATCATCCCGTTAAGTTTCCCGTTAAGTTTCCTTTCATCGCGCATTCATTCATTCATTCATTCATTCTCAGTCGCAAATCACGGTATATTAATTCATTATTTTTGCTATTTACTTTCTAAAAAGGCATCTAATGGCGTTTATGTTTTAAACAAAAAAGTAAGTACTATAATTAATATTACTTAAAATGCAAATATAGACGACACGGTTGCGGAGCATCAATGTTGTTTTAGTCTATGACCTAAGGGTATGATTGAAAGCGTGGCTGATTTTATGACATGGATTATAAAACCACACCATTTCACATTTGAGCCGAGGCGTGAGAAAAACAGTCTACGGGGGTTCCGACTAAGTCTGACACAAACCGGCTTGTGTACTACAACATTTGGCTAGAAGCTTGTTCGGATTTAGGAAGACAAGACAATCCGTGTAGAAAATATGGCGCTGATCAGCTAGACAATTGCTATACAACTGGCCTGAGCCTTTGTTTTTGCATAGGTAAAATTACGGTTTTCATATGACACGGCTCATAAATATTGCGACAATGCAAGGAGTTGATCAGCTTGTGCACTTGAAATTTGTCCAAGCCAGGTTTGACGGATTCAAAAGCAAACCATTCTACGCATATATAAAGACTTGAAAATAGGAAATAAAGATTAAGCAAGTGATCAGGCTGCGAGTTGGTTCTAACGTGTGCCCACAATATATGTATTGAGCAGTAATAAGAATGATATAAAACAATTTCTACTGAAAAACTTTCAATTTTTACATTTTTCGAAAAATCTGTATATTGCATGTCATGAGCGTGGTTTTTCGTAATGCTTACATTTAAATACGTGACATATATTACATGCCTTTAGCACCTATTTTGAGCAACTAAATAAATAAATAAATAAAAATAAATAAATAAATAAATAAATAAATAAATAAATAAATAAGAATAATTCAACTGAATGCATACAGAATGCATACAGAACAAACTGGTCCATAAGTTTAACCGCGATGATGTGATCTTGTGCATTTGAATGGGGAAAACACGAGTATTCTTTCATTCAAAATTGTGTTGTTTTTACCGTCATCAAAGCCACACATTTGAATATCCTTATAAATTATTTTGAATTATGTGACTACCTATTATTTCATCGATGATAAATTTATAAGACAATTTATGATCCAATTTTATGGTTGCCCTCGGGCTAAAGATACACAGGTAATTTTACGGACAGAGACGCCAAGTAAATCGTAAATCACCGGAAAGAACCGAAGATGATTCACCTGTGTCACTAATTTCCTCAGCTGATAAGACGATAAAACGTGTTGAGGAGACTTTTTCCACATGTTGAGGGCATGTAGTAGGCCCTGCTTTAAGATGACTTACGGCGTCTTGACCTTAGCGACCCTTATCTGTAGATAGTTAATAATTTGTTATTCCCAGATCATCCCATGACCACAGTTGATGAAGGACCAACTAAGACTGTAACGGAAGGACAGCCAGATGTGTCTCTCACTTGTAGAGCAAGCAGTAAACCAGCAGCTAATTTTAAATGGTACAAGGGTTCTGGGACATCACCTGTTGATTCTGGTACTGGCACCTTAAACAACAACATGTTGAAGTATACCATAGATACCGTAGAAAAAACAGATGCCGGTGATTATCACTGTACTGCTGACAATGGTGTTGGAACCGCTGACAATTTTGATGGAAATGCTCGACTCATTGTTCAGTGTAAGTTGTATCAAAATCAATGATTGGATCCGAATACAGGCTCAGGGTCGCATAATTTTCAAAACGTATTGTGGTTTACGGTTTAGAAGTCAAATAGCTTTAAATGATAAATGGAGAAGAAGATTAATATCACCTCAATTCTGAGGTATTGCTGTTAGACATTAGTGTGTATCATTCTTCCTTATTGTGTTGTTTTAATACGCTTTGTCCTGCTTCAGATCCCCCTATCATCACTATAACTGCGACTAATGCAACAGAAACTGACACAGTTGCCGAGATTGTGTGTGGTGCAAGTGGAGTTCCTGACAAGTATACATTTCTCGATTGGAAACAGACATGGTTAGAGACTGGTGACCTCATCAGAGACAGGATATCAACCGTCACTACAGGTCCAGCTAACAGACAGGTTCTATCACTAGCTAACCCTTCATACCAAGACACCGGTGTGTACAGTTGTGGAGCGTCAAACAACATATCTCGCTGGGGTACATCAAACAAAGAAATGCGAATGTCTATCTTTCTATTCGTCAAATGTAAGTTTTATGTTGGCATGTACATAAAAATTAAGTAAACTGAAGTGAACTTTGATGCTTTTGCAGTTTCGGAGTTTGCGAAATACAAATACACGAACTCGTATATTGATTTTTGAAGAAAGTTGCTAGTAATAAATTTTTTACATACCTGTGCGTATGCGTTTATTCAGTTTTGCGCTTGAGTCCAGCCAAAGTGTTAAGCTACATGTACAGCTGTATAACCTTAAACGCAAATATCTTTCATCTACATAGAGCGTGCGTTTTTCGTCTTCGTGTTAATGAAGGTTGCTGAAATTTCTGAGAACGTGCTGTCTGGAAATGAATAGTGCCACTGTAATTTGTAACTTCTCCGCACTTATGGTTCGGCGGGGTAGGATGTCAGTAGGTCTTCGCTCGTAAGGGTATGTGATACAAATTCGAATGACCGTTGTCCAAAGTCTAGAAGCATTTTATAAGGCATTTAAATCAAACAAAATCAACCTGGTCAGAACAGACTCATAATGTAAACGCAATAGCCACAAATGTAGACAACACAGTTGGGTTACAACATAACATTAGCAGACTATGGAAACACACAACACATGTAAGGATTTATTTCTATATAGGGCACTGTGAACCATATTTTATTTGGTTAAGGTAACTGAATGGCCGCCTGTTGGGAAATAGCTACTCACTCTGCTTACGATATGCTTTCTCAGTTTAAGAAACTAATTAACAATTTACTTTATTCCCATCTCGTTTTCTGAGTGGAAATTTCTTTCTGATTGCGCAATTTCCGTACGCGTCTCATTGCCCACTTGTACCTTTTTAGGGATTCAAGATTCCAAATACTTAAAAATCAATGTCCATTGCCACGTAATTCTTCTGCTATGTTATAATTGTTTGATGATTTAATGTTGAATATAAAATTATGTGCTGTTTGCACCTTTTTTAACGTTTTTGTCTATTTCATTAATTCCGGGTAACTGAGTGGCAGCTTATTGAGAAGAAGCAGCACACTTGACTTACGATATATTCTCTTTACGTAAATACCTGATTGTCACTTCAGTTGTTCCCGATTCGGTTTTGGAGCGTTACTTTCATTCTGATTGAATCATTTCCTTGTCATTATTGTTTTAACTTTGACTGTATTATTCCCCACCTTTCAGCTCGGCCAGTCATCACACAACCACCCAGTAGTACAGAGAGTCCATATTATGTCCCAGCAATACTAAACCAGGCATATACAGTCAATGTGTCCTTTTATTCAAATGCGGGTCATTCGGAAGCTATGCTTTACAAATTGTCAAATGGATCGTCACCTAGAAGTTTTGATACGACCCATGTTACAGATGTTTCATTACAGACAAAGGAGGATATTGTCAGTTTAATTGTTCATGGAAAAACAGTAAACACTGGAGGCTACACTCTTACTCTGACTCATACCCTGACTCAAGAAGATCAGTTCGGGATGTATGTTCTAAAAATACCAAATGACATTGAAAACGAAGATTTTGTGTTCATGATCACCCCTGAAGGTAAGATTGCTACAAAAATCCGAAATTTCCTGTCAAATCATTCAGAAACAATAGCATAGCTGATGTCGCAGTCAATATTAAGCGCATTTAATATCATGTACACAGTCGTGTACATGCACTATAATTGAATAAGCCACTTGGTCCGATTTCACACAAACGCAACTCTAAGGCAATTCTTATGGTGATGACTTTGAATTATTATAAAATGTATATTTTGAAACTGAAAATTGTGTATTTTTCAGGCCCTCCTTCAACACCTGTGGAGCCAGAGATTGTCAGGTACAACGAACACAGAGTAACCGTATCATGGATTCGAGGATTTCATGGCGGATATGATCAGACTTTTGTGATACAGTACAGCACAGATTATATTTTATGGCAAGATGGCACTACGAAGAACGGCGGACTGAGTAGAAGCACAGGAAGAATAAATGCAACGGTTGAAGGTCTTGATGCAGCTACTCATTACTATATTCGAATATATTCATACAATATTCGAGGTTCATCTGGGTACAGCGGAATTGTGAATGTTACCACACTTGAAAATGAAGGTATAAAATCTCTGTGCATTTCATTCCAAATTTTATAGCAGAGGAGACTGCTTTAGATATCCTACAATGTAGCACGTCAACTTATAAGGACTAAGGAGAGAGAGAATGTACACAGACTTGTACACTGCAAATTGCAAATTTATATATTGCAAATGACAATTGTATAAAAGATTAAAAATATTCAGATTCTACTGTTGTGCCAAGAGTCTTTGATGGTCCGACTTAAAGCTATTCATTTTAGTTGTTTGGGACCGGAGCTTCTTGTCTGTTGCTTGGCCCACCGGGGTCCAACTGGTGTTTTTTCTTTAGTCCCGGAGTTAGTAGGTTATTCGGCGCCCAGGGATCTCCATTGTCGGGCAGCTTACTCAATCTGTGAGTCCTGGTTTTTGATTCATCAGGATGTTTACCGTGATTTATTTGTTTGTTCTTGATGATTCATTGACTAGTTAGTGATTGACCACGAGGACCGAAGAACTAACTAAATGTTATGAACCACTGCAGAAGCTGAGCGGGAGGTTATGGCCATGTAAAACCGATATGAGCGCGTCAGTAACTTTGTGTTTCTGGTCGTTTCAAGGCGATACTTCCGTAGTGGTTATTTTTGTTTTATGTCTTGGTGTTTAGAATGTTTGTGCTGTTGGCGCCTTATGTATGTTTTCATATTTTAAGTTAAGTTTAGGTAACTGAGTGGCCACCTATTGGGAAAATAGCTGCTCATTCGGCATACGATATGTTTTCATGGTATAAGTACCTGATTGTTAATTTGTTTTTTCCCACCTCGGTTTTATGAGTGGGAATCTTTTTCTGAATGCGCCTTTTCCTGATCTTTGCCTACTTGTACCTTTTCGAATTCGCAGCATATTCAAAAGTGTAGATAATAATCCATGTTTTTTTTTTGTTTTTGTTAGAGTGTGTGCGTGGGGAGGGGGGGGGGTAGCAGAAAGCGACACAAATGGGAACTAAGTGATTACCCATCGAACATTTTAACACGTAAACATTGTTTATGTACTCTGAAACAGCTGCTTGCTCACCTTGCGACATGTACTGTCTTTATCGGTATCTAATTGTGTTTGATTTCAAACCTGAGTTTTGATATAATTGCACAAGTTCCTTATCATTGCTCAGCTTTACTTTCTTTAGATATTGAAATGAGCCGAACTGAAAACGACAGTGCAAGCACCTCGGCGATCATTGGTGGGGTCATTGGAGCAGCTATAGTGGCGCTGATTAGCGCTGTCGTCGTTGTTATTATAGTTCTTAGATACAGAAAAGGTACGTCCATTAATATATTTGATTATATTTTGCATATTATAAATTATTTTACTTTTTCTACACTTTTAATTTTGCGTGGTATTGTTTTCTCATTAATAAATGTGTTAAACTAAAGTTACATTTGATGGTTAATATTTTACAGTTTTACCGTTGTTGGTATACTTTGCAACCTGACCACAGATTATAGTCGTGCATTATAGCAAAGTATTAATGTCGGTCTACCAGACACGTTTATCCCAACAGCTGCACAGGCGTATACTACCAGTCGTTTTATTGTGTGTATTAAAATTGCAACTTTAAGGAGGCTTGAAATTCTTCCACTGTATAATAGGCAAAGATATAAAATATACAAAATATACGTTATTAAATATCCACATTTTTTATGATAATTATGCACATCTTTACGGCAATATATACAGGAACAAAATATAAAACACTTTTAACCCTTTGTAAAATTGTGAAAATAATTTTATTTTCACATTTTTAAGTGATGCTATTATTTTATAACATCGTACATTTGTTTTATTCTTAGGCACAGCTACAGGCCAATTAACTGAAGTTCGCATTTATTCGTATTTGTGTTACGGGAAATGCAATACACCGTGTATGAAAACGTACAAGTAGGCAATGATCAGGAAAAGGCGCAATTAGAAAGAAATTTCCACTCGATCAAACGGAGTGGGAAAACATAAAGTGACAATTAGACGGTCGTTCATCTCTCACTAATGAGAAAGACCATCATTACTTCTTTAATAGGCTTCATAGAATCTCTTTTTTCGTAGAGAGTTGCTCCTTTGTTGATGAGACCTCGCCACTTTGATCGCTTCTGTGCAGTCTGTTCCCAAGACCATTGGTATGTCGAAATCCTTCAGAGTAGCTTTGAGGGTGTCTTAGTAGCGTTTCGTCTGTCCACCTAGAGAGCGCTTTCCCTCTTGTGGTTCTCCATAGAAGACTTTCTTTGGACGTCGCTCATTAGGCATTATTATAACATAGCAAGTCCACCTTAGCTGTGCTAGCTTTAAGACAGTATGCATGCTTTGCATCCCTGCTTTCTTCAGGACCACCGATTTCTGGATTTGTTTTTCTTCCCACTTGATGTTTAACAACTTTCTCAAACAACTTAAGTGGAAATGGTTAAGTCTCTTTGCATGCCGCTGGAACACTGTCCAGGTCTCACATGCATACAAGAGGGTTGACAGTACCACAGCCTTGTAGACTTTCAGCTTGGTGTCAAGCTTGACTCCATTTTGCTCTCAGACATTTGCACGGAGTCTTTTAAATGCCACACTGGCTTTTGCAATTCTGGCAGTGACCTCATTATCAATGTGCACTGCTCTGGAAAGAGTGCTTCCCAGGTAGGTGAATTTATCAACAACTTCCTTTTTTGTCAATTCACAGTGAGTGTTGTTTAATTGTACGGTTTTCCAGGTGCTGGATGGTTTTTGTGCTGATTGTGAGATCATAGTTATCATATGACTGTGAGACTTGATCCTTGGCTCTTTGCATTGTTGCGCCTGAGTTCGCATTCTTTGACTAGTTAGAGATTCACCACGAGGACCGAAGAACTAACTAAATTTTATGAACCACTATAGAAGCTGAGGGTGAGGTTAGGCGTCTGTAAAACCAGTTTAAGCCCGCCAGTAACTTTGTGATCGTTCCAAGGCGATACTTCTGTGATGGTTCTTTTTGTTTTATGTCTTGGTGTTTAAAAAAATGTGCTGTTGGCGCCTTATATGTGTTTTCATAGTTTTAGTTAAGTTAAGGTAACTGAGTGGCCACCTATTGGGAAAATAGCTGCTCATTCGGCTTACGATATGTTTCATGGTATAAGTGCCTGATTGTTAGTTTGTTTTTTTTCCCACCTCGGTTTTTGGAGTGGGAATCTTTTTCTGATTGCGCCTTTTCCTGATCTTTGCCTACTTGTACATTTTTTATCCATACCATCTGCATAAAGGAGCTCATCTAGAACATCAGTGTGTAACTTAGTTTTGGCTTGCAACCTTCTGAGGTTAATTATATTGCCATCAAAACGGTACCTGATCGGGAAACGAGGGTCACTGTCCTGAAAAACATCCAAGTACATGGCAGAAAACATCATGCTGAACAGTATTGGTGCCATAACACAGCCCTTTTTGACCCCATTCGTTACCTCAAAGGGTTGAGAGAACTCTCCATCATTTTGCACATGTGCTTGCATGCCATCGTGAAATCGCCACACCATTGCTATGAATCTGGCTGAACAGCCAAACTTGGCCATGATTTTCCAGAGTCCATCACGACTTACTGTGTCAAAAGCTTTGATGAGGTCGACAAACTTCATGTATATATCTACTTTCTGTTCTTGGCATTTCACCTGAAGCTGTCATGCTGTGAAGATCGTGTCTATTGTCCCTCTGTCTTTTTTTTTTAATCTGTATTGACTTTCTTGGATAAGTCCCTTCTGATCAAGATGAACATTAAGGCGGTTCATCAGATTTATGCCAGTATTATCCCAGCTATGCATAAGAGGGAGATGCCTCTGTGGTTGTCACAGACTTGTGGATTTCCTTTCCGTTTGTATAGGTGGATTATGGATGCATCTTTAAATTCTTGTGGGATAGCCTCCTTCTTTCCACATACAGTAAAACAACTCTGTCAGTTTCTCTGCCATGAGTAGCCCCCGGCCTTATAAACCTCTGCCGGAATCGCATCTGCACCTATACCTTTGCCAGATGACAGTTGTTGAACTTCTTTGTCTTGTTTCCATGACGGTTGTAGATTCATCTAACAGAACATTGCACTCTATCTGTGGAAGTCTGTCGATTGCATCCTCATTGATGCTTGCTCACTGCTCTTAAAGGATCTCAGTTTATTTTTAATTGGTGGTCGATTCAGCACCCTATTGAAATGTTCTGCCCACCTTTTCAAGATAGTCTCTTTATCTGTGAGAAAGTGCTTCCATCTGCACTAAGCCATAAATGGGCCATAAATGGTTCTCAGTGCATCATGAAATTTCTTCTATTTTCTTCCTCAGCGACAAAATCTTGCATGTCCCTAAGCTTGATATGGACTGTCTTACAAATGTTGCTGTAGGCTGCTTTCCTGGATACTGAGCTAGTATCATCTTGACGTACCTTGTGCAATCGGTGTTTTTTCTTCAAGAAGCCTCTGAATTTCATCATCATTCTCATCAAAGCAGTCTTGATGTTTGCAAATATTGGCATAGTGTTTTATTTTCAAGTATCATGTGAAGTGGATGGATGTCTATTTGAAGTTGCCTGTTCTACAAATACATAATTTGTTATATCAAAGGTCAGTCGGCAAGGTAAAAAAGCAAAAACAAAAAAATATTATTGTACAGTCTTTTTTTCTTTCATCTGTTTGCTGAGAAGACTTTATTTTGTCATATTTCACTTGAAGCAATGTTATCGTTAATATCACGTCTTAGTGTGCCTTTGCTTTATCTGCTTTTCAGCTTTGTCACAGGCAACAGGAGGTCGGCGCAACAGGTAACAACCTTTGTTGTTTTAATTAGCTTATAAATTGATCTGAATTAAGGTAAAGAACCATAAAAACCGTGGCGCTTAAAGGTCTGTGCGTCGCGAAGGACGAAATGCCACAAAGTCGCGCCAATGACGTCGTTTTCAAGATGGCGTCGGCTTTAGACGTGCGGTCCGAACACAAGGTAAATATCGACAGAAGCAAAGAAACGGATCGCTTTTATTGTGAATTTACGAACCTACGCATTATAATGAGAGAGAGAAAAAAAAAGGTCCAGAAAAAAGCAACGGCGATAGTCGAATGCCGTTTCCAATTTATGCATATTTCTTAATTTAAGATTACGAGCATGTGCTTTTGGATTATAGTAGGCCTATAAAACTGGTGACATAAAGACAAAAATGCATTGATAGAATTTCCAGAAATCTGATGTAAGTTTATATTACGTACTACCATTCATTGCCGACGGCTTTATCGTGTGGACAGTGCGGGACTCGAGGATCGAACCCGCCAAAGCCTCATTATTATCATTTATTTATTCATTCTATTCATTCGCCTGATAATTTTTTTTATTTATCAAATTTTATTTATCAAATTTTTTTATCTATTTATTTATTTATTTATTTATTTATTCGTGGTGTTTTGATGACTTATCCGATCGAGCTTTACAGTTTCGTGGAAGGAACTTGAGCTTTGGATTGAGGCTCTGCATGAGAAAACCAACAATCGGGGTTTAGTTTTAGTTTAAACATATTTTATTCAGATTCACAAATAACATATCTACATACATTGGTTAAAGGGTTAATCGGGGTTTCTGTCCAGGTCTGACACAATCCAGATTGTACAGCCACAGAAGCAGGATTATCTTTGAAATATGCGAATAACATAATCAACGATGCTGATCAGCTGTGCAATTAATGCATAGCTAATCTGCGCCTTTGGTTTCGGGGCATATTAGTTAAAAGGTACAGAAAAGAGAGACACTTTTTTTATAATTTAAACGAAATTCATGTAGGAAAAACAGACCTAATGTATTATATTAAAACATAATCATCTAACAAAACTGTATCCAGCGACCCATGGTCGATGGTCGAGTGCGCTGATTTTCATTTACACGCTTAACCATCCGATCTTCTCACCGCTGTGTCTGGTGTTGGTTCGAGCCCCATACTAGCCAAATTCTGCTTGCGGGTGTGCCGGATGGATTTTTCGGGAATCTCCCGGTTTTTTTTTTTTACTTCTTTTTTTCTTTCTTTTTTTCTTTTTTTTTCCTTTTTTCTTTTTTTTGCCACACATTCGTTTGTAATTAGTCACGCAAGGGAAATAATAAAACTATAACAGCCACATTATATACTTTACAAGCAATGGTTTGCACAGAAAGACAGACATTGCATCGCATGCATTGCGCGTTTGATGAAATGATATTTATGTTGAATAATTGAATAATTTTGATTGAATGCAGTCTGATTACTGGTTAACCGATCAGGTGTGAACCTGCCCAGGAAAAGTGATTTCAAGTCAAACCATCCATATTGGCTTAGTTGGGTGGTTATATTTCAAGCCCTAATTTTGACATCCTAAGTCCCATAAAATGGAGGCAACGTACCGGCATTATCATAGCTGTTGATTGGGATGTCAAGCATCAATTCAAACAAACAAACGCGTTTGATTGAAATTTAGGGTCAAGGATTTTTAACAGTACCTCTATACATACTGTTGAACTTAGGCCGGATTTGAACCATTCACCGTACGTGATATGAATGTTGAAAGGTCATTCGAGTTGAAAATTACTCATTGAGATACCAGCACACGTTAATGATCTTATTCTAATAAACCAAATGCCGACCGTTTATGAAACACGTCCGAAATGTCAATATGCGCCATCCCTATGACGTCAACGTCGCTTACGGAAAATTAAGATTTTTAGCTTACCTGTCTTCATTCGTTGACAAATAGCGTCCAAACCAACCTGGTAGTCAAGGACTTTTATTTTACTTTTTGACTCACAATATAAAAAAGAGACAATATTTAGTTTTTAAAAAAATTCTATGGATTAGTTCTCTTGTAAACGGCGCTCATGTGCAAAAAGCGACGCGTTTTTATTACTTTCCCATTACGTCACGTACAAATAACGGCATTTTTAGCCATTTTAGGGGAGCGATTAGCAGGAAAACCAACCAGGTAACCATGTTTTTTTATTACACGAATCGATAGATATAAATGTTTTCTCGAAAATATCAAAAAATAAAAAAAAATCTATGGATCGGCATTTTTATGGTTCTTTACCTTAATGCTTAATCTGGTTTACTTTTGCATATGTAGCGGTCCTAGAAATGCTTTTTTAAATGATCAACCACTTTATAAATGCATCAATCTGAATCTGAATCTGAATAGTTTACTGGTGACACGCCAAATGACATTATTTCATCAAGGGGTTCGGATGGGGGATAAATTAGTCCATTGAACGCACGATTGAAGCGAACTTGGACACACAGTCATCAGACATTTCAGCAGAGGAGATAAGTGAATCAGGGAGGTCATTCCAGCCCCTGATAGTCTGTGGAAAGAAACTACCAGTAATTCTCTTTGGCTCCATGTTGCCAAATCTAAAGGGTCACTGACGAGACTTAAATAGTCGAAACCGCGGTATGGCCCATCACCTTTCTCATTAATGTGTTCACTGCTCTTAAAGGATCTCAGTTTTAATTTTTATTTTGTACGCTTCTTTGCTAGCTGAAGGTATCTGAAAAGCCAAAGAGTGGTGATTTCTACAACGCCTATTCTTTGGGATGAGGTCATCTGTTGGTATTCTGGCCTTACCCTTTAGACCTTCGTATAGCAATATAAGTCTACTATCCTTCCTCCTTTTCTTAAGAGATTCCCATTTCAGTTGACCTAAAATGCCAGTCATGCTCCTAGTTTCAAAAACATTTCCCGTCACAAACCTTTACGCGCGATTTTGGACCTTTTCCAGTTTTTCCTGGAGGCCATGAGTGTGATGGTTCCAAACTGAGCTTCCATATGCACCAGCCCTTTATAAGCTGCTTCTTTCACATCTGGGGGACAAGAATACAAATTTCTCCTCAAGAATCCGAGAGTTCTGTTAGCCTTTGTATAAACATTGGAAATATGAGTATTCCATTTCAAATCATTTGTGATAGTTACACCCAGGTATTTAATGCTTTCTACGTTTTCCAGTACAGTGCCCTCAAGGGTGTAGTTAGCCTGTATCTTACTAGACCGTTTATTCGTCAGCTGCATCATGTTGCATTTGACGGGTTGAAATCTCATTCCCCATTTCCCCATTTCCTAGCCCAACTGCCTAAACTAGCCTCAATGTCTCTCTGAAGTTTCAACGTATCCTCTTCATTCTTGATTTCACGATAGCAAACACAATCATCAGCAAAGAGTCTTATTTCAGACTCAATGTCTGCTGAGATGTCATTTATATACAAGGAAAACAGCAAGGGACCGAGAACGGTGCCCTGAGGGACACCGGACACAACTGGAGCCCAATCCGATTTAATACCATTAACCACTGCCCTTTGTTGTCTGAAACAAAGGAACGCATCTATCCAATTCAGTGTTGTTCCACCTATTCCATAGCTAAACAATTTGTTTTTAAGGAGTTCATGGGGAAGAGTTTTGAAAGCCTTATCAAAATCAAGTATAAAAGTGTCGACCTGGCCTTTTTTGTCTAAGATTTTTTCCTTCCTAGTCATTTATCACTGTAGTCAACTGAGTTTCACAACTATACCATTTCCTAAATGCGTGTTGCCTGTCCGACAAGAGTTCATGTTCATCAAGATGGGCCATAATATTTGAGCATACAATATGTTCAAGAAGCTTACAAGGAATGCATGTCAAAGAAATAGGGCGGTAATTGCGGACGAGTGACCTGTCGCCCTTCTTAAACAGGGGGCAAATATAAGCAAAGGAGACCATTCTTTAGGAATTTCACCTGTATCAATTGACTGCTGGAAGAGAAGGGCGAATACCGGACCTAATTCCATAGCCAGTTCCTTTAGGACTCTGGGATGAAGCTCATCAGGCCCTAAGGCTTTAGACTGGTTTAGACCTTTGAGACGTTTGATCACCTCTTCCTTTGTGACCACAATATCATGCATGAATGGGGCAGATCTATCCATAAGAGGGACCTGTTTGTATTCACTTTTAGTGAAAACATCCGAGAACTGACCATTAAATTCTTCCGCCTTCTCAAATTCGGATTGTGCAATTCCACTTTCATTTCTCTTTTTCAACGGGGGAAAACATTGGGTATCTTTTTTTTCTGGCTGTTAATGTGCCTGTAAAAATCTCTAGGATTAGCCTTAATGTCAACGGAACCTGGTCGCTAGTCCCAACTGGCAATTGACCACCAGTCGGGATGTTAGCGCGTCGTGAATTCTTTTAAGTGACAGGGATAGTAAGATCAGCCTGTAACAAATATATTGAAATAATATATTTAATTTGATGAAATAATGAAAGTACCAAAATAACAATGTCGCCTTTGTACAATACAAAATGGCAATGTAAACAATGTAAACATTGTAGTACAAATGTAGTAAAAACTGCATGAATGAAATTTATCAATAATGATGTGTATTGCAGTATACACCTTGCAGCTTTTACAGGTAAAATAAACAGAGTTGAACGATGCATGAAATGATGAAAATAAGACATTTCTAAGAGCAAAATGACTACATATTCTGTTTCAAAATGATAACAAATATTATATACAACATACCTGTAACAAATATATTGAAATAATATATTTAATTTGATGAAATAATGAAAGTACCAAAATAACAATGTCGCCTTTGTACAATACAAAATGGCAATGTAAACAATGTAAACGAACTATGGGTAAAATTGCCTAAAATCCAGTACCTAGCCGTACCTACACTACGTCTAGCTACACCTAGCTACTGGGTCGTTTAAAAAGGGCACTTAAAAGCATGATGGGGACGTTTATTGAACTATGGGGATATAGGAATATAGGAATAGCCTATGACATATTTCCCCCCTCCGGGAAATGGCGTCCCGACATTCATGATAATGTGGAGTGTAGGTATGCTGTTGAAGAAACAGAAATAAATTAATGCAGTGTACAAAGCAGGTCATCAAAAAACTTAAATATGAAATAAAATCGTCATAAGTAAACAATGACGCCACAGAACAAGATGAAAAGATAGCCCTAAGCTAACAAATTACATTGCTAAAGCTTGACCACTTCCTAAAACTGTTCTGAAAATGAAATGAAAATGAAGTGTTTATGAATTGTGATATCTTTGTAACAACCTGCAATGCAATGAGATATACTGATTACTATATTGCAGCGTAATATCTCAAAACACAAAACACACTGACTCAAAATTCTACAGCTGCAAATTCTGATTGTCTGTTAATCTGTAAAACATGCTGTTTGTCTGAAATGAACAAAAGCAACAGACAATAATCTTATGTAATCATAACTAGTTGTAATAAATAATGATACTGAAATAGCTGAAACTATTATAGATCAATACTCTGGATCATATGATGTTCTTCCATCTTATTCAGCCACAATATCAAAATCTAAAATAAAATTTTAGCTGAAACAATATAATAAGGGACAAGAATAAAGCACGTATTAGTACAAAAATAAGCATCTTTGGTACTAATGAAAATACACTTTCTTCAGTCCACGTCCTTCAATTAGGCTCATCACCTTATGTTTTGATATCAGCTAAAACAAACACACACTAAAAAAATATGTTCTTCTATCCTGCGTGATGAAAACAAATATGACCGCTACAAAGACCGATGCTGTGTTCTTTCGCTCGCGTTCATTCTGAAATAAACAAATCAGTTATTCATTGAATCCGTGTATTGCCTCATAGTAATGCCTGAAAGGAAACCTGAAACTCACAATGAAGTTAATGTCATAGCGGTCGAATTATAAACGCAATTCCAATTGTCGCGAACAGCTGTTTTTGTTTTCGATACGCGGTAAGCAAGCGGAAAAAAACGTCGAACTAAAATTCGTGCAGGACGTATATACGGCAAGATTATGTTGTTTTATTTTGCCATACATAACCGGAATATTAAAATCAGGTTAAAATGATGAAATGAATAATGAATGAAGTTGATATGAGTATATACACACTGTCATCTCAAACCTAACAAGATCTTGGTCAGCACAAAGGTGTGAAGTTAGCCAATCACCCAGTCATTTGACTGCATCCACGGTGGTTTTCGTCGAGCGCGAACTGGGCGTGGACTATGTCCTTCACTGGATGAAGAATTATTCCCAGACTGTGTACTCTGGTGAGTGTCCGTTGATGTTGATCGAGGTAGAAGACCTTGTTCTCCTGGCTTCCGACGCATCGGAATCTTATACCTGCCAACATTACTGGACGAAGAACAACTACTGTTGTCAGAAATGCCACCATCATAGGCTGCCTCAGAACCCGGATCATAAAACAGATCCGAAATGGCATCGCCAGATGGCACTCCCTCCAGTGTGTTGACAAGTTGTACAGGCTCCTCAGTATCTTCTTCATAGTCATCTTCACAGGGAAGACACATGAAAGGAAGAAGAAAATTCCTATGTAGGAATCGTGTCTTCGATCTTCTACCCTCACGCTTCACCATGTACACTGGGACATCAATGTTCGGCTGGTCCATGACTATATATGGGTCTTTCTCCCACCGATCGGCTAGTTTGCACTTGCCTCTCACGCCAGCATTCTTCACCAGCACTCTATCGCCTGGCCGCAGGACTGAACTTCTCGTCCGCAGGTCGTAGTTCAGCTTGTGTTTGGCTGCTGCCTTCCTTGACACTTCCTGTGCCTTCTTATATGCAAAGCTGAGGCGATCTCTTAACTTCCTGACGTATTCAGTCTGAGTTTTAGAGCTCAAAGAATCTGAATTCAGCCCAAGAAACGCATCAACGGCAAGTCTTGGGTGGCGCCCGAACATCAGGAAGTAAGGGGAGTAGCCGGTGCTATCGTGGAATGTGGCGTTGTAGGCATGCACCAAAGTGGGAACGTGTGCCTTCCAATCACTTTTCTGATGGTCTTCAAGTGTTCCCAGCATTTTCAGTAGAGTCTGGTTAAACCTCTCTACTTGTCCATTACCCATCGGATGGTAGGGTGCTGTTCGAGACTTTTCGACCATAGCGATCTTGCATAGTTCTTTGATCAGATTTGATTCAAAGTTGGCGCCCTGGTCACTATGGATACGCGCTGGGAAACCATAGTGAACTATGAAATGGTCAAACAACACCCTGGCAGTAGTCTTTGCGGTCTCATTCCGAGTGGGTATGGCTTGGGCATATCGAGAAAAGTGATCGGTGATGACCAATACTTTCTCAAAACCTCCTTTCGATCTCTCGATTGAAAGAAAGTCAAGACACACGATCTCCATTGGTGCGGTAGATGTAATGCTCACTAGCTCAGCTCTGTCTGAACCAGTTTTCCGTCTGATACAGCGTCCGCAAGAAGCGACCTTGTTCTTGATATAGGTATCCATGCCTGGCCAAAAGCAACGCTGCTTTATCAATGACATGGTCCTATCACGTCCTTGATGCCCAAGGTCGTCATGCAGGGCTGTAAAAATGTCTTCCCGGAAAACTGGTGGAAGGACGAGTTGCATTAAATCCTGTCCGTTCAGCACGACCTTACGATGGAGGACTCCGTTGGAGATAAGGAGCTTGTCCCATTCCTTGAGGTACCTCTTATCAAACGCGGGATCGATATCGCGCTTCAATGGAGCAGGTAAGCCTGTCTCAAGGGAACGGACGATGACACTCAAGGTGGGATCATCGAGTTGCGCCTTTCTCCAATCCTTGCTTGTAAGGCCATGTGATTGAAGCAGTTGCTCAGGAATGTCTTGAATTAGATGCTGAGCTGGCTCCGAATCATCAGAGACATAAACACTTTCAATGAACGGACAGTCGACACTAACTGACATCGAGACAGCCTTAATGACGTCAGGAAATATAGTGCGTTCCTCTGTCTCGCATTCCTGACGTCTTGACAGTCCATCGGCGTCTGCGTTTCTGCTGCCACTCCTGTACCTGATGGTAAAATTGTAGTCACTCAGAGAGGCTATCCAGCGCTGACCCGTTGCGTCTAATTTGGCGGTGGTGAGAACGTACGTAAGAGGATTATTATCGGTAATAACCTCAAACGTATTTCCATAGAGATACTCACGGAATTTCTCAGTCACACACCATTTCAACGCCAGGAATTCAAGTTTATGCGCCGGATAGTTTCTCTCCGAGGGCTTCAAGCTTCGGCTAGCATATGCAATCACTCTATCCACTCCCTCTTGAGTTTGGTAGAGTACAGCTCCTAGACCGCTCGTAGAGGCGTCTGTATGAACTTTAAAGGGAATGCTGTAATTTGCATATGCCAGGACAGGAGGATTGGTCAGTTTGTCGATAATAGTATCGAAACTATTTTGCTGCTCTGGTCCCCATTCAAATGACATCTTCTTCTTTGCTGGCTTCTTCCTGGCTTTGGAATTTGTCGCTATGCCTACTAGGAGGTCGTTCAGTGGCCTTGCAATAGCGGCAAACCCTTGAATAAATTTCCTGTAATAGCCAGTGAAGCCCAGGAAGCGGCGGACATCCTTCACGTTCTTCGGAACTGGCCAAGTTTTTACCGCCTCAATCTTTGTTGGGTCGGTGTGGATGCCCTTCTCTGAGACAACATGTCCCAGGTATGACACGCGTTCCTTGAAAAGCTCGCACTTAGACGGCTTGAGCTTCAGATTGTGTTCTGCAAGGCGTTCAAACACTGCCTGCAGACGCTCCACGTGCTCTTCAAAAGTTGAAGAGAAAATGATGATATCATCGAGGTATATGAGACAATCACGAAGATTGAGGTCTCCCATACACCTCTCCATCAGCCTCTGAAACGTCGCTGGAGCGTTACACAATCCGAAGGGCATTCGGTTACACTCGTAGAATCCGAGTGAACCTACTTGGAACGCTGTCTTTGCCTTGTCAGCCTCCTTCATCTCCACTTGCCAGTAGCCACTTTTAAGATCTAAAGTTGAAAAGTATTTGGCTCCGGCAAGCAAGTGAAGGGTATCATCAATTCGAGGGATGGCATGGGCATCAGTGACTGTCCTCTGATTCAGTTTCCGATAGTCGATGCAGAAACGAATCGTGCCATCCTTCTTGCGAACGATCACGACGTTCGAGCTGAAAGGACTTTTAGAAGGCCTGATAGCACCTATGTCCAACATTTCTTTCAGGTGCTCTCTCACTTCCTGTATCAAAGATGGCGGAATACGCCGGTATGTCTCTTTGAATGGGGTCTCGTCCTTTAACTTGATCTCGTGTTCGACGAGATTCGTGCAACCTAGATCGGTGGGACCCTTGGAAAACACGTCCTGCCACTTTCTTAACACTTGCTCAACTTTCACCCTCTCCTCAGGCGATAACTTAGCTCCGTCTAAGTCAACTTGTGGTAAGCTGGTGTCAGAGTCAGTTGTTTGCTGAAATATCTGAGCAGTTTTAGATGGAGGATTGCTTGTTCGGAGAGGTGTACTTTGAACTTTGTCAAAGGTTTCAGACCTGAGCACTTTGACCTCTTGAAGTTGGCAGACGTTTGTTTTCGCTGGCAGAGTCATGACCTTAGCCGACATGTTGAATATTCTCACTGGCACTCGAGATGTTTTGCCAGGATTATCCAAAGAAACTATTCTTGGACATACTCCAACCTTTGTGCCTGATATACTATCTAAAGGCTCTGTAATGGCGGACTCTATGTTGCTTGCTTTTCGCACGAAGCAGTGCACATCTTTTACCTCCATTGGTTGCAAAGTAAGCTTTGTCGTCAATCTGACAACACCAATCTGGTTGTTGTTCATCGACATGAAAGCCGATTGCCATGCTTGAGGTACCTCTTCATTTTCTGAAACTTGAGGTTTCAGCCTGTTAATTACATTCATACCAATAATTAAAGGTACCTTTTTGCTGTACTCAGTAGTTGGTACAACAAGTAATAAAGTATCAATACTGGCTTCAGAAAATGGGAGCTTTACTGTCGCTTCTATGCAACCTGTATATGGTAGAGTCCGGCCATCAGCAACCTTTACTTCTAATTCAAATTCCTCCAAGCTAAAGATGTGAGGCTTTGGAGAGATCTTATTCAGAAAATCTTCTGACACTGTACTGATCGCTGAACCAGTGTCGACCAGGCCAACTGTTCTGACATTCTCTACTATAATGTCGGAGGTATTTTCCTTTCCGACTAATTTCTCTAAAATTGTTTTGCCTACTTGTACCTTTTTCTTAGGGCTGTTATTACATTTAGTGTCGCCTCTCATTTGCCCTGCAATGGAGGCTTGCCCTTGTTTAAATTGTTTGTCTGATTGTTTTTCCTGTTTGTGTCAGCATTGTTCTGCCCACTTTGTTGTTGTTGCCGCTGTTGCTGTTGTTGACTTCCTTGTTGTTGCTGAATCTGTTGTTGCTGTCCCTGTTGTTGTTGCTGTCCAGTCTGTCGGTCATTGTCCTTATTTTTCTTTGGGTAGAATCGTTTTCTATTAAAACAAAACTTTTCTATGTTTTCTACCCTTTTGCTGAGGTCATCAACCTTCTTCGCTGGCCCTGTGCTTGTTTGTACAGGCTGATGCTGTAATACAGCAGAAGATGTTGGTGAAGCAATTATAGAAGATGGTGTCTTGTCAAATGTTGCTCTATGTGTCTGCAACATCTTCTCCTCTTCTCTGACCTTTGACCTCAATACTTCAAAGTCTGTGCATGAATCAAAATGCACTTTGGAAGCGACCTTCAACTCAAGACTTTGTAGTGAACTCCAGAATTTCTCCTTAAGTAGGTGATTCTTTCTTTCTGGAGTTACTTCTCCTTTTGATATGGCTCTCTGGATAAGCTCCTCTAGCCGTAAGCCCCACATCGACACACATTCATCTTCAGCCTGCACAGCAGTAAAGAATTCCTGAAGGACACTAAGTCCACTGGCAACATTGCCAAAGAGACTCTCTAGTTTGGAAATTATTCCATCAGAGTTAGTCAGGGGGTCTAAAGTTGCAAGAATCTTCCTTGCTTGACCCTTTAAGGAATTCCTAATTGCCTGTGTGACGATGTATTCCGGGTAGACCTTTGACCTTTTAAGACATTCAGCCTCTGCTTTCCAGGCCTCGAATGAACTTTCATTCTTTGGAGTTGGATCCGCTCCAGAGAACTGCGACAGATAGGTTTTGTCCAAGTGTGTTATTCTCACTTTATCATCTTCTGTTTCTGTCTTGAGATTAGTTTTCACTTGACTTCCTCTATCTTTAAGCTGCTGTTCCAGCTGATTCAGATATCTCTCTTTCGTTTCTATATCTGTTTTTCTTCGCAACAACTCTGCGGATTGTCCAGACTCTTGTCCATCTAACTGTCTTTGTAGCCTCCTTAGCATTTCCTCTTTTCTTTCTAACTCGATTTCTTTCTGTCGCAACTCTTCTTCTAAGTGTTGACTTCTTTGAGCTTCTCTCTGTCTATCATCTTTCTGTGTTGGCAATTCTCTTTCTCTATAGTGAGTCTGCTCTTTATATGTAGCAGCTTCTTCCCTTTGTCTCAATCTGTCCCTTGCCTCTTGCTTGCGGATTTCTTCTTCCGTAATATAGCTTCTTAGACTATCTTTCTGTCTTACTGCTTCATCTGCAGAGCGATTTCTTCGTCTATCATCTTCCATTTCTTGCTTTATGAGCAGTTCCCTTCTTTTCAGTTCCTCTTCCAATGGCTTCTGTATTTCCGCTTCTGTTAATCTCTTCTCTGAATTCACATGCATTTCTCTTGGATGTGATTCTGATCTATCTTCATGTGACATCGTAAATGACAGACGGTTCTTAATTTCTTCCTGTGCTATACTCTGTTCAAGCTTCTTCGTCTCTTGATACATTTTTTCCATTCTGTCTTGACACCTTTTGTCTTCCTCTTCCTCTTCATACAATCTGGCCTGAATCCTTTGTGCCTCAAGCTTCAGTGCCTTCAGTCTTTCTTTTCTTTCTGATTCTCTCCTAACTTCTTCATCTTTTTGTTTCAATGCTTTGAGCTTCATTTCAAGTGCTCTCTCACCATCTTGTTTTCTTTTTCTGTCTTCTTGGATCCTTCGTTCCTGGAATTGTAGCTCCTTCAGCCAAGCTATCAACTCTCCTTCCTCTTCATTACTACAGCCTGTCTCGGGCGCGTAGCTTTTAGCCGTATCATGTATACCCGTGGATCTGTTATCTGTCAGTCCAGGATAGTCCATAGCTGGATTCACAGCATCTTTAAGTGTCTGTCTGACTCCTTCATGTGTGTCTCCTATGTGTGTCAAGTCACCTGTAGATTGTCTGTCTTTGTATGTCCGTCCTTCAGCTCTTCTAAATTGACCTTCATCCATGCCAATTCTGTTTTGTTGTTGTCTGTCGGTGACTGTCTGTCTAGGTGTACTGTAGTGTCCTGCAAAGACCGTGTCAGAGTACTGGCTGTCTGCCTCATCAAAACTGTCAATTGGTGTCGGCAGTTTGCCTGCATAGTCCAGTCTTGGCCGTGTGTCTTGACCTGTCAACGTATGCTGATTCAGATGAT
Source organism: Rugalucina vietnamica (assembly GCA_964017185.1). Taxonomy (NCBI): domain Eukaryota; kingdom Metazoa; phylum Mollusca; class Bivalvia; order Lucinida; family Lucinidae; genus Rugalucina; species Rugalucina vietnamica. The sequence continues at coordinate 53,722,162 of OZ024880.1, read as the reverse complement.
CACCACTAGTGCCCAGTGGCTGGTGATCAACGTCTGGAGTCTGTGTAAGCCGTCTGTCATGGCTCTGCAAAGATCCAAATGGTGCCCGGTCTGTTGGGGCACTTGAAGGACGGCTTAACAAACCGCGGCCAAATCCTGGTTCTGCTCTCTGCTGAGAGGTGCTTTCCCTCTGTCTTCGCAGCAGGTCATGCAAAGCTTGCATTTGTTCTTCCACATGTTGCCTTCTCTCCCGCTCCTCATAACGCAACTCTCTATCAGTTTTGTCATTCATGTTTACTTCTATCTGAAATAATTAACCTGAAAATAACAATCTATATCTGTAAATAAAGATATTCAAGCAAGTATGCTTTATTTTTCAGTTCAGGATAGAAGTTGTGTAACTCAAAGTTACTGAAATGGGAGAATAATAAAACGAAGTTTTATTCTCAAACAATATCACTTGATTAAATGGGGCGTACAATATACAGGCAGGGCGACTGCGTGTATATGAAAAGACAAATTTGCCACAAATAAACCGTATCCACCAAAATCAAAATCACCGTACAGTCAAAACCATTTACTGCGTACAGTATTCAAAATATCGTTCACTGAGTACAGTGGTCAAAATATCGCAAATGCGGAACAAAAATCAGTTTTGCGATGGTGATCACTGCGCGAAGAAGTATCAAACTGTACGTTTGCAAATTGTAACAAAGGGCGGTAATCAAACGATACGATTCGTACCTATACTTGCCTCTTTCGATGTGTGTTTCATTGACAAAACAACGCATGCACAGTTATTTTCTTACCTGTTGCACAGTGTTCTTACTGTAACGCAAAGAAAAAAATGTGTTTGAATGGTGTATTTCAGCAACTGAAACGTTCTAAGGTAAGCGATTCCAAAAAGAAAAAAAAAATAACCCCTTGCAAAAGGAAAAAAATAATAATTGGTAAATAAAAAGAAAAAAAAAATGAAAATTAAAAAAAAAATATTTTCGGAGACGGGATTCGATCGCGTATTGCTGGCTTCGCTACGACGGTATAGTAGGTACCGCCGCCTAACCGACTGCGCTAATCGGACTAGTTGCTGTATCTATAGTAATTTACCTGTGTCATCATTAGTCCGTGACAAACAACGCGCAGCCCTCCGTCATGTGCGGAAAATCCCGGAAAAAAAATCTAAGTTAACTTTTTGAAAAATATTGATAAATTCAGAATTTTATGATTTTATCAATATACAGATTCAACTAGTGAAACTGAGTATTATTGGAATTCTGAGATGGGTAGAACAAGAACAAACTACATAATTTATTTCCACGGAAGTTAATTATGTAGAATGACAGTTGTTTGTGCACGTGACTTGATTATGGCAGAAATTTGGGCATGGGGCGATGGACAGGACGTTTGGGCAGGGGCAGGACTTGGGTAGGACCGGGACACGTTTGATAATCCTACGAAATAGTTCTACTAAATCCTAACTAGCCCTAACGCTACCTATCTACCGATGACAGCTCCTAAAAAGATGATCATGATGATGAAAAATGCTACACACTTCAAAAATGTAAACAAGCAAACCGGTTTCATTGAAAGCTCGGACACGTGACAGGCGTAAACAATGCGTACAACCAAGGCGTGGTTTGTGTATTCAACAAAACACAGAAGTGCCTGCGAACATCAAATGAAGTGTTACACTTACATATTGAAAATAACAGATGAACTCCTATTACAACAATAGAAATATGTCAAAAATCAAAAAGTTTACAAAAGTGTATGCTGCAAGGTATATAAAAATCGTACCTGTGTAAAATACATATATCCTTCCATCCTTATGAATGAAATGACAACACACAGTTTACACAGATAACACAATCCTTGATCACAGAATATGATCCAGTTCCACACACGAGTTTATATGTCACACGTCGTTGATATTTGAAGCTGTATCCATCGTTGTGAATGACAGTTCCGAGCGAATCGCGTGGGCCCACAAAATAAAGTCGTGCACAAATAAACTACCACGAGTGGAATTCCATGATGAAATCTAGATGCCCCGGGGTTGGATCTCTGGAACACTAGTAGATCTAGGCCTATTGATCATCGAACATCAAACCGGCTTCAGCTACCATCACAAATCACACTGGCCACCAATGTCAACGGAACCTGGTCGCTAGTCCCAACTGGCAATTGACCACCAGTCGGGATGTTAGCGCGTCGTGAATTCTTTTAAGTGACAGGGATAGTAAGATCAGCCTGTAACAAATATATTGAAATAATATATTTAATTTGATGAAATAATGAAAGTACCAAAATAACAATGTCGCCTTTGTACAATACAAAATGGCAATGTAAACAATGTAAACATTGTAGTACAAATGTAGTAAAAACTGCATGAATGAAATTTATCAATAATGATGTGTATTGCAGTATACACCTTGCAGCTTTTACAGGTAAAATAAACAGAGTTGAACGATGCATGAAATGATGAAAATAAGACATTTCTAAGAGCAAAATGACTACATATTCTGTTTCAAAATGATAACAAATATTATATACAACATACCTGTAACAAATATATTGAAATAATATATTTAATTTGATGAAATAATGAAAGTACCAAAATAACAATGTCGCCTTTGTACAATACAAAATGGCAATGTAAACAATGTAAACGAACTATGGGTAAAATTGCCTAAAATCCAGTACCTAGCCGTACCTACACTACGTCTAGCTACACCTAGCTACTGGGTCGTTTACAAAGGGCACTTAAAAGCATGATGGGGACGTTTATTGAACTATGGGGATATAGGAATATAGGAATAGCCTATGACATTAACATCTCCTACAAAGTTGTTTACGTAAAGATCATGCTGCTTCCTGATTTCGCCTTTTCCTGATCTTTGCCTATTTGTACATTTTTTTCCTGATATCAGCTTTGATCTCTTTCCGTAAGGATTCAAATTTAGATCTAAATTTTGCACTACCAGTCTTTGTAGCTTTTGCATCAGTTGCATTTTCTCTGCGAATCTTCCTTCTTATTTCAGGTGTTATCCAAGGGACAGAGGAAACTGAGCGACTAGTTTTTAAAGGGGGATATGTTTATCTGCCGAAGCTTCTTGTCTGTTGCTTGGCCCACCGGGGTCCAACTGGCATTTTCGTTTGCCCCGGAGTTAGTAGGTTATGCGGCGCCCAGAGATCTCCATCGTCAGGCAGCTTACTCAATCTGTGAGTCCCGGTTTTTGATTCATCAGGATGTTTATCATGATTTATTTGTTTTTTTCTTGATGATGCATTGAGTAGTTAGAGATTCACCACGAGGACCGAAGAACTAGCTAACTAGCTAAATGTTATGAAGCATTGCAGAAGCTGAGGGTGAGGTTATGGCCATGTAAAATCGGTTTAAGCCCGCCGGTAACTTTGTGTTACTGATCGTTCCAAAGCGATACTTCTGTGTTTGTTATTTTTGTTTTATGTCTTGGTGTTTAAAGTTTTTGTGCTGTTGGTGCATTATGTATGTCTTCATATTTTTAGTTAAGTTAAGGTAACTGAGTGGCCACCTGTTGGGAAAATAGCTACTAATTCGGCTTACGATATGTTTCATGGTATAAGTACCTGATTGTTAGTTTGGTTTTTTCCCACCTAGGTGTTTGCAGTGGGAATCTTTTTCTGATTGCGCCTTTTCCTGATCTTTTCCTGAATAAACGATGTAATGAGATTGAAATCGAGTATGTGAGTAACCGTTGAAGTATCTTTCCTTTGCAAATTTAAGTGTTTCTGCTCTCATTGATTCATAATCACCTTTCTGATAACGATACACTTTTCTCCTTGGTTTTTATAGGGGGAATAGCAATTTTCAATGTGCCAGAAACAATGTCATGATCACTGAGCTTATCCGGGGAATGAATGTCTACAAACTGACCAGGAAGAGTGGTCAAAATTAAGTCCAAAATATTTCTTTCTCTGGTGGGGAAATTGACTAATTGTTCCAAACCATGGTCATTCATGATATCTGTCAAAATCTGACCCTCCGTCTGACTCAATGATGACCCAGATTTGCTGAGTCTGTCCGGCCATACAATATCTCTAGTTAAAATCGCATAAAACATAAATTAAGGGGGGGGGTTGTTGCCTTTATTAATATTTTTGATTTTGTCTAGCCGTTCTCTAAATAAATTGTCAAACTTTTCCAGGGAATTCAATAAGTCATGTCCCTTGTCCGATACTGGTCAAAGATCTTCTTCTCTGGATCCGCCTGGCCAATCAAAGGCAAATTTTATATGAAACATCTATAGGAAGGTGGAATCAATTTGTATTTAAGAATCAAGGTCATATTGACCAAGATGGCAACGATGTCCATATATAGGTAAAATACTTTGACCGTGCCGGTTGAACTTACGTGATGAAGTTTTGTATACACAGCAAAACGGGCACCTAATTTGTTTTACACATTTTCTGGCTTGTAAAGCTCAAGGTCATATATTGTTAACCGTCATAGGGTCATATTATTGAGAACATAGTTATTTAAGAAGTCCCATCAACAAATGCATATCTGTGCCTGAGGTTAAGCGGCACGGTCAGAGTATTTTACCGATAATGTAAAAATCCCTTACTACTTTCTTTTTGTCCAGTGATTGTACTTCCTGACCTCCTGACTCTCAGGTGAGCGATCGTTGCCTTTACTATTTGTTTTAGATCGAATTGTTGACCAAGAATTTTTAGCAGTTCGTGAGGGATTTCTTTGTCACACTGCATTGTTGGCTGAAATGCCCTACAAAAATATACATGTGTGTGTCGAGTGTGCGTGATGATCGTACAAGTTGTTAACCGGCTTTAGACTTTATTATGCTACATATTTATCATCGGTTTTGCGAGTTTTCAATGCCTTTTAGGTTTTTAGGTACTCGTCGGTTGTGTAAAATGAATTAAGCCAAAATGCTTGAAGTATATAGCATCATCTTTACAACACAAGCAGGGAGGTCAATATTATACGAAATATTCTCCGATTGTGATTTCTTTCCTTAAACATGTATATCTTGCATAAAAACACAGAGTATGGAAAGGGTATTTAACTTTTTGCGACATCTAATAATTCAACGTGCTACGATCTAATCGATTTTCCTATATAAACCGGATCGTTTGGTACAGTGGTTTGGAACGGTGAATATTACAAATACCACAGCTGATAAACACGTGGTATTGTATGCATACAAACCGTTAAATGATCGGTAACGCACAATGCAATTCTGCCCGAAGTTGAGATGAAAAATTCGAGTTTTCTCCTATACCATTTACACTATTGACTGATAGATAGGCGCAGTCCATGCAGAAATTGAACATATATTGAATGAAAGTATAACCACAAATCCAGGATATTTCGTTTTCGCAAACACCTCCGCCCCATGAACATATAGTCCTTCCAACACAATAACATTGAAGTGTTTGCAAAAACGAAATAACCGGGATTTCTTGTGTCAATGTAAATTGTTTTGTGTCATTTTATATTACATTTGTACATTTGTATATATGTTTTAGAGGATCACATGGTAGACTAGCTATTACAGCTAAATAATTTCTCCTCTTTAAATATTGTATAAAGAAATAAAAATAAAATAAATACATTTCTTGTGTTACTTTCTTTCAATAAATGTTCAATTTCTGCATGATTGCACCTATTTATCAGTCAGTAGAAGAAATGCTGTATAATAAAACTCGAATTTTTCATCTCAACTTCGTTCTCAATTGCAGTGTGTGTCACCGATCATTTATCGATTTGTATGCATACAATACCGAGCAATTGTCATAATACGTGTACACATCGGTTGGGAGAAGCTCATAGGCTGATAAAACTGCGGTTAAAGGTAGGATCTGACAGAATTTGAAACTCACCCGAGATTCAAAATTTGTTTTTGTAACGTTCAAGAAGAAAGACCATTCAGTCTAAAATGTAGACAATACTCCATACCAAATTGAATACATTACATGTCATGGTAAAATCATGAAATCTGACCGAAATTCCAAGCGTATGAACTTACAACTAAGAATATCTGGTAATTCATGATCGGCAGGGTCAAAGAAGTGCTTCCCTTGATATTGGTTAAAGGCTGCCCTGTTTCCCTGGAGAATATAAGTTCCCGTTAAAAGTTTACTTTTTAATTGTGCCCTTCTACTATCATGTATGGTCAACAATCCGAAATAGTATTCATGGTAGTAGAAGGGCACAAATAAAAAGTAAACTTTTAACGGGAACATATATTCTCCAGGGAAACAGGGCAGCCTTTAACCAATATCAAGTGAATTCAACCTGTAAGTTGTGTTCAGCAGCTCCTGAGACAAGGCAACATTTCATGAGTGAATGTGATTTTCTTGAGAAAGAAAGAACTGATTATATTGAAAAGCTTCAAAAACTTTCAGCCCTTACTAATATTCCCAGTGCACAAGTCCAGAACCCCGAGTTCCTAATCCAGTTAACATTGGATGCTTCAGCAGTGTTGGACATAGAGCAGTGTGAGAAAGACATTTGGGGGTTGCTTGAACTTCAAACTCGAGAATACATAAGTAAAATTCACCATAAGAGAATCTCAGAGCTTAAAAGACTGTCAGTATTTTGAGCGACTCAGTACAGTGAACAATAGTTTATGAAACTGTAAATAGTATATTCACCAGTGTATATAGAGCTCACAAAATCAGACATAAATACCACATAATTGTATTCTTCAACTACGTCGTCAGACGGTTCTCCGAAAAGTCAGCGGAGGAGATTTACCTTGAACAGAACAGAACAGAAGGCACAAGTAGGCAATGATCAGGAAAAGGCGCAATCAGAGAAATTTCCAATCCAAAAAAACGAGGGGAGAGAAAAACTAATTTGTCAATTAGGTACTTATACTATATCGTAAGCCGAGTGAGCAGCTATTTCTCGATAGGAGGCCACTCAGTTATACGAAATTAACTAAAATGTATAGAAAAAACGTACGAGTTATATAAATTTACTGGGGGGACAAACCATGTTTACAGGCGCCTAACCTAGTCCTCGGCTTTTGCAGTGGTTCCATTATACACAAATGTAAACAAGAAATAAAACCAGAGGACCAGTGGTCCTGTAAACGCTCACCTGAGATCTGGGATATATAGTTATAAACTTGTTTGGCTATTTTGGCCATATTATGTATATTGCCCCATGGCAGGGACAGATATACACATTGGGTCAATTTTATTTTTAGAATCATAAATATTCATTTCATTTGCCCATTACCTTCAAGTTTTTCCCTTCAAATGACATTTTAACAGTTTACTGCATATGCGAACTAAGCTGACCTTGCTGTTAAGTCGGTCAAGGTCATCAATGGATCATAATTTATGTACACATTTTAGTACTCTAGTTGCCAATGTTACATGCCAAGTATTGTAGAATTTGTCCACTGGTTCCGATGTTTTTTGAAGGAGGGTTTTTACCATATATGGGAATGACGACCATCTTGGTCATGTGACCCAGATTATCTAAACACATTGGTCCCCCCTTCCTATAGATGCTTCATTTCAAAATTGGCTTTGATTGGCAAAGTACTTTCAGAGAAGAAGATTTTTGAATATTATGGTAATATAGTTGTATATTGCCACGGGGTGGGTCCCGACCAGCCCCTGGGGTCCAATGTTTTTTTTTTTTTTTTTTTTTTTTTTTTTTTTTTTTTTTTTTTTTTTTTTTTTATATATTTTTCAGAATCATAAATCTTCAGTCCATTTGCCCATTTTTGTCAAGCATGCATTTGCGACTCATGTTGATCTTGCCGTATATAGGTCAAGGTCATCATTGGGTCATGATTTGTATAAACTTTATAAAACTCCTCTCCTTGTAATTGTGAACTACGGACGGACGACGGATGCCAGAGCATGGTAAGCCTGCGGCTCAGGTTAGCTAGTAAGGCAGATCATATTAAGAAAGTATTATACTTATACTGATTGACTTTAATAACCTAACGCTTTATATCGATACTAATTATTTAAAAATTTATAAGAAATTTTAACTGAAACATAAAATAAACTTAATATCGTGAATCTTAACAACATACACAATATTCATCCACAAAATATGTTCGCTGAATTCTTTGCTAAAGCTGCTTTGTTTAACGTCATCGAGGCATAACTTTTCTGCCGAAACCCTAACATACGCTACAAGAACAGGCTTTTGTGACAGCAAACCATCCCCGGTGATGGCTAATAACATAAAACACAATAAAATCATATACAATATTTATCCATAAAAATGTTAGCTGAATTCTTTGCTAAAGCTGCTTTGTTTAACGTCATCGAGGCATAACTTTTCTGCAGAAACCCTAACAGTCGCTACAGGAAAGGGATATTTTGAAAACAAATCATCCCCGGTGATGGCTTGTAACCTAAACCACAAAAAATCAAAATTAAAATTGGTGCTTTATTTCAATGTCGTTCAAGGCGCTAGCATTTTTCGCTGACGTCAAACGTAAAGTGCTCAAAACACAGAGGCATACGATTGCAACGCCCAAAAGTTATGGTACTTTAACGTTTAACCCGTGCCTATGTTTTGTTTTCGAAAAGTTTTGAATTTGTTTCAACTTTACTTTTTTTTTCTTTTTTTTTTTAATGAAAGCCAACCAAAAGCATTTGTATGGGATTCGGTGTCTCCTTTCAGAAATTATATTGGACTTCAACAATTGTTTTGCCTCCAATGACCCATTATGAAATTTATTTTTGTTGAAATTTCAGTAACGCTTGAAATCATACTGTATGGCGTTAATCACGGATACTTGCATTTCGTGTTTGGTATTGAAGTTAAGCAGACTGATTGTACTTTTCAAAAAATGTTCGGAAACATCTCTGTATTTTGTTTTAATCCATTATTATGCCGTATATTTTAGCGTAAATGCCAGAAGTTATGATAACCTACAGTCTACAGAGACTCCACTAGGAGGTTATGATTCGTTATCGACCAGCAATGCCCACAGCAATATTAGGTTGGCAACATCGTTGTCTTATGTATGCAACAACAGAAAAAAATATTTTGAACTCCGAGGCTGATATCCGCATATGCTCAATTATATTATTTTATAAAGAAAACAAAATGTCGTTCAGATTCTGATTTGCTTGCTGGTGCTCGGATGTAACGTCCCACCAATAGCCATCACGTGACCTCAGATGAACTTCTTAAACAAAGGATTGAGGCGCCAGCTCAAACCACGACCTTTATTGACTAGAAAGAGTGACCTTACTGTTAACAACAAGGACATAGGAATGAACATGGCCGGCATACTTTTTAGAATGAAAGGAACATGAATATAGTAAAAACCCTTTGACCGTACCGGATAATCTCTCGTGTTTAAGTTTTGTAAACAATAAAAAGGACTATAAAGCACGTGTCCACGTCTTGTTTACTAAATTGAATCTCATTGAAAACATACCTACATGAAGCAGTCCAATTAACAAATAATGTAAAAGATAAACCGGCACGGTCGACAAAAATGCTCTGTAACATTTTCATCTTCTGCCGTCTTTTGATTCCAGGTCTAATTCTGCGACGTACGAGGAATTAGATAGTGACTTACGGAAGGAGTTTATGTATAGCGGAGCAGTTGGAGGTAAAATAGTTTTCATTGAATACATGCTATCAGTAGGGTTCTGTCTACAGCATTGGTCACAATCTTCGCGTGTAACAAGTTAGCCTTTATCACAATGCGTAGTGTACAATATTGTCGTATTATGAATCGTTATAATACGTCTGTAATGGCGGAATTTTAAAAATTGGCTGAACGTCAACAGAGAAATGCTGCCTGTTTGAATCCTTTATAATTGACATGTTAGACATGGGATTACTTTGTATGGCGGTCTCGTGACCGGGTGGTTAAGAGCGCTGACATTTCATAACCTCACTTACCCATTTGTTCATCTCACCGCTGTGTCTGGTGCGGGTTCGAGCCAAACACGGGGCACATGTGAGACAAGCCAAAGAGAGCTTGCGAGTGCCCCAGATGGATTTTTATATTGTTACTAAATAATCAAGGCGGGGGACATAAATTCTCTGAATTTGTTTGTTTCCAGTAGCAAAAGGTACAAGTAGGCAACGATCAGGAAAAGGCGCAATCAGAAAAAAATTCAATTAGCTATATGTAATGTCAAGCTTTCTGCTGTATGTACTTTAAACACCATCTTCCTTATTCTATGTTAAACATTTTTTTAATATTTCAGAAGTGCAAGTCGATGCAGAAAAGAAAACAGCCATATACAGTAACCTCAGCCTTGAAGCGTAGACATGGACATAAACATAACAGGTTGATCACGGAATTTTAAACTACAAGATAATTATGGCCTAAACGTCCAAAATAGATGTTAGTAGATTTTGCCACATTTAAACAGCGATTCCAAAATAGGAATCGCGACGAGTATATCTCAATTTCTGAATGAATGTAAATACTATCCAAAAGGTGGATGAAAGTTTCAAATACATGTTGTTATGATCATGACATAATTCCATTCATGAGATCTGATGGTGAACACTGCTTTTAACAGAAGCACTGCATGATGACGATGATTACTGGTGAGATAAAAAAGGAGATGACCACTTCTACTAATTAAAGACCCATTAAGCTGTTAACAGGGCTAATACTTATTAATGCACTAATTAACACATACTACGGGTTGCTAAAACACCGTCAGTCATGTGCTTAAACATTTGATTTCAGGATATCTTAACTTTCAGTATGTTACGAAAGCGCGGATGACCATATTACAATATCGTGTATGTTTTTACGAAAGCACAGAGAGTTAGTTAAAAGTGTGTTTTTTATATTATATCTTCATAAAATAGCGGACTTTCATTTCATCAAAGTTAAAACAGAATTGTTGTTAGAATCTTACATCACTGCTGTTTTTTGTTTAACGGCCATTAGCATAATCCCCCCTCTTGCTTAGCAACGGGGAGATGGGAGTAGACTATAAACTTGATCATTATTTTATGAAACACAGTTACACTACAAGGAAAATATGTTTTTATAGCACATTGTAGTCAACAAATTTGTTTTAATGGTCTTCAACACTTAGAAAGGACACATAGATTTACCTCTTACCGGATTAACTTTCGCTCTTCATTAGATTAAGCAATTCACCCTTTCACTATACGGCCTCCGCGCAAATGAAACTCCGTCACGGTATAATTTCCTCTTCTGAAAATGTAACACTTCTATACAAATGATCTCAGACACTTTTCTGAAACGGTTATGATGAGATTTTCAAATGCTATTTAATTATATTTTATTGGGTAGTGTCAACATTTGTATTCTCTTACTCTTCAGTCATATGCTATTATGTTTATTTTTGTGTACATGAGATTTATCGTTGGAAGACCTGCACTTGGTGGGGTCTCGGATAAGACTGGGTATGGGAGTGTACATTGTTCAAAACGAAAACCTATATTATGTGTAATTCTTTTTGCGGTCAAGAGTCGGATCAGTCTGTGTTTATCTCAGATCTGCTTTGGGTCATTAGACTGCAAATGCACTACTGTTTTTTTTTCATAATGAGGCTCTTATTCTCTGCTTATCACATGTATTTTGAATGTTTGTCATCAATGTATAAATTGCTCTCTTACATCATTCATGTATGGCCTGAGTTTATATGCAATAAAGTTATGTTCATGTTCATGTAATATGCCCGAATTACATTTTGATATTATACATTGTAAACAACTAAGTGTCATGTAAGCAATTTACACAGCTGATAAACACGTGGCATGGAATTTGTGACGCACAATGCAATTCTGCCCGAAGTTCAGATGAAAAATTCGAGTTTTCTCCTATACCATTTACTCTATTGACTGATAGAATGGCGCAGTCCATGCAGAAATTGAACATTTATTGAATGAAAGTAACATAAGAAATGCATGTTATTTCGTTTTCCCTAACACTTCCGCTCTATGAAAATATAGTGCTTCCAACATAATAACATTGAAATGTTTGAGAAAACAAAATAACCGTGATTTCTTATGCTAATTTTTCAATTAATTTCTGCATGGATTGAACGCATATATTTTTCAGTAGAGTACACGCTATAGGAGAAAACTCGAATATTTAACTTCAACTTCTGTCTCAATTGCACTGTTTGTCATCGATCATTTATCGGTTTGTATGTAAACAATACCACGTGATTGTCAGTAGTGAATATATATATAAAGGGTAACTGTTTTTACACTTTAACTGGGATTATTTGCGAAACTGCCAATTTTGCTTTATCAGATTGTTATCAAGATATGACAACGAACCCGTAGATAGTAGATATGTGTTTTCTGCTTGTAGCCCAAAAAAGAAACAATCAGTCAACTTGTGATCCATTTTGATTATAATTCATGCTAATGCAAATTTGAAAATAGTGGTGTATGTTCAAGATTCTTTATGTTTTACTACAAATTCTCTTACGAGAACCATTCCGTGCCAGGATATAATATGTACGGAAAATTTCTAGTTTTTGTCGAATGAAGCTATGAATAAGCAAAATAAGTTAATCTTTTCTACTAAAACTTACCGAAAGCTTTTGGTTACAAAGTCCAAATATATCGATACGCCCAAGTTAAAAAAGATGATATCACTCAGACAGCGGGATACCTTTAAACAAAAGAAAGATCAATGCCTTTCTTTCCACCGGTAACATTATACACTCACTGACTAGATATCCTTGATATGAGTTAACAGCCATAATACGATTCAAACCTGACGGACTGGGAAACTATCTATCGCCTATCTAGTATGACGTGGATCATCCGGGAAGTTACCCTGACCAGGGGCGCAAGTAAAGAGTTATTTCTATGGGGCTTGGTGAATAGTCAAAACTATTGCCCCGAGGTGACGAGGTAGACCATCGTGGACTATTGCCCGAGGCCGAAAGCAGTACGTCAGTTCGTGTCGTAGTTGATGAGAAACCAGGAAGATCGGTTTTCTCGCGCCGCGTCCCGGCCTTCTCTGTTAAGCTTCCATATTAAAAGGCATTGCTGACAGCCATTTTTTCAAAGTATCAAACAATCGACGTTTAAGGTAAAGAACCATAAAAACCGTGGCGCTCAAAGGTCCGTGCGTCGCGAAGGACAAAATGCCATAACGTCGCGCCAATGACGTCGTTTTCAAGATGGCGTCGGCTGTAGTTGTGCGGTCCGAACACAAGGTAAATATCGACAGAAGCAAAGAAACGGGTCGCTTTTATTGTGAATTTACGAACATACGCATTATAATGAGAGAGAGAAAAAAAAAGGTCCAGAAAAAAGTAACGGCGATAGTCGAATGCCGTTTCCAATTTATGCATATTTCTTAATTTAAGATTACGAGCATGTGCTTTCGAATTATAGTCAAGGCCTATAAAACTGGTGACATAAAGACATAAATGCATTTATAGAATTTCCAAAAATCTGATGTAAGTTTATATTACGTACACTCATTCATTTCCGACGGCTTTATCGTGTGGACAGTGATGTGCGGGACTCGAGGATCGAACCCGCCAAAGCCTCATTATTATCATTTATTTATTCATTCTATTCATTCGCCTAATAATTATTTTATTTATAAAATTTTATCTATCAAATTTTATTTATCGAATTTTATTTATCAAATTTTATTTATTTATTTATTTATTTATTCGTGGTGTTTTGTTGACTTATCCGATCGAGCTTTACAGTTTCGTGGAAGGAACTTGAGCTTTGGAATGAGCCTCTGCATGAGAAAACCAACAATCGGGGTTTAGTTTTAGTTTAAACATATTTTATTCAGATTCACAAATAACATATCATTGGTTAAAGGATTAATCGGGGTTTCTGACCAGGTCTGACACAATCCAGATTGTACAGCCACAGAAGCAGGATTATCTTTAAGTAGGAGAGAAATTGTAATATCCAAGTAACAAAATCAACGGTGCTGATCAGCTGTGCAGTTACTGCATAGCTAATCTGCGCCTTTGGTTTCGGGGCTCGCATGTTAGTTTTTATGGTATAAGTACCTGATTGCTAGTTTGGTTTTTTCCCACCTCGGTTTTTGGAGTGGGAATCTTTCTCTGATTGCGCCTTTTCCTGATCTTTGCCTACTTGTACCTTGTCTAAATGCATTTACAAGCCTTAAGTTCATCATCTTTCGCGCTTTAACGTGTACTTTTTTCTAGTTGTTGTTTCTTCTTTTTAATTTATTTATTCATATATGTGTACATTATGTATATATGTGTGTACAAATATAAACAAACATGTTGCCATTCAACAAAGTTCATCACACACCATTCTAATGCAATGTTCTAAACATGTTGTACCTTTTTCTATCTAAACGCCCTGCTAAAGGTGCAGCTATTGTACTTGATTCCTGGTTCCGATACCTTTGATAAAGGTCTTCATCGTAATGCAAGGCAGAAAAATCATCCCAAATCAATTCTGTTTCAACTGTGTCTCCATGCACGTCGATCATATTAAGATCATTGTTTTCAAAATTTTGAAAAACAGTTGGTAACTTAACATCAGTAGCAGCTGCTTTCGCTTTAATTTTCGACACCACTGATGTAGTAGCAGACTCGAACGAAGGAGCTGTTTGCTTTACGGCTATGTCAGTGATATTTTCAACATAACTTCTAAAACAGTCTGTATAACTTTTCTTTGTCTCACTTTCCATTGTCACATAAATAAACATGGCATACACTAAAACACTAATACTTAAATGATACATTATCCAGAAAAAAAAGTTCGTTTTAGCTTTCACGACTTCAAACACATTATATCGATTTTTAGACTTTCATTTTCACATCATGTCGCTTTATCATGTTTATCCGCATGCGAGTATACATTTAAAAAGTTCGTACATGTACATAACACATCGCAATTTTAAACACTAGTTTTATGCCTTTCTTTCGCACCTATAATACTTTCACTACAAGTTTAATTTTCATAACTCTCGGGTTGAATGGCATTTGAACATATCTTTCAGAAAGCAGCTCTTTCGTTTATTTTGTCTAGTCTTAGAGCTAACTGTTTCGAACTATATATCCAGTTTTGCATAATTATGTACTGCACAATTCTACAGTCATGACAGATTGAACGAATTCTCTCTCTCTATCGAGATTCTTTATTCAATAGGTTTATCTTTCTGACTGCTAAAATTCACATATACGCAACATCAAATACTGCTGTGCTCCTAAGACGATATCGCCAATTAGGGACAGAAAATCGAAAACACCCAAATTGTATCATTAAATAATGATAACATATTATCAAAGAGATTCCTGTTATTTTTGGCAGCCGTTTTGCAATACGCATTGTTTGTTTAAAATATACTGTGTTTGTTGTGACCTTTTCCTTCTGTGTATCGCCATGTCTTTCTATGTTCTTTTCGAGTCGTTGGGAGAACCTCGTTTTAACCCCGAGTAAGGGTATGCCTATGCTGTCTACTGATAGTCCGTCTATGTAAGGAAATTCAATGAATAAAGACAATGTCCATTCATGGTTTAAAGCATATTAATAGCTACAAATATATAATTATGAATAAAGAAGACAATGTTTTGAGTAAAATACATATCGAATCGCATAGGTCCACGGCAGGGTAAAGTTTTACATACAAACGTACATGTATATGATATGCAACAAATACATGAAAAACACAAATAACAGCAATTTGCAAACTTCTTCGTCGACGTCAGTTTAACATAGAAACATGGAATTATGAAAACATATACTCACAGGATAAAATAGTTTATAATAAAAGAAGTATTGTATACTGCTTTATGATATCTAATGTAAACTATACTGACCGTCATTCAGTAACGCGACACTTTTCCCACATTTTAATTTTGAATTTAAGCTTGCTTTTACTAGCATTATGTTTTATCACTATACTCAGATGTACATGTAAATAGCATTGATTCAACTAGTAATTCTGGGATACATGATTTCTTTTTTTGGAATGTGTTATCTTATGTAACGTATACATACAAGCACAGCTTATCACCTTGACGGCACATTTTTCTTGAAGACTAATGTTTGTTTGTTTGTTTGGAATGCTCATGTAAGATTAAGTTTGCATTATCTTCACAGGTCAAACGTGCACTACATTGGAATCACAAAACAAGAAAACAATGTCAAGCGTGTGTTGGCATTATTTTGTCTCACTTGCCTCACCAAATAGTTTGTGTCTGGTGTGTTACCATGAGTGTATACTAAGAAACAAGTACATATATTGAAACCACTGCCGAAACGCACCACTTTATTATCCAGGATTTCGTCTCAAACGCTAGATTTTAGGATATAAAGTAAAGTAAGGATATTTGTATAGCATACCTGACGTAACTAACAGTACTTGCTGTAAAGTAAAGGAAGTCCATGATCAGGAAATGGCACAATCAGAAAAAACTTCCCACTCCAGACACCGAGGTTTTACTGGCGCCTAAACTTACCCTCAGCTTCTGTAGTTTTCACAACATTAAAAGAGTTGTTCCGTCATTAAAGTGAATCTGTTACTAGTCAAAGAATCATCAAGGACAAACAAAGGAATTATAAATTATAATGATATTGCTTTCAACGCGTTGTTCTTTTTTGCGTAATCGTGACGTTTGCAATGTTTAGCAAACTGCACCTATTAAAAGATGACGGTTTGTTTTGATTTCAACAACATTTGTTTTCGGCTGGTAGCCATGTATCTTAATCATTTGGAGTCACTTTAAATTTACGCTTACAGGTGCAATTAATCTGGTGTAAGTGTTCAATCGTACGTAACTTCGGTCGTGTCGCGATACTTTTATCAACAATGACACCTATCATCTGACACGAACAGAACACGGTGTTGGCAATGTTTTCGGGAAGAAAGACAAGCAAACGTCAAAAATTAAAGAGGTCGCCTTCTACAATTTTAACGCACCCAAAAGAAAAGACATTCCTGATCTGTTTTGTTCTTTCTCAGGCATTTGAAATCGCATACTCACTGCAGAACTTTGCTCATTCATAATTTGAGTTGTCTCGCCTACTTTTATCTTTGTTATTTGTTTTAGATATTCCGACAACTTTTGATTTTTGCGCTAAATCGATAGTTCATTTCTTCTAACTGGTATCAACATATATCGAAACTATTTAGACCTAACAAAGATAAAAGCTTTAAGTGAGTGGTTCGTTTCTAAACAAGTTTCAGAATATTTATATCTAAAATTCCAATACAACACTAATTCTCAGAGTATGTTTGTGAGTATGAGATTACTAGATATGTTACAATAACATAACTCAAATGCTAGTTTCTTCCACTTGTTCGAATCGGGTGTACTCATTAATCTGCGGTCAACTGAAGGTTGCTGTATATAACCGTATGTCTAATGTTTGCACTTGCGCCACCTGAAATAAGGAATGTTATTATATATAACTGCATTTGCATGACTTTACAGGGCATTTAAGAATTTTGTTTTACAAATACTGATGGACTACATTATGGTACTTACAACTGCTTACATTCTGACGAAGACCTAGTTTCATGAGGGAATATCAACAGAAAAAGATCTAAATTAATACGCGTATGCATCTTTTACCTCTACATAGAAATATGAAGATCACACAATAAATTTACAGGTGTAAGATGATTAATAACACGCTTATCAGCAAACATCGTGTTGCATTCGGATTTGATTTCGTTGTCAACCGTGTCACATACCTTGCATCTTGTCATATACGTGTGCGTCTTTGCCTTCCGTGCTAAGTGCATCATATTTATTAGCGGAGGCCCTGAAATTTTGTAAAGATCAAATAAAGGACGTCTTAGCTTGGTGCTAATGATGAGCCTAATTATATGCTTTTTAAATTATTCTATCGGAATTCGATGATAATGATCACGTGAGTTTTAGACTGGATTAATATCAATTTAAATTTAGGCTCAGTAGAAAGGCTGTTTAAGGCTCTATAAAGATTCGAGTTTAATTGTTTGTATACAAACTGCAAAATAATCATAATAAAACATGGATGTAATGCGACAGACGACATGCTTTATTTTTTTTCCAGAAACCAGTAAGACTTTCGATTTTTATGTTTTATCTGATGAACGAACTTAAGCTATGTTGTACAATTCCAGCGACTCGTATTCGCCATCGCCTTTATGGTGTCGTCTAACTTCCCATTCACATGCATGCAGCTACCATGCTATTCGAAATTAGGAATGAACATGCTGGTAAAAATGATTTAAAAAAATAGGAAAGATCGATTCATGTTTTAATGTTAAAAATGATTTCAAAGCAACTCACGTGCCCATATCATGTTGACTCACAGCAAGCTGTAGATGCCCATATGGCTCGGACGTTTGTCTCCGTTCCCCTAAGCCTTCATACTGTGAACTACTGGCTCTGCAAAATGTTAAAAGTATATAAAATCAAGCATTCGAAACCAAGTGGTTCAACCATGGAAACATCTTCCTATGAAGATTACCTCAGATGTGCATCTTATAAGTTGTAAAAATGGGGGAAATCAGGGATTGCTATAAAAGTATCAAGTTTTAATAAGACGCCAATAAATTTTAGTTGATATGGCTCTTATAGATGGTCTGCTTGAGCCTCCAGGCGAAGCTTGTACGCTATTGACTGGCCATCTGATAAGTGGTTATCCAGTCAGGTCTTAGCCTGCACAGGAAAAGTGGTTTCAAGTCAAACCATCCATACATATAATGCGCCTTTGCGGCTTACTTGGGTGGTTACATTTAATGCGCACCTAAATAAATATATATTTTATTATTTTTGTTCAGAACTGCATACAGTGCAACACTACGACGTCTGCTGTCATAAAAATATACGTATCTAATTATGAAGCAGAATAGCAGAATATTCCCTTTCTAGCATAATACTGTTTGATTGATTTTGGAATCTAGTGAAACTGACTATATGCAACAGTCTGCATGCTTAGTTTTTAACCCAATCATGGTTGATAACTATGCTGCCTTCTTTAATTGCACGCCGGTGGGTCGGGCGTCAGACTCTATGATGGCCTCGACTTAAAGCTATTCATTTTAGTTGGTTGAGGCCGGAGCTTCTTGTCTGTTGCTTTGCCCACAGGGGTTCAACTGGTGTTTTTCTTTTGCTCTGGGTTTCAGTAAGTTATTCGGCGCCCAGGGATCTCCATCGTCGGTCAGCTTACTTAATCTGTAGAGTCCTCGTTTTTGATTCATCAAGGTGGTTATGATTAATTCGTTTGTCCTTGATGATTCATTGATTAGTTAGAGATTTACCACGAGGACCGAACAACTAACTGAATGTTGTAAACCACAGCAGAAGATGAGGGTGAGTTTAGGCGCCTGTAAAACCGGTTTAAGACCCCCACAAATTTTGTATTACTGATCGTTCCAAGGCGATACTTCTGTTGCGGTTCTAATTGTTTTGTGTTTTGGAGTCGAATTTTTGTGCTGTTTGAGCCTTATGTACGTTTTCATATTTTAGTTCAGTTCGGGTAACTGAGTGGCCGCCTCTTGGGGAATAGCTGCTCACTCGGCTTACGACATGTTTTTATGGTATAAGTACTTAAGTGTCATTTTAGTATTTCCCACCCCTCGGTTTATGGAGTGGGAATTTCGTTCTGATTGTGCCATTTCCTGATCATTGCCTATTTGTACTTTTTTCATGCATAAATCGCTGACTCAGCCCATACTTAGTTGCTTACTTAAGACGAAGAAACCAGGCCAATCAATTCGATAATAACTAGCCAATTTAACCGTTATAAATTTTAATGCTTTAAAAATATATGTTTTCTCATCAGAAGATCAGATCTGGTTTTGTCAGAATAACAACCCCATGTGATATTCTTTTTCTATTTCAAAGGGAGGTTGTAACATATTTCGTAATGTTTCAATGTTTCTCCAGACTGTACAGCAGAATGTAGCTGAATTGTTTGTCGTTGTTTCAGTGGCAATAGCTTCTATTCACCGCTGTAACTAATCAAAGCAGTGTCCGAATATTTTCAAAAATAAAGATTCGTTTAAACGGCGCATGAGACATCTTTATTTTCTTGGTCAAAAGTTTCAAAATATTTGAAAGCCTTCAAAAAACTTTTAATAAGTCAAATTCAGTTTGCTTTTCATACGTCAAAATTTCAAAAATCATGTCAAAAGGTACAAGTAGGCAAAGATCAGGAAAAGGCGTAATCAGAAAGAGATTCCCACTCCAAAAACCTAGGTGGGAAAAAACCAAACTAACAATCAGGCACTTATACCATGAAACATATAGTAAGCCGAATGAGCAGCTATTTTCTCAATAGGTGGCCACTCAGTTACCTTAACTTAATTAAAAATATGAAAACATACATAAGGCGCCAACAGCACAAAAAATTCAAACACCAAGACATAAAACAAAAAGAACCACCACAGAAGTATCGCCTTGGAACGATAACATTGGAAATTTCAAGATTCGTATATTTTATTTTTACAGTTCCTCTCACTTTATTGTTTGCAGACAATTGTCTGTACTTTTTGCAGATGTATCATGAATAGGACAACACACTGATTATCATTATTTTCTTTTAATTAAAGATTATTTCAGCTCATATGAGACGGGCCAATCAGGTGGGGCGAAAACGGGAGAACCTTCGTTAAGTCTCAGACAGAATTTATCTTTTTTTTCTTCATTTTTATAATTTTTTATAATATCTATGATGGTTTGCCGTCCTTGGACTACACGTTAAAGCAACGAAACACATATTAAGACGATTAATGCGAATTGCTGACGTGAGAAATAAGCAAGCGCAAAAATCACACTTCATGACACCATAAAACGTAAAAACTAACAGGATATAAGACAATGACAATGCGACAGTATACATGCGTATGCTGTTCCTAGTAAGCAATTATATTTTCAGGCTTGATAAGAAAAGCCATAGAAACCTGTATCTGTACAAAACCATCATTCGTGGGCCACAATTTCGAGCACTGTATAAATCGCCCTTACGTTTTTGATAAAAAGACCCGTAATTATCCAAATGCAACGCTGTTTAGTAAATAAAATCTCAACCGCAAATAGCTGTAAAGAATTAAGATCTTGCTGATCTCAAAGATCGAAAGAAAAAAAAGTCTTTCAGTAACAATGGATAGTCAATGACACACAGGAACACAATAAGCTGAGACAAATGATAGATAATATTGAAGAGTGCATTTAACCAGAATTAAGGATGATTTTGCACGGGTCGCTGCATAGATTTTTTTCACACGCTTTTATCAGCTTCCAAGAAACGGCGCAAAGTACATTTCTTAATCCATTTTTTTGTTTTAGTTTTTGTCACGTTCGAATGTGAAAATGATACAATACATACCTTTCGGTTTTGTTCAAGCAAGCTGAAAGAAAAAAAAAACTATTTAAATGTTTTGTCCAATCAGTTTTTACGCTTTTCACTAGAGCATCGTCTTGTAATTGACACTGTGACTGTCAAATCTCCCAAATGGCCAGTCGATGAAAAAATAAAATATACACATGGAAATAAGTTAGGGAACACTTTTAGCTTTGGTGGAAAGTTTCAAAAAACCCGTTTTCCTTTTTTCTGGCGATACTGAAATTTGTATCACATATATTTCATACATTGGCCTAGCTACAGACCAATTTATGGAAATTCACAACATTTTGTCTTTGTACTACGGAGGATACAATATGCCATATGTGAAAAACTCCACTTTTACGGAATACAAGTTTGCCTTTGTGCTTCTGCACTCCGCAAAACTCAATTTTTGAAAGCAAAACAGGAATAAAATGTTGAATCTGGTCGTTCTGAATGGATAAACGACTTCGGACCTAAAATTTCATGCGTCATCTCTCAACCAGCTAATCATACAAAATCTACTGTTTGCATTGATTTCTATGGAAAGCAAAATTTTTGGATATTTTGCAAATAAAGCCGTAAAAGAATAATTCCGCAAGGATACTATAACCAGAACGTGCAAGTTTAGATTCCTAAAGGGTCATATCGAATATCTGACCCAACATTTACAACCTGCAAAATGTATACCCAAAGAACAAAACGTGATCAAGAAACCTACCCCCGGGAAAGTATGGGCCTACCGCCGACAGTCGGTCAGAAAATAAAGAATTTGTGATCAGAGTTCAACAAACAATGTGTCAGCTGTATGTTTGCGAAAAATTACGACAATGCGAGTTCAAATAATAAAGTTATCGCAACGACTAGCAGTGCGTTTCTTAAATTTAGCAAAAAAATTCTGAATCAAAGATGGCCGCTGTCCGCCACAGATAATGTTTGATGCTAACCATTTTCACATAGAAGCAACTTTGGATATTACAGATTCCGACAAGTTGTCAAAACATTCTTCATATTTTTTTACAAAGAAGGATATATACAGTCCAAAGGTGGTAGTCACATTATTTCAGGTGTTCCCTAACTTATTTCCATGTGTATATAACATTGGAAATTTCAAGATTCGTATATTGTATTTTTTACAGTTCCTCTCACTTTATTTTTTGCAGACAATTGTCTGTACTTTTTGCTGATGTATCATGAATAGGACAACACACTGATTATTATTATTTTCTTTTAATTAAAGATTATTTCAGCTCATATGAGACGGACCAATCAGAAGGTAGGGCGAAAACGGGAGAACCCCGAGAAAAACCAAATGGCACACCCACAGTAGAACTTGGCTTGTCTCACATGTGGCCAGTGCGGGGCTCGAACCCATATCAGACACAGCTGAGATGATCGAGTGACTAAGAAACAGCGCTCTTAACCATTCGGCCACGGGGGCCACACAAACTGATTAATGTTCTTTATGTGAAAATTTAGTTTAGGCAAAAATCACTTACCAGGAGAACTACGCCGTCTTCGCACTATAACCACTACAATTACAGTGACAATCACAGCAGCCAGTATACCACCAACAGCACCACCAACAATAGGACCGATACTAGTCTGTACATCAGTATTTCCTGTAATCATTTGTTTAACATGTAATGCATCGTATCATACAATGGTACCGGGTTTGAATATGTATTTCAGATAAACACATCCAGATGAAACAAGAAAGAAATTAATTTTGCGCTGTAGACATCGTTTATAATGTGTCTTTACTTAGTTCAGAAGATGTTAAAATAGAAATAGACAATGTATTTTTTGATAATCTGGTAAGCATATAAGAAGAAATGATTTTTCCTTTCAGTTCAGGAAAATCGTTACACGTTACAGACGTATAGGGTACAATTTAGAAGTAATGGGACCTGTCTGCATGCTTAGTTTTTAATCCAGTCATTGTTGACTGAACGCCGGTGGGTCGGACGTCAGACCCTATGATGGCCCCGACATTAGTTGTTTAGGGCTGGAACTTCTTATCTGTTGCTTGAACTGGTGTGATTTTTTTTTTCTTTTGCTCCGGGTTTCAGTAAGTTATTCGGAGCCCAGAGATCTCCATCGTCGGGCAGCTTACTGAGTCTGTGAGTCCTCGTTTTTTATTCATCATGGTGGTTTCATGATTTATTTGTTTGTCCTTGATGATTTATTGACTAGTTAGAGATTCACCACGAGGACTGAACAACTAACTAAATGTTGTGAGCCACTGCGGGTGAGGTAAAGCGCCTGTAAAATCGATTAATGCCCCCTAGTAATTTTATATTACTGATCCTTCCAATGCGATACTTTTGTTGTGGTTCCATTTATTTTATGTTTCGGAGTCGAAGTGAATCTGTGTGCTGTTTGAACCTCATGTACGTGTTTTCATATTTTTGTTTAAGTTCGGTAACTGAGTGGCCGCCTATTGGCAAATTGCTGCTCGCTCGACTTATGATATGTTTTCTAAGTATTAGTACCTAATTGTGAATTTAGTTTTTCCCACCTCGGTTTTTGGAGTGGGAATGTCTTTCTGATTGCGCCTTTTCCTGATCATTGCCTACTTTTGCTTTTATCTGTTGTTAAGACACCTTAATACGGTCCTCATTGTAAATTCCTAGTAGAAATTGCTTTGAAACTTATGGGCTTTCGAAAAGAACAGAAAACTCATTTAACTGTATTCCTATATTTTTGTTTTAAATTTATAAACGAAGTCACCATAAAATTCTGGTCCTCGTGAAAAAGCGTGTTTTAGCGAACATTAAATTTGGAAAACAACTCAATAGTGTCTGCGATAATATTCAGAAAATGTTTTTAGAAGTTTATGATACCGATAGCCCTGCTGGAGAAGTTTGGCTGTTAAACATTGATTTCGCGCGTTGAAGTCTGCTATTTGATTGCAGACTCTAACAAACCTAATAAGTTGTTTAATGTATACACCATAAGAAGCACGCCGAGTAATGTCACCATCCAAAAACGGAAAATGTACTATATCAAAATCAAAGTAATAGCGTTTATCATAAAATTTAGAAGAAAAAAATCTATTTGTAATAGAAATATGTAAATCCAAAAAGGGGGCTTCGGTATGTGTGGTTTTGGCTTTATTCAACTGTAGTTCAGGTGGAGAAATTTTATTGACCATACCTTCAAAATAAGGATTGTCAATGTTCGAAAGGTCATCGAGGAACCTAGAAGTTGAATTTAAAAAAGTACAAATAGGCAATGATCAGGAAATGGCGCAATCAGAAAGAAATTTCCACTCCATAAACCGAGGGGTGGCAGAAAACTAAAATGACGCTTAAGTACTTATACCATGAAAACATGTTTTAAGCCGAGTGAGCAGCTATTCCCCAATAGGCGGCCACTCAGTTACCCGAACTGAACTAAAATATGAAAACGTACATAAGGCTCAAAAAGAACAAAATTCGATTCCAAAACATAAAACAGTTAGCACCACAACAGAAGTATCGCCTTGGAACGATCAGTAATATAAAACTACTGGGGGCTTAAACCGGTTTTACAGGCGCCTCCATAACATCAGCTCGATTGTCATGGTTAAGAGAATCCATAAAATCTTTTTGTATCAGTATGAAAATAAATCAGCTACGAGAGGGGCGCAATTTGTAACCATCGGAATTCCAACAATTTGTCTGTATAACTTGGTTCCGAATCTAATATAAATATTGTCCAGGAGATAGGACAAGGCGTCGCATACATTTTGACATGATCAAATTCTAAATCTTATTTAGTCAGAGGAAGTGAAAAAAGCTTTTCTGACATTCAGGCCAAATAAAGTGAACCATATTTATAATACTCTATGCTATAATGTGTTAAGAATTCCACCCCTATGTAGAAAAGGCTACGGAAGAGGAGGTGGGGGTAAAATTGAAAATAAAAATTGGAAGAAAAGTCATTTTTGTTGCATGCATGTATTCAGATCCAACATTGTTGTGTTTTTAAACATGTAAGACAGTTTCTAGGTACTTAGGCAACCTAAAATGCATCTAAAATATTTGATGTTAATTAAGACATTATTTTCATAAATTGTTTTTGGAGTTACCTGTATATCATTGCTAACAATGACAAGTGTTAAGCAGTCATGAAAAAATATGTCATTAGATTTTCCGAACAGGTAGACAATAAGCCAAGTTATGTAGAGGGGGAACAAAACATGTCTATGCAATTGACGACTACCAAACAGCTGATCTGTATAATTCGGCAAATAGGTCACTGTATAGGCGGCAACTTTAATATTCATATCTGGGCGTGGTCGGCTAGTCCATCTATTCAAGTAGGTAAGTTATAGAAAAGTCGAACTCAATCAGCCTAGAGTGCTGTCACATATTTATCGTTAGAGATCAGCTACCTGTACTCAGTCCAATCCAGTGAATTAAACAATCGTATTCAATTCGTATTTTCTAACGAAAAGCATGTGAGTTGAATCTTTCAACCTATACCTTAAGCTTTTACCTAGGTCAAAAGTAGACCATACCCAATAACGTATTTATGAGGTAACGCCCATATAGTGACCTATTTGTCGAATTATACTTTAATTTTGGTACATGTCTACGCAAAACACATTTTCTCATGGATGTTTCAATTATCATTATGATTTTCTCAAACAAAAATGACACAGGATTGATTTGCTAGTCTGGAAAGAATGAATGAATGCACACATGCCATCATTTAAATTAGATATCTACATATGCAACTTAAGTTTGCAATCTAAATGTCTTATTTTGTCACAATGGTCCTATGCTAATCAAGTATTTTTCAATGTCAAACTATTGCATATATACACACACCGGGTATTATTCGGTAAATAGGTTACTGTATGGGCGGCGCCTCATGAATACTTTACGACCTATTCTACTTTTAATATAGGTAAAAGCTGTAGCATCAGGAAAGCATGTCCATGCAATCAATACCCCCTCAAAACCCACTTTTATATAGGAAAACTAGGGTTTGCAGCTGGGGTATACCTATTTTTCTTATTCTTGCTCCAAAACATGTTTTGCGGTTCTAACATGTACCCAAAATCTATGTTTGAGCAAAAAAAAAATAAATAAATAAATAAATAAATGAATAAAAATTCACAATTTTTCACGGGAAATTTTCATTTTTGCAACTTTAGAATTCTCTGTTTCATCAGGAAAACATGTCCATGTGATGTATACCCCCTTGAACCCCACTTTTATATAGCAAAACTGGGGTATGCAGGGGTATACCTATTTTTCTTATCTTTGTTCCAAAACATAGATTGTGGGTACTCGTTAGAACCGCCTCGGTGAGGCGGTTCTAACATGTACCCACAATCTATGTTTTGAGCAAAAATAAGAAAAATATCAAAATTTTTCAGCTGAAAATTTTCAAATTTTAAAGCTGAAAAAATCCCTGTTTATTGCATGGGCAAGTTTTCGTAATGATTACATGGGCATGTTTTTCGTAATGGTATAGTTGTTAACCGTTAGAAAATTGCCTCATTCATTGGATTGGACAACATACAGGTAGCTGATTTCTAACGGAAAATATGTGACAGCGGTGTACGCTGACTTCTATAATCTCCCCTATTGAACAGATGGACTAGCCGACCACGCCCATATATAAATATTAAAGTTGCCGTAAATACAGTAATCCTTCTGCCAAATAATATACATGTACAGTTATAGCACACCCTGCTACCTCTTTCTTAATGAATTGTATCTACTCGCGAAAGAAGTACTTCAGTCTGAATGAGTCGAGCCATAATGTCGAGAGTAAACCAATATGATGCTACTTAATATTTGACTAGATTCACAGACCATACTTCCATGTTTAATCACGGTTTAAGAACTTTAATAAAACAAATACCTAAAGTAATCAAAATCAATGCTTAGGGATCATCCATGGCACAATGTTAAAACTGACAACTTTCCAAGTGTACCGAGGGCCAAATGTCCCGTTATTCGTACTTAAATCAAGACTGATCTCTCCACATGTTGAATTCAGCCATATGCTTTAAATGGTTAGGGGGTGTGTATATGTAATTTTGTATTTGTATGGAATGGTGCAAAAGTTTGTTCAATGAAATAATATTTGTCTAATTTTTGGATGACTCATAATGAAAAATGGTTAAAAATCCATTATTTTCCAGTAGCATATGACAAAACTTATAGATGTATGTATCGCTTAATAGTACTTCATAGAAAAGAACCTAATTTCTACCAATCTCACCTTATTTAGTATTTGTATCTATTTTATATACATGTGCACAGTTGTTCTGGTTTTATTTTTACTAGACAAAATGGGTCCATTCACCGAGTACCAACATGCGACTCAAATATATATAATACATGTATGTATCTTACGATGACCTATCAACATGCAAAAGGATTTGATAGTACTCGGGGGGAACAATGTTCAAACAATATTTTTCTTGTTTCTATATGTTAATTACGAAAAGCAAAAACTAGCTGTTTTAGCCCAAAAATAAAGCCACACATGTATCAAAATGGGGACCAAAGTCAAATTTGCTAAAATATGGACTACCAGCGAACTAACGTATGATTATTGAAGCATTTGACCAACATTTTTTTTTCTTTTTCGAAATACAGCGCAGCTATACATTGTGACCCCCATTAGGCGTAAAATAAAAATAGCCGTATTTCCACTAACATGCCGAAGACGGGATATGGTTGGCAGATCTGAATTTTTTTTTATTGTTCATGTATTTTTCTCTGTTGAAAATGTTTATTAAAGGTGAAAACACGCTTAAATTCAATTACAAGTACTAGAAACAGACAATCAAAGATATTAAAAACAATTAGGAATCTAAAGAAAGTGAGTTTAATTATGATTGGTGCAGTTGTAGTGGTTTTTAATTCATTGTCTTATTTGCTCTAAAAGTCTTGAGTGTCGTTTGGCTTGAGAGTATTTTTTATTTTATTTTCAATGGCAAAGGAAACTGCAGGGTCGGTGCAAATATTCAGAGTCGGTCGGGTTTGTGGAAACACAACTATTTTTATTTACGCCTTACCACTGTCAAAGTTCCTTACGTTTCGACGCGCATACGTATGTATTCATATTGTTAATTACATGTATGCATTCGTGACTTTTTATGTGATTTCAATACACACCTGACGGAAAAGTCTTGATATCTACAGCATCTGTCTCATCGGAGGATCCTTTAATATTGAATGCATAAACCCTAATATAATATTGTGTGTTGGGCTGGAGACCAATTAAGGTAGTATTCAAAGGCTCATCACTTTTAATCAGTCCTCCTTCAACAAATGAGCCATTTGTCCACTCAACTCCGTCTGTGCTGTATTGAACCACGAATGTCTGGGGAAAACCACCATGGAAACACCTGCTCCAAGTTACAAATACTTTGTCCAATCCTGGATCGCCAACAGAGAAATTAAGTGGTTTACATGGTGGCCCTGAAACAGAGCATGTCATATAATTCTATACTATTGATCATTAGTAAAAATAGACTGCAATAGCCAAAAGCACCATTATGACATGGCCTTCTAGTAAGACCTTTAAATAAATTGTTATAATGAAAATATCTGACTTAAACTATGTAAATGATACACCACTCTGTGCAAGCATGTTTTCTAGATTCATTGTGTTTAGTTGATATTTTTATATACTTTTAATCTAAATTGTTTAATATCATATTTAGACTGGATGTTTGCTGAACCGAGGTATGGAATAACGTCCTGGCAGTCAACAATTTCACAATGGATCTTGTTTACGTACTAACCAGTATTATGCAAAACAAGTGTGTTTTCAGAAGAGTTTGCTATCCTTTGCTTTATAGTCTGACTCGCATTAACGGTGCCCATTTCCCCGCAAGGATTAGAGTAGACACTCATCTGTGTTTTTGCAACCCACATCTAATATAATTGATGTTCATTACAGTTATGTGTAATATAAGATGTATATATGGAACGTTTTGACATGATAACGTACAATCTTCAATAATTATCTGCCACTTCCATTTTGGTTAAAAAATACGGATAGTTAAAATAAACAGAATATTTGTACCTCCTTGCATTATTTCAAACATTTGTGTGGTTGTTCCAATTTCATTAGTAAGGTAGAGAACAAATACGCCAAATTCTTCTTTAGACTTGATGGTGTGGTTAATTGTCAGAGCGTATGCATCGTCAGTATCAACAAGATGAGAATATATGGTCAGCTTTGTAGTAGTCTTGACACTGTTTACTGAGATTCCTTTGACGCTGATCAAGATGTTGTCTGACACTTTGTACATTTTTGTGTCAATATCTCCTGCATTTGAGTAGACTGTCAAGGGAATGACAAACAGATTGTTCAGACTGGCTGGTACTTTATGAACCAGGTTTTCCGTGGGTCTGTCATTGGAAAATAATGTCACCACTGGAGACGCTGCATGGAAGAAAACAACAAGTAAATTAAATAAACATGAAATGCGACCTGTGTGAAAATCAAATGATGATTCAATGTTGACGTTCAGGTTATTCAACACATGTGTGTGTCAATAGACTGACTCACAAACAAATGGTACATGCATAATCTATTCCAAAGCATCAAACAACCAGAGGACCAATGGTCCTGTAAACGCTCACCTGAGATCTGCTTCATATACCAATAAACATATTTGAATATTATGGTATTTAACCCCAGTGCAGGGGATGAAGCCCTTGGGCCATTTTCTTTTTTCAGAATAATCAATATTCTGTCCATTTGCCAATTTTCTGCTGCTTTTCCCCTTCAAATAACATTTTAAAAGCAGATGAGCCCTGGGGTCCATTTTGTTTTCAGAATCATTAAAATTCAGTCCTACTGCCCATTTCCTGCAAGACTTTCACTTAATATGACATTTTAAAAGTTTTCTCCATTCAAATGCATTGACGACCTATGTTGACCTTGTCATAAAATAGGTCAAGGTCACCACAGGGTCATGATTTATATATACATTGTAGTACTTGAGTCATCCATACTTCATGTAAAGTTTCGTTGAAATCGGTTCACCGGTTCTGGAGAAGAAGATATTTTAAGGGTTTTTACCATATATGGGCATGGCGGCCATCTTGGTCATGTGACCTGGATTATTTATATACACATTGTTTCCCACTTCCTATAGATGCTTCATATAAAACTTGGCTTTGATTGGCCAAGTGGTTTTAGAGAAAAAATCTTTGAAAAGTGTGTATGGACGACAGACTGGCCAAGGTCAAGAGAAGAGATGACCTTGACCTAAATTAATCATATACCTTCATCTAATCCATTAGTTGTTTGCATCTACCACTTTTTAGATCTCAGGCTGCAATAGTTTTCAAAAAAATAGCTAATTTCCACTTTTCCCATTATAAGTCTATGGAAACTGGAATAAAAAACACAAATTATGTAGAGGCTACTGTCAGGAACATGTATACAAAGTACAGGATTCATCCACTTGACAGTTTCTGAGGAGAAGATTTTTGCATGTTTTTTTTTCAAAATTTTGCCCTTTATGGGGCCCCAGCAACCAATCAAAATAAAGGATAGGGACAAAACTCGCAAGAAACGCCAAACACTACTCAATAAACATTTCTGCAACAACAAAATTCAAATGTCTGCAATTTTAGCGGAAAAATAGCCGATTTCCACTTTTCCCATAATAAGTCTATGGAAACTTTAAGTTGCCATAGCAACCAGAGTTATCCGCCTGGAATAATAAACACAAATTATGTAGAGGCCACTGTCAGGAACATGTATACAAAGTACAGGCTTCATCCCCTTGACAGTTTCTGAGAAGAAGATTTTTGAATGTTTTTCAAAATTTTGCCCTATATGGGGCTCCTGCAACCAATCAAAATGAAGGATTAGGACAAAAGTCACATGGAACGTAGAGGACTACTCAATAAACATTTCTGCAAAAACAAAATTCAAATATGTCCAACAAGACAGCAAAAACTGGCAATTTTCACTTTTTTTTTCATTATAAGTCTATGGGAAGCATAAGTTGCCATAGCAACCAAAGTCCTTATCCGATCAAAACAAAAACACAATTATTCTTTCCCCCTACCTGTAGATGGTGTATGTGTAATATAAGAACAATCGGCCTAGCGGTATCAGAGAAGAAGATCTTTGAAATTGTGGGCGACGACGGACGACGGACTGACGACGGACGGACGCCGGAGCATGGGTATACTATAAGCTCGCCTATGAGCCTTCGGCTCAGGTGAGCTAAAAATTTGAGTAACTTATTTCAAATTAGCAAGCCACATGTATAATTTTAACATTCATCTTTTGTTTTACAGTGGCACCCTTGTAATACTGTACATGTAATACGCTTGAAATAGGCACACAAGGCAGATTTTTCTTTTATTTCACATTGGTTTTGATTAAGTATCCTAATATGTATAGTAGCAGTACCACAAGCTAAGAAGGATTTTCTATATTGTCCAACCTGACATTGTGTCACATTTGCATATTTATTAGAGGGAAAAGTATTTATCATTATTACCCAACCCCCTGTATAAAATAAATTGGATTGTTTTGACTATCTGCACAAATCATTGCTTAATTGACACGCGATGTACGAAATGCATGTAATGCGACAAATGTGACGTCAATAGCCGGTCCATAGTTTTGCCTGTACCATGCTAGTGGCGTCATCTATGCAAACGTAATAGAATAACGGGATGGAAAAAGGTACAAGTAGGCAAAGATCAGGAAAAGGTGCAATCAGAAAAAGATTCCCACTCCAAAAACCGAGGTGGGAAAAAAACAAACTAACAATCAGGCAATGATACCAAGAAAACATTTCGTAAGCCGAATGAACAGCTATTTTCCCAATAGGCGGCCACTTAGTTACCTAAACTTAACTAAAATATAAAAAACACACATTAGGCGCCAACAGCTCAAAAATTTCAAACACCAAGACATAAAACAAAAAGAACCACCACAGAAGTATCGACTTGGAACGATCAGTAATACACAGTTACTGGCAGGCTTAAATCGATTTTACATGGCCATAACCTCACCCTCAGCTTCTGCAGTGGTTAATAACATTTATCTAGTTCTTCGCTACTCGTGGTTAATCTCTAACTAGTCGATGAATCATCAAGAACAAACAAATAAATCAAGATAAACATCCAGATGAATCAAAAACTAGGACTCACAGATTCAGTAAGCTGCCCGACGATGAAGATCCCTGGGCGCCGAATAACTTACTAACTCCGGAGCAGTTTAACTATACCATAGAATAGTTTTGACTATACCATGACCGATGACGTCAACGTCACGAGTAATACGTAGAATATCTCGAGCATAAATAACGTCGCGCGACAATTATTAGTCAATGTTGTAAAGAAATCGCTAATGATTTCTAGTTTAGTCGGGTAATAAAGCACTTATTTCATGGCTGTTTGGCCGAATAGTCAAAACTATGTCCCTCGGTGCCGTTGACAGCTCAATGCGCAATTGTCCTCGGCCTAACGGCCTCGGGCAATAATTCATTGAGCTGTCACGGCACCTCGGGACAGTTTTGACTATTCCCCAACCAGGCATGAAATAACTGCTTAATATGGCACAAGGAGTCTTAAATTAGTCTACAATTATAGGTTCTGCAATAATCTGCGTAATATCAAATTATTATTATGACATACTTTTACTAGTAAATAGGTTAAAGCAAAAGTAGATGAATAGGAAAAAGTCTGCATCTGCTGATAATAGGTATTGGAAAGGCACAGTACTAATTTCCCCCATACCGGTAACATGTGATGACGTAGCAGACCTGAAACGGTGTTGCTATAAATAGAAACGGCTCATGTGATAGGTAAATCGCACCTCTGCAGCGCCATCTGTATCGCACAGCAGGCATAAAATTGGCCATAATTGAACCTGTTGTTAGACCAGTTATTTTATTAATATGAATGTTCTGTCAAGGCCATTATCATGAATTCCAATGACGCAGTGCAATTTGTTTCCTTTTGAGAAAACTGAAAACATGTTACTGGCAACGGTTCGAGACCAGAATCGCAATGTTTCCTTCACGTAAAGACAATTTAATAAATTGTATACTTATAAAACGCACGCATTTATAATACGAAATTCCACAGAAGCATGTTCTATGACTGAATCAGCAAATCTTTCAAATACATGCAATACAAATGTGCGACTTTCAAAAGTTAAGATCAGCCATGATATTCACTAATGCATGAAAGTTGAAACTCGCGAGCAAATCACACATTTTGAGTTCACAACTTTGTCATAACGTTATTTTCTTTCATTTTAAGTATATGCAAAGTTTAGACACAAGATGCTCGCTCGTATCAGGGAAGTGTAATATACACTTCCCTGCTCGTATACACCCTGAAATCTTCCGCTCTTTGTAATGCAATTTTAAAGATTTATCGTGACATGTATAATTATGCGTTGGTTGATATTTAGATATTTATTAACATTCATTTGTATATCGCCATACCACCACAATTGCTTTTGCTTATCGCTGATTATCAGGTACATGTTAATTATCATTTATAAGAGTCCATGTAATCGTTGATCAACTCATGCTGCTATCTCGACATGTTCTCTTCGCAATGACTCGTCTAATTATAGAACAAATTTCTGCGCGGGAAGCCGGGGAAATTAGTCACATGTGTTTCCTCAACCTATTGCCGATGCAGGCTTTCGCCTTCATAGGCGTTTGGTTAAAGTGTCATACGATATTGACGAACTCTTAAAATAATTTATCTAATGTGACTGGGTTTTCAATTTGTTTACTAAATCATTGAACCTGTAAAAACAAATACCTTTGACCAACAAGAATACTGAACCAACAGACACTTGGTTTTTCACTCCATTTCCAGCTCCACAATCATAAACTCCTGTGTCTTGGTAGTTGAGTGATGTAAAATGTAGAGATCTCATCGAAGGTGAAGGTTGACCTGATGATTGTAACTGGTCCCTTATTATTTCTCCCGAGTTTGGCCACTTTTGTGTCCATGTTGAGAAATCGTAAGATGACGGGAACCCGTGAGCAGAACAATTTATATAATGGTTGGTGGCATTGATAGTGGTGTTTGTTGTTGATACAGTAATATCAGGCGGATCTGCAATAAATAGTTTACCAGTATGGTAAGTGACAAGTAGTTTATGAGACAGAGCTATGAGGTATACGGCCTGCTCTTTTTCAAGAGATAACTTTTAGCAAGGCAATTGAAGCTTTTTCTAAACACTGGGGTCAGACTTGCATTCCAGACTTATTAGATGATTGCTGCAAAACAGCCTAGCAGAAAAACAAGTGGTAAACAAGCAGTGATTTTACATTTTGAATGTCTAAGAATATCATGACATTTCTTTCTGTAGAGACAAGGAATCAGCTAAAAACAAAAGTGTTATACAGGAGAAACAGGCTTCCACACAATATAACAAACGAAACTTAAATTATTATCCAACTTATATGGATTACTGCCCTGGATAAAAAATGTATATTGAATGTGAGCTTTTCATTTTGTAACGTAATTCAAATTTATTTGAGTTTCCACATTAAAACTACATTTATTTTACTAGCTATCCCATTTATAATCAATATTACTATAACATAAAGCAAAATTCACGCATTTATTTAAACCACGTTAATCCAAGTTGTCTAAAATACATACAATATAAAATGTTTATCTGATTCTCTGCAGAAAAGAAAAGGCTTGTTTTTTTTTGTTTTTTTTTAGGAAATCAAACACCCTAAGAAAAATAAATCTGAAAGAAATGACCACTCTTAAAATCATCCAATCAGATAGAAAACTTGAAAATAAAAACCGCATGCCCTGAAGGGTTATAGTAGAAGCTAGCAGTTCTGTTTAATATGCTCTTGTACATGATTAATATTAAACAAGCTGAAAACTAAAGATTGCTTTTCTATGTACAATTGTATCCGGTCGATATCTGGCTTGGTAGCCCACGATAGAGTGCTCAAACGGTAAGCGAGAGACCCTGGGTTCGAGTCTCGGTCAAACCACGTTCTCTCCCCCCCCCCCCCCTGTGACATTTTGTGGCCTGTGTTCTATAATTATACAAAGGTTTCCATGGGAAATAAACGGATGCTGTCGCTAAAATATACACAACCTTCGCACTATTGTACAATGCAAAACCTAATACTATGACACATGTAAACAATTAGATATCTGATGATCTCCTCCTTTTTGGGTGTCTTAGGACACAAATCTGAGGACACAAATTCTAATTTATATACCTTTAGAGTTATTCTAATGATCAAAAGAAAATACAGCTGTAGTTCTTAAGCTAGACAAGTAAGAATTATAATTTAATTTTGATTGTGATTGAATGATTAAATATCATTAACAAGGAAAATGATGAAAGGAATCTAACTTGTACCTGATGACCTTTGGTCCTGAGAATGTTCTTGAGACAGACAATAGATAGACAGCGGACCATAAACTTACCAGAGTTATTATTCCTCTGCATGATGTATCTATCAATCATCTAATTGTGCATTAGAAATAAATGAAGTTGCATTGGATTATCTTAAACAATTTTACCAAAACAAAATGTGGTGAAGAAAAAATGATTATCGAATTTTAGAGCAGATATGGTATTTGACAGGCAGATGGGCAATACAGACTGATACCAGACAAATGCTAAAGGGAACACCAACGTGTCTCCTAATGCTGAAGAGGGATGGGCTTTAGGCATCTTAAAAAGTCTTAGAATACAAGCATTAACTTGTAACTGAGGACCTTTGGTCGTGAGAATGCCCCTCAGACAGACAATAGATAGTCAGCGGACCATGAACTTGCCAGAGTTATGATTCTTTTACAGGATATATTAATCATCTGATTGTGCATTAGAAATAAATAAAGTTGCATCGAATTATTTTAAACAATTTAACTCAAACAAAATGCGGTAAAGAGAAAAAAAAAATGATTTTCGTATTCTAGAGCAGATATAATATTAGACAGGCAGATGGACAATACAGACTTATACCAGACAAATGCAAAAGGAAAAAACAATATGTCTCCTAATACTGACGAGGGATGGGCTTTAGGCATCTTAAAATCTTAGAATACCAGCATTTACTAAGTTACAGTCAGGGTTAGAATTCATTATCTCGCGTGTATGATTCATAATCGACTTACAAAAGACAACTAGTTCTTGGTCAGAATAATCAGGAGGTGGTATTCCATTCTCTGCAGTACATCTGTAAGTTCCTGCGTCTCGGCGGCTGACAGTGGGTATGGTGTATACCAGTCTGTTGTTATCCGATGTACCAGTACCAGTCTTCACATTGCTTGCTTCACCAGTTTTTTGCCAAGTAAATCTTGCTGGTGGTTTACTATCAGCTGTACAGTCTAACGATACATATGCATCACCTTCCGTAGCATTCTTCCGGCTACCACCAATGATTGTTATGATAGGGTAATCTACGAGTGTAAAAGATGTAAGAACTTTTTTCATATATCGTTATACTGGAAAACTATACATGCATGTACATGTATTTAGTATAAACATGTGCTTCTTAATATCTGCTAATTATTTGCGCATGCTAGAGCCCCCACCTCACAAAGCACCCCTTGACCCCCGACCCCTGAACGCACTCACCCCTGCACTGAGGATTTTTCTCCAATAAGACTTGTCTCATTACAGCATGCTTGACGGCATCTGGCTTTGTCAAATATGAAGGCCAAATCGACTATAACTAGTAACCCGAATCATATGCTTTAACGAAAACCACGGAAAATAGTCACAGATTTAGGTAGGAAAATTAAGTAATAGGAAAAAAATATTGAATAGAATATTATGATTCTTCTCTATTTCTGGTTAGGAATGGACATTATTATTTTATACTATTATTGTTACTACCACTTTATGATTTGTTTTAATTAATGTTTGATCATTTTGTGTCGCACTTAACAAATGTCCAGTCATGCACTGAGCCTATGCTTACCAGGTACTTAACCAGTTCTTTTGTCGTTTAAAACATGCTTGGTCAAGGACACTGCAAGACAATGCCGAGTTCTCTGGCACCAATGCCTGAAACCCTAATTGAGCCACCATGCTCCCCATATTATGTTGACCTTGAAGGGCAGTATTTGATTCTAATTATGCCAGTTCAACATCAATGCGTACTTTTAACATAAGAATCATGTCTTAAAACATTTATATACAGATTGTCTGTATTTTCTCCTCGTCTAATGTTTACTTATGACTGTTTTTCTCTGACTTTATTTCCTGTGACTTGTTTACCGTGACCTGTTTACCTGTTGTTTGGCTTCCCAGGCGTCTCCGGTTGCTTTACTGTGCATTGTATAAGTTGGCTTGAATCGTCGCGAAGTTTGTTGTGAGTTATTCATCTTAACATGATGATCCCATGACTAGTTAGAGAATAACCATGTTTTGATCCATTTCAGGAACTGAGGGTAAGGTTGGGATCCCGTTTTATTCACCTAAATGTTTCGTATAACTGACCGTTCCAACGCAGTACTTCTGTAGTTGTTCATTTTGTTTTATATTTTGGTGTCAAATTTATGCGAAGTTTTCATTTATATTCAGTTGAAGTTCCGGTAACTGAGGGGCCGTCTACAGAGAAAAGGCTGCTCATACAGTTTATATGCTCCTTTTGCATTAGTACCCAAAGTTTGGTTTTGCCCACCCAGGATGTTAGGGTTGGCCTTTCGTTCTGATTGCACCAGTTCGATAATTGATTACATTTACCTTTTAGCCATGCCAAACTTTGAATTCATAATTTATGAATTCAATGCTAATCAAATGATAATGATCCGATAGGGTTTAGCTGCTCATTCGGCTTACGAAATTTTTTCATGGTATAAGTACCTGATTGTTAGTTTGGTTTTTTCCCACCTCGGTTTTTGGAGTGGGAATCTTTTTCTGATTGCGCCTTTTCCTGATCTTTGCCTACTTGTACCTTTTTAAACTGGAAATCATATTAGTAATTTCAGTAAGTTATTACACATAAAAACAACTTACATATTAGATTCAAAGCAGCCTGGTCCTCTGGGGGATTGCCTGGTCCTTGTAAGTTTGATGTCCGACATGAAATAGAATCACCGTCCATATCTCTTGAAGGGCTGAGTACTAACTTGCCTACAGTATTTCTGCCACCATAACTCCCTGTTAATGATGCCTGACTGACTCCAGTTGTTATTTGTGATGCTCCATTCCACCAGGTGACATCAGCTGTAGGATAGGCTGAATCAGTTGTACAGGATAGTGTCAATCTGTTCTGACCATTAGCTATGATCTGCTGGTTGCCGGTCAAAGATACTGAAGTTGGAGCAACTGTAAAAGATATGAAATATAAAATGCAAACGTTTCAAACTAATCTCCTTACAAGCAGGATAGGCTGAATTAGCTGTAGCTGTATAGAAAAGTATTAATTTATTCTGACAATTAGCTATGATCTATTGTTACCAGTCAAAGATACCTGCGACTGGAAAAGTCACTGAATGCAAAACAAGGACATTCCAAACTCGTTTAAACCAGAAAAAAGCAAAAATAGAATCAGGTTTAATATTATCAATCTCTTCTAGACATTAAACTTACAGGACAGGGATCATCGAAACAAGTAATGCAATATTTTATATATCATTTGATATCAAATCTTTAGTAAATATTTGTAAAGTGATCTATCATAACACTTTAGAATTAAAAGGTATACATTTAGAAAAAAAACATGGGAGGATAGAATTACTGTATTATAGTACTTACATTCCACTCTAACTGTAATAGAGTCTTGACCCTTGGACCCAATGGAATTATCAGCCTCACACTTGTACACACCATAATGAGTCTTACTAACAGTATTGAAGTTGTAGTTGAAGTGGTTGGTTGAAACAGGGGATGTACTCGTACTGATTCGACTGTTACCATGGTACCAAGTGAACACTGAAGTTGGTTTACTAGACGCCGTACAGTGAAGTATTTTGTTTCTGTCACCTTCATTGTAAACTGTACTGGTACCTTCTTGGATCGTGACGATCGGATTATCTAAAAAGAATAAAAATAAATTTAAGTTGACAATGTCATTGTTGCTTAGTAAAATAACTACAAACTTAATGGCTATAAAAAAATCTGTATTTAGCTTGTGAAATGACATCTAAAATCAAAAGTTTTACGTTTGTGTGAACATTTTTGTTTTGTTTCATCAATCACATCAGGTCAACTTTAAACTGGTGTCTTATAGTGAAAATCGTTGATTACAAAATTCATAAAATTTAAATGTTTTGATTTTAATACTTTGTATTCTGTGAAAGCACATCTGCCTAACACATAGCTATTTGTGTCAAAAGGGTTGCATAGAAATAAGCCTAAACCCGTTGCCTTCTCAAACTTAGAGCATATAAGTTAAGATCAAACGATCGCATTAATTTAAATGTTTACTTCCAGTCAAGTTCTCTAGCAGTGAGTTTCATGAACACAGTGATGCTTGTTATTATGTCTGATTATTAGTGAGTACTAATTAAATGTTTATTCCGTAAGTAAAATGTTGACATTTCCTCTGGTTAGAACAATTAGGTCTATAAAAAGAGAGAAAATCTACATTTTGGAGCTACTGCTACTCTTCTGCATTTTGATAAAAATGTCCTCATTGTGATGGCATGCATGTTCGAACTGCGGTACACACCATACCCACTACTATTTTTTTTTTCTCAGCGTCATTGAACAGATCGTGTCAGTCTTAATTTGGGCTTTTCTATCCCCACATTTATATTTCATTGATTTTGACGTAAATTTCTCAAAAACAAGCAATTCTAGACTCATTAAAAACCGTAATTGTTGTGTTACAATCTTGAATATATCTTCAACTTTTAACTTTGAGATACTTGATTAACACCTGACATAACATGATATACAATATACCAGTCCCATAAGCGTAATGGTTATAATGCCTACTTTGGGAATGGGACCTCATGGCTGGTCATACAAAAGATGCTAAAATAGTTATAGTTGCTACCTTGCTTCGTGCTAACCGTTATAAGACAAGCATTGGGCCATGCCTGTCATATGATGTCAAATATTAATTCTGACTTACAAGAGGCAAACCGCTCACAGGGTAGGGCGAAACGTACATT
This sequence comes from Rugalucina vietnamica, assembly GCA_964017185.1. NCBI lineage: Eukaryota > Metazoa > Mollusca > Bivalvia > Lucinida > Lucinidae > Rugalucina > Rugalucina vietnamica. Next base: position 53,681,818 of record OZ024880.1, on the reverse strand, counting down.
TTAGATCAAGGTTGATTTGTTGCGACGGACTCAGATTTGCCTGAAGGAGGATATGCTCTGCTGTACATGAGACAGCATAACCATCCATATCCCGGGTTGGTGTTATACTGATGTCTTGGATTCTCATTTTCCCACCATACTGTCCACTTGGCTGGGAATCTCTGTCAATACTAGTGACAGGTTGTCCATTCTGTGTCCAAATGATGTCAGATACCGGATTTGACGATGAGACAGTGCAGGTTAACGTCAATGTATTGGTTCCATCAGCAACTATTTCTCTGTTACCGCCCAAATTCAGTGATAAAGGACCGACTGAAAAATTGGCATAAAATAAAAAAATATTATGGAAACACATTGACATTCCTATGAATAAGCCCAATAAAGCCATATTTTACGATAGTAACTTAGAAATAAAATAATAAGAAAAATAATTTAAGTTATTGCTAGAGATGTGCACCGCCTTAATTAAAACTAGCGTCTGGTGATTATTGGCTAATTCGTTACATTGCTTTATTAAAGTAAGTAGACAACACTAGCAATGCCTTGAATGTTTGTGCATATGAAGACACCAGAATAATGTCTCTTTGTTAGCTGGGTAAACATAATCATATATTGTTTTTCCTAAAGACTCTCGAACCTTGACGAAAATCAAGCTATCACAACAAACTTTAGTTATTGCCTCTATGCTGCAATGAAATAGCTAAGAGTATATGCAGAATCATTGCAATATATTTGCTGGCTACTTACATTGAACATTTAAACTGCGACTGGTTGTCCTCAACGATGTCAGTGATTCATGTCCAACTCTGCATGTGACATCTTTGCCATTATCAGCTTTATTTAATGGTCTGGACGTAAACGTTGAAGATATTGTAAATGTATCTGAGACTGGAGTATTTTGTACATTTGGTGAAGTAATGCTTCCATCAAAGCCCCAGGTCATGTTGCCTTCAGGTCTACAGCCTGTTGATGTACACTGTAACTGTACAGGGTTGCCCTCTGATACGGTTGTTGTTCCTGTTGTCACAGGTGGAGATGGTTTTACTGAAATACAATACAGAGGGAGAGAATCATTTGCTTGTCGATATCAACAGACTCTCAAGGCAATACTTCTGTTCTAATTGCTTTATGTTTCGGTGTTGAATTTTTGTGCTGTTTGTACATTATATACGTTCTCATACTTTAAAGTAAGTTTGGGCAACTGAGTGGCCGCCTATTGGGAAATAGCTTCACATTCAATTTTCAATAGGGTCCCTTAGTATAAATACCTGATTGTTAATTAAGTTTTTCCCACCAGGTTTTGAGTTGGTTATTTCTTTCTGGTTTCTATTTCATGCACATTGCCTACTTTAACCTTTTCTCGACGTATGGTTAAAGAGTGAACACAACCAGTTAACACTGCCTACAAGAAGTTTAGATTGAAATCTGTACAAACCATCAATACTTGAACATCTGTCACTGCTGTGTTGGTGATAAATGGTGGGCCCATGTTTTGTAGCAAATCAACACCTACTTGGGGCACTATAGTTTCCGCATCAAATATTAGGTACTTGTAATTATTAAGCCCGTACATTCAAGACCAAAATGATCTTTATATAACCATTTACTATTTTCATGTCCTTCTAGATGTTACTTTTTATGCCAGATAATATTTCTTTACAATACCAAACAAGCTGTAGGAAGAATGTGGTAGTTCAAGCGTGTTTTCTCAGTACTGTATAGATGCGAATGGGGAGTCATGACACGGCTATGTTTGTTAAATATACTTACAGCTTAGATACAACATAACGGTTGTTACAAGTGGCCTATCAGGAGGGTCAAATGACGAGCGACATGTATAATGGGATTTATCGAGATTTCTTGTAGCCGTAAAACTGCTTGATACAGTCACAGTAGTTGTATTATCTGCCTTAACATCCTCATTCCTTGTTGATGACAGTTTAGTATTGTCTCTGTACCAATCCAAGTAAGGAGCCGGATATCCTCCTCTAGATATACAATTCAGAGTAACTGTCTGGTCTTCCATGCCTCTCAATAGTGATCCCTCTTTATTTTGTATCTCTGGGGGGTCAGGTGTGACTGTAAAAACAAAGTTGATAATATAGTGGTGTGTCTGTACCAAACCAAGTAAGAAGCCGGGTATTCATCCCTAGAATACAGGTCTGTGTAACTGTCTGATCATCTATGCCACTCGATATTGATCGCTCTGTATTCTGTATCTCTGGTAGGTCAGGTGGAATTGTAAAAGGAAATATGATAACATGTTAGTGTGTTCAGGTGGGAATGCAAAATAGATGATAATATAGTAGTGTGCCTGTATCCACCCCTAGATATACAGGTCAGAGTAACTGTCTGATCCTCTACGTCTCTTAATATGAATGCCTCTTTATTCTGTAAGTAGTGTACAGCTCTTTATGTACCAAACCAAGTAAGGAACCGGGTATCCAGCCCTAGATATACAGGTCTGAGCAACTGAATGATCATCTATGCCTCTCAATATTGACCCCTTATTCAGTATCTCTTGGAAATCAGGTGCAACTGTAAAAAAGAATAACCACAATGTAGTATGCTCCCTGTACGAATCAGTAAGGAGCCGGGTATACCCCTCTAGATATACAGGTCAGTGTTACTGTCTGGTCCTCTTTGATTCGCATAATTGATCCCTCTGTATTTTGTATCTCTGGTGGGTTAAGTAGAACTGAAAAAGGAATGAGTACTATTTAGTATTTCAAGATAAGAAACGGGATTTTCTCTTCTAGATAACCAGGTCAGTGTACCTATGTGATCCTCTATCCTCTCATTACAGATCACAGTTTACTATGTATCTGTGTGTGTTGGGACGGAACTGTAAAATGATTCATAATACGTTAGTTAGCCCATACCCCAGTTCAAATTTATTGCTCTAGATAGATAGTTTCGGTGTTTTCTGTCTTATCTTCTATTCCTCTCACAATTAACATTATATAGTCTGTACACATATATCTGGTGGTTAAGGAGAACTGCAAATAGAAAAATGGTACTTAAGTGTTGACCCTGTATTATGTAGAGGTCAGTGTTACTATAGGATACATAATTCCTTCTACCGTTGATTCCTCTTTCAGTATATCTGTGGGCATGTGATAATATAAATAGAATATTCATATGACGTTGCTGTTTTCAAGCGGATAACGCCATGAAATAAAAAGTGCTATTACAACACGTGTAACACTTTTGCGGAAATACTTAACGCCATTGGCGATGTCTATATCAAAAATGTAAATTTCCATTTTGAAGGCAATAAAATCCTGTTCTAAAAGTCATATGATAAAACAAATCTTACACTCGTGGCCATTTTATATGTAAATTGTCCTTGGTGATGCATTGTCTTGTTAGAGATTTACCACAAGGACCGAACTACTAAGTAAATTTTGTGAACACTACTCCAGAAGATGAGGGTATGGGTAGGGCCCTGTAAACCGGTTTATGCCCGCGGTAATTTTATCCAACTGATCGTTTCAAGGCAGTACTTCTGTTGTGGTTCTATTCGTTTACTATTTTGTGCTGTTTGAACGTTTTTGGGTCAATAAGTGGCCGCCTATTGGGAAATAGCTGCTCACTCGGCTTACGATATGTTTTCTAAGTATAAGTATCTAACAATCAATTCAGTATTTTCCCACCTCGGTGTTTGGTTTGAGAATTTCTTTCTGATTGTGCCATTTTTTGAGCATTGCCTACTTTTACATATTTATTCTTTTTGCAGAACATCTAGTCTGTTAACTGTATACATTGTATTTTTTTATTGTTTTACAGAGGGCCACAATGTAGACTGGCAATTTAACTTAGTTGTATATTCCTCTATTGTATAAATAGAAATATAGATAAATTAAAATGTTCCTGTATACCGGCTTTCGAAGTCTAAGCGAATTAGATTAAAGGATATTGCCTATAGAATGTATGTACCTCTCACTTTAAGGGTCATTGTGTATACAGTATGGTCTGGTACACTGCATTGAAAAGTTCCAGCATCTGACTTCTGGATATCTATAATGATCAAATCCCTCTTATTGCTGGCCCACTTCAGTCGACTGGAATATGGGAGATTTGGGTTGATCATTTCACCATACGTATAACTTAATACGGTCCCTGCTGGTCCATACCATCCAGGATAGTTGAAGAATGATCTGTCACAAATAAGTGTGGTGTTTGAGTGTACATAACCAATAACTGTTACGCCTTCAGCTGGTATCACACCGTCTGTAACAAAATAAATAATATGGTCCATCTCCTTTCTCATTAATGTTCACTGCTCTTTAAAGATCTCAGTTTGTCTTTTATCCCTTAGACTGCCTCGTGAGAAACCCAATTTTGTGTTGTTTTTTTTTTCGTCATAGGTACCAGCAAACAAGGCAGCAGTTCATTGCATTTGCACTGCACAAAGTAGGAATCGGTGCCATTCCGGAATTGAACCTGTGCAAAGAAGAAATTCCTACTTTGTCCACCAATTATAGAATTGTAGAAAGACATTACACTGTTAATCAGTTGATATACACTGTGCGCAAAGTAGAAATTGATTTGGACAAAGTAGGAAGTCTTACATTGCGCAAGAAATGAACCAGACGATTTCGGAATTTCACATATTCTTGCTTAGCAATGGAGAAAAAGGACAACAATAGGCAGATCTGTTGGCAACAAGAGGGGAAAAAGAAGAAAACAAAGGTTTCTAAAACATTTTGAACATTGACAACCCTTATTGTGAAGGCATGGTCAATCAAATTTATTTACCTGAACTACAGTTGAACAAAGCCAATATCTCAGATACCGAAGCCCCCTTTTTAGATCTACATCTTTCTGTTGCAAATGGATTTGTTTCTTCTAAAATTTATGATAAGCGCGATGACTTTGATTTTGATATAGTAAATTTTCCTTTTTTTTGATGGTGACGTTCCTCGTCGTGCTTCCTATGGTGTATACATTTCGCAACTTATTAGGTTTGCTAGAGTCTGCAATCATGTTACAGACTTTAACGCTCGAAATGAAGGTTTAACGGCAAAATTTCTCCAACAGGGCTATCGGTATCATAAACTTCGAAAGCATAGAAAAAATGCAACTTCAAGTGGATGATAAAATTTTATGAGTCGTTTCCAAACCCTATCCCTACACTTGAAAAGTCGGAAAGAATCAATATTTTTAAATTTGCCAAGCCCATATTTGTAAATTCAAACTTGTTGTTTTATTTTCGCACAACATAGAACTTGGTTTTATTGTTCGAATAAAAGAAAGATATATATAGGGTAGTGTCCATATAGGAGAGAACCAACAGCTTGAAAATCGCCATTTAAGCCTTTTTTCGGATGTTTAATTTCTCAAATTCATTTCATATTCTATTATAAAACCACCAAAAATATTAAAACTTGCACACCAAAGACAGAAACACTGACTTAGAAGACAATGTACACATATACTGCTGCTAAAAGAAACATCTAACTAGTGCAATAATATTTGAAGATGTGTAATATTAAAGTTTAATTTACCCTACCCCTAAATTTTTCTGACAACTAATTTTTTTTTTTAAAATGAAGTTCCTTTGATTGACAAGTTTCATGGCTCATTCAATAATCAATATGTATCCACATATCAAATATTAGGAAAATATCTGCAACCGTTTACGAGATATTCAACAAAAGAAAAACCGGAAGTTCCGAAATATCAAATGATTAGTAGCGAACATCCTTAAATGTTTGTGCTTTGTTTGCAGCTGCATGGTATGTATTAAAACTTGTGTCGTCCCCACTTGCCTGTATACATATATTTACATGTATTACTACATAATACTGTAAATCCGGAAATTTTCGCGAGAACTTAATTTTCGCTAATATTCGCGAAGTCGTTGCTTCGCGAAAATAAAGTTCTCGCTAATAAAGAATTACTAGAAGCTTTATAGACTGCACGAGTACTCGCTCGCGAATTCAAGAACTCGCTAATAATTCAGAAATCGAAAATTCGCGAAATAAAAGTCTCGCGAAAATTTCCGAATTTACAGTACTTAGACATTCCTAAAGGGACACAATTTAGCGACACATAGTCAGTTAAAAATGTTATTGTCTATATGGTTAGCTTACCGAACAACTAACTAAATGTTGTGAACCACTGAAGAAGATGAGGGTGATGTAAGAGCTCTGTTAAATCGGTTTAAGCTCCCCAGTAATTTCATATTACTGATTGTTCCAAGGCAATACTTTTGTTGGGTTTCTATTTATTTTGTGATTTGGAGTCGAGTTTTTGTGCTGTTTGAACCTTATGTACGTTTTCATAGTTTTAGTTAAGTTTGGACAACTGAGTGGCCGTCAATTAGGAAATAACTGGTCACTCGGCTTACGATATGTTTTCTAAGTATTAGTACCTAATTGTCTATTTAGTTTTTATCCACCTCGGTTTTTAACTTTAGATTTTTTTCTGATTGCGCCTTTTCTTGATCGTTGCCTACTTGAACCTTTAGAATCATAACACAATAACACCTCATTGTTTGTTAACTACTGGTTTGTCATTTGGTAACGTACACAACGGCAAAATACCGTACGGACTTTCCCTTCATACAGAGGGCTGAGATGAAATAAGTTAATTGGATTTGCTTAAAATAATGAATTCAGTGCTTGCAAGTAAGTCTGCTGCCAAAATTATTTAACCAAAAACGTTAACTTTGTTCTTTGCTTGCAAGTGTGTGCCGTTTCGTGAAACTTGCGTCGTTCTTGCTTGGCTACTTACATGTACATGAATTTGACATATATGTTTTTGAAAATAGCACTTTTCTCATAGGGTAACTGAGGAAAAATAATAACAATGACTCATTTTCTGTTTAAAATTGCCACTGTTATTATGTTTTTATTACTAACGCAAAGCCACCTCAATGCATGTTGCCTAGTGTCTTGTCATATAGTAATATAGTAATATATAATAAGTCTTGTAAAGTCGTTTCCGCTCTAAAAAATCGGGCTGAAATTCTTAAACGCTTTTGAATCTGAACAAAATTAAACACATCAGAATTTGGCTCAAAAATTATTTCAGTGTCTGCTGATCATCATAATATATTCTAATCAGTCTTTCAATCAATCAACCAATCATGAAATTTAATTGATATTACTAAAGGACAACCAATCTTCGTCATACATCTTTATGCAAGCGAAATGTCAAGGTGGGTTGATTATATTTAGCCGCATGGTTATGTGACATAGCCTTATAGCTGGTGTGTATAACAAGGCACTATAGGGTTAAACGTGTTGAACCTACATAAAATGAGCCTTGCTGATATGTCTATTGACGTCCAGATTTGTGTCATAAAGGCTTATTTATGACTGTGTGTGCTATAGCTAATTTAAACGTCATACCATAATCAAAGGGATCGACAAAAGGGTTAGATTGAAAGGCATTTGCAACGTTTATTTCTATTATATCGAACCTGTTGCATTCTTAATTGTTGTTAGACCATAATGTATATTGTATTACACAGAAAAGAAATTTTCATATATTTTCTTGTGTATATATACATACTGACTACCGAAGATTAAAAAAAATGTTGGCAAAATGTACTTTGAGATCAGCGAGGGTATTCTGAAAAAAAACGAAAATTACTATCGGCGTAGATTCCTTTTCTAACCAACGTTTAATATATTTGGCAACTTTTTGATTATAATAGTCTTTGTATCGACTATCCTGTTGAAAGTTGCAAAAGTACAGTAATTCTCTTTGACTGCATGTTGGCTAATCTATAGGGTCACTCAATAGGAAAATATGTCCTTGCAACGAATACCCCCTTGAACCCCATTTTTATGTAGTAAAACCTTTTGATGCAAACATAAATTGTGGGTACTCGTTAGAACCGCTCGGCGAGGCGGTTCTAACATGTACCCACAATCTATGTTTTGAGCGAAAATAATATTAAAAATATCCATTTTTTCTACTGAAAATTTTCATTTGTTTCCACTTTAAGTATCTCTGTTTATTGCATGGGAATGTTTTCGTAATGAAAGAGGCTTAAGTAGCCGAAACCGCGGTATGGCCCATCCCCATTTTCATTAATATACTCACTGCTCTTAAAGGATATGTTTGATTTTTATTTGCTATTACAGCAGCTGCTGTTGTGCCTTGTGGCGGCCCTAAAAACCTGCCTTTACATCATCCATAGTGCAGATTATATTTTCCTTTTGGTCCTTTGTGATTAGCGAGGGTATTCTGAGAAATCAGAGAATTATTATCGGCTTAGATTCGTTGTCTAACCAACATATAATATATTTGGCCCCTTTTTGATTGTAATAGTCTTTGTGTCGACTATTCTGATGAAAGTTGCAAAATTACAGTAATTCTCTTTGGAATCTATAAAGTCACTGAAGAGGCTTAAGTAGCCAAAACCGCGGTATGGCCCATCCCCTTTTTAGTTAATATGCTCACTACCCTTAAAAAGGTACAAGTAGGCAAAGATCAGGAAAAGGCGCAATCAGAAAAAAGTCTCCCACTCCAAAAACCGAGGTGGGAAAAAAACAAACTAACAATCAGGTACTTATACCATGAAAACATTTCGTAAGCCGAATGAGCAGCTATTTTCCCCAATAGGTGGCCACTCAGTTACCTTAACTTAACTAAAAATATGCAAACATTCATAAGGCGCCAACAGCACAAAAATATTTTAAACACCAAGACATAAAACAAAAAGAACCAACACAGAAGTATCGACTTGGAAAGATCAGTAACACAAAGTTACTGGCGGGTTTAAATCGATTTTACACGGCCGTAACCTCACCCTCAGCTTCTGCAGTGGTTCATAACATTTAGTTAGTTCTTCGGTCCTCGTGGTGAATCTCTAACTAGTAAATGAATCATCAAGAACAAACAAATAAATCATGATAAACATCCTGATGAATCAAAAACCAGGACTCACAGATTCAGTAAGCTGCCCGACGATGGAGATCCCTGGGTGCCAAGATCTATTTTCATTTGTTAGTGAAATTATAAATGATTATAATTATACCGAACCTGTGTTGTCTGAGTGAGCGTTTGTTTCCACTAAAAACAATATATCCTTGTGCTTGTGTTTCATTTTATTGGTTTGCCTATCATGCCTTGGATGGTAAGTGTACAGATGGAAGCTTGTATGGATTGAAAATAAAACTGAGATCCTAGAGATTGCTAGAGTATGCAATCATGTTACAGACTTCAACGCTCGAAATAAATGTTTAACGGCCAAACTTCACCAACAGGGGCTATCGGTATCATAAACTTCGAAAAACCTTTCCTCAATTTTATCGTAGACACTATGAATTGATTTCCAAATATAATGTTGGGTTAAAGACGCTTTTAAGTGAGGGCCTTTCGGAACCAGAATTTTATGGTGACTTGGTTTACAAATTTAAGAAACTTATAGGAAGTAATGATTTTTCTTTTCAGTTTAGAAAAATCATAACACGTTACAGACGTATAGGTTATAACTTGAATGTTATGTGACAGTCTGCATGCTTAGTTTTTAACCCAATCACGGTTGATAACTATGCTGCCTTCTTTAATTGCACACCGGTGGGTCGGGCGTCAGACTCTATGATAGCCCCGACTTAAAGCTATTCATTTTAGTTCGTTGGGACCGGAGCGTCTTGTCTGTTGCTTGGCCCACAGGGGTCCAACTGATGTTTTTCTTTTGCTCCGGAGTTAGTAAGTTATTCGGCGCCCAGGGATCTCCATTGTCGGGCAGCTTACTCAATCTGTGAGTCCTTGTTTTTGATTCTTCAGGATGTTTATCATGATTTATTTGTTTGTTCTTGATGATTCATTGACTAGTTAGCGATTCACCACGAGGACCGAAGAACTAACTAAATGTTATATACCACTGCAGAAGCTGAGGGTGAGGTTATGGCCATGTAAGATCGATTTAAACCCGCCAGTAACTTTGTGTTACTGATCGTTCCAAGTCGATACTTCTGTGGTGGTTCTTTTTGTTTTATGTCTTGGTGTTAAAAATATTTTTGTGCCGTTGGCGCATTATGTATGTTTTCATATTTTAGTTAAGGTAACTGAGTGCCTCAGCCACCTATTGGGAAAATAGCTGCTCATTCGGCTTACGAAATGTTTTCATGGTATATTTACCTGATTGTTAGTTTGTTTTTTTCCCACCTCGGTTTTTGGAGTGGGAATCTTTTTCTGATTGCGCCTTTTCCTGATCTTTGCCTACTTGTACCTTTTTAAGAGCAGTAAGCATATTAATGAGAAAATGGATGGGCCATGCCGCGGTTTCGGCTACTTAAGCCCTTTTAATGACCCTTTCTAGATGTGGCACAGTCAAGCTAAAGTGAAATACTGTAATGTTTTCCCCCTTCAACAGGATAATCGATACACACACTAGTATTATCCAAACCGAGCCAAATATATAAAGCAAAACATGCAAACCCCAACGGAATTAAACTGGAAATGATGAAAGTACTGATAATGATGGATTGTAGTCACTCCTTAATTCTGAATCAAGATGCAAGGTGGGGAGCATGGTGACCTAGTGGTACAATGTCGAGCCCTGGAGTTAGAACTTGGTTGTTCAGTTGACATTCTGTACCGTGAACTACGGCCAACAACAAAAAACGGCAACACATGGAATATATAATTTCACGAATTTAATCCAAACCTTCGCTTTAAAACAGTCACAAGAAAGCTACCATGGTGGTCAAGGGACATAAAACATATTATCCTGTTTGGATAATACTAGTCTCTGTCTCGACTATCCCGTTGAAGGCTGCAAAATTATAGTATTTCACTTTGGCTCCATTTTGCCGAATTTAATGGGTCACTGAAGAGGCTTAAGTAGCCGAAACCACGTTTGGCCCATCCCTTTTCTCATCAATACGCTCACTGCTCTTAAAGGATCTTAGTTTTATTTTTATTTTCAGCTGTCTTCTTTTTCACGAAAACTTGTCATTTTGCGCATCTACTGTCTGAGATACCACAAGCTACGTGTAATTAAGACGGAAACAGTGCTGCAGTTTAAATGCATAAGGAATGACCAAATCAGAAGAGAAAGGGAAAAGTAGACAATGATCAGGAAATGGCGCAATCAGAGAGAAATTCCACTGAACAAATCGAGGGGTGGTACAAAAGCAAATTTACATTTAGGTACCTAAATCTATTATCAAAAATCAATATCCCTAGTTTTCTATATTGTGAGATAAATATAACTATTCAATTTAAAACGCTTACCTATCTGGGTGAGAAATATGGCAACTATTAATTGAGACGTTATCCGGTTCATTCCTCTTTCAGCGTTTGTAAAGCAGAGCGAGCGCTGAAATGAACAACTATTTATTTTTATTCATGTATTTTGCTTTTATTTACTGACCACTTAGCAGTAGCCAATCTAAATATCATACAAACCATCATTAATAATTATATACCTTTCGATACGAAGATTTGTTTACTTCACGTCAACGGCCTCTCCAGAATCGTTTCAGTTGTATAGGCCATGGAACGAGGCGTGCCTCACACGTTATTGGGCTTTTGTTATAGCTCTTTCAACAAATTGGTAGATTTTCTTCATTTTCATTCAAACTATAGCTCGAACATATCATAATCAGCATAAAATGAATATTCAAAAGTCAAAAAAGACACACTGGAAATTATTATTTTTTATTCTTTAAAAAGGTACAAGTAGGCAAAGATCAGGAAAAGGCGCAATCAGAAAAAGATTCCCACTCCAAAAACCGAGGTGGGAAATAACCAAACTAACAATCAGGTACTTATACCATGAAACATATCGTAAGCCGAATGAGCAGCTATTTTCCCAATAGGTGGCCACTCAGTTACCTTAACTTAACTAAAAATATGAAAACATACATAAGGCGCCAACAGCACAAAACTTTTTTAAACACCAAGACAGAAAACAAAAAGAACCACCACAGAAGTATCGACTTGGAACTATCAGTAACACAAAGTTACTGGCCGGCTTAAACCGGTTAATCATTTTCTACCGGTTTCGTCAATTTTTGGAATTTTCAAGCTATGTTTTTGTATTACAACGTCAGTGATATAACTTCCGGCGTCAACGCGCGAAAATTTTTATCAAAGAAGCGTTCGTTATTTGAGTATTTTATATTTGTTTATAGAAAGATTTTATAAATGAAAACATTTTCATAGGTACACATCAAGCTGAATAGCCATAATGCGTCCTTGTTTCCACTGTACAGTAGTTTTACTTCATTAGTCAATCATTGAGTCTAAAGATATCGGTTTGCCTGACCCGAAAAAAATTAAACAATCTCATATTAATCATGCACGAATCAACATAGAGATGCTAACGCAATATCGGTTCCGCTATACACATTGCGTAGGTGGATGTTCGTATTCGCTTGGGTAAGTGCGTGCACTTGAGTTTTTCTCTAGGTGAAAAGATGTAGGTGGTTACATAATTAGATATAAGATTGTAACTAGATTATTTTATATATCATGTCTTTTTCAAAAGACTGATAGATCTGTTCAGTTGTGTATGTGTGTCCGTTGGCATATGTTTGGTACAATACATAATGGTGTGTGGATTTGTTTATAAGCGGCTAGATGTTTTCGACAAGTGTTTGGGTAAAGAAACCAGTATGCGTGCATGTGTGTGCTCTTGTCGGTGGAAATATGTGCGTGTGTGTGTGTGTGTGTGTGGGGGGGGGCTCAGATGCAAAATATTACATCCAAGAAATGAGTAAAGGGAGGAATAGAAGGAGTAAAGAAGAGTATTTTTATCAGATATTCAGAGTACATGTATGTACACAATACATGTATGTACACAAACACACACACGCGCGCACACACACATACATACATGTGAAACATACAAGATACAAAAAAAAAATATTTAACGTCGGTTTTGAATAACAAATAACATTAGCTCGTAGAGCTATTTTCCGACAAACATAAGTAGAATAACAAATGTAAAAAACTTGCAATAATTAAGAATTAAGGGGATGCCAAATGTCAAAAACTAATACTTGTATAATTTTTACCTGTATAAAGAAAAATGACAATTTTTCCAAGGAGACTGGATATTCTTAAAACATTCTTGTATGATTCATTCAAACATCAAATACAGACTATTTTATGCCCAACAACTCAGCTGTAGAGAGCTTAGCAACACGCTTATCAGCATTGTTTAAGTTACTTCCTGGTTTGATTCCGTTTTCATCTGTCTGGCATGCTGGATAAATTTATCTAAAAACTACCACCATAAACATGATCTCCAAAAGCCAGACAACAATCTTTGAAAGTTTGTCCACTCAGAGAGATAATTTCTTCTTGAGGAAAACATGTTATTTATCATATATGCTGAAAACCTTTACAGCAGATACAGTAAAAAGTTTTGATTTCTCCAAAAATATTTAATTTTTGTTCGAAATACTTTCAAAGATTGTAGTCAAGCTGTTGGAGATCATGTGTATGGCGATAGCTTCTAGTAAAATTTATCCAGCATGCCAGACGAATTGAAAGCGGAATCAAACCAGGACTAGAACAATGCTGATAAGCGTGTTGCTGTGCCCTCTAGAGCTAAGTTTTTGGGCATAAAATAATCTGTATTCGATGTTTGAATGACTCATAGAGGAATGTGTCAAGAATATTCAGACTCCTTGGTCAAATTGTCATTTTTCTTCATACAGGTAAAAATTATACAAGTATTAGTTTTTGACAATTGGCATCCCCTTAAGCAATTATCATTTTCAGTATAATAATATTTGAATATAAGCGGTAAAATTAGAGCATTGAAAGCACATGCAATTGTACATAGAAACATGCAACTATTAACATATATACAAAGGTAGATCAGCTAGATCACAGTTGAGTAACATAAAACAAGGTATATATAATAAGAATCACAATTGTACATTGTATATATAATATGAAGCACAAAATACAAATTAAATGAGCATAAATATTAATTTATGAGCTTAAAGTATATGAATGTGTAACGGGATTACAAATGATTAGACTAAGAGAATGCTCAAAAAAAAGGACCGATGCTGGTGCCTTTCCCTGCTGTGCGGGCAGTCCACACAAGCCTGGGAAAGGCAACAACACTAGGTATATTAATACATATTTTAAACATGCACCCATGCTCTGAAGCGAATGCCAAATTATGCAGGGAGGGGTAGTAGACGTTTGCATGTAAGTCTATGGAGTTTTCCAAGGGTGGTGAATAATTATGTCCACTGTGTGTTTACATGTATGCATCGGAGTATACTCCGACCCTACTATATCGCGGCATCAACTGTATCGCGGCATTTGCATATCACGTGAACTTTCGGGCACAGCGCCCCCTAGTGATTATTTACGTTCAAGGCAAATGTCAAACTCTCATTTCCAGCCAAAATTGTGCAAAATTTCAAGTATACTGGTTAGTAAAATTATAACTTTACAAAAATTATGTAGAAAACGTGTTTTTGCACAAACTGGTTACACCCTTCCCATAAAATGTCCCCTCAGTCCATCAAAATTTTCTTCAAACTGCGATCTGTCGGCTGGATGTCAGAGCTTACGTTCCGTTACTAGGTCACGTTATCTCCTTATATGGAAACTCTGACATTCGCATTTTAGGTGAACCCCGCGATACAGAAGTCACTTTTGGCACATGAGCATAAAACAACATGGCAACACAATTGCTTAAGCCAAGCGGTATTGACAAATATCTTGTAATTTTCGTTATAACGGGGTTGCAGGGGAACAATTTTGGAAGTTGTTGAGGTAAAATAAATTTCAATTATTGATCTTGTGTATTTGCTATTTCACGTTTACAATTAAGGGCCGCGATATAGTAGGAAGCCAGTATATTATGTTTCGCAAATGTTCTGTATAAAACGTTTCCATTACGGAAGAAAGTAAAGGATTTGGTTTACTTTAAGCTGCAAGACACGCTTAATATGCGGATCGTCTTCGTAAATCGATCCCACATCCGAACCGCCTCAGAACTAAGAAAAAGAACTCAGAAAACCAAGCAAGTGTCTCTGAAAAGAGGCCGCGCGGTCATAGGGCACAATGACGAAGGCAATCTACCATCTCCCTCGCCTTACATTTATTTTATTCAATAGATTCTTTAACTTTCATCAAATTCACAGATTTCACATTAATTGTTTATTACATAAAGCCTTGTTTTTCAGAGTCAAAAGGTACAAGTAGGCAAAGATCAGGAAAAGGCGCAATCAGAAAGAGATTCCCTCTCCAAAAACCGAGGTGGGAAAAAGCCAAACTAACAATCAGGCACTTATACCATGAAACATATTGTAAGCCGAATGAGCAGCTATTTTCCCAATAGGTGGCCACTCAGTTACCTTAACTTAATTAAAAATATGAAAACATACATAAGGCGCCAATAGCACAAAAATAAGTTTGATATAAATATCTCTACCATTTCTGTATGAGATATTGTTCTTGGGTAATCTGTCTGTTACCGCATCTGAAACGACACAAGAAAAGAATTAGCGAATTATTATAAATACCTGAGATTATATACTCATCAAAGGGTACGAGTAGGCAATGGTCAGGAAAAGGCGCAATCAGAAAATGATACGAGGTGGGAAAAATCAAACTAACAATCAGGTACTTATACCATGAAAACATATCGTAAGCTGAATGAGCAGCGATTTTCCCAATATGTGGCCACTTGGGTATCTAAACTTAACTTAATATATGAAAACATACATAAGGCACCAACAGCACAAAAATTTTAAACATCAAAACATAAACAAAAAGAACCACCACAGTAGTTTTGCCATAGAACGCTCAATAACGCAAATATACTGGCGGATTAAACCGGTTTTACATGGCCATCACCTCACCCTCAGCTTCTGCAGTGGTTCATAACATTTAGTTAACAATTGGCTGTTAACAATTTATTTCGCGCATTGAAGTCCGCAACATGATTGCAGACTCTAGCAAACCTAATAAGTTGCGAATTGTATACGCCATAAGAGGCACGGCGAGGAACGTGACCATCCAAAAACGGAAAATTTACTATATCAAAATTAAAGTCATCGCGTTTATCATAAGTTTTAGAAGAAACGAATCCATTTGCGATAGAAAGATGTAAGTCTAAAAATGGGGCTTCGGTATCTGTGTTGTTTGCTTTAGTCAACTGTAGTTCAAGGGGGGATAAATTTATTTGACCATGCCTTCAAAATAAGGATTGTCAATGTTCAAAAGGTCATCGAGGTACCTAGAAGTCGAATTTAAAGCCTCGATAACATCAGCTTGATTGTCATGGTTAGGAGAATTCATGAAGTCTCTTTCACAGCAGTATAAAATAGATCAGCTACGAGTGGGGCGCAAATAGTACCCATCGGAATTCCAACAATTTGTCGGTATAACTTGGTTCCAAATCTAATATAAATATTATCCAGGAGATAGGATAAGGCATTGCATACATTCTGACATGACCAAAGTGTATATCGACTTTGGTCAGTGGAAGTGAAAAATGCTTTTCTATCATTACAGGCCAAATTAAGTGAACCATAGTTTTTTAATGCACTTTTGAATGTCCACTCTATCAAATCAGATTATGTGGCAATGTGGTATACAAAGTAGAAAAATCGTATGTGGACAAGCTCGTCGCACGAAACCCTCTACACTTGAATTTAAGGAGCACCTCACAGAATGTTTTATTGACCAAAACCAATTTTTATTTGAATTTTCATACACCGTCTCACCACAGTATCGTTTGACATGAGATTTGATGGCAGTAAGACAGGAAGTTATTAATTTTGAAAAGTTCAGTGGTAGCACAAGAACTTTCGATTTGTGAAGCTTAGATAACCAATACATCGTAGGAAGTTTGTCTTGGCCTTCATTGTTTGCTTTAGTCAACTGTAGTTCAAGGGGGGATAAATTTATTTGACCATGCCTTCAAAATAAGGATTGTCAATGTTCAAAAGGTCATCGAGGTACCTAGAAGTCGAATTTAAAGCCTCGATAACATCAGCTTGATTGTCATGGTTAGGAGAATTCATGAAGTCTCTTTCACAGCAGTATAAAATAGATCAGCTACGAGTGGGGCGCAAATAGTACCCATCGGAATTCCAACAATTTGTCGGTATAACTTGGTTCCAAATCTAATATAAATATTATCCAGGAGATAGGATAAGGCATTGCATACATTCTGACATGACCAAAGTGTATATCGACTTTGGTCAGTGGAAGTGAAAAATGCTTTTCTATCATTACAGGCCAAATTAAGTGAACCATAGTTTTTTAATGCACTTTTGAATGTCCACTCTATCAAATCAGATTATGTGGCAATGTGGTATACAAAGTAGAAAAATCGTATGTGGACAAGCTCGTCGCACGAAACCCTCTACACTTGAATTTAAGGAGCACCTCACAGAATGTTTTATTGACCAAAACCAATTTTTATTTGAATTTTCATACACCGTCTCACCACAGTATCGTTTGACATGAGATTTGATGGCAGTAAGACAGGAAGTTATTAATTTTGAAAAGTTCAGTGGTAGCACAAGAACTTTCGATTTGTGAAGCTTAGATAACCAATACATCGTAGGAAGTTTGTCTTGGCCTTCATTGACACAAACAGAAAACTGGTTAATATTCATTTAAGACTACATCATCTGAAGTAAGCAACTCAGCCTTAGACCGGTAATCTAGGTTATTAGTTGTGTCTGGAAACACAAGCAACCATCCATTTCACACAGCCTAGAATGATGGGTAATGTTTTCCTTTTGTGTTACAGAAGGGTGGTCGTATGGTAATATATGACAAGCCGTTTGCACAATAAGTCGAGAAACTTAGGTTTATGATCAGGATTCCTAGGTTTATGCGAGAAACCTAGGATAGTGAATAACTATCAGTGGTTTCTCATCGGTAAACCCGGGTTTCTCATCGGCTATCCTAGATTTCTCACAGAAGCGGTCAGAAACCCAGGATATAACTTTAAATCCATAATTTCTGGATTGTCTAATGCACGAATTGCACAATAAGTCGAGAATCATAGGTTTCCACTGAAAACCTTTCTTGTAATTTACTATCAAATATTTACATTTTTCTAAAACCTCCTTAGATGAACCATTAGATGTTCATCTGTGTTCATACTTCCATGAACACCATTGTGTCACGCGACGTGACGTAATCCAAAGTTGACGTCAAAAAACATGAATATCGCCAATCTGATTGGACGTTGTAAACGTCGACGCCGTTCCGCTGTTTGAACACACACTGCGTGTAGATTCTCTGTTTGCTGGCTAATGTCACCGCCTTGGTGATTTTTCAACAAGCGAAGTAGAGAAATGAATGTAAATATAAGCAATGAGTTTAATTTTTCTGTTGTTCATGGAGCTATGAACCGCAGTGGGTCGCTAGCAAAGCTTACATGCACCCCTTCGGGGTTCATTCACTTTGCACGCGACCCACTGCGGTTCATAGCTCCATGAACACCAGAAAAATGAAATTCATTTCTTAAATGTTTCAATTTAAGTATCCTTGGTTTCTGTAACAAACCGTGGTTTACCGCACGCCATATGCACAATAACTCGAGAAAGGTTTGTGATCGGGAATCGTAATACTCACTTGTCAGATGCAGACATACAAACACACGTAAATACGCCACAACAAACGTTTACTTCTCCTCCCGCTAGCACGTGCACGGGTGCATGCACGCGTGTCTTTGCATCAAATTTGACATATAGAAATACTCTTTTTACTTGTTCTATCTTTCCTACATTCACACCTCGGATCTAATATTTTGGATCTGAGATCACAGACATACTGCCACCAACATGCGCTCAAGCGAGCATGCATACTGTTATCTTTTCCCCAAAACCTGTCTAAAACACCCAGCCGCTCAAAAACATCTTCCCACATCTTACCATTCAAGTATTTCCCTAGACAGATACCGGAGACACATACCTATATATATCAATCATTAGAAAGCATCGAGCCACAATCTTAAATTTACCTACGTAACCACCATCTTTTCTACCTAGGAATCACGCACATTCGCATTTACCCAGAGTCACTTACTTCCATACTGCGAAAATACATACAACATTTATGCCTACCCAAAAAAATCCCTACACTCAAACACCAACATGTAACAATATTCATCATACATACAGTACAATATACTATATACAAATATACCAAAACCTCTACACCCTCCTATCATCTAATACATACATACATACATACATACATACATACATACATACATACATACATACATACATACAATGCAATGCAATGCAATGCAATGCAATGCAGTGCAGTGCAGTGCAGTGCAATGCAGTGCAGTGCAATGCAATACATACATACATACATACATACATACATACATACATACAAAAGGTTAAAACGATAATATTAAACAAATTGAAAATATGTAAATATATATCAATTATGTAATGTAAGCAAGACCTGCACTGGAGTCCGAAGGGGTGGGATGCGGACAAAAAAAAAAAAAAAAAAAAAGGAAAAGGTAACATCAAAGAAGACCTTAGCCTACCCCAAGTTGTTTACTTGGGTGATTATATTTTCAAGCACATATTGGGAGTCATGTCATCATAATCTTAGGTAAAATTCATTGAAATTAAGGCAAAGTCCCGAAATGACCATAGCTGTTGCCCTGGACACAATACACTAAAACAAGCACACACACAAGTAATTCTACTGCAAATAGTGCGGCCACGTTATTTTTTTGCTAATATTTGAGGCAAAAATCCTCAATAAACTTTGAATTTGTCAATAAATTGGCGACCAGCAAGTATATTTCACTGGTCTCAATCAACCTAAGCTGAAATCTAAGAAATTATAAACACAAATAAAGAAAGAAAACTTCTCTTTTGTGAGAGAGAATTCTGGCGATCCTTCTTCACCGGAACCGGAAGCAACATACCGGAATAATAGTTTGGGACCCTCATTATGAAGGTCTGATAGATGATTTGGAGAAAGTGCAAAAGTGTGCTGCCAGGTTTGTAACTAGGAACTATACATATGAAAAAGGTAGTATGACTGACATCCTTAAAAAACTAAAATGGGAATCCCTGCAGAAAAGAAGGAAGGATAATAGAATTAAATTGCTTTACAAAGGTCTAAAAGGGAGAGCAAAAATACCCACGGATGACCTTATCCCCAAAAATAGGCGTTGTAGGAATCAATACTCCTTGGCATTTCAGATACCTTCAGCAAGTACAAATGCCTATTTACACAGTTTCTTCCCCAAGACCATAAGAGATTGGAATGAACTCCCTGATTCTCTGATCTCCTCTGCTGAATTGTCAGAATGATTGTGTGTCTAAATTTACTTCTCCTGTGAGAGCTCGGGACTAATCCCCTCCGGTCAAGCCCCATCCCCCTGGTGTGGTATTGTCAGTTTGACGTTTCACCAGTAAACTATTCTGATTCTGATTTGCGAATTGGTTGTCTCGTGAATTCAAAGTTCTCGCAAAAAAGACAGTAGAAGCGCCAAGAGCGAAAAAGCGGTAATTGTATTTTATTTTGAAGCGTTACTCTACGTCAAGTAGTCCCTAACCAAAATGGCGGCCAAACTGACGTCGAAATTTCCACTAAAATACAGCGCTGAAAGAAGGCATAATAATAATACACGGATTTTTGTCAAATCAAATGCGAGACACAATCACTGGGGTGACACACAATAACAAACTCCAAAAGGGTTGAAAGACTGTCATGTTTATGTCGCAAGTCAAGTCAAGTCAAGTATCGTTTATTTGTGTCTCACCAGTGTATACATTAAAACATATCTTACATATAAAACTCACATATACATATACGACTGCCATTCTAAAAGAATTGCGAGAGACAATAAGAGTTACAGATTTCAAGTATATACAGTTTAAAAGCTATATACACATGAAATGACATATAAACATATGGGCCCTGCCCAGAGAAAAACTGTCTTAGGACTAAGCCTTTACTAAATTTTGATCATCACAAGCACACACCACTGGTGGAATGCCAAGGCAGACCTTCTCAAGTCATAGCACATATGCACATAGAACATTAAAAACACAGACTCATAAAACACAAAAGAAATAAAAAATCTCTTAAGTTTGTGCTGGTGGGTAAGAAACTACATGTACATACGCACCACACACAAAGACTATTTGGCTTCAACTTTTTACATAAAAAGCGGTAATGCAGAAGGGTTTTGGCAGGAGACTATACAAAAAGTTGAAAATAATTTTCTGGAATAAGCTTCACATACTAGTACGACTTAGAAAATTCCTTCTTCGTTCGAGTATCAGTGTACAAACCTTAGCACTCGATCTAACTATTTGTGAATCTGACAAAAGAAAACACATCTTTTGAATATCACTGAGGCCCTCAAAATCAGGGTTGATCAATACAGCTTCGCGTATTAAACTCAGCAGCCTTAAATCCTCATATATAGGGCATACCATCAAAACATGTTCCTCATCTTCGATGCAAGAGGCACAATGGAAGCAAACCCGTTCGCTCAAGTCCAAATTTTGGTAGCGGCCTGTTTCAACTTTGATAGGGGCTGTTCCTGACCGAAACTTAGCTAGAGATCCTCTATGCTTTCTAGACAATATGTCTAGACAATAAGATTCAACATGAAAATCACTTTTCATCTGTCTATATGTACGAAGTTTGTTTCCACCAGTGCCTCTACGAGAAGAGGTCCGATTTAAATCGCCGTGCCATTTCTCAACAAAGTTTTCATACACTCTATTGACAATCAAAGAACATATGGAACTTGACTCTACAGGATATGTAATTTGGTAGCTATCCTGAGCATTATACTTTTCGCATTTAGTTGGTCTAAGTTATTTTGCAAACCCACAACGTGTCATCGCAGATTCGGCTAATTTTTGCATAACATGTTCATTAAACCCTATTTCATGTAACAGCCTTGTAAAATTGCTGGAGAAGACATGATAATCGTAAAATTGACATCTGGTTGATGACTTATTTTCAGAATCGATTCTTCATTTACACAGCACTTGTGTACTGCTGACAGCTTTAGCATATGTGCTGGTCGTTTGTTTTGTATTTGCAGTAAAGTGGTGCAAACAAGGAAATCAAATAGATTTTGGTGGATTTAACGTATCATGACTATTTATTAAAATAAATAAGTGCACATTCTGCTGTTTTTAAACAATTAATTTTTAGAGAGGGGATAATAATTGACATCAGCCTCAGAACCGTTCATTCTCAAATTTTACTTTCTAGTGGATTTACTTACACGGGACAGCCCCTGGCCACAGCCACAAAAAATAAAGACCAGGACCCAGTTGTTCAAAACTAACGACGTCGTTAGTTAACGTTTCGTTAAAATTTCAAACATTAATAATACAAATACACTGTTATTTCTTGTTGAAAAAATGTGAGAATCCTTTGCAGTGTAAAGGATTCTCACATTTTTTCAACAAAAAATAACAGTGTATTTGTTACTTTAGCTGATATTTGCTTAACAAATTTATGTCTTAACGATATCGTTAAGCTAACGATGCTTTGAACAACTGGGCCCAGGTTTCTTCGAGATGTTAATTATGCACCAGTCATTTGTATACATGCCTCCCCCATTCCGGGTAATTGGAAACGGGTGAGTGTGTGGTGGGAGGGAGGGGACATTCAGATGATAAAATCATGGTCAGAGGCCACCCGTGGTTGGTAACACTGAATTCATCCCCACATTTAATCATTTGACCATAACCAGTCTGTTGGGTTTGCCAAATCAGGGCGCAAGTTTGCTTGCGTGCGGGCCAGGAGTTTTTTCATATTCGCCCCACCTAGTGATTAGCCAGACTCATGAGCTGAAATAATCTTGAAAGGGGCGTAAAACAGAGAAAAACAATCATTGCAATTTCCCATGTAGTATTTCAGTCTGGTATGTTTTCTCTTACACTGCCATTTTAGTCCGGGTCATGAGAAAATCAGAACTTTGCAATATGTGCGAAAAAAGTCTCAGATCAGCTGTACAGTAACTGTACAACTGAACAGCGCCTTTGTTTTCGCTACATGCATAGAACAATTGCTCTACTTATATTCAAGTTCACGAGCTTCTAGCTCAGTACGCCCGAGGTCTTTCTCATGTTGCGGCTCATATGCCCCCTATTTAATATGCATACTGGTATGCAAAACCCATGGTATCCCCCCTGCCCCCCCCCCCCTTCGAATCACACTTATCACAACAGTTGTCCAGAGACAACTACTGGGACTGACAACAACCAACACGGATGAAATAAATATTAAGTCACATACAGCCACAACTCTGTTTTGGGGACAATTATCAAAAGATCATTTTGGTCCATAGCTATGTATCTATATACTGGTATGCAATTATTAAAACCTGTTGTTGTATGAAAATTGATTTCATCTGTGTTTGTTGTTCTCTGTTGCCTCTATTGTCTCTGATAACTAGTACATGTATGTTGATTGTCTTCCATAATCAAACAACCTTAAGGTTGGACCAAATTGACATTCTAGCAAATCTTTGTAATTTTATGTTTTTGGAACTTGGGTATATTTTTCAATTTTGTTTTGATTTGGTGCATTTCAAAGAAAAGTAATCAAAGTCTGACTTTTTCCGAGGAAAATAGTTACTTCCCTTGCTTGTATATGCACCACCAGTCATTTGTAACCACTGCTTCCCCACCTACGGGGAAGGGTGGGGGATTATGACTTTTCAGCTTTCAGTGCCCTGCTATAAGTCCCACCCACAGGGGGCAAACTAGAGGTCAAATCTTTGCTCTTTACCCTGTCCTTCGCAATAGAAAATCTCCCTGGGATAAGGAATATTAATGTCGAAACCCCTTCATTTCCCCTGCACTGCGGGGACACTTAAAAAAGTAATTGTCCAGCACTTTAGCCCGGCTATCCCCTACCCTTCCCCATAGGTGTGTGTGTGTGGGGGGGGGGGTTACAAATGACTGGTGCATTATTAAGAACGATTTTTTGCAGCACTTTCTACATTTTCTGGAATGCAAAAATAACAAATATTTTTAACTGGCCAATCCGACCAGCAATTTGGAGGGCTCAGAAATAAATGCTGGGGCCCAGCCTATAGATGCAAAAGCCCAGAGTACCCCACCATGGATTATCGGTCCTGGTCATACTTAGTAGTGTTGTTTGTCTCTGGATAACCACTATGCTTTGCAAATTGAAGTTGCACATTTTCTTGTGGTGTGGCTGATCAAATCTTCAGTTTCACATTCTTCTAATATAATTGAGCTATGTCATAAGAAAACCAACAATGTGGCTTTTTAACAGGTCCAACACCAACCGGGCTGTACACGCACAGAAGATGGCTAGAGGCTGGAAACTTTTCAATTTAGAGAGTAGAGGAAGTGTACTATTTCTGTAGCAAAAACCAAGGGACTGATCAGCTTCACAGTTACTATACTTGAAACCAGTGAAAACGCAACTTTCAGCATATAACCTATCCAACGATTCTTGGATATTTTCACAATGTTATTATAATTATAAAATCATGAAATTGTCATCCCAATATGAAGGCCATATTCGTCTTGTGCTAAATTAGCAAGTGAAGTAAAGCGATCTGCGTTTGTCGATTAAGGGACACAGCTCAAACAGGGACAAAACAAAAGCAAATGCACCATATCAATCCAGCTATACGTTAACCTTTATGACTAGCTCTTTTGTGTTCAAACTTTCGGTCAATGCCAATATTGCTCTAAAGTCTATGTAAACCATCCCGTAGATTTTTTTTTTCAAGTTTTTCAAAGTCAGTACATGAAAATCGGAAGTGAATTCAAGAATGCCATTTTTGAACAATAAAACTGTCATAAAATGGACCCATATGCTAGAACGTAACAACTCCTGTGTCCAAACTATGGAAAAATTCTGTTTTATTGAAGTTTCGGTAGATTCTCAAAATCTGTGGTATTTTTTTTTTCGAAAATTTGAACATTTGGAAATTAATCTTGGTCGTTCCATCAGGTGGAATTGTCGGTATTACACCGTGTTTTTGTTTCTGGTATTCGGCCGCATACTTCCGCATTGAAATTGGGTTGCTATTCAAAGTTGAATGGGTTTAAAATCAAATTTTATTGATTTTGTCATTTTCACCCAAAAATCAACCAGAAGTGCTAAATTGAGTTCAGATTATCGGGCGAGGGGCAAGCTGACTTCGCTATAAACTAAGCGCACAAGGTGTCCCTGAAACGTAGAAATAACCTGTATATCAGTTGCGTTTTTAATGGTTTTAAGTATACTAAGCTGGTCTGTGCCTTTGTTTTTGCATATGAAAAATGATGGTTTTATCATGACACAGCTCAGAATAATTAATAGCAGTCTTAAATGCATGTACCTGGCATAGAGAAAAAGAGAAATCTTAAATATGTTATATGTATTATAACCACCATGTATCTATATTATTTTTCAGAATCTTGTGCCGTGCAGGACAGAGAAAAAATCAAGTGGAATCCAAAGTCCATGATTTTAATGACTTATTGGTGACAAAATCTGTGAAAGACAGTAAAATTGTGGCATGCCAGGATTAATGTTATAATACTGACAAAATTGGTGAGGAAATGGGTGTCTGGATGTTCAAAGGTCAAAAAGAACATGCCAACAATGACTACAAAATTTTTCTTTTAGTGTACTAGTAAAGATTACAGCACTTGATGAAGTATTAAACAGCAGACTCTCAGTCTGTTGTAGACTCTGTGAAAGACATCTCAGTTCTCGAGCAGATTATCTGTCAGATAGCATGACATTGATTTTTTATGGACAGATGAGGCAAGAAAATGAAATTTACTGTATTCATGTAATGCATTCTGGATGATCATCAAATATTGTCTTTTAAACATTACAGTTGTTTCTTTTAATTCTTTCTAAGTTACACAGAGCTACAAGAAATGGTGTTTGATTCATTTTCCCATCTCAATTTTTGGAGTGGGACTTTTGTTCTGATTGTGCCATTTCATCATCATTCACATGGCTTTAATACTTTTACCTTTTTCAAGCCTTGATATTTTAGATTTAGAATGTTTTTGTTTGTTTTGTGTCTAAATGTCCCAGAAAATGCCATCATCATGTTGAGACATCCCAGTAAACAGCTATGATCATGTTGGGACACGGCCGTAAGTTTTTATGGGACTTCTACCGACATAGCTCCCAAGTGAAAAAAATCTGGTTTATATGTTGCAGGGCTGTTTTCCTTCAATAAATTTCCTTTGTGGGTTGATTTAACCACTATGCTACTCAGCCGGTCAGCAACACTCTAGTGCCTTCTCACTTGTCACAGCACCAGTTGGTGGGACAAAAACAATGGTATATGAAAAAGTAAGCAAGGAACCAGTGCATGGTATATCTATATCAGAAGTTCCAACAGACAATTTTATTTTAAAGAAAATTCACATGGTAATGGGGTACACAATGGCCCCAGGTTCTCTTTGTTAGCTCACCTAAGCCTTTAGGCTCACGTGATGAGCTTATAGTATACCCGTGATCGGTCGTCTCTCTGTCCATCTACGGGGGATGATCCAAAATAACGTAGACGTTTGCTGATCGTTCCAAGTCGATACTTCTTTGGTGGTTCTTTTCGTTTTATGTCTTGGTGTTTGAAAATTTTTTGTGCTGTTGGCGCCTTATGTATGTTTTCATATTTTTAGTTAAGTTAAGGTAACTGAGTGGCCACCTATTGGGAAAATAGCTGCTCATTCGGCTTACGATATGTTTCATGGTATAAGTACCTAATTGTTGGTTTGGTTTTTTCCCACCTCGGTTTTTGGAGTGGGAATCTTTTTCTGATTGCGCCTTTTCCTGATCTTTGCCTACTTGTACCTTTCTATATAGCTCAATCAAATGCTTATAAAATAACATGAACATAAATCGGAATGTGCCTAGAATATTGTGGCAAAATATCAAGCAAAAATGACTACCCGTTAAAAATAAACAGTAAAAACAAAAAGGTCACTGTGGTCTACCCGGCGCACGTCAGCTTTGATTTCGTAACGTCGTTGGCGTTTGTATTAGCTCCCTCTCAGCGCTTGCGGTCATCTATTCAACATGTACCAAAGATAAAAGAATTTTAACTTATTGTGCTCTGTACTTCACAAATTTTCCGTCAATGTCCAAAACTCGAAACAAATTCTAACTTTAAATTGCTTCCAAATCGCCTCATCCGTAGCCGTCTGCATGCGGTCAGCGCATTTCGCATTTACGTCACAAGTGATGCGCGTTATTTTTTTTTCCATCTTTGTTATGCAATTTTAGCGTCAGAATCACAAGGGCAATATTTTTACACAGCTGATTTATTCATTGACTGTTCTTATTTTCTCTACATTTAGTTATTTTCGGTGTTTGTGTTGGCGTTTTTAAAAATCGCTGCAATTTTAGTCATCGCATACATTTAAACCGTGTCTTGGGACGACGTTTTTAAGGTTAAATGCAGGCTGAAAAGCGCACAGTTGTTATTAGTATTTCAAAACTGCATGCCTCAAATTTGTTGGAACTTATACACAGCAATATCTAAACGCCAAGCCTTTACTGTACTAAATTTGGTGCGATTTGCATGCCTATTTTACATTTTATTGAGACATGTATGACACAGGACACGACCGAAAATTCGCGTGCGCCGCCTATGCGTCACCATGGTTTTAAAATGGCGCGGCGTGTTTGCGATACTTACGAAATGTGTAATTGTTTTATCTTATCTTGATATACGAATGTTTTGATTTATCGCAATATGCATTTTTCTAAAATTAATCTACGTATGTTGAAGCTACAGCAAAAGTTTACGTTATTTTGGATTTTCCCTCGTACAATTTTAAAGACATCTAATTCTCCGAAACAGTAAAACAGATGAAGCTGCCATTTTGTCTCTGAGGATTTACACCCGAAAAAGATTTTGCAAAGCTGTGACGTGTCACCTCGGATCTTAATGATAAAGTGTGAATAAAAAAAATCAAACTGTTTCCCAGCATGGGTGTCAAAACTGGAGAAAGTCTTATATTCCTATAATAAAGGATTCAAATTGAACACATTCAACATATTTTTTTTTTAATTTTTAGTTGTTTTTTTTTTCTATTAATTTATTGCTAGAAAATAATATTTTCTGGAATAAATAAACTGTGTCATTACATTTAAAGAGAACAGCTCGCTTATAAATGTTAAACATTGTTTTGAGTTATTTAGAATGAATTTATTGGAAAAAATTGCTTGTGATTTTTTTTTCAAGTGTCATAAGCCAGAATCTTTTCCATGAAGTCGCCATTTTGTCTCCAACGATTTACAGTCTCGAAAAGTTTTTTTTTGCAAAGCCGCAACATGTCATCTCGGATTTTAATGGTAAAGCCTCAATACAAAGGAGAGATCCCAAATTTTTGTCTGGCACATGTGCCAAAACTGGAAAAAAAAGTCTTATATGCCTGAAATAAACAATTTAAGATAACCTTGCAAGCCGTCACTCTGATTTTCGGTTGCCTTTTAAAGAGAACAAGAAAGTTCCCTTTTCTGTCAAAAAATGTCATCACATTCTAAAATAAAAACTTGCTTCTACATTTTTTTTATTGCCAGGAATTAATACTTTGGTAAAGATTTGCTTTTAATTTTAAGCAATTTAAGCAACATTCATAAAGTGTCGTGAGTCACTGCAATTGTCAAGAAACCACAATTTTGTCTCCTAAGAAGGATTTTCAGTCCCTGAAAGTTTTTTTGCAAAGCCACAACGTGTCATCACAAATTTTGATAAAAAGCCTGAAAAGTAAAGAATAATATGTTATTTAAGAAAAATACAATAATAAATGCAAAGAAAATTGAAATAAATAATCATTTAAAGCATTAAATGCAAAACCAAAAATATTACACAAAGCTAACACAAAATATGACAATCACTCCCGCTTTCATATCCTATATTAAAATCACTTACAACAAAAACAATAACATGGTTACACATACATACATCACCCACAACAATGCAAATAATTTATGTACAGTACTCTTAATGCAAGCATCGCGTAAACACGCAACAAAAACATGCAACAAAAAACAGAACTACCAATCACTAATCAACAATCACACAAGTTTACATGCACTTACATATACACCACAAATATGTACAAGAACATGCACACATGCACACAGCATATACTTACATACACATGTACAAGCAAACAAACACACAAGTATACATGCACATACATGTACACCACACACGTACACATGCACAAACAAATAAACACAAACACACACATACACACACATGTACATATACATGCACGCAGTCACACACATAACCTCATACACGCACATACAGGTATACCACACACACGTACACACGTTTGCACAAGCAAATGAACACAGACACACACATGTATGCATACATGCACACAGTCACATACACCTGCAAGCAGACACATATACGGGTGCACACACAAGCAGTTACATGCATGTATACACAGTCATTACTCACACATACGCGGCTTGAAGCCCACAGGCACACACACAAACTTGTATGCAAAGAGAGTGAGAATGTCCACGTACTGTATTGTCGTGCTGTAAAAATGAAAAATAAATAAATAAATAAATAAATAAATTTAGGCTAATGACAAAAATGCTTTTTATTCAAAAACTCTACTAGAATGTACATGGACATTCCACTAAAACATGCGCCATGAATATGTTCTGATAGGCTTTGTTTTATATTTTCAGGTGGCGGGAGAAGAGGATCAAACACCTTACTACGGTAAATGTTGCGGGTAAGGTTAGGTACCTGTAAAACAGGTTCATGCCCGCAAGTAATTACCGATCGTTCCAAGGTGATACTTCTGTAGAGGTTCTGAGTATTTATATCCTGACACTGAATTTTGTGCTGTTTGCACCTGATGTACTTTTTCATATTTTATTTATATTCAGGTAACTGAGTGGTCACCTGTTGGGAAAAAAACTGCTCACTCGGCTTACGATAGTATTAGTACCTTATTGCTAATTTTGTTTTTCCCACCTCGGTTTTTTGGAGTGGGGATCTCCTTCTGATTGCGCCTTTTTCTGGTCATTGCCTGCATTTACCTCTATGAGAGATAATGGTCCCCCAGGGTGGGACCATTTTTGACCCCAGAGCCAAGATTTGCTGTGGCAGGATGTATGTTGAGCACCACATATCCACGCTATGTGTCTTGTAGTTTCAGAGAAGAGTTTTTATCCAATATTTATCCCAGTATTAGACTATGGCATATATTGACGCCCCGGGGTGTGACCAATTTGAATTGCAAGGACATGGTTGGCAAGATTTATAAAAGGAACTACTAGCCACCATTGCTATACACAAATTATAAAAAGCTTTCGGCTTTATGGTTTCCGAGAAGTTTTTTTTTATGTTTTTCATATTGCAAGTCTATAGGAGCTAATGACCCAAGGGTGTGGCCATTTTTGATCCCAGGGGCATGATTGGCATGATTCATCTAGGCTACCACTAGCCATTGTTACATGCTAAATACAGAAGCTCTTAAGACTAGCTCTTGTGATTTAGAGAAGGGATTTTACCCCAGCAAAAGCTTAAAGCAGATATCGACGCTCCCACAACGTGGTCAGTTTGGACCCAGGGACAAGGTTGACATAATCTATGAAAGGGAGTACCAAACATTGTTTCATTAAAATCAGATCAGTTTGCTAACCTGCACTAAGATACACTTCGTGACCCCGCTCCACTTCCGTCTGCATGTTCCGTGGCGATAATTGTATTTCGGCGAGTACAAGTACATTCTGACATAATTATATCAATCTTTGTCTGTATATTACAATACAACATGTGTATGTTTATATAAAAATACCATAAAACAGTAAGTGTAGGTTAATAAAAAGATTGTGTACGGTATGTATATTCGAAATCTTAACATATAGGTTAGTTGTTTAGTTGCAGGTTTTCATACGATCCACCAAGACAATAATCCATTTAAAATAAAGATACACATACTGACTTTTCATCAACGTCTAACACAGTTTATTCCTTACTTAAAAAGTAAATGAAATATACTTTATTGAAATGGTTGTACGATTTAAACTTCCGTATTATAATTAGTGCATATACAAGGGGTGGCCCGGTAAATCGTGTACTTTGTTGATATTTTCATTATTTGACGCCCTATTGCCATCAAACTTTTCAAGCACCTTCCGCAATTCAAATTCAGTAAAAAGAGGTGCATTAAATGTACAACTTGTAAAATGTGCATGGTTGATTAGGTCAGTGAACGCGAACCCGGCGCAACCCTAACAAACACATTTGAATAATCTTCTGTGTGTTCAATAAAAAAAGTACAAGTAGGCAAAGATCAGGAAAAGGCGCAATCAGAAAAAGACTCCCACTCCAAAAACCGAGGTGGGAAAAAACCAAACCAACAATCAGGTACATATACCATGAAAACATTTCGTAAGCCGAATGAGCAGCTATTTTCCCAATAGGTGGACACTCAGTTACCTTAACTTAACTAAAAATATGCAAACATACATAAGGCGCCAACAGCACAAAAATATTTTAAACACCAAGACATAAAACAAAATGAACCACCACAGAAGTATCGACTTGGAACGATCAGTAACACAAAGTTACTGGCGGGTTTAAATCGATTTTACACGGCCGTAACCTCACCCTCAGCTTCTGCAGTGGTTCATAACATTTAGTTAGTTCTTCGGTCCTCGTGGTAAATCTCTAACTAGTAAATGAATCATCAAGAACAAACAAATAAATCATGATAAACATCCTGATGAATCAAAAACCAGGACTCACAGATTCAGTAAGCTGCCCGACGATGGAGATCCCTGGGCGCCAAATAACTTACTAACTCCGGAGCTAAAGAAAAAACATCAGTTGGACCTCGGTGGGCCAAGCAACAGACAAGTAGCTCCGGCCCCAACCAACTAAAATGAATAGCTTTAAGTCGGGGCCATCATAGAGTCTGACGCCCGACCCACCGGCGTGCAATTAAAGAAGGCAGCATAGTTATCAACCGTGATTGGGTTAAAAACTAAGCATGCAGACTGTCGCATAACATTCAAGTTATAACCTATACGTCTGTAACGTGTTATGATCTTTCCAAACTGAAAAGAAAAATCATTACTTCCTATAAGTTTCTTAAATTTGTAAACCAAGTCACCATAAAATTCTGGTTCCGAAAGACCCTCACTTAAAAGCGTCTTTAACCCAACATTATATTTGGAAATCAATTCATAGTGTCTACGATAAAATTTAGAAAAGGTTTTTCGAAGTTTATGATACCGATAGCCCTGTTGGAGAAGTTTGGTCGTTAAAGATTTATTTCGAGCGTTGAAGTCTGTAACATGATTGCAGACTCTAGCAAACCTAATAAGTTGCGAAATGTATACACCATAAGAAGCACGACGAGGAACGTCACCATCCAAAAACGTAAATTTACTATATCAAAATCAAAGTCATCGCGCTTATCATAAATTTTAGAAGAAACAAATCCATTTGCAACAGAAAGATGTAGATCTAAAAAGGGGGCTTTATTACTTTTTAAAGTAATATTTTTCAGCCATTTCAGTGTTTAACGCCAAAACGAGCTGTTTGCTCATAGCAACAATCTTTTAACATCACCAGAGAAAATTACGAAAGTTACATATCATCTGTTTGAAAATGGCACACATTTTAATGCTGTCCGTTAAACTTACAACCTAATGAAAATGGCGACGTTAGAGGAAGAAAAAGCGCTACGAACAGCAATCCAGTTGAGTGCAGACCGTTATGACCATTTCAAACAATTGAAAAGCACAAACATATTCAGTGGTATTTCTAGGAGCCTTCTTTTTAAATGACATGGTCGATTTAGAGATGGGTGGACAGAAAGTACAAAGCATGGGCGGAAACCATTCATGAATGTCCATAACGTACTTTCCGCAGATGAAATCGCAACTTTTTCAGGGCAGAGAGAAGTTTGTGTAAGCGATTCAACATGTCGTTACATAGTCTATGGTTCAGTGACATGTTTAAAACGTTGTTACAAACATCGCTTGTGTATCGCACACAACGGAGCGTACCTATATAAAGAGTAAACGGTAAGTACATGTAGTACATGAAGTTGACGCATAACAATAGACGACGTCGTCAGCGTGCTCCGGGTCTGCATGACTTGTAGTTTTGTATTGTTTACTGAGATTTTATTCTTAGGTGTATTTTTCTGAAATTTGGTATGCATAGCCAGAATATGTGTACGTAATATACTTGTAAATTGGAAGCCTGTGCATTGAATAGTTTTATACAGCAAGCACAGTCCACGATTTACTGGGCCACCCTTCGTAGATATACTCCTCAAAATAATCTAAGGACCAGAAAATAAATTTTGCAGATTTTGTGAATGCCAGATAATTAATTTTAATTTATAATGTATAATAAATATTCAATGGGTACCCTAACCAATTAACCCCAAAAAGACTTAAGACTGAGGGTGAGGTTAGGTACCTGTAAAACCGGTTTAAGCCCCCCAGTTATTTTATAACTGACCGTACCAAGGCGGTACTGCTGTTCTGGTTCACACTTATCAATGTTATTCCAATTACAAGTTTCATGTTGCATGGCTTTGTGACCACCCGAATATTATGGCTGTTCACTTAGCCCTCTGCATTTACTTGTTCTGTCTAAGCTAGCACTGTGACCACCTAATACCTCCAATAGCTGCTCACTCTACTTTCCGTTATTCATGTTAAACGTTTGTATCTATGTTGAGTATTTTCTTAATATGATTTCTTATTTCTTGTTTATCACTGAACCACTACGGGAACTGAGGGTGAGGTTAGGTACCTGTAAAACCGGTTTAAGCCCGCCAGTAACTTTGTGTTACTGATCGTTCCAAGTCGATACTTCTGTGGTGGTTCTTTTTGTTTTATGTCTTGGTGTTTTAAAATTTTTTGTGCTGTTGGCGCCTTATGTATGTTTGCATATATTAAGTTAAGTTAAGGTAACTGCGTGGCCACCTATTGGGAAAATAGCTGCTCATTCGGCTTACGATATGATTCATGGTATAAGTACCTGATTGTTAGTTTGGTTTTTTCCCACCTCGGTTTTTGGAGTGGGAATCTTTTTCTGATTGCGCCTTTTCCTGATCTTTGCCCACTTGTACCTTTTTAAATCAATTGACAATTAACTTGTCAATGAACATGTCAATACCTACCCTCCAAACTTTGCTATTTTACACATTGTGAATTGGCTAGTAAATTTAGAAAGTGTCTTCTTTTCACAACATCATGGCCGTTTGAACAATAAGTCGAGAAACTTAGGTTTATGATCGGGAATCATAGGTTTATGCGAGAAACCTAGGATAGTGCATCACTATCCGTGGTTTCTCATCGGTTAACCCGGGTTTCTGATCGGCTATCTTAGGTTTCTCAATGAAGCGGTCAGAAACCCGGGGTATTACTTTACTTCCATAGTTCCTGGACCATTAAATGCGCCAAACGCACAATAAGTCGAAAATCATGGGTTTCCACTGAAAAACAAGTCTTGCAATTTACTATCATTGGTTTTAATTTTGCTATCCGTGGTTTCTGACACAAACCATGGTTTACCGAAAGCCATATGCACAATAAGTCTAAACACTTCGGTTTGTGACCGGGATAGTAAATCAATATCCGGGTTTTTTATTGGCAAACCTGGGTTTCTCATCGGTTATCCTAGGTTTCTCGATGAAGCAGTCATAAACCCGGAATATTACTTTAAATCCATAGTTTCTGGAAATATTAAATGCGCCAAACGCGCAACAAGTCGTGAATCATAGGTTTCGACCGAAACCCTAGTCTTGTAATTTAATAAGCACCTAATTTTCAAATTGTTTTTCCCACCTCGGTTTTTTGAATGGGAATTTGTGTCTGATTAAGCTTTTTCCTGATCGTTGCCTACTTGTGCCTTTTTACTATCATAGGTTTTAATTTAACTATCCGTGGTTTCTGCCACAAACCATGGATTACAGCACACCATGTGCACAATAAGTCGAGAAACTTAGGCTTGTGATCGGAAATCAAAGGTTTATGCGAGAAACTTAGGATAGTAAATTAATATCTGTGGTTTCTCATCGATAAACTAGGGTTTCTCACTGGATATCCTAGGTTTCTCAATGAAACGGTCAGAAACCCCGGAATATTAGTTTAAATTAATAGTTTCTGGATCATTTAATGCACCAAATGCACAATAAGTCGAGAAACGTAAGTTTATATTGGGAAACCTAGGTTAATGCGAGAAACCTAGGATAGTAATCACTATCCATGGTTTCTCATCGACAAACTGGGGTTTCTCGTGCGCATGCGCATGGGGTCAAAGATATTTTAACATTACCTGTATTGCATGGATTATCTCCTTTAAACTGTATGCAGAATATTATAAAAAAACATGATGAACAAAATTAAATTTGTCGATATGATTTGTAAAATTTAGAGAACATCACTATTATAAGACAAAATAAATAATTATACATCGTAAGATTATATTTCACGTATCTTAATATCATATAGTTTTCAATACATAAAAACAATATCAATATCTAAATTTGTGTATTCAAAATTATATAATTAAAATATAATCGACAGAGATATTTACATGCACATGTATACGCATGCAATGCGATGTTCACTTCCAGGTTTCCTTGCAAAAAGTCAGGGATTATCTCAAGATATTTCATTACATCAACGTACTTTCAGAACAATTTCATTTACCTAACTATTCCATTGTAAATAAAATGTTTGTTTGTGTATTCGTTTGTTCATTTGTTTGTTTTCTTGCTTTACGACCACGGCCTACTGCTAATGTCATATCAGGACTCTCAGTTATCTTGACTCCAATGAATAAAAATTTAGAATCAGAGGAAGGGGAAGGATGTCTATTGAAATATATATACTGACGGAATTATTCAACGCTACAACAAACCATGTGCCAGCTGAAAACGAAT
Source organism: Rugalucina vietnamica (assembly GCA_964017185.1). Lineage (NCBI taxonomy): Eukaryota > Metazoa > Mollusca > Bivalvia > Lucinida > Lucinidae > Rugalucina > Rugalucina vietnamica. Next base: position 53,645,948 of record OZ024880.1, on the reverse strand, counting down.
CATTTACAGCAGCTTGTCGGACAGTAAAGTTTGCTGCCGTGCGCCACACCCAGGTGCGTCACTTGTAACTACCTTGTATCAGTTGGAGGCAGTTTACCAGTTGTAAGTGTTCATTCTTTCGTAAGTAATTTACTACTTGCTATACCTGCTAGTATTTGTGTCTCTGACAGAAGCTGAGGGTGAGGTTAGGTACCTGTAAAACCGGTTTAAGCCCGCCAGTAACTTTGTGTTACTGATCGTTCCAAGTCGATACTTCTGTAGTGGTTCTTTTTGTTTTATGTCTTGGTGTTTAAAATTTTTTGTGCTGTTGGCGCCTTATGTATGTTTTCATGTTTTTAGTTAAGTTAAGGTAACTGAGTGGCCACCTATTGGGAAAATAGCTGCTCATTCGGCTTACGATATGTTTCATGGTATAAGTACCTGATTGTTAGTTTGGTTTTTTCCCACCTCGGTTTTTGGAGTGGGAATCTTTTTCTGATTGCGCCTTTTCCTGATCTTTGCCTACTTGTACCTTTTTGTTTTAAACGCCGATAAATGAAAAAAAAAAATAAAAAAAAATAAAAAAAATAAAAAAAAAATAAATAAAAAACAAAACCGTAAGTCCATAAGAAAATTATTGCATATTTCTGTGAGAGGAATTCAGTAGCTCAGTAGTATCTAGCGTTGGGGTCTTGTTTGAACCCTCGCTACAACTCCCTAAATAAAAATAAATTAACTGATTAACCACGCAGGTGGGGTTCTGTCCCGGCATTACTGAAAAATGTTAACTACGAGGTTAAACATCAGTTTAAACTAGCAATTGACTTAAAAGTGCGGTTAAGTAACTTTTTATTTAACTCCAAACCGGGTGTGGTAGCGAGATCGGTCCACTATCTGGTTCGTATTGAAGCAGGCCCAAGAGTGATGGCCACGCCCGGCATGTTTCGCTGATTTAAAAATATTGTTTCAGTCAGTGGGTTGTGTTGTGGTTTAACATCCCTGTCAACAATTTTAGACATGTCGGGACAGAACCGCCGTTTCCTAGGTATTAAACTTATGGAGAAAGAAATGTTAAAAAAACACCGATTATCAGGTTCTGGGAGGCTTGCCCGGGACCAGTGCGATTATCTTACATTGCCGTAACTGTTGGTCGTGTACGTTTGTGTTTAAAGTATAAATGCAACCTGACAAAGGAAAGTTTTCTTGGACCGCGGCCAATGTACAAAACTCTGCGTAGATAAAAAATGTCATCAGAAACCCCGCTCTGTCCATCAATTCACAGATCAGCATTGGTGTGATCGCTTAGCCGATTAGAGCACATGTACTTTTATGTTGTATTGGACTAGGACGTCCTGATTACAAAACATCTAACCGTCTATTCTGGTTAGCGTCAGCCTGACCGGCAACTCGAAACGGATACATATGTATGGAAGATTGGTATCTTATCTTGAGACATCCCCATTCAAAAGACGTTTGTATCTCAGTGTATGGTGTACATCTCTATCTCGGGTTATGCAAGAAATGTCTAAGTATCCGTCTCTGTATAATGCATTTTGTGTATTAAAACAAAAACATTTAATTTACCTTTTTGTGTATTCAAAATTAAGTGACGGGGTGAAATTGGCTTTGTCACATACATACTTTCGATGCCTGCGCAATATCCGTCTCTGTTTTTTTTCCTGCTTCATATACTTGACCTTAACCAAGGTTGAGATGCTATTTCTGATTGCTCTAGTACGTATTGTTATAGTATCAGATTAAGATGTCAATGTAATAACCCCGGGAACCCACACATTAATATATTAAAACTGGTGTGTGCAGGGATACGCATTTTTCTTATCTTTAACCAAAACATACATTATGGGTACTCGTTAGAACCGCCTCGGTTCTTATTTTTAGCAACTCTTTATATTGCGTTGGCTTGATATGGTAATGTTCGCTCAGATCGATTGTGAAACATTACAGTTGACGCGTTGAAGACTCGATTTAGTAATTTCCTGAACACGTATCGTTGAATCTTTTTTGAGCGACAGAGAGAACTAAAATTGAAACCTCATGTCACGTACCAAAACTGCTTCTCATATACAGGTAAATCAGTTGCAATGGGAAAGATTTAACCATGATTTTGCAGAAAAAAAATGTGCAAATTACAGTAATTCATATCATTAGATTTCTTACGCTAGCACATGGAATTCGAGGCAAAAGAGACTGTTACAGTAATCATTGATCATATGCCTGATTAGTGAGCCTAGTGTCATTGTTGTGTGGCAAGCAAACAGTGTAGTCCAAGAAGCCACAGAACGCATTTAAGCAGTTCAGAACATTCAAGTCCCGTTGTTCTTATAGGCAAACACCTTTGGAAACCTAAAGACGCAAACCAATGCAGGCGATTTTTGTATATTTCAATTCAACATAGTTTATCACAGTCCATTCAAATGTTATGTTCTATCTGAACGTCCTTCTTTAAGTGCAGCTATTATACTTGAGGCCTGGTTTCGATAACTTTGATAAAGGTATTCATCGGCATGCCAGGCAGGAAAATCATCCCAAATCAATTTTGTGTCAACTGTGTGTTCCATGTATGTCGACCATATTTAGATCATTGTTTTCAAAATTTTGAAAAACAGTTGGTAACTTAACAACAGGAGCAGCTGCTTACACCACTGATGTAGTAGCAGACTCGAATGAAGGCGTTGTTTCCTTTGTGACTGTGTCAGTGATATTTTCAACATAACTTTTGAAACAGTCTGTATAACTTTTCTTTGTTTCACTTTCCATTGCCACATAGATAAACATGACATACACTAAAACAGTGATACTTAAATGACATATTATCCAGGAAAGAGTTTGTTTATAGCTTTCATGACTTCAAAAACATTATATCAATTTCTGGATGTTCAATTTCACATCATGTAAATTTATCCGCATGCAAGTGTACGTTTAAAAAAGTTCGTACATAACACTTCGCAATTTTATACACTAGTTTAATGCCTTTAGTTTGACCCGATCGTACTTTCATAAGAAGTTTAATTTTCATAACTCTCGCGTTGAATGGTATTTGAACATAACTTCAATAAAGCGCTCCTTCGTTTGATATGTCTAGTCTAAGAGCTATCTGTTGCTAACTATCCAATTTTGCATATGTACTGCACAATTCTAAAGTCATGACATATTGAACGAATTCTGTCTCTCTATTGAAATTCTTTATTCAATTAGTTTAACTTTCTGACTGCTGAAATTCATATTATTCGAAACATCAAATAGCTGTTGTGCTGCGCCAATTTGTGACATAAGATCGAAAATATCCAAAATCATAGCGTATCCTCTTGTCTTTACTTGAAAGATATAATGGATGTTAGATGATAGACTGTATCATTAAGTAATGATAACAAATTATCAAAGATGTTCCTTTCATTTTGACAGCCGTTGTGTAATACGAATCGTGTGTTTGAAATATACTAACTTTGTTTGTTGTGACATTTTCCTTCTGTGTATCTCCATGTCTATCTTCCTTTCTTACGAATCACTGGGAGAACCTCGTTTTAACCCGGAGTAATGGTTATGGCTTATGTAGTCTACTGATAGACAAAGGAATTCAATGAATAACGAAAATTTCCATTCACGGTTTAAAGCATATTAATAGCTACAAATATAATCATGAATAAAGAAGACACTATTATGAGTAAATACATTTCAAATTGCATAGGTCCAACGGCAAGGTAAAGTTTTACATATAAACGTATAAACACATGTAAATATATGCAACAAATAAACGAAATACACAAATGTAAGCAATTTGCAAACTTCTGCACCAACGAAACTTAAGCATAGAAACAAGGAATTATAACAGATACACTAGGATAAAATAGTTTATAATAAAAGACGTTTTGCATACTGCTTTATAATATCTAATGTAAACTATAATGGCCGACATTCAGTAACGCGGCACTTTTCATATATTTTGATTTTGAATCTAAGCTTGATTTAAATAGCATTATGTTTTGTTAGCTATTACTCAGATGCACATGTACATAAACTAGTCATTCTGTAATACATGATTTTGTACTTGGCATATGTGATCTTTGTCGGCAAATTTTTCTTGAAGAATAATGTGTGTTTGTTTTTTTTTTTTTGGAACGCTGACGTAAGATTAAGTTTGTATTATCTTCGAAGGACCAACGTGCACCACATTGAAGCAACAAAACAAAACAAAGCAAAAAAAAAGATGTTAAACTTGTGTTGGTACACTTGCCTCATCATATAATTGGTGTCTGGCGTGTAACCATTATTGTATACTAAGAAATAAGTATATACACGTGTATTGAAATCACTTTCGAAACGCACCACTTTCTTATCCAGGATTTCGCTAAATTTGAGGATATTTGTATATCATACCTGACGTTACTAACAGTACATTGCTGTACATTTGTAAAATATGTCAATGATCAGAAAATGGCACAATCCGAAAAACTTCCACTCCATAAACCGAGGTGGGAAAACCTAAATTGATAATTAGGTACTTATACTAAAAACATATCATACGCCGAGTGAGCAGCTATTCCCCAATAGTCAGCAACTCGGTTACTCGAACCTTACTAAAAATAAGAAAACATAGTTACATAAGGTGCAAACAGCACAAAAATGCAACATTAAAATGAAAACAATTAGAACCGCAACAGAAGTATTGCCTTTGGGCGATCAGTAATATAAAATTACTGGGAGGGGGCGGGCTTTAACCAGTTTAACTGGCGCCTAACTTTACCCTCAGCTTCTGTAGTATTCACAACATTTAGTTAGTTGTTCCGTCCTCAAAGTGAATCTGTAACTAGTCAAAGAATCATCAATTACAAACAAATAAATTTTAAATTAAAATGATATTGCTTTCATTGCGTTGTTCTTTTTGACGTAATCGTGACGTTTGCAATTTTCGGCAAATTGCACCTATTAAAAATGACTGTTTGTTCTGATTTCAACAAATATGTTTTCGGCTTGTAGCCATATGTCTTTGATTTTTGCGCTAAATCGAAGCCAAATGATAGTTCAGTTCTTCTAACTGGTATCAACATATGTATATATCGAAAATATTTAGATCTATTAAAGGTGAAAGCATTAAGTGAGTGGTGCGTTTCTAAACAAGTTCCATAATATTTTTATCTAAAATTCCAATGCATTTTGTTTACAACACTAATTCTCAGAGTATGTTTGTGTGTATGAGATTACCAGATATGTGTTTAAGTAAAATAACTCAAATGTTAATTGCTTCTACTCGTTCCACTTAGGTTAACTCATTACTCTGCGGTCAACTGAAGGTTGCTGTATATAACCGTCTGTCGAATGTCTGCACTTGAGGCACCTGAAATAAGCAATGTTACAAATATTACTGTAGTTGCATTATTTTATTATAGAATTGAGTTTTATTTTTGTGGATTTTTTCGATGTGTTAACTCAGGTGAATCACTCACAAACAGAATAAAGCCCAAATGGCTTTTTGAAAAAGTTTGTGCTTGATTCGCCTGAATTTACGCATCGATAAAATCCACAAAATAATAATCCATTCCTTATAATTACATTTTTGACTCATGGCAGTGCTATGTCGACAATGATTTAAATTTTCATAGCCAGCGGAAGGCAAATAGATCAAAATGGACATTCATGAGGCAGCCATCTTGAAAATTTCCTCAACACAGAAAACACTTCTCGCAATAACTAGAAGCTGTCGATGGTTTGCTACAGGAAGGCTGTAAAAGCGTGTTTTATTGATTTTAAATCGTCCAATAAACTAATCAAAATGTAGGTAATAATTAAAGTTTGAATTATAGGGCATATAAGAATTTTGTCTTACTGATGGGGGGATTGCATTATATGTTATGGTACTTGTATTTGCTAATATCCTGATGAAGACTGAGTATAAAGAGTATAAAAGACCTAACTATCACCAGTGTTTGTGGATCACAAATCATGATATACTCAAACTGATTTCGGTCACTGCGCATACATCACTCTATATGGATGGTAACATTAGATTTCTGAACGACAAGAAAAAACTCTCATTGAAACAGTTTCATACGGAAATGTCAATTGACAAGTTCCAAGTCATGTATGAATATTAACCTCTAAAAAGACACACGATTTCAAACTTTACACACAATTTGCTGTATGCCCAAACTCCCAATTTGAAAATTACCGCAATACGCTTTATATCACGTTACTTCCTAATATGATTGCGTTGTCGTCCGTGCAACATACCTTGCATCTTGTCATACACATGTGTATCTCTGCGTTCTGTGTTAAGGGCATCGTATACACTAGCAGAGGATCTGAAATTATGCAAAGATTAAATAAACAGAGGGCTTATTTACAGTCAATTGCCAGTAGCTAAACCGTTTAAATAGCTATTAACAGTCAAATGACATTAGCTAAAACATTATTAAAATGGCAACAGTCAACTGGCATTGGCTAAAAAGTTAATTTGGTTATTAACCTTCAACTTACATGTGCAATAAATTCTTAAATTGGCGATTTACAATGAACTTGCACTATTCAATTGAACATATCTATCTACAGTCAATCACGTTATTTAAAAACATATATTTCTTGTTGCTAGTTATAGGTCTATTTATGTCTATCAGAACCCGAGTGTTATGGCCACTGGAAGTGTAATTTTTGACAGATTGGAATAAGTGTTTTTAAGATCCGAGCTTATTGCTTTAAAAAACACAAGTAGGCAAAGATCAGGAAAAGGCGCAATCAGAAAAAGACTCCCACTCCAAAAACCAAGGTGGGAAAAAACCAAACTAACAATCAGGTACTTATACCATGAAAACATTTCGTAAGCCGAGTGAGCAGCTATTTTCCCAATAGGTGGCCACTCAGTTACCTTAACTTAACTAAAAATATGCAAACATACATAAGGCGCCAACAGCACAAAAATATTTTAAACACCAAGACATAAAACAAAAAGAACCACCACAGAAGTATCGACTTGGAACGATCAGTAACACAAAGTTACTGGCGGGTTTAAATCGATTTTACACGGCCGTAACCTCACCCTCAGCTTCTGCAGTGGTTCATAACATTTAGTTAGTTCTTCGGTCCTCGTGATGAATCTCTAACTAGTAAATGAATCATCAAGAACAAACAAATAAATCATGATAAACATCCTGATGAATCAAAAACCAGGACTCACAGATTCAGTAAGCTGCCCGACGATGGAGATCCCTGGGCGCCAAATAACTTACTAACTCCGGAGCTAAAGAAAAACATCAGTTAGACCCCGGTGGGCCAAGCAACAGACAAGAAGCTCCGGCCCCAACCAACTAAAATGAATAGCTTTAAGTCGGGGCCATCATAGAGTCTGACGCCCGACCCACCGGCGTGCAATTAAAGAAGGCAGAAAGAAAGCTTTTAAAATAACGTCAACAGCTATCACAGATTTAATAAATAATGATGCAATGCTTAGGTTTTAAATCACACAATATTAAAGACGGTCGATTTTTATCATATACAGTAATATCTGATAAACAAAATAAGCAATACGAGCCCAGTGACTCATTAAAAAAAAAAACAATTCCTTGTAAGCTAATGGTGTTTCTTAGAGAAATGATGTGTAATTGGACTCTGATATGCAAATACAATTCTTTTTCACTTCTGCATGTACCTCTTTGCTTTAAACAATATTTAAAGTACAAGTTTCATGTTCTTGTAAATGAATAGTAATATTCAAGGTAGCTCACGTGTTCCTATCAAGTTGACCAGCAACAGATTGAAGGTGTCCATATGGATCAGAAGTTTCTCTACGTTCACCTAAATCTTCATACGGTGAACTCCTGGCACTAAAATATAATGGAAAATATATAAAATGGTTCCTTTCAATTCAAGTTGCTGAATGCCTTGAACAATTGCAGGAAACAAGTGTATGATTCCTTTTTCAAGAATTTATTGTTCTTAAGTCTATCAGATTGTTTAGGCACAATTTATACTCAAGACTACACAAACCCGAAAATAATTGAAGACATTGCCTTTGAAAAATCGCCTGCAAAACTGCAAAAAATGTTTTTCCTTGAAAATACCATCATATGGCACTCATGTTCGGCTGGCCAGAATTCCTTCACAATTTGATCAGAATCAATGTTTGCTGGTTTGAATTGATGTTGAACGTCCAAGTCAACAGATATGGTCATGTTTGGACATCGCCGTCATTTGATGTGCGTTTTACCCAAAATTAGGATGTCATGACATCAGAAAGTGCTTCAAATATAACCACCCAAATAAGTCACTAAGGCTTATATGTATGGATGGTTTGACTTGAAATCACTATTTCTGGGCAGGCTCAGATTTGAGCAGTTAACCAGTAATCAAAATGTCTGTTAGTAGCGTATATAAGTTTTGCCTGGAGACACAATCACCCAATCTATTTCTATTCCCACCCGACCACCCTTTCAGAAATAAGAATATTATGACATTGCTAACAATGAACTTTACGGAAAAATTTTAAACGCATAAGTTTCTGTTTGGATTGTGTTTATTAGATATCATATACATCATTTGTTTATATTTTCTTTTAAGTATAAAAGATTGCGTTATGGGCGACACAGTACCAGTTCATATTCGGGGCTGAAAATAATTTCATTGGTAAAAACAAGAGAGATAACTTACTAATGTTGAAGTGACTTGTATACAATCCTTTTGTTTATTCACAATAAAGTATGTTTTATCTAAATTGGTAAAAACATGTACATACCTTTCCTTTTTATTTATGCAAACTGTAATAAGAAAAAACATCTATAGTGAACAAATGTACAAGTAGGCAATGGTCACGAAAAGGCGCAATCAGAAAGAAATTCCAACCCCAAAAACCGAGGTAGGTAATACTAAACTAACAATTAGGTACTCAAACTTAGAAAACACATAGTAAGCCGAGTGAGCAACTATTTCCAAATACGCGGCCACTCAGTTACCCGGATTTAACTAAAAACGTACATAAGGTTCAAAAAGCACAAAACTTCTACTCCAAAACATAAAACAAATAGAACTACATCAGAAGTATCGCCTTGGAACGATCAGTAATTATATAAAATTACTCGGGGGCTTAAACCGATTTGACAGTACCCTAACCTCGCGATCAGCTTCTGCAGTGGTTCATTGTTCACAAATATAAACAATTAATAAGGAATCACAAAGATACCAATATGCAGCCTGTATAACGGAAAACAGGATGAACAGCTGTTAAAAAAAGGTACAAGTAGACAAAGATCAGGAAAAGGCGCAATGTTAGGTGGTCAAAGTGCTAGCTTGGACAGGACAAGTAAAATGCAACAGCTTACTGAACAGGCAAATAATATTCGGGTGGTCACAAAGTCATGCAATACAAAACTATTTTTTTATGTCTTGGTGTTTAATTTTTTGTGCTGTTGGCGCCTTATGAATGTACATACTGAGTGGCCACCTATTGGGAAATAGCTTCTCATTCGGCTTACTAAATGTATTCATGGTCTTAGTACCTTATTGTTAGTTTTTTCCCGTCTCGGTTTTTGGAGTGGGAATCTTTTTCTGATTGCGCCTTTTCCTGATCGTTGCCTACTTGTACCTTCCTATAAATAACTTCGATAAAATGTGAGCCACAACATATACAAAATATTTAACATGTTCTAATTAAGTCATACCTTACATAATATAATTGCTATGAAAATCATTTTATACCAAATAAACGTGTATTAAATTGTTAAATGATTGCTTTAATAGGTTTTCGACTGTGTCGTTTCATGTATGACACATTACGCGTCCAATAACAGTAGGTGTGGAAAAACAAAACTACATTTCACGTGTTCGATTGTTTCGAATGTTGTTTCTGATGACATGACATGAAACATTATATTGGATCCCCTGTAAATTCCCAGGGGGGGGGGGGGGGCACTCCCTGGTAAGCAGTGTACCGATGCGTGATAAAAAAACGATGAGAAAGGGTACTTTTTTTCAAGAAGGGCAGTGCGCAGCGCTGACATCATTTAGGGTAGGCAAAATGTCGTTTTTGTGGAAAAAGAGTATGTTTTTTTGCAATTCTGCTAAAACGCTGTGAAAAGGGGTGGACCGAGGCGTCCTTGGCCGATATGTTTTGGGCCGAAATGACTAAAATGTCTAAAACCTAAGGGATAAGATATGATTTTCCCTTTCTGTTCAACAATGTGTGTTGCTTCAATAGAAATTATTGTTTCTGCTAATTGAGTAGTTCATACAAATAAAAATGGTTTGTATTAAATCTTGTCTTTTGTACCCTGCTCTCCATAATGCTCGCTATATGTAAGTGCTCGGTATTTATCTACTATATCAAGATTTACTCCGGAGTTAGTAGGTTATTCGGCGCCCAGGGATCTCCATCGTCGGGCAGCTTACTCAGTCTGTGAGTCCTGGTTTTTGATTCATCAGGATGTTTATCATGATTTATTTGTTTGTTCTTGATGATTCACTGACTAGTTAGAGATTCACCACGAGGACCAAATAACTAACTAAATGTTATGAACCACTGCAGAAGCTGAGGGTGAGGTTATGGCCATGTAAAACCGGTTTAAGCCCGCCAGTAACTTTGTGTTACTGATCGTTCCAAGTCGATACTTCTGTGGTGGTTCTTTTTGTTTTATGTCTTGGTGTATAACATTTTTTGTGCTGTTGGCGCCTTATGTATGTTTTCATATTTTTAGTTAAGTTAAGGTAACTGAGTGGCCACCTATTGGGAAAATAGCTGCTCATTCGGCTTGCGATATGTTTCATGGTATAAGTACCTAATTGTTAGTTTGGTTTTTTCCCACCTCGGTTTTTGGAGTGGGGGTCTTTTTCTGATTGCGCCTTTTCCTGATCTTTGCCTACTTGTACCTTTTTATTTCAAGTATGTATAGAAGCCTAGTGGTGTAGTGGGAAAGCTGCTTGCCTTGTAAACCAGGGGTCAATTCCAGGCTTCTCCAGTTTTTCGTACAAGACTTAAACTAATTTCCTATCGCCATATTACCTTAGCTGTTTAGTGGGACAAAACACAAAATTAACCAACCAACCATTATTTCATATATATTTGTGTCAATTTTCTGTGTACATTTGAACAAATTCAGATGCTGAGGGCAAAGCTTGAAAGCCCTGAAACAATTTAAACCCCCCAATACTTTATTACTGACAGTTCCAAGGTGATACTTCCTCTGTGGTTAGTCTGTTTCTCGTTTCAGTGATGACAATTTCTTTTGTATGTGCATTTTAAGGTTTACCATCTTTTCTTATTGTACCTGTATGTTTCCTATTTGTAACTTTAGCTATTTCATGTGTTGATTGCATGACCAAATGTTTGTTTATGATCATATCAGTTCCACATTTTTAAGCATTTTAACCCAACAGAGCCAAAGTCTCAAAGGTGATCTTATAGGATAGGCAGGTACCTGGCATCCATCTTCCGTTACTGTAGTCTGTCTATATTTTAAAATTACTTCTCTGAAGCCATCAGGCAGATTGTTTGCATATTACACATATAGAATCTTCACGTGGTTATAAAATAATTATTGCATTCCAGTGTTTTAGTTGACTACAGTGGAAAGGGGTACTTTTTGACGGGACACAGTGGAAAGGGTCACATTTTAAAGCAAACACAGTGAAAAGGGGGTCAAATTTTAAATGTCGATCACACTGTTTAGGGTATGTTCAACAATCCTTTGATCACGCATCGGTACACTGCTTACCAGGGAGTGCCCCCCTACCCCCCCCCGGGTGTAAATTACAGTCGCCGCCATTTATGTCTGGCATAAATTCTTCATAAGATGAGGATAAGGTTAGGATTTAAGCACCCCACCAGTAATTTTATATTATTGATCGTTCCAATGTGATAATCTTGTAGCGGTTCTATTTTTTACGATTTTGAGTCGAATTTTTGAAGCGACTGATACGATATGTTTTCTGGGTATAAGTACGTAAGTGTCATCTCAGTTTTTCCCAACCCCTCGGTTTATTGAGTGGGAATTTTATTCTGATTGCGTCATTTCCTGATCATTGCCTACTTGTACCTTTTCATGATAATCATTCAGGTAATATATTGGCGCTGGTACCTTACGCCGTTCGACATCCAAAGGCTATTCAGTTTATCAGCTGTGCTTGAACAACTGTAAGAGGTTACGGGCAGTATTAATGTGATGCACATATTTTGCCGCTCCGACTATCAAACTACATTTACAAACTGATTTTATAATCTCATTCTTACGTCATTGTAACATTATTGCTATTTAGACACGTTATGGTACTGCCTTGAAGGAGCACCGAAAAGTCATTTAGTTTTGTACAAATTAAACCATAAAGCAACAAAATACAGTTAAGGATCTTTTCAAAGTTGGTATTCACCGTCGATATGCTAAGTTCGTCTTGTTAAAGATTAAATAGTCGTCATTTCTATATAACTGTTGATACCTGTAAAATATGGGTGTGTTTAGATGGAATGCCTGTACATTGGCATGGAATAAGAATTTATTTTTAATAAACAACATTCCCACCTCCTTGACCCCTATTTCTGATGATAACTGCAAGCACAACAACAGCAACAATGGCCAGTGCACCACCTACACCCCCTCCAACAGCTGGGCCTATATGACTCTCTGCTTCTCCACCAGATTCTTAAAAAGTCAATAGTCAAGTTTCAAGTTCTAGTTGCCATGCGCATGGAGACAATCCACTTAATTTGTGGTTATGTATCGTTTTTCTCCGAAAATCATGCTTACCTCTGAAGGCGATAACCACATATCACCAGCAAATATCCTTAATCAGCAAGCAAATTGACTTGACAAAGGTTCTTACTCATGGTGTCTTTACAGTTATGATCAAGTCAAAATCAGAAATCAAATTTTATTGACTGTAGGAAGGACAAAATGATAATTGAAATAAAATATTACTATTGCCATAGGAGTGTATTTAACTACGACTGTAAAATAATGAAGTCTGGTTGTCAGGTCCATTCATTGTTTGCCCACAATCATAATAAAATAATGAAAACGGAAAATTGTCAATTATAGCAGACGTTTATTTGTTCGCTTCTCGTGATACCCAGGGAGCCAAGTCCCGTTTTGGGGAGAGGAGGTGACATCACCTGCTATTGTTGGTTTGAATACAATTTTAGTTAGGCTTTGCCATCGTATTGAAGGCCTGGGTGGAATGCTCACGAATGTTTTTTGGCGCGATGGTTAAATTGCACATTGTTTAATGCTGTTTGAGATGCCTACGTATTACAAACGTTTTCAGGATACATGAACATATCCTTTGTGCTTCAGATCATAAACTGCTTAATTATCTAGTCTAGAGCAATGCCAGGAATGACAGATTAAGAAGTAATCTTATTATATTGTTTCATTTATACTTTTGCAGCTGTTGTTTTGGTAATTTTAATGTTGAATTACCCAACCAACGTACATATTAATATGGATCATGAAATTTAGATAAATACATACTGATTCGTGAGATGTTGAAGAAGAAATGAATATGTGGTGTGCTCATAAACATAATACATGTATTTATGTTTATTTTGGTCATTCCGTTTCTTTACAAATTTACATCATGATCAAGTCCATGGTCAGATAACCGTTTCCTATAAAATGACAGATGTAAGTTCTCATTGTTCCATAGCCTGGATCATGCATACCTTTTAGCAAGTGGCCATGAAATACTACAATGGTATCTGGTTAGTTATTCATTATTGTTATATCAATCATTTGATACCAATTTCAGCTCTCAAGGGATTTTGGTTGCTGAGATATAAACGTTTCCTATGGTATACCCCCTCTTTATTTCTGTGATTTGTATCTAATATTTTAAGTTATCATCAATATTTAAACAACAAGATAGTTTTGATATTCATGTATCTTATCATTTGGTTATGGAACATTATCATGGCAATCATTTGATTCCACTTTCAGCTCTCTAGGACATTTGGTTGCCGAGTTATAATGTTTTTGTTGGTATACCCCCTCCACGTTTCTGTGACATTTCTCTAATATTTAAAGTGTTATCAATATTCGAAAAAAAAAACAACAAAAAAAAAGTAAGTCAGATTGTTTGTGTGTCTTAGCACATGATTATTGAACATTATCCTAGCAATCATTTGATACCAATTTCAGCCCTCTGGAGCATTTGTTCACTGAGATAGTAGCAGTTTTATTGGTATACCCCCTTCGTTTGTCAGTGATTTTCTCTTATATCTTAAGTTTTCTTAAATATTTGAGCAACAAGAAAGTCAGCTTCGTGATGTATCTTATAACATGGTTATAGAATATTGTCATAGCATTTTTTATACCAATTTCAGCTCTCTATGGCTTTTGCTTGCTGAGATAAATACGTTTCCATTGGCATACCCTCTCTATTTTTCTGAGATTTATATCTAATATTTAAAATTCTTATCAATATTCCAACAACAAGAAAGTAGTATTATTTATGTTTCTTATCAAATGATTATAGAACATTATTATAGCAATCATTTGAAACCCATTTCAGCTCCATAGAGCTTTTGGTCACTAAGATATGTTCATTTTATTGGTATACCCCCTTAGAATTCCAATAATTTTCTGTAATATTTTAAGTTTTCTTAAATATTGAAGCAACAAGGAATTCAGCTTATTTATATATCTTTTTACATTGTTATAGAATATAGTCATCGCAATCTGCTGATACCAATTTGTGCTCTCTATGGCTTTTGGTTGCTGAGATATAAATATTTCCGTAGGTATACCCCTCCATTTCCTGTGATTTTTCTCTAATATTTTAAGTTTTCATCAATATTTGAACACAAAGAAAGTCAAATTATGTCTGTATTTTATCACATTATTAAAGGACATTAGCATAACAATCATTTGATATAAATTTCAGATCTCTAGAATTTCGGTTGCTGAGATATCAGCAATGTTATTGGTATACCCCCTTCATTTATCTGTTATTTTTCTCCAATATCTAAAGTTCTTTTTAATATTTGAGCATTAAGTTGGCTAGCTTGTTTATATATCTTATTACATGGTTATAGAACATTGCCATAGCAATCATTTGATACCAATTTAAGCTCTCTCGATCTTTTTATTGCTGAAATATAATCAATTGTGCTGGTATACTCCATTTTATGTGATTATTTCTAATATAGAATGTTCTCATTGATATTCAAACACCAGGAAGTCAGTTTGATTTTTATATCTTATTACATGGTTATAGAACATTGTCAAAACAATCATTTGATATTTATTCTGCTCTCTATGTCTATCAGTAGCCAAGATACATGTGGTAAAATAGGGGTACAACATTACTTCCTCTGTTTATTAGGGATGGGAGTGAACACTCTGTGATTTTATGTGACACAAATGGACATTAAAGTGATCATCTGACCAAACTGGCACCCATGAGCATTTGTTCTAAGGGTGCAAGGTACGTCCTAAAGATAACTCATCCCAAACACTTCAAAAGTAATGGTAATAGATTTTCACTTTGCAAATCTTGATTGTCATCATTTACATTAATATTCATGAAAATGCAAATGAGAATTTTTATTTAGGCCCATGGCATCAACAAATTTGTCAAATAGTACTACTGGTACAATAACAATGAGCCACAGTGTTGTTTAGGCCTGAAATTAGTTTTTATGGGATAACTGATTTTTAATTGTTTCTGTTTATTCATTTTAATGTTTTAATAAAACTTCATGAATATGCAAAAAAAAAAAAAAAAAAAAAGAAAGAATAAAAAGCAATAATAATTGTTATAAGAATGATGATGACATCAACTTTTATTGATAAAAATGTGCCGATAATAATATAGTGATTCTCATAATTGCGCATAATTTTTTACATTTACATTAAGTGGGTGGGGTAATTCAATGCCTTAAGATGACGCATAGTTTACTCAAATGACACATTAACAGCTTTATAAATGGCTAAGACATACTCAGGTGCAATCAGACATTATAAAATGATATCAGGACAGTAAACAATGTTGAAAAAACATATAAATACGACTGTTCGTAATATATTTGTGTACTGCATTTCAGCTGTATATAACAAATAGTACGTCTAAATACCGTCTGATTAAAGCATCACGCCAAAATAATTTCAGAACAGTCCACTTAGACCTTCTTTTGGAAGGTCAGAGCTATCCAAAAAGCTTTCAAAACAACAATAGCAGGAGATGTCACCTCCAACCTTCTATGTTTTGCGAGATAAGAGACTTTTGGCTCCCTGGGTATGAAGTTTAGTCATATAAGCTGAGAACGAACTTTTTAGCCACTTGATTTAAACAAGATTTCAACATCTAGTCTCTCCTTAACATTGACACATACCATAGCATAATATCCAGCACTACAGTGTAATCAGGGAATGTTGTATGGTGGGTGTCCATAGGGGGAGTTTTAGAGAACTTAAATGCTGTGCGATGCACACCCAAAAGACCCTAGACGATTCAGTCAAGCAAATATTTCGAGATAAAGCCAGCAGAAACAATATTATACGCTGACTAATGATGCATGTAATCTTTTTGCATTTGTCTTCAGTTCTAAAAACTTAACAAACTCAATATGATCTCAGAAGTTTCATGGAGTGTTATTACATAAAATTAATATTTTACTCACCTTTCACTTTTATGGTTAAAGCCTCAATTTCTGTGGTGAAATCACTTCTATCAAATTTATTGGTGGCAAAAATTCTAAATAAGTAAGTAGTTCCAGACATCAGATTGGGCACCGTGCTATTGAAATCAGTGTCTGTCTGTAATCCACCATGTACACTTTCTGTACTGTTCTGCCATGCTGATGCTGAAGTTTTATATTGGACGTAAAATGTTTGGTTTGCCCCTCCATGAAACCCTGACCGCCAGCTCAACACAATACTTGTCTCAGTAGCTCTAATGTATCTGAATTGCCTTGGCATATCTGGTGCACCTACAAAGCAATGACTTTACGGAAACAACTGACAATAAAAAGGTAAAAGTATGCAATGATCAGGAAAATAAGCAATTAGAAAGAAATTTGTGAAAACAAAAACCGAGATGGGAAATAAACGAACTTGATATTCAGGTACTCATACGCATAGAACATATCGTAGGCCGAGGGAGCAGCTATTATACAACAGGCGGCCACTCAATTATCCAAACTTAGCTAAATATACCGAGTTCCCCAGCCAAGGCAACTCGTAGTAAAATTAGAATATTTTTTGTGGTTTCAGTCGATCCATCCGAAATTCCGTATGTAGCTTAACCATTTTCAAATACGACTTGTGAAGATCAGTTGTCAGACTTTTTCCGTTCGCCTACAATTGTTTTAAAAAACTGACGAAGTGGTCATTTTGAAAAGTGAGGGAAATCAGCGATTTTGGCGAACTTCTTGTTAAACTGTGCACACCACCCTATTCTTAAGCAGCGAAAAAAATCCCATAATTGCAATACAATTTATTTAAAAAGGCTAGGTTATCAACACAAAATAATGCATATGGCTGACATCTGCAGTGATGGCGACCACGTGACCAAGTGACGTTGAACACCTAAAAACAAGGGATTTTATGGGACTGAAAATCAGTCGCAACATCTGACGTTAAGCCGTAGGAACAACATTGAAACTGCAATATAGTCATCAGACTATCTCCAAAAAATTGAACTGAGTGCATGTTTTGAAAATTTTCGAGCCCGTGCGCGCGAGGTATGGAAATTGCATTTTTGTACTATGAGGCATGTTCCCGCGCATGTGCACTAAAACCTCGGATTTGAAAACACACAAATATTTTCAAATCATTTTGATTTTGATTAGGTACAAATGTTTTCAGATAACTGACCTATTTGAAAGATGAAAGGAAATATAAAGTTGTGTTGGCTGTGGAACTCAGTGTATATGAAAACGTGTATAAAAAGATGTAAACAACACAAAGGTACAAGTAGGCAAAGATCAGGAAAAGGCCCAATCAGAAAAAAGATTCCCACTCCAAAAACCGAGATGGGAAAAACAAACTAACAATCAGGTACTTATACCATGAAACATATCGTAAGCCGAATGAGCAGCTATTTTCCCAATAGGTGGCCACTCAGTTAACTTAACTTAACTAAAAATATGAAAACATACATAAGGCGCAAACAGCACAATTTTTTTTTTAAACACCAAGACATTAAACAAAAAGAACCACCACAGAAGTATCAACAATCAACACTGAAAAATAAATCAATTAGAACCACAACAAAAATATCCCCTCGGAACATGCAGTTGGGCCAAGATCTAATAAAAAGGGTCTTATGGCAGAAAATTCAAAATTAAGATATTTGTGACATGTGAAAGACCAAGTTTCTCTGAGTATGTCCTGAAAATTTGAAGTGATTATCTTAACAAATATTAAAGATATAAGCAATGAAAGGTGTGTAGTTGGTGCAATCTAAACATGACGTCATGCGAATTGTTGATGACGTTTCGACGTAGATGACGTTAACGTCTTTATTTCACTGTAGTGAAAAGAAGCTAGGACTAAAATTCACGACATTCTATGTGTTTCTTGAAGTTCAACGTCTATACAACTGTATGGACTATGAAATATGCACAAATTCACACACCGTTTGATAAAACATGCATTACAAACGGCGTACCTGGATTTTAAAATGTGGGTAGTCCTTATGGCGCAGCGGTTGCCAGGGCAACATACATGATATACACAACTCTGTTTCATAAGAAATTTATATGTCTTGGATTGTGCAACAATATCAAAGCAGTTAGACATAAATATCGGAACATGTCAAATATTTCAAATTTAGAGGTTTTTCAATTTTTAATAGCATAAAACATACTTTTATGCCCGAAGACACCTTTTACCAGATCCGCGCTCAATTAAATATTGGCGGTGTTATACTGGTTTTACATGTCCATAAAATCACCCTCAGCTTCTGCAGTGGTTCACAACATTTAGTCAGTCGTTCGATGCTCGTGATGAATATCTAACTTGTCTATGATTCATCAAGAACAACAAATAAATTATTTTAAAACATGATGAATCAAAAACGAGGATTCACAGATACGATGAGCTGGCCAGAGTCTGGAGATCCCTGAGTTCCAAACAACATCACCAAAGATTTGGAGCAAAAGAAAAACACCGGTTGAACCCCGATGGGCCAAGCACGTAGATTTTTGCCTATTACCTGTAGAAGTTGTATTACAAAATATATACCTTCATCATTAAGTATTACAACAATTTACAATAAGGTTCAAAAGATATCGATGTACTTTTTCGCAGAGGTAAAATGGTACTAACTGTCAGTCATATCTCATACGTGCAAGCCATTGCTGTCAATTTAGTATATCATTAGCAAAACAATTTTCTTTGCTTTCTTCAGTGGGTTGATGTCCCAGTCAACAAGTATGGGCCTGTAGGGTCCTTGTCTCCATTTCATTGGAATTCTACTCAACATCGGGGATATCATGACATTCGAAATTGCTTTGATATATAACCAGCCACGTAAACAGGACAGAACAACTTTTAAATGTTGTGTACCATTGCAGAAGCTGAGGGTAAGGTTATCTGCCTGTAATACTAGTTTAGGCCTCCCAAGTAGTTTTATTACTGATCGTTCAAAGACGATATTTCTGTAGTGCTTCTAATTGTTTTATGTTTTGGCATCAAATGTTTGTGCTATTTGCACCTTCCGTACATTTTTGTATTTAAATTAAGGTTGGGTAACTGAGTGCCGCCTATCGGAAAATAGCTCAGCTTACGATATTTTTTCTTCGTATAAGTACTTGATTGTTAATTTAGTTTTTCCCACCTCGGATTTAGAGTGGGATCTTTTTCTAATTGCCTATTTATTTCTTTGATTTAACCCGCTTTCCTGGTAGATCAGATATTCGAGGAAGCTATCCGATAATCCGATGGTCAGTCAAAAGTTAATAAGCTTTACGTGGAGGAATTAGCAGCCCTTCTGTCTCTAAAATACCAATGGGTAAGGCCCTAAGAATTATTGTGGCCTTTTGTGTTTGATCCGAACAGTACAGAACAGATTGCTTTTCAGTTTCACTGAATCTAAATCAATTTCAATGAATAATGATCCATTTCTTACCTTGAGCAACTAAATTAATGTTCCATCTGGTGTAACCAATGCTGTTTTGAATTTCAACTTCATATTCCCCAAAGTCACTGTCGCTAATGTTTTGAAGCAATAATTGCGTTCGGTTTCCATGGCGCGTAACAGCAATATCATAGTACTTCACATCAACCAGTACAGCACTCATTTCTAAATGAATTTTCCCAACTTGATTACTCAGGTTCCAGTTTTCTGCACCATTAATCTTAAACCACTTGACAGAGGGATTATTACCATCATTGGAGTAGAAATCTACCCATAAAGACGAGTTGTCGTGTTTTGCGGTTGCTACATCGTGTTCGCCACCTGTGGCTACTGGTTTTCCTTCAAAATATAAAAAACGAAATAAGGGATAACAATTAACATCGATAACAACTTGAGCGCCATAAACAAACTTCAAAGTGACAGATCTTCATTCTATGAATAATATTTATCAATAAATATTTGTTCACTAAATCGTTTGCTACAACTGTTGCAACTGTTTTTTTGGTTGTTTTTTTTTTAGACATAATCATTCGACCATAATGAAGGTGTTTGTGGTGACAGCTTAAACCTTAAGCTCAAGACAAAGCAAACTAAAAGTGGGGGGCAGTCTTTCAATATCGTTTGAGGGGATAACGTTTTTCATTGACGTCAAGCCAGACCAAATGTGCTGGATGAGCCATGAATCGCAATTATTGATTATCACTTGGCAGTCAGGTTTGCTATAATAATAATTTAGCGGATAAGACATAATTGGAGATTAATGACATGATCATACCAAAATATATAGATACCATACAAAGAATACAAGAGGGTTGGAAATTATGGTAATATACCGGGTGATTCAGAATATGTGATACCTTTTCAACCTTAAATAATTTTATTTAGGCAACACATAAAGTATTAAAATTTATATCAATATAATATAGAATGATTAAAAAGGTACAAGTAGGCAAAGATCAGGAAAAGGCACAATCAGAAAAAAAGATTCACACTTCTAAAACCGACATGGGAAAAAAACCAAATTGACAATCAGGTACTTATACCATGAAAACATGTCGTAAGCCGAATGAGCAGCTGTTTTCCCAATAGGTGACCATTCAGTTACCTATCTTTAACTAAAAATAAGAAAACATAAATAAGGAGCCAACAGCACAAAAAATTTAAACACCAAGACATAAAACAAAAAGAGCCACCACAAAAGTATCGCATTGGAACGATCAGTAATATAAAATTACTGGCGGGCTTAAATCGATGTTACATGGTCATATAACCTCACCCTCAGCTTTTGCAGTGGTTCATAACATTTAGTTAGTTCTTCGGTCCTCGTGGTGAATATCTAAGGTGAATCTCTAACTAGTCCATTAATGAATCATCAAGAACAAACGTATTAATTATGATAATTACTCTGATGAATCAAAAACGTGGACTCAACAGATTCAGTAAGCTGCCCGACGATTGTGATACCTGGGCGCCGAATAACTTACTAACTCCGGTGCAAAAGAAAAACACCAGTTCGACCCCGGTAAGTTGTCTTTGGTATGCAATGGAAGGTGTATTAACCGCTAACTTGTAAAAAAGAATTGGTCAAACAATTTTACAACATTTACATAGAAGTGTTTTGTGACGTTCAAGCTTGTTTTGATAGTTTGCTTTTTCTTGTGATAACACTTGAAGGGAAATACATATTCACTAAAACCAAATACGTTTTAAATGATGAAATACTGTAGGTTGGAAAATTAATACCAAACATTTGTGCATCAGTGATACCCAACCTTCACACGAGGATTGTGCAACAACTGTTAATATATTTGACCTCTATAATTCAAAATATTACTTTTTACAGTACTCAACAGTATATATCAAACAACACTTGGATTTTCAGAGTACGTTGTGATGTAAGTCCTATTATGGGATATGTTTGCGAAATAAAATTATGTAAACTTAAAATGGTACCAGATATTCTGGATCACCTTGTACATGCATAATGCCCCGGGGTGGGAACAGACGAACCTCTGGTTTCAAGTTCTTTTTCAGAGTCATTGATATTCAGTCCTTCTGCCGATTTCCTGCAAGATTTGTCCTTTAAATAAGATTTTAAATGACAGTTTTCCCCATTCAAATGCATAGGGGACCTATGTTTACCCTGCCATAAAACCGACCAAGGTCATCACAGGACCACATATATACATTTTAATTCTTAAGTCATGACAAGTTTCGTTGAAAGCGGTCCGAATGTTTTGGAGAAGAAGATTTTTGAAGGGTTATTACCCCATTCAAATGTATAGGCGACTTGTTGATCTTGCCGTAAAATAAATCAATGTCATCACAGGGTTTTGAATATTATATACATTGTAGTACTTTAGTCATCAATGTCTAATGCCAAGTTTCGTTGAAAGCGGTCCAAATGTTTTGGAGAAGAAGATTTTTGAAGGGTTATTACCCCATTAAAATGTATTGGCGACTTGTTGATCTTGCCGTAAAATAGGTCAATGTCATCACAGGGTTTTGAATGTTATATACATTGTAGTACTTTAGTCATCAATGTCTAATGCCAAGTTTCGTTGAAATCGGTCCATCTTTTCAGGAGAAGAATTTTGAAGGGCTGTTGACATATATGGCATGGTGGGCATTTTGGTCATGTGGCCATTTTTTTGTTCCCTATTCCTCTAAATGCTCTAAATTCCTCTGAGAACGCTCACCTGAAGCCTGATCTTAGAGCATTTATTCATCATGAAATGACCTTGACCTTGAATACACATACACCTTTATTGACTTCATATGTTGTCTGCATCTGCCCAGTTTCAGGTCTCAGCCTGCAATAAGTTCCAAAATATCCATTGTTTTCAACTTTTCACATGTAAAAGCTTATGTTTCCAAAAATTAACTTGCCGTAAAACAGGCCAAGGTCATCCCAGGGTCATCATGTGATCAAACTATGATGGCCTGGAGTCCCCAATACTACATACCAAGTTTAGCGGAATCGACCCACCGGTTCTAAAGGAGAAAATGTTTGAAGTTTTTTTCACATATATGCGCGCGGCGGCCATCTTGGTCATGTTACCAAGATATCGCGAACAAAGTTTCCATACCACTACCCAAGGAGGCTCCACATAAAATTTAAAGTTGATCGTCCGAGGGGTTTCAGAGAAGAAGATCTTTGAAATGGTTAAATTCTATGACCTATGGTCTAGGTCAAGAAATGACCTCGACATTGATAAATTACATACCTTCATTGACTTCATTAGTTGTCTACATCTAGCATTTTCAAGTCTCAGGCTGCAATAGTTTCCAAACTATCCACTGTATTCGCCTTTTCCCATGTAAAAACATAGTTTCCAAAATTGGCATTGCTGTAAAATAGGTCAAGGTCATCCCAGGGTCATCATTCTAGCAAACTTTAATGGGCTAGTGTCCCCGATGCTACATATCAAGTTTTACGGAAATCGGCCCACCAGTTCTGGAGAAGAATTTTTTTTATTTTTTATTTTTTTTAGTTTTATTTTTTTTTTTCAAATATGGACATGGCGGCCATCTTGGTCATGTGAAAAAGATATCGCTAACAAAAGTTCAATTCCACTACCCAAGGAGTCTCCTCATAAAGTTTTAACTTGATCGATCGATCGGTTTCAGAGAAATTCTTTGAAATTGCGACTTAGTTTTGATATTTCAATGACCTTGGGTCAAGAACAAGAAATGACCTTGACCTTGATTTATTATCTACCTTCACTGTATTCATTAGATGTCCGTATCTAGCAAATTTCATGTCTCAGGCTGCAATAGTTTCCAAAATATCAATTGCTTTGGCTTTTTCCAATGTAAAAGCCTAAAATTTACCTTGCCGCAAAATAGGTCAAGGTCATCCCAGGGTCATCATTTTAGCAAACTATGATGGGTTAGAGTCCCCTATTCTACATACTAAGTTTCGTGGAAATCGGCCAACCGGTTCTGGAGAAGATTTTTGAAGAATTTTTACCATATATGGGCGTGGCGGCCATCTTGTTCATGTGACCCGTGAACAAACTTTCATCTCCCTACCTATGGAGGCTGCACATCAAATTTCAATTTGATCAGCCAAGCGATTTCAGAAAAGAAGGTCTTTGAAACTGTGGACGACCGACAACGGACGGACGCCGGAGCATGGGTATACTATAAGTTCACCTGTGAGCCTAAAATGTCAACGAACAGACGCACGGACAAACGCACGCATGGACGCCGACTCAAGTACCATCCTATAAGCTCTCAATGGGCATTCGACTCAGGTGAACTAACAAACAGAGTAAGCAAACTACCTTTGACAATCTGTGATGTAGAGTTTGTGGCTACTATATCTCCTGTTCTGTAGTCCTCTATTCCATTTCTGACAAAGCAATGATAGATTCCAGAATTCATGTATGATACAGATTTAAATGTCAAGTACGCATTCCCATCTTTAATATGAGACGATTCATATTCTTTGACTTTTGTATGACCATCTGGAGCATACTGGATCCATTTGGAGAAGTTGTACACTTGAGGTTCTCCCGTAGCAGAACATAGCAGCATCACATTGGTAGCTGTTTCTGTCAGAGTTGTTCCATTTAAAGGTGAAACTGCTACATCAGGGTGATCTGTTGTCATAACACCAAGACTGAACGTTAAACAATACTGGTTTCAATATTTATATTAGATTTGAGACCAAGTTATACAGACAAATTGTTGGAATTCCGATGGGTACAAATTGCGCACCTCTCGTAGCTGATCTATTTCTATACTACTACGAAAGAAATTTCATGGATTCTCTTAACCATGATAAGCTGATGTATTCCACATCTAGGTACCTCGATGACCTTTTGAACATTGACAACCCTTATTTTGAAGGTATGGTCAATCCAATATATCCACCTGAACTTCAGTTGAACAAAGCCAATATCTCAGATACCGAAGCCCCCTTTTTAGATCTACATCTTTCTGTTGCAAATGGATTTGTTTCTTTAAAAAATTATGATAAGCGCGATGACTTTGATTTTGATATAGTAAATTTTCCATTTTTGGATGGTGACGTTCCTCGTCGTGCTTCTTATGGTGTGTACATTTCGCAACTTATTAGGTTTGCTAGAGTCTGCAATCATGTTACAGACTTCAACGCTCGAAATAAATGTTAAACGGCAAAACTTCTCCAACAGGGCTATCGGTATC
The DNA here is from genome assembly GCA_964017185.1 of Rugalucina vietnamica. Taxonomy (NCBI): domain Eukaryota; kingdom Metazoa; phylum Mollusca; class Bivalvia; order Lucinida; family Lucinidae; genus Rugalucina; species Rugalucina vietnamica. The sequence goes on along the minus strand of OZ024880.1, from coordinate 53,620,724 downwards.
ATAAACTTCAAACCAGAGGACCGACGGTCCTGTAAACGCTCACCTGAGATCTGCTATATTAACCATATATTTATTTAAAAAATTTGCCCTTTATGGGGCCCCACCAACCAATCAAAATAAAGGATTAGGACAAAAGTCAACCAAACTGTAGAGGACTACTCTATAAACATTTCTGCAAAAATAGAATTCAAATATCTGCGATTGGACCAGAAAAAAATAGCCAATTTCCACTTTTCCCGTTTTAAGTCAATCGAAACTTTAAGTTGCCATAGCAACCAGATTTCTTATCCAACTGAAATAAAAAACACAAATTATGTAGAGACTACTGTCAGGAACATGTATACAAAGTACAGGCTTCATGCCATAGACAATTTCTGAGGAGAAGATTTTAAAATGTTTTTCCAAATTTTACCCTTTATGTGGCCCCAGCAACCAATCAAAATAAAGGATTAGGAAAAAAGTCACATGAAACATAGAGATATACTCAATAAATATTTCTGCAAAGACAAAATTCAAATACCTACAATTGGTCCAGAAAAAAATAGCTAATTTCCACATTTCCCATTATAAGTCTATGGAAACCATAGCAACCAGAGTTCTTATCCGACTGGAATAAAAAACACAAACTATGTAGAGGCTACTGTCAGGAACATGTATACAAAGTACAGGATTCATCCACTTGACAGTTTCTGAGGAGAAGATTTTTGAATTTATTTTTTTTTCTTCAAAATTTTGCCCTTTATGGGGCCCCAGCAACCAATCAAAATAAAGGATTAGGACAAAACTCACAAGAAACGTCAAACACTACTCAATAAACATTTCTGCAAAAACAAAATTCAAATGTCTGCAATTTTTGCTGGAAAAATAGCCGATTTCCACTTTTCCTATTATAAGTCTATGGAAACTTTAAGTTGCCATAGCAACCAGAGTTCTTATCCACCTGGAATAAAAAACACAAATTATGTAGAGGCCACTGTCAGGAACATGTATACAAAGTACAGGCTTAATCCCCTTGACAGTTTCTGAAAAGAAGATTTTTAATGTTTTTCGAAATTTTGCCCTATATGGGGCCCCAGCAACCAATCAAAATAAAGGATTAGGACAAAAGTCACATGAAACGTAGAGGACTACTCAATAAACATTTCTGCAAAAACAAAATTCAAATGTCTGCAATTTTAGCTGAAAAATAGCCGATTTCCACTTTTCCCATTATAAGTCTATGGAAACTTTAAGTTGCCATAGCAACCAGAGTTCTTATCCGCCTGGAATAAAAAACACAAATTATGTAGAGGCCACTGTCAGGAACATGTATACAAAGTACAGGCTTAATCCCCTGGACAGTTTCTGAGAAGAAGATTTTTGAATGTTTTTCGAAATTTTGCCCTATATGGGGGCCCCTGCAACCAATCAAAATAAAGGATTAGGACAAAAGTCACATGAAACGTAGAGGACAACTCAATAAACATTTCTGCAAAAACAAAATTCAAATATCTCCAACAAGACAGCAAAAACTAGCAATTTTCACTTTTTTCCATTATAAGTCTATGGGAAGCATAAGTTGCCATAGCAACCAGAGTTCTTATCCGATCAAAACAAAAAACACAATTATTCTTTCCCCCTACCTGTAGATGGTGTATGTGAAATATGAGAACAATCGGCCCAGCGGTTTCAGAGAAGAAGATCTTTGAAATTGTGGACGACGGACGGACGACGGACGGACGACGGACGACGGACGACGGACGGACGCCGGAGCATGGGTATACTATAAGCTCACCTATGAGCCTTCGGCTCAGGTGAGCTAAAAACCTTTTCTAAATTTTATCGTAGACATTATGAATTGATTTCCAAATATAATGTTGGGTTAAAGACGCTTTTAAGTGAGGGCCTTTCGGAACCTGAATTTTATGGTGACTTGGTTTACAAATTTAAGAAACTTATAGGAATTAATGATTGTTCTTTTCAGTTCAGAAAAATCATAACACGTTACAGACGTATATGTTATAACTTGAATGTTATGCGACAGTCTGCATGCTCAGTTTTTAACCCAATCATGGTTGATAACTATGCTGCCTTCTTTAATTGCACGCTGGTGGGTCGGGCGTCAGACTCTATGATGGCCCCGACTTAAAGCTATTCATTTTAGTTGGTTGGGGCCGGAGCTTCTTGTCTGTTGCTTGGCCCACCGGGGTCCAACTGGTGTTTTTCTTTTGCTCCGGAGTTAGTAGGTTATTCGGCGCCCAGGGTTCTCCATCGTCGGACAGCTTACTCAATCTGTGAGTCCTGGTTTTTTATTCATCAGGATGTTTATCATGATTTATTTGTTTGTTCTTGATGATTCATTGACTAGTTAGAGATTCTCCACGAGGTCCGAAGAACTAACTAAATGTTATGAACCACTGCAGAAACTGAGGGTGAAAATAGCTGCTCATTCGGCTTGCGATATGTTTCATGGTATAAGTACCTGATTGTTAATTTGGTTTTTTCCCACCTCGGTTTTTGGAGTTGGAATCTTTTTTCTGATTGCGCCTTTTCCTGAGCTTTGCCTACTTGTACCTTTTTTCAAGTCTCAAATTGTTGATATATTTGTAAATCATTAATTGTGGTTTCTAAGGACATCTATGCCTTAGATTGGGATACTCCCTAATTGACAAATATGTCACTTTCAAAGACGAAAATGACAAGTTCTTAATTATTATTGTGTTCTTGCATATTTTGATTGTCAATGGCATAGTTAATGTCAATTTTAACATTAATTTGGAAATTCACATTTCTAAGCGTTAATGCAATTTGCATAGATTGAAAGCAAAGTTTCTTTTGAACCTGTACTGTATCTCTATAAATATGTTATGTCTGACAGTTACTTGTTGAAAGATGTGCATTCAGTACTGGTAAACTTCCCAAGGGAGTATGCCCAGGAAAGTATGATGTTATACATATGATGTTTACTTGTTGTCCTTAGCAATTATTTACTTTTAGTGTCCCAGATATTGGACATAAATAGGTTGTTTACTTCAGAATTTTCTAGAAATTTCAAATTGTTCTTTGACGGAAAAGTCCGGAAAAATCTGGAAGAACCAAAGATGTAGAATCTTCTAGAAAAATCTTTTTTTTTATGTCAAAAGAATATTGTGGAATTTTCTGGAAGGATAATGGCCTCTCTAGAATATTCCAGAACATTAAATTTTGGTAAACAACTTGTTATTTTTAGTATATGATATCATAGAATTTGCTGGAAGAATCCTGAATGTTCCTCAGTGCTATATAAGGGCTACAAATTTTCATAAGGACAATCTTTGGGTACTGTTACTATTAAGAAGTCAAAATCTATCTTACTGGAATTTAAACTTATTCTTGGATTACTTTGTGATATTCGATTCTGGATTGGGACATAGTGCTATTTTGAAACAAACTTTAATTCTTGGGATCAGAAACTGATACAGACTTGTGTTAAAAAAATTCTGAGGGACATTCAGACATTCTTTAAGGGAATTAACATCTTGAAAGGTATTGTACATTCATTTTTGTTTGATTGTATATATGCTTTTGATTGTTTCACATGTAATTACTGCTTAAATCACTTCTAAATAGATTTGTTAAATTTTAAACAAAGCTTGTTGCTGGCTAACCAACTTGTTGGTTTCCTTTATCTTCTAGTTACGCCTGGCACGTAACAGAATTGGGGGCTCGAGTCCGGGATTGAAATTTCTTGTGCACCAAATTTATTTAAAATTCTGAAGTATCTTCACTGTTTGCTGTTTAAATAGCTAAAGCCAGCAAAAAGCAACCATGTCATTCAAACTAAGTGACTTTATTGCTGCGCCTTCTCAGGAGCTGTTAGATAAGGCCAAAAAGAGTGACCTCTTAGACATAGCTGATCATTATGGGTTGTCAAATATCAAGACTTCCATGTTAAAACATGAAATTAAGAACATTTTGATTCAGTTTTTTGTTGACGAGGAAATTTTTGATTCCTCGGCTACTTCTCAGATTCTAGTCACTCAGACTGACTTGCAGTTGAGGGAACTAGAAATCAAAAGACAAATTGAGATGGAAAAACTAAAATTTGCGTATGAAGAAAGAATAAGGTTGGAAACTTTAGAACGTGATGAAAGAATAAGGGCAGAAAAGGCCGAAAGGGAAGAAAGAATAAGATTGGAAACTTTAGAACGGGAAGAAAGAATGCATAAACAAAAGTTAGAAATGGAAGAACGAGAGAAGGAAAAACAAAGAGAATTAGAACGAGAAAAAAATTGAGTTAGAAAAAGAAAAATTAGAAAGAGAAGAAAGGCTTGAAATTGAAAAAGAAAAATTTAAATTTGAAATTGAAGAAAAAGAAAGAGAAAGGCAATTTCAGTTAAGAATGAAGGAAATTGAACTTAATGACAAATCAAAAGCAAAATCTTTGCCTTTGGCTACTAGTACAGTATTTGATGTCACAAAACACATTCGTCTCGTTCCTCCATTTCAAGAAAAAGAGGTTGACAAATATTTCTTACATTTTTAGAAGGTGGCAGAAAACTTGAAATGGCCAAGAGAGCACTGGACCTTGCTTTTGCAAAGTGTTGTAATTGGTAAAGCTCGAGAAATTTACACTCAGCTTTCTCTTGAGCAAAGCTCAGATTATGATACAGTAAAGGAATTTATTCTTAAGGCTTATGAGTTGGTCCCTGAGGCATACAGGCAGAAATTTAGAGACTGTAGAAAAGAACATGACCAGACTCATGTTGAGTTTGCTAGAACAAAAGAGCAACTATTTGATAGATGGTGTTCTTCAAAGAAAGTAGGTTCTGATCATGCAAAGCTAAGGCAGCTCATGCTTGTTGAAGAATTCAAACGGTGCATAAATTCTGATGTTAAGGCTTTCTTGAACGAAAGAGAAGTTGAAAACTTGGAAACAGCAGCACGTTTAGCTGATGACTATGCTTTGACTCATAAGGCTTCATTTGTCAACAAGCCATATCCTAGGAAACCATATAACCCTCAATCAAAGCAAATTACCCTTCAGTCAAAACCATATTCCCCTCAGTCCGGTCCCAAAGCCAATCCCAGCAATCCAACTGACAATTCCAGTCCAAAACCCAAATTTTCTAGTGAAAACAAAGGACAAAATCCCTTATCCCAGCCAATTTGTAATTATTGTAAGAAAACTGGCCACATTATTTCTGAATGTTTGGCACTGAAACGAAAGAAAGAAAGAGAAAATCTAGATAGTGCTAAACCGACAGGTCTCACCTCCTTAAAGGCTAAACCACAGTCTTGTATCCAGGAAGAAAACCCTATACTGACCAGAACTTGTAAAGAGTCAGTCTCTGAGGATTCTATTATGGAGATTTATGAACCATTCTTATCAGATGGTTTTGTGTCACTTAACAGTGACTCTGCCCAGTCTACCCCTATCAAAATCTTACGAGATACCGGAGCTTCTCAATCCCTTATCTTGGCAGATACCTTGCCATTTTCCGAGAAGTCTTCTTCTGGGACAAGTGTCGTTATCCAGGGCGTAGAGTGTGGATTTGTTAATGTACCGCTCCATAATATATATTTGTCCTCTGACTTAGTAACAGGTCCCGTGGCTGTAGGTATTAGACCTTATCTACCTTTTAAAGGTGTTCACTTGCTGTTAGGCAATGATTTGGCAGGAGATAAGGTTGTGGTAAACCCACTTTTGACCAGCACACCATGTGTTGATCAACCGCCTGATCCCATTGAGCAGGAAATTCCTGACCTTTACCCTTCTTGTGCTGTTACTAGGGCAATGGCTAAAAAGCCAAATTATATGATGGGATGCAGGACATAAATTTAACTGACACTTTGATAGGTCAGTCCTTTAATAAAGAGATTTCAACATCTCTTTCCCCTAGTCAGTCTGATATTCAGACTGACCCTAGCAATCCAAGGTCAGGGTCAGAAAATGACCTTTCACCTTCCAACTCAAATGACCAAGGTCATGACCAGCTGTCAAGGTCACAGCTTTGTAAAGAACAACACAGTGATTCTGAGATCTCGCCTTTATTTGAAAGGGCTTTAGATGAAAAAGAAATATCCCAGGTCCCTGTTTGCTATTATGTCAAAAATGGCATATTAATGCGAAAATGGCGTCCTCCAGATGTCTCCGCAGAAGATGAGTGGACTGTTAACCACCAAATTGTGATCCCTAGGGTTTATCGCCCTGAAATCTTAAACTTGGCCCATGAAACTCCAATGTCAGGCCATTTAGGTGTAAATAAGACCTATCACAAGATCCTTAATCATTTCTACTGGCCAGGAATAAAATCTGATGTATCTCAACACTGCAAATCCTGCCATACTTGTCAGATGGTAGGAAAACCCAATCAGACTATTCCTAAAGCTCAGTTACAGCCCATTCCTGCCTTTGATGAACCTTTCAGCAGAGTGAGTATTGATTGTGTAGGTCCCTTACCCAAAACAAAGAAAGGTTGTGCATATCTTCTGACCATAATGTGTGCTTCAACTCGCTTTCCTGAAGCTATCCTACTCAGAAATATCAAGGCTAAAACAATAGTTAATGCACTTGTGAAGTTCTTCACATTTGTAGGCCTCCCAAAATCTATCCAGTCAGACCAGGGCTCAAATTTTATGTCAGGAATTTTTCAGCAAGTCATGTACGAACTTGGAATTAAGCAATACAAGTCATCGGCTTACCACCCTGAAAGCCAAGGTGCCTTAGAAAGATTCCATCAAACTTTGAAAAACATGATCAGATCTTACTGCTTTGACACTGAAAAAGATTGGGATGAAGGCATACACTTGCTTCTATTTGCTGTAAGAGAATCTGTACAAGAGTCTCTGGGGTTCAGCCCATTTGAGCTTGTTTTTGGGCACACTGTACGTGGACCGTTAAAACTTCTAAAAGAGAAATTTCTCTCAGATGATGACAGTTCTTTGAACTTACTTCAGTATGTGTCTGATTTCAAAAACAGACTATCAAAGGCTTGTGATGCAGCTCGGTCCAATCTCAAATCTGCTCAAAGCAAAATGAAGATTCGTTATGATGAAAATGCTAAAGACAGAAATTTTGAACCTGGAGACAAGGTACTTGCTCTCTTGCCCATTCCTGGCAGACCTTTACAAGCAAGATATTATGGCCCGTATACTGTTGATAAAAAGTTAAGTGACGTGAATTACATTGTTAACACTCCTGGGAGGCGCAAGCAAAAACAGCTATGTCACATTAATATGCTCAAGAAGTATATTGATAGGAATAGTTCTGTTATTTCATCAGTAAATATAGTTAATTCTGTCCCTCATGAACAAAATCAAATGGACTCTGAGGACTTCAACTTGGAGAAATCTGATCCCTCGTCATCGAAACTCCAGAATTCTGACATACTACAGAATCTTGATCAGAAACTGTCTCACCTTGATTCAGACAAAAGACTTGAACTGAAACAGTTAGTTCTCGAATATGAGCACTTATTTCCGGACATTCATCCAGAACTGACAAAATCTATCATGATGATGACATTATTGAAGGTTCAAAACCTGTAAAGCAACATCCTTACAGAATGAACCCTGTAAAACAGCAATATCTCAGGGAAGAAGTTCAATATTTGCTAGACAATGATTTCATTGAACCCAGCAAAAGTGAATGGAGTTCTCCTTGTATTCTTGTACCAAAGCCATACGGGACATTTAGAATGTGTACAGACTATCGAAAAGTCAATTCTGTCACTAAAACAGACACTTTTCCCATCCCACGAATCGATGACTGCATTGATAATATTGGACATGCCAAGTATGTTACAAAGTTCGATCTGCTAAAGGGATTTTGGCAGATACCCCTCACGGACAGAGCAAAGAAGATCTAGGCATTTGTTACACCAGATGGACTGTACCAGTATAAAGTCATGTCATTTGGAATGAAGAACTCGCCTGCGACTTTTCAGCGGCTGGTCAACAGTTTGATTTCCAATCTGGATGGCTGTAAAGCCTATATCGACGACGCTATTATCTTCAGTGAGGAGTGGCAACAACACTTGCAGACAATCAGAACATTCTTTGACCGGCTAAGTGATGCTAAACTAACTGTGAACTTGGCAAAAAGTGAATTTTGCCATGCAAACTTGACATTTCTTGGACACATTGTAGGTCAAGGTCAGGTAAAAAGGTACAAGTAGGCAAAGATCAGGAAAAGGCGCAATCAGAAAAAGATTCCCACTCCAAAAACCGAGGTGGGAAAAAACCAAACTAACAATCAGGTACTTATACCATGAAACATATCGTAAGCCGAATGAGCAGCTATTTTCCCAATAGGTGGCCACTCAGTTACCTTAACTTAACTAAAAATATGAAAACATACATAAGGCGCCAACAGCACAAAAAATTTTAAACACCAAGACATAAAACAAAAAGAACCACTACAGAAGTATCGACTTGGAACGATCAGTAACACAAAGTTACTGGTAAACCTGTAGAAGCTAAAGTTGAGGCTATCTCAGATTTTCCTGTACCTACTAGCAAAAGACAACTGATGCGCTTTCTGGGTATGGCTGGATATTACAGGAAATTCTGCAACAACTTCTCGGCTATAGCTGAGCCTCTGACAAGCTTGCTTGGTAAGAAGGCAAAGTATGTTTGGACAGATGACTGCCAGAAGTCATTTGATAAGCTCAAGGCCATACTTAGAAGTGCTCCGGTTCTCTTAGCACCAAGTTTTGACAAAGAGTTCAAGTTGGCTGTAGATGCCAGTGATGTTGGTGCAGGCAGTGTATTGTTGCAAGAAGATGACAATGGTGTTGACCATCCTGTTTGTTATTTTTCCAAAAAGTTTAACAAGCATCAGAGAAATTACTCTACCATAGAGAAAGAATGCCTATCTCTAATCCTTGCGCTTCAGCACTTTGAAGTTTACTTAGCTTCTTCACATGCACCAATTGTTGTCTTCAGTGACCACAATCCACTGACTTTCATACATAAAATGAAAAACAAGAACCAGCGTTTACTCAGGTGGAGACTCATGTTGCAAGAGCACAATCTTGACATCAGACATATCCGAGGAAGAGATAATATCATTCCAGACACCCTAAGCAGAGCTTAAGTGCCTCTACAATGCTGATGTCCAGCTTTGTGCTGTTGTATTTGATTAGTTTTGCACAAATTTTGCTAAACATATTGTATACAATTATCCAGTATTGCAAAAGAAAGCTTTATTTTATAAAACTTTCTTTTCTTTGAAGAGGGGAAGTGTTATGTATGACAGTTACTTGTTGAAAGATGTGCATTCAGTACTGGTAAACTTCCCAAGGTAGTATGCCCAGGAAAGTATGATGTTATACATATGATGTTTACTTGTTGTCCTTAGCAATTATTTACTTTTAGTGTCCCAGATATTGGACTTATACAGGTTGTTTACTTCAGAATTTTCTAGAAATTTCAAATTGTTCTTTGAAGGAAAAGTCCGGAAAAATCTGGAAGAACCAAAGATGTAGAATCTTCTAGAAAAATCTTTTTTTTTATGTCAAAAGAATATTGTGTAATTTTCTGGAAGGATAATGGCCTCTCTAGAATATTCCAGAACATTAAATTTTGGTAAACAACTTGTTATTTTTAGTATATGATATCATAGAATTTGCTGGAAGAATCCTGAATGTTCCTCAGTGCTATATAAGGGCTACAAATTTTCATAAGGACAATCTTTGGGTACTGTTACTATTAAGAAGTCAAAATCTATCTTACTGGAATTTAAACTTATTCTTGGATTACTTTGTGATATTCGATTCTGGATTGGGACATAGTGCTATTTTGAAACAAACTTTAATTCTTGGGATCAGAAACTGATACAGACTTGTGTTAAAAAAATCTGAGGGACATTCAGACATTCTTTAAGGGAATTAACATCTTGAAAGGTATTGTACATTCATTTTTGTTTGATTGTATATATGCTTTTGATTGTTTCACATGTAATTACTGCTTAAATCACTTCTAAATAGATTTGTTAAATTTTAAACAAAGCTTGTTGCTGGCTAACCAACTTGTTGGTTTCCTTAATCTTCTAGTTACGCCTGGCACGTAACAAATACATCTATATAACATAAATATACTCAACCTGACACCGGTTTGACAGGAAATACGACCATAAATGTTTACAATTCTACAGTTGATGTCTTTAAAATTGTCCATAATAACTGTGCTATTTTTAGTTCATGAAAATTTTTAGGAAATTATATATTTTCGCCTTGCTGACCCTGTTCCCCCAAAGACCCAGGATGCCACTTTGATATGATGTGTGAATGTGAAAAACACATAAACTGACGAAAGGGCATCCTGGGTCCCGGGGGGGGGGGAACACACCTAGAAATAAATTATAAGATTGTAAATTAAAGATCTTATGCCTTAAGCTAATATTTCTTTCAAAATAAACTTTAAATTACAAAATAATATACAATCAATGTGTGGATATTGTTCAGCATTCATATGACAAACAAGCCCATACTTGTTTGCTTGAAAAGTGCTGTTGACAAACAAATGCAAATCAGTTCAAAGTCAAATTGTTCATTTTTGCCAAAGATGGGGTCGGTTGTGAAAATATTTAGTTGCATTGTATGGATTCTGTTAAATTAGCCAAACTGTTTTGTAAACGAAAGTGTATATATTTTTTCTCCTATAAATGCTAAATTCTGCCCGAAAGTCATAACATGAAAATTTCGTCCTCCCAAATCTGAGATTTAGGGACTCTTTACATTTAAGGCATAGATGTCCTTACACTTGTGGATCTTATATACACTACTTAAACTTTGATAGGGATCACCACTTTATTTTTGTTCACAGGACATACTGGTAATCTAACACCATAAAAAGGTACAAGTAGGCAAAGATCAGGAAAAGGCGCAATCAGAAAAAGATTCCCACTCCAAAAACCGAGGTGGGAAAAAAACCAAACTAACAATCAGGTACTTATACCATGAAACATATCGTAAGCCGAATGAGCAGCTATTTTCCCAATAGGTGGCCACTCAGTTACCTTAACTTAACTAAAAATATGAAAACATACATAAGGCGCCAACAGCACAAAAAAATTTTAAACACCAAGACATAAAACAAAAAGAACCACCACAGAAGTATCGACTTGGAACGATCAGTAACACAAAGCTACTGGCGGGCTTAAACCGGTTTTACAGGTACCTAACCTCACCCTCAGCTTCTGCAGTGGTTCACAACATTTAGTTAGTTCTTCGGTCCTCGTGGTGAATCTCTAACTAGTCAATGAATCATCAAGAACAAACAAATAAATCATGATAAACATCCTGATGAATCAAAAACCAGGACTCACAGATTGAGTAAGCTGCCCGACGATGGAGATCCCTGGGCGCCGAATAACCTACTAACTCCGGAGCAAAAGAAAAACACCAGTTGGACCCCGGTGGGCCAAGCAACAGACAAGAAGCTCCGGCCCCAACCAACTAAAATGAATAGCTTTAAGTCGGGGCCATCATAGAGTCTGACGCCCGACCCACCGGCGTGCAATTAAAGAAGGCAGCATAGTTATCAACCATGATTGGGTTAAAAACTAAGCATGCAGACTGTCGCATAACATTCAAGTTATAACCTATACGTCTGTAACGTGATATGATTTTTCCGAACTGAAGAGAAAAATCATTTATTCCTTTAAGTTTCTTTAATTTGTAAACCAAGTCACCATAAAATTCAGGTTCCGAAAGGCCCTCACTTAAAAGTGTCTTTAACCCAACATTATATTTGGAAATCAATTCATAGTGTCTACGATAAAATTTAGAAAAGGTTTTTCGAAGTTTATGATACCGATAGCCCTGTTGGAGAAGTTTTGCCGTTAAACATTTATTTCGAGCGTTGAAGTCTGTAACATGATTGCAGACTCTAGCAAACCTAATAAGTTGCGAAATGTATACACCATAAGAAGCACGACGAGGAACGTCACCATCCAAAAAAGGAAAATTTACTATATCAAAATCAAAGTCATCGCGCTTATCATAAATTTTAGAAGAAACAAATCCATTTGCAACAGAAAGATGTAGATCTAAAAAGGGGGCTTCGGTATCTGAGATATTAGCTTTGTTCAACTGAAGTTCAGGTGGATAAATTTGATTGACCATACCTTCAAAATAAGGGTTGTCAATGTTCAAAAGGTCATCGAGGTACCTAGATGTGGAATTAAAAGCCTCGATAACATCAGCTTGATTATCATGGTTAAGAGAATCCATGAAATCTCTTTCGTAGCAGTATAAAAATAAATCAGCTACGAGAGGTGCGCAATTTGTACCCATCGGAATTCCAACAATTTGTCTGTATAACTTGGTCCCAAATCTAATATAAATATTATCAAGGAGATAGGATAAGGCGTCGCACACATTCTGACATGACCAAAGGGTATACCGACTTTGGTCAGAGGAAGTGAAAAAAGCCTTTCTGTCATTACATGCCAAATAAAGTGAACCATAGTTTTTTAATGCCCTTTTGAAGGTCCACTCTATCAAATCCAGAAGTTTTTCTTTAATTAGATTATGTGGTAATGTTGTATACAGAGTAGAAAAATCATATGTGGACAAGCTTGTCGCACGGAACCCTCTACACTTCAATTTACTGAGCACCTCACCAGAATTTTTTATTGACCAAAACCAATTTTTATTTGAAGTTTCATACACTGTCTCACAGTATCTTATAACATGAGATTTGATAGCAGTAAGACAAGAAGTTAATAATTTAGAAAGTTCAGTGGTAGTACAAGAGCTAGAATTTGCAATAAAGTTTACTAAAGCTATGTAGCTTAACCATTACTGTACAAACATTCCCTATGTTTCTCGCGTTGCCTGCAAGCGCTTCTTGTAACCTTGCAGATATGATGGACCACCCTGAAACTGAATTTCTCGTTTCTGATTTATCATGGTGGTTATCATTGTTTGTCCTTGATGATTCATATACATGTTCGAGATTCACCACGAGGACCGAACAACTAACTAAAAAGGTACAAGTAGGCAAAGATCAGGAAAAGGCGCAATCAGAAAAAGATTCCCACTCCAAAAAAAAAGAGGTGGGAAAAAACCAAACTAACAATTAGGTACTTATACCATGAAACATATCGTAAGCCGAATGAGAAGCTATTTTCCAAATAGGTGGCCACTCAGTTACCTTAACTTAACTAACAATATAAAAAAACACATATAAGGCGCCAACAGCACAAACATATTTTAAACACCAAGACATAAAACAAAAACAACCACCACAGATGTATCGCCTTGGAATGATCAATAACACAAAGTTACTGGCGGGCTTAAACCGGTTTTACATGGCCATAACCTCACCCACAGCTTCTGCAGTGGTTCATAACATTTAGTTAGTTCTTCGGTCCTCGTGGTGAATCTCTAACTAGTCAATGAATTATCAAGAACAAACAAATAAATCATGATAAGCATCCTGATGAATCAAATTCCAGGACTCACAGATGGAGTAAGCTGCCCGACGATGGAGATCCCTGGGCGCCGAATAACCTATTAACTCGGGAGCAAAAGAAAAACACCAGTTGGACCCCGGTCTTAAGTCTTTGGAGTTTCCGAATGTGACAAACAATAATTATTATGTCTGTTGACATGCAAGACGTAGAATCAGAGAACAAATAGTACCTCTACAGAAATTTATTTGACTGCTAATAAACATGATTTGTTCATTGATACCTTTTAATTTGCAGAATATGAGGAAAGATCTGCTGCCATTTGAAAGTTATTGGGAAAAAAAACAAAATGGATAGTTGAAAATCAAAAGTTTATCTGCTAAAATCATAATTAATTTTAGTGTCCAACAAGAAAACTTATTAATACATACATAATATTTTAACATTCATAGTCCTGGAGCCTGTACCATACGTTAGACCTCCAACTGTTGGATCCATGTTATTCCTGGCAGTACAGTTGTATACACCAGCGTCGTTTCGCCTTGTATTTGGGATGGTCAAGGTGCGTTGCGTTTGTTTGAAATTGTCTTTTGATCTGGTCCATGTGTAGCTTGTTGGTTCCGGATTCCCAGTCGCCTTACATTGCATCGTTAATGGCTGGTTTTCTATGATAGTTTGGTCTTGTAATGGATCAACTTCTGGTGTAGCTGTAGCATAATTTTGTTATGTAACACGATTTATTGGAGAATCAATAGTTAAAATGTTCTATTTTATAGTATTTATTTATACTATAAATAAAAAAAAAACTATTGATATTTATACATTTTCATTGCAATTGCCTCAAATGAAAATAAAGAACTGAAATCACAAGTTTGAGATTATATTGAGTAAACATCAAATTGTGTTTATGTTTTACTGACACAAAACAATCTAAAAATTTTGATAAAATTTTCAAATTTCCATAATGCTGCCAAAATTTGAACATTAGATCAACTCAGGGTCATACTGTAATGATAATTGCATTCCATATACATGCATGCTACCAATGGAGCAAAAAGGTACAAGTAGGCAACGATCAAGAAAAGGCGCAATCAGAAAAAGATTTCCACTCCAAAAGCCGAGGTGGGAAAAAACTAAATTAACAATCAGGTATTTATGCCCAGAAAATATACCGTAAGCAGAATAAGCAGATGTTTTCCCAATAGGTGGCCACTCAGCTACCTAAACTTAACTAAAAATATGAGTAATCCTTAACATACCATCATTGAAGAAAAAAAAACCATAGGAGTCTTCATATAAGACGAAACAATATAGGTCATAGACACATAGTAATTCCATTAAGAGGTTTGGGCAATCACCATCAAGAAAATAATTCATATCATTGTAACTACGGTATATGCACCCGATTTAGGCAAAATAACTATACTTACCCATTGTCTTCAGAGTAATCAGTAGATGTATTGAAACTTCGGTGGGTCGGGCGTCAGACTCTATGATGGCCCTGACATATAGCTATTCATTTTAGTTGGTTTGGACCGGAGCTTCTTGTCTGTTGCTTGGCCCACCGGGCTTCAACTAGTGTTTTTCTTTTGCTTCGGAGTTAGTAAGTTAATGGGCGCCCAGGGATCTCTATCGTCGGGCAGCTTACTCAATTTGTGAGTCTCGTTTTTGATTCAACATGGAATTTATCATGATTTATTTGTTTGTCCATGATGATTCATTGACTAGTTAGAGATTCACTACGAGGACCCAACAACTAACTTAATGTTATGAACCACCGCAGAAGCTGAGGGTGAGGTTAGGATCCTGTAAAACCGGTTAAAGCCCGCCAGTAATTTTATACTACTGATCGTTCCAAGGTGGTACTTCTGTGGTGGTTCTTATTGTTTTATGTCTTGGTGTTTAAAATTCTTGTGCTGTTGGCGCCTTATGTATGTTATCATATTTTTAGTTAAGTTTAGGTAACTGAGTGGCCACCAGTTGGAAAAATAGCTGCTCATTCGGCTTACAAAATGTTTTCATGGTATAAGTACCTTATTGCATGTTTGTTTTATTCCCGCCTCGGTTTTTGGAGTGGGAATCTTTTTCTGATTGCGCCTTGTCCTGATCGTTGCCTACTTGTACTTTTTTACCCATTTATTATTTTACAGTAGATGGAGGATTGGATACTTTTTAAATGATTTCAATGTAAAAACGTTTGATTTTTGAGAGTATATCTATATTTTTTTTCAAATAATGCACACACAAAACAATGTTTAAAAACAAAACAAGCCAACAGCATGTTGTTGCAACAAAATATTAAAAAATGGTCCAGGACGATGTAGGTAATATTAAAATAAAATAGTTTGCCATGGCAACCAATACTAAATAATCCAATCAAGACACAAGGTACTTTATAAAATGCTTTTTTGGCTTTGTGCTCCCAAACATTAGAAATTCTGAACTTTAAATAGATTGAACATTTGCATTTCATTTGCGATACATGTACATTGAGTGGTTCATAGTTCAACCTCCCCACCCTGATTCCAAAGCTTTACTGATGGGTCACATGCTCCTACTGTGTTCAATGGAAAAAAATACAACATAGGTCCAATATATACTTACAGGAAAGAATTTGTGAACACGTAATTATGTGCAATACAATACTTACTTAGAATTTCAATGACAACGTGGTTGCTGTTGTTTCCATATGCAGTATTCCCAACAGTCCTCACCATCGTATTTTCTACTATACAGATGTACTGTCCAAAGTCCGTTGTATCAATATTGCCGAAGGAGATCAAATTATTGTCGGATGTCTTGATTCCGGACCAGCGATATGTAGGAGTTGGGACAGCGCTAGATTCTGAACAAATCAGTTTAAAATTTGTTCCTTTGATGACTTTCAACTGTTCACCTGAAAGCTGTGTGGTTGATCCAGTTGATTGATATGAAATTATAGGAATTGTTGGCCCACCTGTTAGATGGAATATTTAATTGCTTGTGATTATTATAATATTGTTATATAAACTGATCAAAGTAAGTTTAATTGCATGTCAGAAGCTTTAATGCATAGTTTAAAATACTGTTTTGTCAATTTCAACAAAATAAAGATCAGTTGAAATATACAGATTAGCTCCAGCATTAGACAATGGTTTTCTTAGCAGTGAAATCAATGTTTCTCAAAGATGACTAAAAGTGATATTTTCAATATTGATAATTTCACTAGTGGTTGATATCAGCCAATATTATAACTGTATAGTTAAAATTACTTCTGACGCTTTCATTCACTTGACATCATATGATGTGCTGTTACGTGAAAAATGTAAATGCCTGTAATTATCTATGAATGAAAACATAAAGCGTGGTTATTAATTTTCTTAGAAAGAATGTAAGGAACAATTTGGTACAATTTTTTGTGTGTCTGCCTGTATAAAGATTTATATATTTACTTTTTGCATTTTCACCGCCCATCTCTTCAATAGAAAAAGGTTCGTGTTTTGTATATAATATAGAGAAAACAAATCTTATTTCAGTAAATACCAAATATATTTCATTTTGTGTTGAAAACATCGTAATTTTCACTTGTGCTGCACACTCGTGAAAATCCTGATGTTTTCAACAGATTCGACGAAATATATTTGATATTCACTCAAAGAGTAAATATCCTCTCTCAGATGTAAATATACACATTTACCTATAAAATAAACATTGTTTTGTTGTGTTTAAATGTGCTTTATTTTTCAAGTGACAGCATGTATTTGTCCTTTGTATTGCAGGAATGATAATGAACAAATCTGGACTTGTACTGTGATGTTTTATAACAGAATAACGGCAATCATTTAGTATTTCTTATCCCATCAATTAACTTACTCATTACAATAATCAGAAGTGTTGCACTTGAAGACTTCGTTTCACGCTGTCCGACTGTAGGTATCATTGTGTTAGTTGCGGTACAGCTCCTTGATGTATCTGCCTGTATACTGTTGATTGTAAGTAATTCGCTATTAGATGATTGGCGTGACCACTTGTAGATGTTTGGGCTGGGGTCAGCAGTTGCTTCACATGTTACTTGAAAACCGTCACCTTTGACTACTGATAAATCACCAGAGATCAACTGAGTCCCTACTTTAAATGTTGGAGTATTTGGCGGAACTACAAAATAGCAGAACAAGCTAATTTAAAACAAAATAATACAATCTTTGTTCAACATGATTTATTTCATATCACTAGTAGTTTCTAGTAAAGGGGAAAATAAGATAATTCCAAATCATTCTTTAAAAGGCCATAATTACAACAGCAAATAGTACACACTCTAAAATACAGACTCTTATCAGGCTTGGGGTCAATTATTTTAAAAGGTAATTAATTGAATTACAATTACAGTGACATTTGTTCAATTACATTACCATTACTAGGCATTTTAGTAAAGTAATTCATTACATACAATGAGTTAGCCTAATGTAATTCATTACATGCAATTACTTTGCATCAAGTGTTGAGACGCATGAAACTTTAAGTCCAAAAATATTTATAAATGGAAATGAAACACCTGTAGTGATAACGACTGAGAATTGTCTGACAGGAACCGTTTGTACTGCGTGTCTCCTTTTTATTTTTGCCCCCACTGAACAGGGATGTTTTAATCCACTAATATATAGAAAATTAACCATCAAATGATATGGTTATAAGTTTAATATATGTATCCCATTAAAGGTCAAAAGATTTAATATATGTATCCCATTAAAGGTCAAATATATAAGATTTGCAAATATAATAACTCTTCATATTGTCGGTTAATAACTAGGAAGCAGAGTATCTGTTCTTGCATGACTGAAAAGTTGTTGACTTTCACGCTCAAGCACATTATAAATAATTTTATAAATTCTACCTTGATAAGTATGATGACTGTGACTCTGGCTTATTGAAAAAAGAATAGCCAGTCAAGAAAAAACACACAAAACTTGTCATGTGTAAAACATCTACATATGCAGTCCTACAACTGCAAAATGTCAGTAGAGCAATAAATCAAACAAGTGCTAACAAGGGCTATACTGTCTGACTGTGTACATACTTACAATCACTACAATCACAGAAACATGATAAATAAAAATAAAACAGAGATCCTTTAAGAGCAGTGAGCATATTAATGAGAAAAGGGGTGGGCCATACCATGGTTTCGGCTACTAAAGTCTCTTCAGTGACCCTTAAGATTTGGCAAAATGGAGCCAAAGAGAATAACTGAATTTTACAACTTTCAACAAGATAGTCGATACAAAGACTAGTATTATCCAAACAGAGCCAAATAAATAAAACTTTGGTTAGAAAATTAATCTAAACCGCTGATGAATTTCTGATTTCTCAGAATATCCTCCCTGATCTCAAAGGATCAAAAGGAAAATATAATCTGCACTATGGATGATGTACGGGGAGACTTTTTAGGGCCGCCACAAGAATTTTTAACCAAAAATTTCCATCAGTTTCCTATTCCTATTTTGAAAACATGATACATGTGTTTATGTTCACTCCATCTTTCATAAATTAGAAATACAAATTTACAGTGGAAAGAAGCAGTTTAACTTTGTGACCAGTTATATTATGAATCTGTCAGTGAGGTGTGAAAAACTAACAACAAGGAATCCTGTAGGAAATACACAAATCAAGGACAAAAAAGAAAAGATAATGATTGTTTGAGTTTTCACACTTCCTTTGATCAATCATTGTTTAATGTCACATTGAGTGTATAAGAGATGATAAATAGCTTTCAGGGAAGAATTAAACATGTGCCCAAGACTTTTTATCAGTAGATGAAGAAACACGTTTAATTATAGATGAAGAGACGAAATTTGTCCACTGTTGTAACAACTTATCTCAATGGGAAAATAGTTTGAGTACTGTATAATTGACCATATACTTCAATGATACATAAAAGGAAACAAGATTCAACAGGATAATCTGCAGTACACTCTTACAAAAATAATCTCTTAATATAAAATGTATATGTTAGAAATGTTTTCTTTAAAGTAATTCAAAGTAATTAAAAGTTATTGTTAATTACACCCCTTTTTGACACTGTAATTTAATACATTTCAATTATTGTAATGAAAGCAAAGACTCATGGGTGAAAGTTCCAACAACTCTCAATACTGATTAGCCATTTTTTTCCAATACTGAAAACTAGGGCCTTCCTATACCAATACATTGGGGAAAATTCTTCCCAATACTGAATTCAGTAATAATTCTGAAATTTTTCACCCATGAAGACTGAATTGCAATTATTGTCAATTATTTTGGAAAATGTAATTAAATTGCAATTAATTACAATTACAATTTTAATTACTCCAACCCTGACTCTTATACATGTATCAAGTTATCTTGGTTTAAGTACCTAAATGTCATTTTGGCTTTTTCCCACCACATCCTTGAAATGTGTTCACTTAGTGGTACATAAAGGCTGCAGCTTGGTAAAAGCAAGTTATGTTTAATTAACAAACACAATCAAAAGAAATACATTATGTCAACTTACATAGTACATTAAAGCTAAGACTGGCACTAGCTGATTTTGTCTGTCGTGTTCCTTGAGATGGCACCATAGTATTTTCTACTGTACATGTGTATGATTTCTCGTTTGACAAGTTAACATTGGGAAAACGTAGATATTGACCGCTGTCATTATTGTTCCATTGGTAGGATGAACCAGGGTTGCTAGTTGTCTGGCATTTAACAACAATATTTTTGCCTTGTATGATTTTAACAGTTCCATTCACAGTTGTACCACTGATGGAGAACACTGGGTTAGATGGAGGATCTAAACACACATGAAAATAACATAACCTTTGTTTATACAACGGCTACCAACAGTTACTGATATGATGATAGAGATTAGTCAATTCTATAATTGAGCGCGGATCTGACAAAAAGGGTCTTCGCGTATTTAAGTACATTTTATGCCATTAAAATTTAACCAGAGGACCAATTGTATATGATGTTATAGATCTGTATATACAACGGCTACCAACAGTTACTGATATGAACCAAAAATCTTGATGATAGAGATTGGTCAATTCTATAACTGAGCGCGGATCTGACATAAAGGGTCTTCGCCAATTCAAGTACACTTATGTCATTAAAATTTAACCAGAGAACCGGTGGTCCTGTTAACTCTCACCTGATCTGGACAGCTTTACTTGCATATATATTAGAACAAAAAGTCAACTGGTTAGTTTGAAGGTTTGATAAGGTGTTTATCATGATTTATTCGTTTTTCCTTGATGATTCATTGACCTAGTTGAGATTCACCACGAGGACCGAACAAGGCTAACTAAATGTTGTGAACCACTGCAGAATATGAGGGTGAGGTTAGGCGCCTGTAAAACCGGTTTAAGTCCCCAAGTAATTTTACATTACTGATCGTTCCAAGGCGATACTTCTGTTGAGGTTCTAATTGTTTTGTGTTTTGGAGTCCAATTTTTGTGCTGTTTGGGCCTTATATGCGTTTTCATATTTTTAGTTCAGTTCGGGTAACTGAGTGGCCGCCCATTGGGGAATAGCTGCTCACTCGGCTTACGACATGTTTTCATGGTATAAGTACTTAAGTGTCAGTTTAGTTTTTCCCCACCCCTCGGTTTATGGAGTGGGAATTGCTTTCTGATTGCGTCATTTCCTGATCATTGCCTATTTGTACTTTTTTTTTCTTATAGTTGTAATTCTATTGAGGCTGTTGACCACGGGGCGTGCCCAAATTTGACCCCAGGGTCATGGCTGGCACAATTTATTTAGAGGACCATTAGCCATTGCCAAATACAAAATATCAAAGCTGGAGGCCTTGTGGTTTCAGAGAAGAAGATTTTTGATTTCCTTTTCATTAAAACGTATATGTTGCCATGCCATTAGACAGAGTTCAAGTTTGATCGGTCCAAAAACAATATGCAACCTCCCAACTACCCGTGGTGCTGTTTATGTAATTTGATTAAGATTCGCCTACAGGCTTTGGAGATATTGAATTTTGAAAGGGTTCCTATTGTAAGTCCATGAAGACTATCCACCCGCGTGGCATGGGCAAATTTGACCCCAGGGGCATGACTGGCACAATTTATAATGGGGTATTCCAAACATTGCAACATGCAAAATAAAGAAACTCTGGGCCTTTGGGTTTCGGAGAAGAAGATTTGTTTTTCCACTATAAGTCTATGCAGACTATCGACCCCTGGGGACGGCAAATTTGACCCCAGGGGGCATGGCTGGCACAATTTATGTAGAGGACCATAAGCCATTGCCACATACCAAAGCTGTGTGCCTATTTTTTTCTTTTTTTTTTTTTTTTTTTTTTTTTTTTTTTTTTTTTTTTTTTTATGAAAAGTTCCAGTCTGATTTGCCCAAATACAATATGCAAACTTCCTAATGCCAAATGATACTGTGTGTCTGTGTGTGTAATTTGATCAAGATCCACCTACTGGCTTTGGGGATATTGAATTTTGAATGGTTTCCTATTGTTAGTCAATGTAGACTATCGACCCCCGGGATGTGACCCCAGGGGCAAGACTGGCACAATTTATAAAAAAGACTAACGATCATTGTTACATGCAAAATATAGAAGCTCTGGGCTTTGTGATTTCAGAGAAGATGATTATTTTAGTTTTAAGTGTTTCCCATTGTAAGTCTATGGAGACTGTCAGCCACCGGGGCGTGGCCAAATTTGACCCCAGGGGCATAGCTGGCACAATTAATGCAGAGGACCATTAGCCATTGCCACATACCAAATTTCAAAACTGTTGGCCTTGTGGTTTCAGAGAATAAGATTTTTTTTTGTTTTTGTTTTTCATTTAAATATATATGTTGCCATGGCAACCAGAGTTCCAGTCTGATCTTTCCAAAAAGAACATACAACATTTTCTATTGCCCAGTGATGATGTGTGTATAATTTGATCAAGATCCCCAACCTGGCTTTGGAGATATTGATGTTTGAATGTTTTCTTATAGTAAGTCTATGGAGACTATCGACCTCATGGATGTGGCCATATTTGCCCCAGGGAAATGATTGACACAATTTATAATGGAGACTACAAAACATTTGTACATACAAAATATAGAAGCTCTGTGCCTTGTGGTTTCAAAGAAGAAGATTTTTTTTTAGTTTTTCCAATTGTGAACCTACCCGTTGCCATGGAAACCTAATGCAGTCAATTCCCAATCCAATGATGGTTCATATTAAATTTGATCAAGATCAGCCCACTAGTTTCAGACATATTCTTTTTTGAAATTGTGGATGGACGGACGGATGGATGGGCTGACGCGGGACGGACCACGTCGGACGCCAGATATCTGCGTATCCTATAGGCTCAGGTGAACTTAACAAGTAGCCCAAGGCTAACGATATCACACATGAGAGTAAACAAGTACAGTCACTGGACAAAGGGGTTGTTTTTTGCTCCTTTTTTCTTTTTTTTTTTTTTTTTTTTTTTTTTTTTGAGGATCTGATCAAAATTGAAAATGCTGGAGTGGCCACGATGCCACAACACTAAAAAGTTATTTTTCAAACACTCAAGGGTAGCTAACTTCGCAGTCAAAGGTCGGATCTGGCCGAATCTCGAACTCATCCGAGATATTGTAGTTATTCTTGTTACCTGCAAGAATGAAGAAGATCCACTGAAACAGAAAGATGCTAGAGTGGCAACAACACAAAATATTGATATTTTAAACACTCAAGGGCAGATAACTCCGCAGTCAGAGGTCGGATCTGGTCAAAATTCGAACTCATCCGAGATGTTATGGATGTCCTTGTTACTTCCAAGAATAAATAATATCCGAATAAAAATAAAGGCGCTAGAGTGGCCACAACACTAAATATTGACTTTTCACACAGTCAAGGGCAGATAACTCTGCAGTCAAGGGTCGGATCTGGCTGAAATTAGAACTCATTCGAGATGTCATGGCTATTCTTTCTACTTCTAAGTATGAAGAAGATCCGATCAAAATTGAAGGCACTAGAGTGGCCACAACACAAAATAATGATTTTTCAAACACTCAAGGGCGGCTTACTCCACAGTCAGAGGTCGGATCTGGCTGAAATTCGGACCCATCCGAGATATTATAGTTGTCCTTGTTACCTGCAAGAATGAAGAAGATCCACTATAAAAATGGCGCTAGAGTGGCCACAACATTTTTCCCATTATAAGTCTATGGGGATTTTTCCAGACGCAATCTGAGGTCGAACCTAGCCGAAATTCGAACGCATCCTACATGTTATGGTTGTCCTTGTTATTCCCAAAAATGAAGAAGATCCAATCAAAAATGAAGTTGCTAGAGTGGCCACAACATTTTCCCCATTATAACTCAATGGGAGCTATTTGTTGCCATGGAAACCAGTTCTGATCCGACCTATCCCAAAACCTATTGCAACCTTTCCCCCTCCTCACTGATGCTTCAGATAAAATTTGATTGCGATTGGTCTTGTTGTCTTAGAGATATTAAAGATTGAAAGTGTGAACGCACGGACGGACGGACGCACGCACGGACGCACCCACGGACGCCGACTCGACTACCATACTGTAAGCTCATCTTGTGAGCCTTCGGCTCAGGTGATCTAAAAACCCATCAAAATATGAAATATTTGACATGCACTTATACTTATGTAAACTGCTTAAATATTGTAACGCTATCCAAGACACATATATTTCTTATGAAACAAAGTTATTAGTATTAGGCTTGTTGCCATGGCAACAGTTGCGCCTAAACGACTACCCTCATTTTACATACCAGGTACGCCCTATGTATTTTTTTATCAAATGATTTGTAAATTTGTGACTATTGCATAGTCTGTACAGTGGTGTCGATGTTGAACTTCTTGAAACACAAATAATTTCATGGAGTTTAGACCTAGATTGTTTTCATTACAGTGATATAAAGATGTTAACGTCATCAACATGAAAACTTCATCAAAAATGATGTCAAACTTAAATTGCAGCAACTACACATTTTTAAATGCTCATATCGTTGCTATTTGAATTATAATCCCTCCGGAAATACTCAGGTAAACGTATTCTTTCACATGTAATATATATCTTAATTTTGAATTTTCGGCCATAAGACCCCTTATCCCAGATCTTGGCCCAATTAGAATTCAATATAGACTTTATCTCTACTGTAATTAGTTTGAGTCACTAAATTGATGTTACAGCTACTATAGTATTAGATTTATTATCAAGTCAACTGAAGTAAACCTGTTGATAGTTTGTCCTCTGATAAATGGAAAAGCGTCAATTTAGCATAACAATTACATCAATTACATCATTAAAGCCTAGGTTACATTTGCCCTACGATTAACTTGCGATGATCGTACGATGCCATTTTTGGCATTTTCGTGCGGTCTCCGCAGGGTGACCCTACGATGCCCCTACGATTCTACGGCTTCCTACGGCTTCCTACGACTTCCTACGGCTTCCTACGATCTCCGTAGCCTCTACGATTTTGTAGTAGTCTGCACTTTTACAAAGTTTAAAAATCGTAAGACCGTAGCCCGTAGACACGTCGTAGGTAGCATCATCGTACGGGCGCCTTACGGAAACCCTGCGATGATCGTGCGGTCACCGCACGGTTTTATGATAATTTGGGGACTAAAATAATAAGATAATCGTAGACCTTTAGGGTGATCGTGCGGCATCCGTACGGTTATATCACAAGTTTATTAAAATCGTACGGACACCTAACATTATACGGCTATCGTAGGGAGACCGCAAGAAATCGTAAGGACTTCTCACGGCCATCGCACGGGCTCCGTACGATTTCAACTTAAAGTGTGCGGAGACCCTTTGATTTCCCTACGATCTCAAAACAGTTCCGACTCAGGACATCGAAGAAAGCTAGAACAAGAAATCGAACGATGCCCGTATGAATTGTAAACACCTACGTCGTAGTCCATGATCACATTCGATTTTTAAAAAATCATAGGGAAATCGCGGACCGAAAAATCGTACAATGATCGGGGCAAATGTAACCTACTAGGCATGACCCCTTGCGGCCTCCCTACGATCACTGTACGATTTTTGTTCTCAAATTATCATAAAAAAATCGTGCGGTGACCGCGCGATTATCGCAGTGTTTCCGTACGGTGCCCGTATGATGCCCTACAACGTGTCTACGGTCTACGGTCTTACGATTTTAATATTTGTAATAGTGCAGACTATTACAAGATCGTAGAGGCTACGGAGATCGTAGGAAGTCGTAGAATCGCAGGGACATCGTAAGGTCACCCTGCGGAGGCCGCACGAAAATGCAAAAAAATGACATCGTACGATCATCGCAAGCTAATCGTAGGCCAAATGTAACCAAGGCATCAGTCAGAAGTCCAAGGGACTCCGTACGATATCCACTAACAGTCTGCGGAGACCCTACGACTACCGTGCGGCCTCCTTGCGTTTTCTATCAAAACGTATAGGGACTCCGTACGGACAACGCACGGGATCCGTACGATATCTACGTACTATCTGCGGAGACATACGACTCCCGTACGATCGCCTTGCGTTTTTGTATGAGAACGTCGACAAATGGCAGATCAAAAAATCGCACGATGCCCGTACGAATTGTTAACACATACGTCGTAGCCCACGATCTCCTACGATGTCTAAAAATCGTAGAGAAAATCGCAGACCGAAAAATCGTACGACGATCGGGGCAAATGTAACCTAGGCTTTAATCATAATATATTTCTTATGTTGTTACCTTTCGCTTCAACATGGGTATTAACCTAATAACACACACAAACGTTAAACATTTTTTTTCAATACTCACAAAGAACATCGACAGTGAGAGAAGACACTTGCTGTCTAGACACTTTCTGATTCGACACACATTGACACGTAGCTGATCCAGTGTTGGTAGCTGTCCATGTCACACGTTTCTTAACCTCCGATTGAGCACCTGACACATTCGTAACTGTTCCAAAGAAGCATGTCCAGGTTAATGTAGGTGATGGATATCCTCCAGTAATTGTACACACCATACTCTGTTGCTCTAATATTATAGCTTTATATGTATCACCATTGGAGAACCCATTTATCACAGGTGGACCATTTGTACCATCTGAAAAACAAATGACATATGTAACTACATTTGATGTATTAGATATCTCTACAGGATGTTAAGAAAGTTCGAAGACAATACAATATTTTTAACAACTTCAGGATAAATTGAGCCGCGTCGCGAAAACAAAGGTGCTGATAGCTGTGCAGTTACAAGGCGCAGATCAGCTGTGCAGTAACTGCACAGCTATCAGCACCTTTGTTTTCGCTACTCGGATAGTACAATTCCTCCTTTACTTAAATCTAAAATTTCTAGCCTGCTTCTGTGACTGTACTGGCCGATTTGTGTCATAGCCATGGTGGCCATCTTGGTCATGTGGCCATGACTATTTATGCACTTTCATTCACTCTTCATGGGGATGCTCCTCATGGTCCTCAGACCTTTCCACTGTGTTCAGGTTAAATGCAGTAAATTTTGAGCTGGCTCTCTACTTTTTACATCTCAATTAGCTGTCGCTGACAGTAAAATACATCGATAGAAGATAAACCAGTCTAAATTTACAGTGCGGGATCCAGTACGCCGCTGTATTTATATTCTTTAGCCTTTGAGCTACAATAGTATTGAACAAAGTACGGTGAATATTTTATAAACGAGTTAGATGACCACAGCCTCTGTGATCAAGTCCTTTATATATGTGTGTGCGTGCGGATGTGCCACTGTAACAGATACACTATTTAGCCCGCCGTTTGTAATATGATGCATGGTTTTAAGCATCAAATTGTAGCTACTGCAGTATAAAGTGTTAAACATTAAAATATCAAACGAATCGGTATGCTATTTGGGATTGTCCTGTAGTGTAATGGATATGGATGTCTACTGTTACTACTACTACTACTACTACTACTACTTCTACTGGATATTATAGCTAAATAATAATAATAATAATAATAATAATAATAATAATAATAATAATAATAAATAATAATAATAATAATAATAATAATAATAATAATAATAATAATAATAATAATGATAATGATAATATCATTTGCAGGCCATTGAAAGTTAGCAGAGAGCTAATCATTACGAAGACATGCCTAAGCAATGAACAGCAATTTTTCAACTGTAAAATATAATAATTATAGTAGGAAAAAAACGCTGACATTTTTCTTTTCTGTGATCGAAACATATATTGTGGGTACAAGTTAGAACCAATTGTATTAAATCCGATGTTAACTTAACATGTGTGGATGTATATCTTGTTTTAATCAGGTTAACGTTGTGACCGCCTCGCCACGAGGCGGGTGTGCGAGATGGTTTAATCGAGTACCAACAATCTATATGTTTTAGAGTTAAAATAAGAAAAATACATGTGTACCCCTGTACACCCCAGTTTTACAACATAAAAGTGGTGTTTCAGGGGTTATGCATTTCCCGGACATGTTATCCTGATGAATTATCTATTTTAAGGACACTGTCGCCATCCAAAACCCAAAAGGGAAATAGCTAAATAGAAATGTCAGGGACTGCCACAGACAATAAATAGACAAAATACAATGGGAACATAATATGGTAACCCGAGCGATCGGCAATTTCCCAAATGGTTGCCACAGAGCTACCTTAACCGAAGAAAATAAAATATGCATGTGTATTATTAATTGACATTATAACAAGTAGCCCAAGGGAAACGATCACTCACCTGAGAGTCAAAAAGTACAGTGACTGGACAAAGTGTTTTTTTTTTTTTTTTTTTTTTTTTTTTTTTTTTTTTTTAAGATCTGATCAAAATTGAAGATGCTGGAGTGGCCACAACACTAAAAGTTGATTTTTCAAACATTCAAGGGCAGCTAACTCCGCAGTCCAGCGTCGAATCTGGCCCAAATTCGAACTCATCCAAGATGTTATCCTTATTTCGTCCAAGAATGAAGAAGATCTGATCAAAATTGAAGGCGCTAGAGTGGCCACAATACAAAATATTGATTTTTCAAACACTAAAGGGCAGCAAACACCGCAGTCAGAGGTCTGATCTGGCCGACATTCGAACTCATCCGAGATATTGTAGTTATTCTTATTACCTGGAAGAATGAAGAAGATTCACTGAAAAACAAAGATGCTAGAGTGACCACAACACAAAATATTGCTTTTTCAAACACTCAAGGGCAGATAACTCTGAGGTCAGAGGTCGGATCTGGTCGAAATTCGAACTCATCTGCGATATTACGGATATCTTTGTTACTTCCAAGAATAAGGAAGATCCGAATAAAAATGAATGCGCTAGAGTGGCCACAACATTAAATATTGATTTTTCACACAGTCAAGGGCAGATAAGTCTGCTGTCAAGGGTCGGATCTGGCTGAAATTCAAACTCATCCGAGATGTTATGGCCATCCTTTTTACTTTAAAGTATGAAGTAGATCCGATCAAAATTGAAGGCGCTAGAGTAGCCACAACACAAAATATTGATTTTTCAACACGCAAGGACAGATAACTCCGCAGTCAGATGTCGGATCTGGTCGAAATTCGAACTCATCCGAGATATTATGAATGTAATTGTAAATTTTAAGAATAAAGAAGATCCGAATAGAAAAGAAGGCACTAGAGTGGCCACTACATTACACATTGATTTTTCACACAGTCAAGGGCAGATAACTCTGCAGTCAAGGGGCGGATCTAGCTGAAATTCGAACTCATCCGAGATGTTATAAATGTCCTTGTTACTTCCAAGAATAAAGAAGATCCGAATAAAAATGAAGGCGCTAGCGTGGCTAGAACACTAAATATTGATTTTTCACGCAGTCAAGGGGAGATAACTTTGCAGTTAAAGGTCAGATCTGGCTGAAATTCGAACTTATCCGAGATGTTATGGCTATCCTTATTACTTCCAAGTATGAAGAAGATACCATCAAAATTGAAGGAGCTAGAGTGGCCATTACACAAACATAATGATTTTTCAAACACTCAAGGGCAGCTAAATCCACAGTCAGAGGTCGGATCTAGCTGAAATTTGAACCCATCCGAGATATTATAGTTGACCTGCAAGAATGAAGTAGATCCACTGAAAAATAATGGCGCTAGAGTGGCCACAACATTTTTCCCATTATAAGTCTATGGGGATTTTTCCAGATGCTCAAGTGCAGCTAACTCCGCAATCTGAGGTCGAACCTAGCCGAAATTCGAACTCATCCTAGATGATATGGTTGTCCTTGTTACCAGCAAGAATGAAGAAGATCCAATCAAAAATGAAGTTGCTAGAGTGGCCACAACATTTTCCCCATTATTACACAATGGGAGCTATCTGTTGCCATGATACCTACCAATAAACTTGTTTGACTATTATGGTCAAAGGCGACCTACACTGACTTGCTGTAAAATAGGTCAAGACCATCAAAGGGTCAAAATTTATGTATACATTGTAGTACGCTGGTACTGCAACACCCCATACAGACAAGCTTTTCATTTTGGCGACTTTAATGCCGGAGTTGGTACAGACCACCAGACCTGGGAAGGAGTTATTGGTCCAGAAGGTGTTGGAAAGTGCAACAGCAATGGTCTCTTGCTTATAAGGAAGTGTGCTGGGCATGATCTTCTAATCACCAACATAGTCTTTCGTCTACCAAACAGAAATAAAACATCCTGGATGCATCCCCGTTCCAAACACTGGCATCTCATTGACTATGTCATAGTACGGTGAATAGACAGGCAGGATGGACAGATCATAGACTGGTTGTCAGTAAACTCAACCTAAGAATTCAGCCTGCAAGGCGAACTCAATGCAAGAAAGCACCTAAAAGACTGGTTGCCTCAAAGCTGAATCAAGACAGCATGAGACAATCTTTCTTAATGGACATCTGCAACCAACTGGATGCAAACAATCTCAATTCAGAGAACCCCGAATAAAACTGGACAGTATGGCTCAACCGAATTCAACGGGAAGAGGTATGGCAATAGGAAGCTGTGGCAATATCGTCGACGTCACGGCCTTCATAGATTAGAAAAGATGTTCAAAACAAAGGCCAACTTTATTTGTACAAGGAGCAATTTATTGATGCTACTTACAGACAGGGATATGCCAAGTCGGCGAGAGGTGAAAGAAGCATGTAAGAAACTGAACAGTTGTATGGAAATTGTAATGACGGTGATATCAAATATGACGGATTTCTATGTAAGAAACGGAGACTTAATTAACAGCGACCGAGCTGTAACAGAAATGGAAAAATGAGCTGTCGCAGGTCAGCGTGCTCGACTGCTTCGACCTTTGTCAAACATTAGGCCAAAACCCGACCTGTAACCCAAAGCATTATGTTCATACACCTCTTTGCCTTGATGCAATAAGTCAAAATCACTGAACCATGACATTTAACTATAACTACCTAAGATTTAAAGGTCTCTCTCATGTTGTGAAAGAAGTGTGTTCATATAGCAACTGAGTGCCAAGATACAAGGCAAAATCACTGAACCGTGAATAAGGTCACACTGGCCTATAAGTACTTCAGGGTCAAAAGTCTAGTCATACTTACTCATAATGTGAAAGAAATATGATCATATACCCATTTAGTGTTGAGATATAAAGTAAAATGCTGAACCATGAAATTAAGTCATAGTAATCTATAAAAAAGTACAAGTAGGCAAAGATCAGGAAAAGGCGCAATTAGAAAAAGACTCCCACTCCAAAAACCAAGGTGGGAAAAAACCAAACTAACAATCAGGTACTTGTACCATGAAAACATTTCGTAAGCCGAATGAGCAGCTATTTTCCCAATAGGTGGCCACTCAGTTACATTAACTTAACTAAAAATATGCAAACATACATAAGGCGCCAACAGCACACAAATATTTTAAACACCAAGACATCAAACAAAAAGAACCACCACAGAAGTATCGACTTGGAACGATCAGTAACACAAAGTTACTGGCGGGTTTAAATCGATTTTACACGGCCGTAACCTCACCCTCAGCTTCTGCAGTGGTTCATAACATTTAGTTAGTTCTTCGGTCCTCGTGGTGAATCTCTAACTAGTAAATGAATCATCAAGAACAAACAAATAAATCATGATAAACATCCTATAAGTATGTTTGGGTTAAAGGTCTGGTCATACTTATTCATAATCAGAAAGAAGTATGTAAAAATATCCACTGAGTGTCGAGATATAAGGCAAAGTCACTGAATCTTGAAATTAGGTCACAATGACCCAGGAATACTTTGCGGTCAAAGGTCTTGTCATACGTAAAAATATTGCAAAATCACTGAACCGTGAACTTAGGTCACAGTGACCTACAAGTATATATTGGGGTCAAAGGCCTTGTCATACTCACTCATAATGTGAAAGAAGTAAGAAAATATTTATTGAGTGTCAAGATATAAGGCAAAATCACTGAACCATGGAAAGTAGGTCAACCGACCCTTACCGTCATGACACACAAGTCAGTGTCGAAGTCAAAAGGTCTTCCTAAGTTGTTTCTATTAAGAAATAAAAAGAAAAAAAAATCAGGGAGTTCTAGATTTTGACCTCTAGCCCCACCCCCCCTGACTCCGACCCAGAGGTCCAATGTCATGGAACCTAAAGTGTATGAAGTATGAATGCTTTATGATAAGTTGTTGTCAAGATATGAATTCCTTGTAAAAGTAACACAGCAGTACATCTATTTTCAGTATTCTAGCTTTTAACCTCTAGCCCCACGCCTTAGGCATGGACCCAGAGATCCGATGCCATGAAATAAAACTCAACCCTACAGGGTACCTATGGTCCGAGTGTGAAAGCCCTCTGATAAAAGGTTTTCAAGATATAGACTTCTAGAATACTATATCACAGAAAAGCCATTATAATTAATGATGTTCTAGATTTTAACCACTAGCCCCACCCCCTGGCAGCATGGACCAAAGAATCCGATGTCATGGAATGAAAGCCGACTCCACAGGGTCACAATGGCCCAAGTATCAATGCTTTCTGATGAATGGTTGTCAAGATATGGACTTCTAAAAAATTTTAACGCAAGAATGGCCATTTTTGAAGGTGTTCTAGATTTTAGATTTTAACCTCTAGCCCAACCCCCTGGCCTGGACCCAGAGGCCCGATGCCATGAAATGAAAGCTAACCCTACAGGGTATCCATGGTCCAAGTATGAATGCTTTCTGATGAGTGGTTGTCAAGATATGGACTTCTAGAAAACTTTAACGCAAGTGTGACGCGCAAGGGAACGCGCACGGGAACGGGAACGTGGATGACCGCTCTGACTGCAATAGCTCTATGCACTTCATGCAGTCGAGCTAAAAATAGAACAACAATATTAAACCGCACATGAAGCGGCACTTGATTACTTGGTCTCTCGAAAAGACGATGCACCAAGTTGTTTGTCAAATCCCATCTCTATTAACCTTTTACAGAGAATTAACTTAAGAAGAGGACAGGAAGAAACATATGAAACGGAAGACCATGGTTGGTCAAGCGAGGCAATACCTTCTTTCTTACACGACCAATGCTCACCATCCGTACACATGCCAAATACGACAGATTCCATAAATAATACACATGCGTCACATGACAGAACAAATGAAATTGTGGGCAACTGGTCCCGCAATTCAAATGGCGTTCACTGTGTCGATGATTTTCAACAAGAAGAAGCACATGTATCCACTATGGATCACGTAGATCTAGACGGACAAAGCTCTTCAAATCAAGGCTCTTTAAATACACGTGGCGCGCGTGGTGCACCACAGATCGACGGTGCGGCTTATACACCGAAATCTACGATGAGCGAAACACTATCCAAAGGTCAGGACCTTTGGCAACGGCTGAAACGGATTGAACTTCCGATTTTCTCAGGAGACAAACAGACATATCATAGTTGGAAGGCGGCAGTCAAAGCATGTATAGATAACGCTCCAGCAACAGAGGAGTATAAACTTTTACAGCTCAAACAATACCCCACCGGAAAAACATTTTAAGCCATCGAAAACCTTGGCCATTCAGCTATGGCTTATGAAGCGGCAAAGGAGAGGTTAAAACGCAAATATGGTGGGCGACGCTGGCAAATTGCGATTTATTTGGAAGAGCTAGACTAATTTAAACAAATATGGCTAGGGAATTCATTTTGCAGACCTTTTAGACGTAGAAGTAATAAATCTTAAGGAAGCCGGGCAAAATCATGAACTTGGGGAGGGCACGCTTTACACGAATATACAGCGGAAATTACCGGAAACCATGTTGTCATGATACCGTCGATTGATATTTGAAAACTCCCTATCTGAATCAGTGCAAACCTTGAGAACCTGGGTTCTTCAAGAATCAGAATTCCAAACTGTTGCTAAAGAGACTGTTTATGGCGTGACAGGCATAACTATGGATAATCAGCCGGTAAAAATATACGTACAAAGGTCATAGAACATTGTTCGGAAATCAAATAGACTCCAGCGGTCCCGAACAAATACAATGTAAAGTGTGTGGGGCGCAACATGTTGTTTGTAATTGTGAAGAAATCCTGCAAGTGAGTGTTAAGGAACTGTGGATCATTGTCAAACAATTTCAGTTATGTTTCCGCTGTCTTGAAGAAGGTCATTCTGGGAAAGCTTGTCCAAGAAGTCGCCAGTGTAGACAAAATGGCTCCTAATGAGATGAACGTACCGAAATTTCATTGCATCGATCGGGCCATGGAGGGGTACGTGCACACGCAGCAAACAACAATGACAACTGTAGACAACAAGAGAAGAAAATAAAATATAAAGGTTTGATCCTATGGAAGCAGTAAAAATATTCAAAGGGAGATAGTATGGACTATATTGTACAATTTCGGGTAATGAACCCTCATTAGTAGCCCTTTTAAAACCGGCAACGAAAGCCAGACTATAGTATTGTAATTTCGAAAATTTACATGAGAAGTCGAAATCAAAGACACATTCCTAAACGGGGTCAAATAATTTAAAGATTACTAAGATGTATGTTTCTAAACGTTCGTGTTTTGAACACTCTGAAAATCTTTACTGATATCATAAGAACTAAATGAAAATATAATCTGCACTATGGATGATGTACGGGGAGACTTTTTAGGGCCGCCACACCAGCTGCAGTAATAGCAAATAAAATATAAAGGTTTGATCCTATGGAAGCAGTAAAAATATTCAAAGGGAGATAGTATGGACTATATTGTACAATTTCGGGTAATGAACCCTCATCAGTAATGATGTAATGAATCCTGCCATTATATTGCGATTAAAAAATAAGGAGGAACATTATAAAACTGTGTGGAAACATTAACATGCTAGGATTTTACCGAATTCATAATTTATTCATACCGAAATGAAACCTAAAGGGATGACTACCAGCAAACAATTTTTCAAAATGAGTGTATTATACATTTTGAAGAGGGGAAAATGGATGTGAGGAAATGTAATCATTTACTCAAATTTATAATTGGACTTTCCGTAATTGACGGCACGTCGCACTGATGCCTCGGCAACGCAAGTTGCTACTGCAGACCGGAAATGCGACGTCATTATCGTCGGGCGTGCTATTGTTTAACTGTTGAATAAATCGACATATTACAACTCATAGTCGGAGTAACATCGTTTCTTGGACCCTTTTCCATCTTCGGGAAATCCTTTGGAACGTACATGAATATGCAAATGAGATCATTTTCATTTAGGTCCATGACATTTGTCATATGCTATTACTGGTTCAATAACAAAATGTAACAATAAAAGTTTTGGCCTAAATTAGTTCATGGATTTTTAACGATTTTTCTGTCATTTTTTAAAGTTTTCATTCAAATTCATGAATATGCAAATTAGATATCTCGCACTACTTACCATAGGATAAAAGGGCAATTTCGAAGCTTTAAAATGAGACCAAGTTCAGTTGTTAAGGGTAAGTAATACACCTCCATACTCAAGAATCACGTTAACGGTTTCAATGGAAACCATGCATTTTGTCATAGTGCAAACAAGTTTTTCTTTGAGGACAAACATTCTAAGCATATCAGGGGTCCCAATGAACGATTTGGCACCCATGAAAGATTGTCCTGGGGGATGCAAGGTAGGTTAAATTAGCTCCCAGGGTATTTATTTTAAATTAAATTTAGAATCCTCTTATCAGTTTCATATGAGACAAAGTTTTATCCATTATTTCATGCATGTCACTCTTTCAAGATAACAATAACCAGAATTGTATGTAAATCGAATCCTATATTTAGCATTCTGTGTCGTTTTGAATGAATGATGTCTTTGAACTTTCGTAACACCTTGTAGAGTAAACGATCAAGGTGATGTTTGGTCGCTCAGTTATTCAAAACACGCCTGTTTGGACTGACTCATAACCATCTTCATTTATTACACTAATAGCTGTCACTTTACTGACAGAATGTGCAGCAATGAATCAATATTATAATCCAAGATACCCTACCAACTGGGCTTTCTGGGTCCATGTGGTAATTTCATCTCCACAGTGTCAGACGCTGATCGACACCAATACAAAATGTTTTCGTTGAAACTGCAATGGTATAAATTTAGCGCAAAGACTTTGCGATTATTGACGACAATCTAACAATTGAATTTAGCTAAAACACAAGAACTTACACTCAACGATGATTGTCATGTTAGTCGACTCAACAGGAGTTTGACCTGGAATGTTAAAGGCTGTGCAGTGGAGTTGTCGATTACTATATGTTCTGTTGAATCTGTATGTAAGTGTACTGACAGTTGTTCCCAGAGCATCATGGTCTGTCGGTGTAATATCTCCTGTCCCAAGTGATGCAGCATTACCACTTATGTACCATTGAATTGTTGACCTTGGCCTTTCTTCTGAAGTTCTACATTCAAACTGTCTTTGAGAGCCTTCAATGACTGTAATACTAGATCCTGATGAACTCAAGAATGACACTGTGGTCACCGGAACTGAAATTATAAATATGTACCCAATTGACACATACTCTAAGTAGTAGCGTAGTGGGCAACCATAATCATAACACAAAGCTTAAACCAAATTCAAAACATACACACAAATTAGCAAATGAGAAAAATAAGCTAAAAAACAGCTGCTTCTCTCTGAACATAATCGGCTTATAATATGTTTTCTTAGTACCTAATTGCCAATTTAATTTCTGATTGACATTTTCCTGATCATTGCCTGATGTACCTCTTTATACGAGAAAACTCTTAGAATGTCATCTTTCTGACAAAATAGATAAGGTAGGCTTACCAATTTTTCTAAGAAACCAGAGGACCAATGGTCCTATAAACGCTCACCTGAGATCTGGGATATGCGACTCAAGCTGACATTGCTGTAAAAGTGGTAAGGGTCATCCCAGGGTCATGATTTACACAAACTTTGTAAAGCTCTATTGCCTGATGCTGCATGTCAAGTTTCAAAATCATTAAAGGTTTTTGCTGTGTATAGCCATGGCGGCCATCTTGGTAAGTTTTATAAAAACGTAGTGAAAAGGTAGGGCAAACGGAGAAGAAAAGGTAGGGATAGTAGGGCATTTTGTTTTAGAAAACTTAGCCATATACATCAATGAAAATTAAGAAATTACAATTTTTGAGATATATCAGGTACCAGTTTTTAGCTAACCTGAGCCGAAGGCTCACAAGGTGAGCTTATAGTATGGTAGTCGAGCCGGCGTCCGTGGGTGCGTCCGTGGGTGCGTTCACACTTTAAATCTTGAATATCTCAAAGACAACATGGCCAATCACAATCAAATTTTATCTGAAGCATCATTGAGGAGGGGGAAAGGTGGCATTCGGTTTTGGGCCAGGTCGGATTAGAATTCTGGTTTCCACGGCAACAGATATCTCCCATTGAGTTATCATGGGGAAAATGTTGTGGCTACTCTAGAAACTTTTTTGATTGAATCTTTTTCATTCTTGGAAATACAAGAACAATCATAATATCTCGGATGCGTTATAATTTCGGCCAGGTTCGACATCAGATTGCGGAGTTAGCTGCCCTTGAGCGTCTGGAAAAATCCCCATAGACTTATAATTGAAAAATTGTTGTGGCCACTCTAGCGCCTTTATTTTCATTGGATCTTCTTCATTCTTGCAGGTAACAAGGACAGTTATGATATCTCGGATGGGTTCGAATTTCAGTCAGATCCGAACTCTGACTGTGGAGTAAGCTGCCCTTGAGTTTTCGAAAAATCATTATTTTGTGTTGTGGCCACTCTAGCGCCTCCATGTTGGTTGGGGCCGGAGTATTTTGTCTGTTGCTTGGCCCACTGGGGTCCAACTGGTGGTTTTCTTTTGCTCCAGAGTTAGTAGGTTATTCGGCGCCCAGGGATATCCATCGTCGGGCAGCTTACTCAATCTGTGAGTCCTTGTTTTTGATTCATCAGGATGTTTATCATGATTTATGTTTGTTCTTGACTGTGTGAAAAGTCAATATTTAGTGTTGTGGCAACTCTAGCGCCTTCATTTTTATTCGGATATTCTTTATTCTTGGAAGTAACAAGGATTTTTATAACATCTCGCATGAGTTCGAATTTCAACCAGATCCGACCTCTGACTGCGGAGTTATCTGCCCTTGACTGTGTGAAAAATCAATATTTAGTGTTGTGGCCACTCTAGTGCCTTCATTTTTATTCGGATCTTCTTTATTCTTGGATGTAACAAAGATATTCATAATATCTCGGATGAGTTCGAATTTCGACGAGATCCGATCTCTGACTGTAGAGTTATCTGCCCTTAAGTGTTTGAAAAATCAATATTTTGTGTTTTTGCCACTCTAGCATCTTTGTTTTTTAGTGGATCTTCTTCATTCTTGCAGGTAAAAAGGGTACGTACAATATCTTGGATGAGTTCCAATTTCAACCAGATCGGACCCCTGACTGCGGAGTTATCTGCCCTTGAGTGTTTGAAAAAATCAATATTTTGTGTTGAGGCCCACTAGCATCTTTATTTTTCAGTAAAGAATAACTACAATATCTCAGATGAGTTGGAATTTTGGCCAGATCCGACCTCTGACTGCAGAGTTAGCTGCCCTTTAGTGTTTGAAAAATGAATATTTTGTATTGTGGCCACTCTAGGGCATTCATTTTGATCGGATCTTCTTCTTTCTTGGAAGAAACAAGGATTACCATAACATCTTGAGTGATTTCGAATTCGAGCCAGATTTGACCCTGGACTGCGGAGTTAGCTGCATTTGAATAATTAAGAAATCAATTTTAGATCGACTGCACGAAGTGCATAGAGCTATTGCAGTCACTCCGGTCGTCCACGTTCCCGTTCCCGTGCGCGTGCGCGTCACACTTGCGTTCAAGTTTTCTAGAAGCCCATATCTTGACAACCACTCATCAGAAAGGATTCATACTTGGACCATAGATATACTGTAGTGTTAGCTTTCATTCCTTTGCATCGGGCCCCTGAGTCAAGGTCAGGGGGTGGGGCTGCAGATTAAAAACAAGAACACCTTCAAAAATGGCCATTCTTGCGTTAAAGTGTTCTGGAAGTCCATATCCTGACAACCACTCATCAGAAAGCATTGCTAATTGGGCCATTGACACCCTGTAGGATCGGCTTTCATTCCATGGCATCGGATCCCGGGACGCTCGCCAGGGGTGGGACTAAAACTTAAAATCTAGAACGCCATTAATAATAATGGTTTTTTTCTGTGATATAGTATTCTAGAAGTCTATATCTTGAAAACCTTTTATAAAGGGGTTTTCATACTGGGACCATAGGTACCCTGTACATTTCATGGCATCGGATCTCTGGGTCCATGCCTCCTGGAGGGGGGGTGAAGGTCAATAACCAGAACATAGTAAAATAGATTTACTGTTGTGTAACGTTTACAAGGAGTCCATATCTTGACAACAATTTATCATAAAGCATTCATACTTGACACCGTTACAGCGGACCTATGGGTCAGAGTTAGGGGGGTGGGGATAGAGGTCAAAATCTAGAACTCCCTGAATGCTTTTTCTTTTCATTTCTTAATAGAAACAACTTGGGAAGATTGTTGGTCATTCATCTTTTGATTTTGCGACACTGACTTGTGTAACATGACGGTAAGGGTTAGTTGACCTACTTCCATGGTTCAGTGATGTTGCCTTATATCTTTACACTCAGTTGGTATTTTTTCATACTTCTTTCTGATTATGAATGTATATGACCAGACCCTTAACCCAAACATACTTAATTAGTTAATTAAGACACTCAATTAATATATTTTCTTACTTCTTTCAGATTATGAGTGAGTATGACCAGGCCTTTGACTCCAATATACTTATAGGTCACTGTGACATAATTTCACGGTTCAGTGATGTTGCCTTATATTTTGACACTCAATTAACATATTTTCTTACTTCTTTCAGATTATGAGTAAGTATGACCAGACCTTTGACCCCAATATACGTATAGGTCACTGTGACCTAATTTCACGGTTCAGTGATTTTGCCTTATATCTCGGCACTCAATTGGTTTATGAACAAACTTCTTTCACACTATGTTTGCGTATGACAAGACATTTGACCCTAAAGTAGTCCTTGGTCATTATGACCTAATTTCACGGTTCAGTGATTTTGCCTTATATCTCGGCACTCAATTGGTATATGAACATACTGTTTTCACGATATGTTTGCGTATGACAAGACCTTTGACCCTGAAGTATTACTAGGTCACTTTGACCTAATTTCATGGTTCAGCGATTTTGCCTTATATCTCGACACTCAGTTGTTATTTTTTTCTTACTTCTTTCAGATTATCAATGAGTATGACCAGACCTTTAACCCAAACATACTTACAGGTCACCATGACCTTATTTCACGACTCAGTGATTTTGCCTTATATCTCGGCACTCAATTGGTTTATGAACAAACTTCTTTCACACTATGTTTCCGTATGACAAGACCTTTGACCCTAACGTAGCCATAGGCCATTATGATCTAATATCAAGGTTCAGTAATTTTCCCTTATATCTTGGCACTCAATTGGTATATGAACATACTTCTTTCACGATATGTTTGCGTATGACAAGACATTTGACCGCAAAGTATTCCTGTGTCACTGTGACCTAATTTCATGGTTCAGTGACTTTGCCTTATATCTTTACACTCAGTTGGTATTTTTTTCATACTTCTTTCTGATTATGAATGTACATGACCAGACCCTTGACCCAAACATACTTATAGGTCACTATGACCTAATTTCCTGGTTCAGTGATTTTGATGTATATTTCAACACTCAATGGGTATATGATCAAATTTCTATCACATTATGAGTAAGTATGACTAGACCTTTGACCCTTAAGTACTTATAGGTCAGTGTGACCTAATTTCACGACTCAGTGGTTTTGCCGTGTAGCTTGGCACTCAGTTGGTATATGAACACTTATTTCACAATATGAGTGAGACCTTTAAATCTTAGGTAGTTATAGTTAAGTTTCATGGTTCAGTGATTTTGCCTTATTGCATCAAGGCAAAGAGATGTATGAGCATTATGCTTTGGATTACAGGTCGGTTTTGGCCTTATGCTTGACAACGAGCGCGCTGTCCTGCGACAGCTCTTATTAGTGTTGTGGCCACTCCGGCATCTTCAATTTTGATAAGATCTTCAAAAAAAAAAAAAAAAAAAAAAAAAAAAAAACACTTTGTCCAGTGACTGTACTTGTTGACTCTCAGGTGAGCGGCCGTTGCCCTTGGGTTACTTGTTTCAAGTAGAATTCAGGGGCATAACAATATAAACAAACCTAGACATGAAAGTTTATATAGCGCCATTCCCATCTCCGCCACACTCACCTCACTCCCAGGGACATCACTGGCATTTCGATATGAGTTTTTTTTTACGGTCATCAAATGTCTAATTCACAGAAGGCGTGATTGGGGGAGGGAGAGCATAAGACAATTCTTTTTCTTATTCTCTGATTGTTTTCATTGTACAGGGCAGGGTTTAGCTAAGCCCAGCCTTGGGTGATTTCATTGTTGAGAAAGGGTCCCAGGGCTGACAATGAATAATTGAGGTAAAGGTGACCATGCTCGTGGTCTTTGTGATACACCTGTGTTTAACCTGAATGATTTCAAAATAGGTGAAGTGTATGGTTGACACACAAAAACATAAACTATTTTCTCTAAAATATAACCATACAGCTACACTCAAATTTTTCTATCAAGCTATGCCAATGCCTCTATTTTTTTGCCAACAAGTCTTTGCTTTACTGCATGGTGCATGACCTCAGTAGGAAGTCAATAAAGTACCATTAGAAAAAAATGGAGCGATTCGAAGAACTCGCTGACTTTACTCATTTTTTCCTACAAGGTTTAACAGCTCGGTTAAATTAGCAGCAAATTTGCTGCAGCAAAAACGGTCAATACTTAGCAGCAATTTTACTGCAGCGAAAGCAGCCAACTTAACGGCAAATGTGCTTGCTGCGTTAGCATTAAATTTGCTGCAGCAAAAACAGTCAAGTTAGCAGCAATTTTGCTACAGGGAACCAAGAGTTCAACAATAATGTTCCTTGTAATAGGAAATGTTTGTTGCCATTTTTTTTCTTATTTTTTTCTTGTGCTTCTCCTTCTTCTTATTCTTTTTCGTCTGGCTGTTATCGCTATGTAGAAAGGTGAACTTATAGCGTCCGTCCGTCGCCGTCGTCGTCCGTACGTCCATCGTCCACAATTTCAAACATCTTCTTCTCTGAAATCGCTTAAGCAATCAAAGCCAAACTTCATGTGAAGCACCCTTAGGAAGACGGAACGTATGTTTATATAAATGGTCCAGGTCACATGACCAAGATGGACGCCATGCCAATATATGGTAAAAAGCAAAAAAGTGGACCGATTTCAACGAAACTTGGTTTATAGCATTTGGGACTCCGGTCCATCATAGTTTATATATATCATGACCTTTGGATGACCTTGACCTATTTTATGACAAGCTCAATTTTAGTTACATTGCCTACTTGTACTTTTTTACATAGGATCGTTGCCTACTTGTACCTTTCTTCAAAGAAAAAAAGTGAAAACATTGAATCTTTCAGGAAGTTTTGTAGCCTGTCACCTAAAAGTTGGAAGATATAGACAACATGATGAGCTAATTAAGTGTTATGAGTATAAAAGGTCAAGGTCATTTCTTGACCTTGGCCAAAGGTCATTTACAGATAAAATGTAAAACTTAATTTACTCAGTAACCACTTGACCAATCAAAACCAAATTTACTAACCGGAGTTAGTAAGTTATTCGGCGCCCAGGGATCTCCATCGTCGGGCAGCTTATTGAATCTGTGAGTCCTGGTTTTTGATTCATCAGGATGTTTATCATGATTTTTTTTTGTTTGTTCTTGATGATTCATTGACTAGTTAGAGATTCACCACGAGGACCGAAGAACTAACTAAATGTTATGAACCACTGCAGAAGCTGAGGGTGAGGTTACGGCCGTGTAAAATCGATTTAAGCCCGCCAGTAACTTTTTGTTACTGATCGTTCCAAGTCGATACTTCTGTGGTGGTTCTTTATGTTTTATGTCTTGGTGTTTAATATTTTTATGATGTTGGCGCCTTATGTATGTTTTCATAGTTTTAGTTAAGTTAAGGTAACTGAGTGGCCACCTATTGGGAAAAGAGCTGCTCATTCGGCTTACGAAATGTTTTCATGGTATAGGTACCTGATTGTTAGTTTGTTTTTTTTTCCACGTCGGGCTTTTAGAGTGGGAATCTTTTGCTGATTGCGCCTTTTCCTGATCTTTGCCTACTTGTACCTTTTTATATAAAGTATCCTTGGGATCGAAGAACAAAAGTTTATATAAATGGTCAAGGTCACATGACCAAGATGACCACCATGGCTATAAATAGCAAAAAACTTATATGATTTTGAAACTTGGCATGAAGCATCAGGGGTAGGAGCTCTTCAAAGTTTATATAAATCATGACCTTGGGCTGACCTCGACCTATTCTCTGGCAAGGCCAACATAGGTTGCCCATCCATTTGAATGTGGAAAATAAGTAAAATGTAATTACATGAAAGGGAACTTGCTGGGAGTATTGAAATGGACAGAAAATTTAAGTTAACATAAATGTTCTGTCCATTTGCATACTCCCAACAAGCTGCCCCCCCCCCCCATTTAATTACAATTTAGAGAGTTTAACCATTAATATGCATTAGCAACCAAAGTTGACCTTGCCGTAAATTAGGTAATTGTCATCCCAGGGTCATGGTTTATATAAAGTTGGTAGAGCTCCATAGCCTGATGCTTCATGCCAAGTTTCGAAATCATAGGCCTTCTGGTTTTGGAGAAGATTTTTAAAGGTTTTTCTATTTATGGCCATGGCGGCCATCTTGGTCATGTAAC
The DNA here is from genome assembly GCA_964017185.1 of Rugalucina vietnamica. Lineage (NCBI taxonomy): Eukaryota > Metazoa > Mollusca > Bivalvia > Lucinida > Lucinidae > Rugalucina > Rugalucina vietnamica. The sequence continues at coordinate 53,577,084 of OZ024880.1, read as the reverse complement.
CCGGATCATTTATACATTTATTCGTTCCCCCTTCCTAAGGATGCTCCACATAAAGTTTGTATGTGGTGTCGATTGGCCCAGCCGTTTCAGAGGAGAAGATCTTTGAAATTGTGGACAACGGGCGGATGGCAAAGGACGAGAGACAGACGACGGACGCCGAAGCATGCGTATTCTATAAGCTCATCTGTGAGCCTTCGGCTCAGGTGAGCTGATAAAAACTGATTATGGTAGACCTGCCAAATGTAACAGATTATGCATTGAAAAGTCACACCTTGTGAAAGTATTGCTTTTTGTGAAATTGGACAGGTCATCACAGATTAACAATCCCTCGCTTTTCCCCCTTGAGTAATCTCCAAGGAGAAACTGGCGTGCTCCACCAGCATCTACATCCCTTCAAAGAAGTGCATATAGCTATGTTGCAAACTATTTCATCGATCATTGCACAAAATATTTCATACTTGTGCCTGATTATATGAAAAAAATCATTGGATTCATGTGATATAGTCTGAAGTTATTGTAAAAATCTATGCTATTTCGGGACAGCCTTTGTACATAGGTTATTGCTCACACAATTAAAATCAGAAAAAATTCTTACCTGTCACATATATTTCGGTCTCATCACTGTACCTATCGTTGTTCCCTTTACAAGACCATTTAACGCCATGTTCTTCTCGTTGCACATTCAATATAGTGAGAACAAATATTCTTGAATAAGGACAACTATGTTTGTATTTTGATGGGTCTAAGGTTTCTCCGTATGGCTGACAATCTGCATACAGAAAATATGAGTTTGGCAGTATTTGTCCATCCTTCAGCCAATATATAATAAGATTTTTAGTATCAGTTATGCATGCCAAACTCAGTGAGGCAAATTCTGTTACGTATGCCATTGGAAACGGAGATAAAGTTGGCTTTGCATCGGTGGTTTCTGAAACAAACAAACAAACAATATATAAAATTTAAATTATACAAATGTCTGTATGCAAAGTTTTCGACCCAAGCGTCGAATCATCCTTCCTCACTAATTTAAACTTGTTAGCCACAGTATAAGTTTATACGCACTTTAACATCAGTGATCTACCTTCCATATCGTATCTCTGGTCGGTGGGAAAGGTGTTCAACTGAAATACAGTACAAAATCAAAAGTGACTTAAAAGGTACAAGTAGCCATGATCAGAAAAAAAAGGTACCAGAAAGAAATTCTTACTCCAAAAACCGAAGTGGGAAAGAAACTAAATTGACAATCAATTAGATACTTGTTCTAAGAAAACATATTGTAAGCTGAGTGAGGAACATTTTCCTAATAGGCGGCCACTCAGTTACCTTAACCTAACTAAAATATAAAAACGCACATAAAATGCAAACAGCACAAAAAATCAACACCAAAACATACGACAATAAGAACCATAACAGAAGTATCGCATTGCAACAATCGGTAATATTAAATTTATGGCGGGCTTAAACCAGTTTTACATGGCCATAACCTCACCCTCAGCTTATGCAGTGGCTCACAACATATAGTTAGTTGTTTGATCTAGTCAAAATTCATCTTAATGATCAATCTGCGCACCGGCTTGTGCGGAACATTTCACCAGTGGTCCAATAAAGGTGTTCAGCTGAAATAAAGTATAAAAATCAATAGTGACTAAATAGTCATTTTAATAGACATGTTTCACTTTTGAAAGTAAATTTTGCTTCCGCTGTTACTTGCGTTTGTCGGCAACATGGGTGATTACTTCTCAGGCCATATTTGAAACGAAGACGAGGGGTGATATGAACCCTTACCTGCTCAACAATTATCGATTGCAAATCAAAGGCAAATAAAACAGGAGAGGCACATAATGGAATAGTGTGGTACATCTATCTCTGTAGCTCAGTTGCTAGCGTGCAAGAATTAGCCAGAGGATCAATGGTCCTGTAAACGCTCACCTGAAACCTTAGATATATACCAATAAGCCTGTTTGACTAGAATGATAATATACATGTATATAACCCCAGGACCAGGTCAGAGCAACCCCTGGAGTCAATTTTGTATTCAAATAATAAAACTTTATAGTCCATTTGCAAATTTACTGCAAGTTTTGCCCTTCAAATGACAGTCTAACAATTTTCCCTATTCAAATGCATGGGCGACCTAAGCTGACCTTACCGTAAAATAGGTCAAGGTCATCCAAGAGTCACAATTTATGTAAACTTTGTAGAGCTCTAATGCCTGATGCTTCATGCCAAGTTTCAAAATCATGGGCCTTCTGGTTCTGGAGATAAAAAACAATTTTAAATGTTTTTGCTATTTATAGCCATGTCAGCCATCTTGGTCATGTGACCATGACCATTTATATAAATTTTCATTGCCCCTTCTTAACGATCTCCCATATAAAGTTTGGCTTTGATTGGCCTAGCCGTTTCAGAGCAGATGATGTTTGTATATTATGGTCATGTACAATTATATAGCCCTGGGGCAGGGGCAGACAACCACCCTAGGGACAAAATTTTTTCATACAACATAAATATTCTGTCTATTTGCCGATTGCCTGCAAGTTTTGCCCCTCATATCATATTTTAACAATCTTCCCCATTCAAATGCATCAGCGACCTATGCTGACCTTGCCTTTAAATAGGTCAAGGTCATCCAAGGGTCATGATTTATACAAACTTTGTAGAGCTCCATTGCCTGATGCTTCATGCCAAGTTCAAAATCATAGGCCTTCTGTTTTTGGAGAAGAAGATTTTTTAAGGTTTTTGCTATTTATAGCTATGGTGGCAAGCTTGGTCATGTGACCATGACCATTCATACAAACTTTCATTGCCCCTTCCTAACGATGCTCCTGCAAGTGTATATATTTTTTGTTCTTGATGATTCATTTACTAGTTAGAGATTCACCACGAGGACCGAATAACTGACTAAGTGTTGTGAACCACTGCAGAAGCTGAGGGTGAGGTTAGGTACCTGTAAAACCGGTTTAAGCCCGCCAGTAACTTTGTGTTACTGATCGTTCCAAGTCGATATTTCTGTGGTGGTTCTTTTTGTTTTATGTCTTGATATTTACATTTTTATTGCAATCGCCCTAGATGAAAGTATCTGTCTTGATGTTCTTCATTTCCCAATGAAAAACATTAAGTCACGTGATCTAGAGGCCACGCCTATGGGCGGGGCGACGTCAAAACCAACCAGTGACGTTGTTTGTGTACTCTTGTTGGCGTGACGTTGGTCGCGTATCGTCATGACGTTAGGCGCGAAAATTTGACGTTTTGGCTGTTCCATAATTACGTCAAATCGGATTAAATGTCAAGTAACATGAAAATTAGCGGTGATATGCGCAATTAAAAATCTGATACTTGATTGATAATATAAAATGTAAATATAAGTATTGAAATTCAGATTTTAGCTTTCACTGGATGATGAAAAACATTAGCTGTTTTAATGTCTCCGAGAAGCCCTTCGGGCTTCACGGACATTAAAACAGCCTAATGTTTTTCATCATCCAGTGAAAGCTAAAATCTAAATTTCAATTCTTAAGTGTTAAAATTTTTGTGCTGTTGGCGCCTTATGTATGTTTTCATATTTTTGGTTAAGTTAAGGTAACTGAGTAGCCACCTATTGGGAAAATAGCTGCTCATTCGGCTTCCGATATGTTTCATGGTATAAGTACCTGATTGTTAGTTTGTTTTTTTTCCCACCTCGGTTTTTGGAGTGGGAATCTTTTTCTGATTGCGCCTTTTCCTGATCTTTGCCAACTTGTACCTTTCCATATAAAGTTTGGCTTTGATTGGCCAAGCCGTTTCAGAGGAGAAAATGTTTGAATACTATGGTCATATACGTACATGTATATAGCCCCGGGGCAGGGGCAGACAACTCCCTGGGGACAAAATGTTTTCATTAACATAAATATTCTGTCCATCTGCCTATTTTCTGCAAGTTTTGCCCCTTTAATCATATTATTACTATTTTCCCCATTCAAATGCATGGTCGACCTACATAAACGTTGCCGTGAAATAGGTCAAGGTCATCCCAGGTTCATAATTTATAAAAACTTTGTAGAGCGTCAGTGCCTGATGCTTCATGCCAAGTTTCAAAATCATAGGCCTTCTGGTTCGGGAGAAGAAGATTTTTAAAGGTTTTTGTTATTTATAGCCATGGCGGCCATCTTGGTCATGTGACCTGGATCATTTATATAAACTTTCGTTCCCCTTTCCTAAGGATGCTCCACATGAAGTTTGGCTTTGATTGGCCAAGCGGTTTTAGAGGAGAAGATCTTTGAAATTATGGACGGAAGACGGACGACGGACGGACGGACGGACGACGACGGACGGACGCCGGAGCATGGCCATTCTATAAGCTCACCTTCGGCTCAGGTAAGCTAAAACTTAGGGACCTGGGTTCGAGTCTCGATCGGATCTTTTTGTTTTCTTTTTTGTTTTCTTTTTTTTTTTCTTTCTTTCTTTTTATTTTTTTTTTTTTGCTTTTTTTTTTCTTTTTTTTTGTGTCTAACTTGTGACAATAAAGCTTAGGAAATGAAAAGAAAATATATATACATGTATATTATCAGCTGATTTTATTTATTTGCAAATGCAAGAATCAAAAAAATGCCCTACCGCATTAAATACTAAAATGGTAAAGGAATTGAAGTGTCTAGTGAGAAGGCAGCCCAGATGTATGTTTTTCTCTTGTTGACTTTTAACCTATTGAAGTCGGGAGCTCGGTTGTATTTTTCGGTAGAACGTATCTGCGAGCGATCCTCACGTCTTATATATATGAATTGGTATTAATTTAAGTCCATGACCAGGGTATTAATATAATTCAAAAGTCAAAAAAGACACACTGGAACTTTCTTTTCATTTATTGCTACCGGTTTCATCCATCTTGGAATTTTCAAGCAATGTTATTTACGTTACGACGTCAATGATTCTATTTCCGGCGTCAACGCGCGAAAATTAATATCAAAGAAGCGTAACGGTTTTTTTTTGAGTATTTTATAAATGTTTATAGAAATATTTTATGACAGGAAAACATTCATATAGGTACGCATCAAGCTGAATAGCTATATAGTGTCCCTTGTTTCCACTGTATAGTAGTGTTTCTTCATTAGTTAATCATTGAGTCAAACGATATTGGTTTGTGTCGTAACCTGACCCAAAAGAAAATAAATAATCTCATGTTCATCTGGCACAAACAACAAAGAGATGTTAACGTAATGTGTATAGCGGAACCGGGTGGTACCGGGATTTAGCATTTATAAAAATTTATTATCTCCCTTGTATAAAAAGTCACACCGTTACATGTTGCTTGAAAATTCCAAAATGGATGAAACCGGTAGCAATAAATGAAAAGAAAGTTCCAGTGTGTCTTTTTTGACTTTTGAATTATATATATTTATATCAACTATCATGCTAAATTAAAGATGCATTACTCGTTCAATGCGAGTCGTTCTCACAAATGCTTGGCGCGAATAAAACGCTACCATTTTAACAGCTTTCAAAGCGGAATTAGATTTTTTTTAATTCGTGTGTATAGCTAGGGGTCGCCAATTCGATTCCGGGCCGCTCATGCTTTTTTATAGTTACACTATAAACCGAGGTCCCGTCTTCATAAGACCATAACTGTTGGTGGGAAAACCGATATCAAATATTTATCGCCATGTGATTTTGTACGTACTGGCACTTGTACACTGTGTATAAACGTATGTTGGGTCTATTAAGCTACGTTTTCACGTGTCTTTCTTGAACGCATAGAAAACTCTATACATGTATACATTGCAAGATTACGATTTCAAACATTTAGTTGCTCTTTGGTGTGCAGTTTTCGATTCTAAGTCTTACAACGTTTTGACACATTTCAAGTCTTATAGAGCGTGGTCGGTTACCCTCATCAGGATAACATGTTCGTGACATGTATACCCCCTTGGAACACACTTTGATACAGCAAAACATAGGTATGCTAGGGTATACCTATTTTTTGCTCACCTGAGCCAAAGGCGCAAAAGGTGAGCTAATAGGATGGCCATGCTCCGGTGACCGTGAACAAATTCAAAGATCTTCTCCTCTGAAACCGCTCGGCAAATCAAAACCAAAATTCTTGAGGAGCTGTTTTAGAAACAGGGAAACAAAAGTTTGCATAAATGGCCCAGGTCACATGACCAGATGGCCGCCATGGCTATAAAAAGCAAAAAACATTTACAAATCTTCTTCTCCACAACCAGAAGGCCTATGATTTTAAAACTTGGCATGAAGCATCAGGCAATAGAGCTCTACAAAGTTTGAATTTTATTGCATGGTACCGATCAAAGTCTTTTGAGTATTTTCTGGAAATTTGAAGAGAATATCTTCACAAATAGCAAAGATATGAGCGTTTAAAGTTGTGTAGTTGCTGCAATCAAAATATGACGTCATCAAATTTGTTGATGACGTTTCGACATTGTTGACGTTAACGTCTTTATATCAATGATTTAAAGAAGCAAAGAGTAAAATTCTCGAAATTATGTGTTTCTTGAAGTTCAGCATCTTTATCACTGTCTAGACTATACAATAGGCACAAATTCACACCCATCGTTTGATACAACATGCATAACAAAGGGAGTGTTTGGGGTAGTCCTTATTGCGCAACCGTTGCCATGGCAACATGCATGATATAAATAACTTTGTTCTATAAGAAATATGTGTTTTGGGTTTTGTTACAATATTAAAGCAGTTTGACCTAAATATTCTTTCAAAATATATATATATATTATATATATATATATATATATATATATATATATATATATATATATATATATATATATATATATATATATATATATATATATATATATATATATATATATATATATATATATATATATTTTTTTTTTTTTAATTTCAATTGCATAAAATATAAATTAATGCTCGAAGACACTTTTTTGTCAGATGCGCGCTCAATTGTGTTGTATTTGGCTGTTGAATTTTGGCCCCTCGACAAAACAAAAATCATACCAAGCAGGATCAGTTATCAAGCCACATTGCTGCTTGGCAAGCCGAAATCAGTTGGTGTTAAGGGCATGTGTTTTTTCGCACTTTTTAATATTTAAAAGAACGACTATCATGATAAAATCTTTACAAAATCTTTTAAATAAGCCTCCGTGGCGCAGTGGTTATTTCACGGGCCTTGTAAACCAGGGATCGCAGGTTTGATCCCGGGCTTCTTCAGTCTGTCGGGTGAGACCATAAACTGAGGTCTCGTTTCCATATTACCTTTGCTGTTGGATTTACGTTAAACCTCAAATTAACAAACCAATTAAATTTATTATTTACGTAAATTCAGATTGAGTACGAAAAGGTACAAGTAGGCAACGATCAGGAAAAGGCGCAGTCAGAAAAAGATTCCCACTCTCAAAACCGAGGCGGGAAAAAACAAACTAACTATAAGGTACTTATATCATGAAAACACTTCGTAAGCCGAATGAGCAGCTATTTTCCCAATAGGTTGCATTCAGTTATCTAAACTTAACTATATAAAATTATGATAACACACATAAGCATATGTGAAGATATGCTCGCCCGGTTCCGGACACAAAGATCGGTCACCATAAGAGCAAGGTTAAGAATGATCAAATGCTGTAACTCTGTCGTCAGTATGTGGAATACATGTGCATTAAAACGGTGCCATGTATCACGACGCTTGTTTATGTATGGCTAGCATTACGAAACATGACAATGTAATATACAGTGATTTGAAAGTTGTAAAAATAAAAAAAAAATAAAAAAAAAAAAAAAAAAAAATCAGTACATTCTTTTCTTTCTTATTTTTGTTAAAAACATCGATTGTAGGTACACGCTAAAACCGCCTCGCCGAGGACAATTAATGTTTTCAGTTGCATAGACAACCTTAGTTTACATTGACGTAAAATAGGTCAATGGCATTCCTGGGTCATGATTCATATAAACTTTATAGATGCTTCATGCAAAGTTTCAAAATCAAAGGCCTACTGGTTCTGAAGAAGAACATTTTAAAGGTTTTTGCTATTTATAGCCAAAGCGGCCATCTTGGTCAAGTTAACTTGTATTATGCGATTTTGTAAACATGTCGTGTCAAAGGTCACTTCTTGTTCTTTGTTCCTTTAAGATTAGACAGCACAACGTAAAAGCGACAATAATCATTGTTACCATTGCACTTGATAGCATTGTTTACGATTTATATATTAAATTGCTGAATGCATTTCTTTACTTTTACATTTTACCAATGCATACAGGAGTAGTAATGGACGCCACTCTAGACCAATTTTCTGAAACTTTCTAGACCAAAACTTCTAGACCAATTCATTGACCCATTTCAAATAAGCTTATCGTTACAAATGGGTCCATAAATTGGTCTAGAAGGTTTGGTCTAGAAGTTTTCAGAAAATTGGTCTAGAGGTGCGCGCCCTGGGTCTCAGTTTTTAAAAATGAACTAGTTAAGTTGTTTGTGTAGGTAAGTATCCTTGAGTTAAGACAGGGACTTTTTCCTCTTGTGTTCCTGGGTAGACTTGTCACATTGTGGCACTTGCTGGACTTGTCTTGGATGAGGACAGTTGTGTGGGTATGTAGTTTATGTTGCTATACAGCTGAATGTGTCTGAAGAGTGTCTCAGTCTTGAATCTCAAGACCACAACTCTATTAGAGGCATGACTCTATAGCTTTATTAGAGGCTGTAAAGTGGTACGCGTTTCACTGTCTCTTCGTCTTGTATCTCAAGACCTCAACTGGCCAAAATGCATAATTTTATAGCGTCTTCCTAATATATTGAGGTTTTTCAATGTTCTTGTATCTCGAGAACATTGATAAACGTCAAAAACTCAGCTAGTTATTGTCAAACTTTCACCCTTTACTACTACCTCATGAGAAGAGAAATGAAAACCCAAAACTGACTTTAATATTTTTAACTATTTTATTTGTCCCGCTAACTGTGAATGCACGATGAAACAGAGGATTAGGACCGTCCCTCTGTTCTCGTTTACAATGTTACTCTTAACAACAACAACATATTTACAATAATCTGTACATGAGATACTGTTTGAAAGACAATGTGTTTTGTGCAGACATCTGCATGTTTGTACTCGTTGTTTTAATAGGATGTCTAGAATTGTCTTGCACATTGTACTGCCTTTGATGAATGTTCCATAGTTCTTTCTGAACCACATGTCAATGTCTCTGTCATTCTGAGATTAGTCTTTTCCTATGTATTTGAGCTCTTTGTGAATAGCTGGTTTAGATCATGTCCTCTGTTGAGCTGGTAGATGATATAGATACACCACATTCCACAAAGGTTACTCCATGGATCTTGTAACGCTTGTGCGTTCTGTATCCATCCAGTTGAAGTTCGTTTGATAAATGGTAGGATGTAATCTTCATCTGGTGGCAAACCATAGGAATCAAAGTAGATCACTCTATCGTCTCTGAAGTACACTGCTGTCCAATGTTCTCCTGGATCATCTGACAAGTCTGTGTTCACTATGTAAGTTTTTGTTTGCAGTGGTTTTCTATCTGGTAATGAGTCTTTAGCACACACTTCTCCTTTCACTAGATATTGTTCAATATTCTGCTGAGTATAGTATCCATTTTCAATTTTCTTGTTCTGTTGGTGGAGATGATTCTGGACAATCTTGTTCTTTGTTGTTTTCTTTAGCTGTTCTTTCTTCTTCAGCTGTTGCTTCTTGGTATGATTCTAACAGTTTATTGGCCCAGAATGTCTTCCAGTGATCTGTCAGGTCTCTCTGATTGTTTTTGAAATACTGCCAGTGATATATACTTCAATGGTGAGTTCTGGAGTCAGTAAATGGACAGCTTCTATGGACTTTCTCCTTGATCCCATCATGTGTTCCCACATGAGATCATCAAAATCCTCAACAACATCGAAGATGTTGAGGCATTCTAAAGCTGGTCCATGGTACTTGTAGTCCATTCTTCTGCTGTGGCCCATAAACACATGTCGTGGTATTACTGACTTGGATGGTCAATTCTACATCCCTGACATTCATGTCGAACATAGTCTCTAACACCTTCTCTCAGATTCATCAATACAGCTTTGACGAGAAAGTTTTCTCTTTCCACATCTTGTCCCTCCACTTCTTTTTGCAAGGCACTTGGTTTATTGGATTCATGTGACGAGAATGTCTGTCTGTATACGTCTGCTTGGTATTCCACGTCTTTCTCAATGTAATAGCCCTGATGCAGCTCCTTAATAATCTGTGGTCACTTCTCTCAGTCCGTTTATTTCTATCAGGTTGTCAAACTCACGTTGAGTGTGAAGTCGAGTGGTCTGGCAAACTGAAGCTCTAGTCTCAGATTTCCCGTTTTCAAAGGTTGCAGATGGTTCTGGTCAGCTCCTTGGTCTGGTGTCAAATCGACTCCCCAGAAGCAGTATCCGTCTTTATAGTCTTGAAGACTGATGTTACAGTTCTGAACTTGATTCTGACTTCTCAATGCTTGATATAGTGACATGTATGATCTCAGATACTGATCGTCGTGGAAGTTTGGTTCGAATGGTCTGTCATATATATTGTGTCCATCACACTAGACATCAAGTTTACTGAGCCTGAAATGACTGAATTTGAACGATTGCTTGCATAACTTCCATTGAATTTTTCATTTGTTAACATGCCAATAAACAAACAATTTGGAAGTTGGCCTTGAAACAAATGATCTTCAATTTTGGATCTCAATCCAGCATTGATCGTAAATTTTCACTTCGACTCTTCTAATTGGAAATTTTGCCTGTTTCTGAGCTATGGTCTGATTCAGATCATTTGTGATTGCTGTAAAAGTTGTACCGTTCTCACAGAGACTTTGGCTACATCAATTTTTACTACCGAAGGATAGGCATCATTTTCACCTACCATGAGACAAAACTTAGGTGCAGCTCGATTCAATCTGAGTCTGCTTTCAATACCACTTGGCAAATATTTTTTTTTGCATGGCAAGATCAAAGTGCAATCGTCCCATAAGTTCAAAAGATTTACTTTATGGCCACAGCTGCCATGCGAGCTTTGATCGCATCAGAATCATTCAAATTTTTAAAGTTTGAAGTTTCATGTTGGTACCAAAATTCCCCAGCTTTCAGTTGATTTTGTTTTACATCAGAACCAAATGAAAACAAGTTTTCAAGATACGCTCTGTATGGATAAGTGTCCATGTTATTTGTCACAAGTTTGTTATTCAAATACAAATCGATACTGCTAAACATGCTATGATAGAAATTATTCACAGGGGCTACTTTCTTGTCTGCTTCAAGATCATTTCCAACACCAGCTTGCAAAATTCGACATCTCAGATAAAGATAAGTCTGAGATAAATCTGCATAATTTTCTGTCTGAGGTGGAACTACGAATTTAATGGGTGCATGATGACTATTCAATGAAGCAATAGGATGATTATCTGTCCACTGAGTATCCTCCATGGTTGTCGTGGTTGGAGGAACTGATTCCATTTCTATTTCGGTTTTACTGCAGTCAAAAGAACCAATTTGAATCATTTTGTTTTATTTACTAAAAGATCTGGTGGAAATCTAAGATTTTTTCTTGTACGTTTTTTCCTGCCTTTGTGAACAGGTCGATGTCTAGATTTGGACTGAGGCTTTTTGGATTTCTGATTTGATTTTATACCCTCTGAGAACTGATCGATTGTAGACTGCCCAAAAGATTTCAATGCTGATTTTCCTCTATGTTTTAAAACTTGTTTGAAATTCTGGCCTTTAACAATTTCTTTCAAAGCTTTAATTCCATGATCTTCTTTGTTTTTGATGATTCATTGACTAGTTAGAGATTCACCACGAGGACCGAAGAACTAACTAAATGTTATGAACCATTAAGTTAAGGTAATTGAGAGGCCACCTATTGGGAAAATAGGTGCTCATTCGGCTTACCATATGTTTTATGGTATAAGTGCCTGATTGTTGGCTTGTTTTTGTCCCACCTCGGTTTTTTGAGTGGGTATCTTTTTTCTGATTGAGTCTTTCCTGATCTTTGCCTAATTGTACCCTTTTTGTTGTGAATAGTTACTCCAATTTTAAAACCTTTAGTAAATGTTGGCATACAGAGTGCTTTTAAGTGAGGGCCTTTTGGAACCTGAATTTCCTGGTGACTTGGTTTACAAATTTAAGAAACTTATAGGAATTTATGATTTTTCTTTTCAGTTCAGAAAAATCATAAAACGTTACAGACATATACGTTATAACTTGAATGTTATGCGACAGTCTGCATGCTTAGTTTTTAACCCAATCATGGTTGAAAACTACGCTGCCTTCTTTAATTACACGCCGGTGGGTCGGGCGTCAGACTCTGTGATGGCCTCGACTTAAAGCTATTCATTTTAGTTGGTTGGGGCCGGAGCTTCTTGTCTGTTGCTTGGCCCACCGGGGTCCAACTGGTGTTTTTCTTTTGCTCCGAAGTTAGTAGGTTATTCGGCGCCCAGGGATCTCAATCGTCGGGCAGCTTACTCAATCTGTGAGTCCTGGTTTTTGATTCATGAGGGTGTTTATCGTGATTTATTTGTTTGTTCTTGATGATTCATTGACTAGTTAGAGATTCACCACGAGGACCGAAGAACTAACTTAATGTTATGATCCACTGCAGAAGCTGAGGGTGAGTTTATGGCCATGTAAAACCGGTTTAAGCCCGCCAGTAACTTTGTGTTACTGATCGTTCCAATGCGATACTTCTGTGGTGGTTCTTTTTGTTTTGTCTTGGTGTTTAATTTTTTTGTGCTGTTGGCGCCTTATGTATGTTTTCATATTTTTAGTTAAGTTTAGGTAACTGAGTGGCCACCTTTTGGGAAAATAGCTGCTCATTCGGCTTACCATATGTTTTCATGGTATAAGTACCTGATTGTTAGTTTAATTTCTTCCCACCTCGGTTTTTGGAGTGGGAATCTTTTTCTGATTGCGCCTTTTCCTGATCTTTGCCTACTTGTACTTTTTTAAAGATTGATCCTAAACCATTTCCATATTGTCTTGAAACGCCACGATAGACGGGATAATCCTTTAATCCCGACCCATATTGACAAATTATTCCCCGCGGTCGCATCTTTTTTAAATTATTCTTTGGGTCTGAAATGTAACTTGATCAACGTCTTTCCAGTAATGAATGGAATATCTTCATCTGCATCGCCTTTTATACTAATATGAACTTGATCAATGTAAGATTTTGCAACATAATGCAAATTCAAAAACTCTTGATGAAAATGAGTTTCTCCTGGGATGTATTTGAAAGGAATAACTCTAAGTATTAGTGCAGTAACGTCTCCGATATAAGTGTAGTTTACCACATTTGATAATAAAATATAATTGTTAGATCCTTTGGAAGCAGTAAAAACATTCAAAGAGAGTTGGGCCATATTGTACAATTTCGGGTAATGAACCTTCATCAGTGACCCTTTAAACTGGCAACGAAAGCCAGACATTCATGATTGCTGCAATTTCAAGAATTTTCACCAGTATAGTCTAAATCAAAGACTAATATTCCAAAAGGGGCCAAATATTCAAAATTCTGTTAAGATGATGATTCTTAACGTACAAAATATTTGAAATACTCCAAATATCTTCACTGATCTCAAAGTATACATAGAAACGATTGCTATGTGTATTTTAATCTACACCATTTTTGAACTGATACTTATCGTTTCCTATAGGTTTGCCAAAGTATGTTTTATCCACGCCTAGAATGTCTGCCAACGGTTGTGGAAACATCAAATGCATTTCATTTTTATATTCTCCCACGAATTTTTCTATTATTTCCATATGACAGAGTAACTGAGTGATTAGCCATGTCCAATGAAGTTTTGAAACGAGCATCGATAACTTTTTGCATCTCATAGATAAGTGATGTGTAGAGGTGTAATTAGAATTTGGAATTTGTAGTCGATATTCTACACATAAATCTTTTTCCGTGCATACTTCTGTTTCATTACTGGACAATTTGAGTCTCTTTGCAGCTTGTTCGGTTAATCTTAGAAAAAAACTACTGGCATCCGAAATATTTAAAATTTCTGCAGGAGTGATAATTTCTGCAAGAGCGACTTTCCAATTTTCTTTGGCAATTTGTCTTGGATGATCTAAGCGTACCGTAAAATTGGATTGTTTGTTACTTTGGAAAAGTGTTCAAACAACTATTACTGAGTAATGTCAAATAAAAATCTTTCATGTTTTTACTTCTTTTGAAAGTTCGAAACTAGAAGAAAAAAGTACAAGTAGGCAAAGATCAGGAAAAGGCGCAATCAGAAAAAGATTCCCACTCCAAAAACCGAGGTGGGAAAAAACTAAATTAACAATCAGGTACTTATACCAATAAAAACATATCGTAAGCCTATGAGCAGCTATTTTCCCAATAAATGGCCACTCACTTACCTAAATTTAACTAAAATTATGAAAACATACATAAGGCGCCAACAGCACAAACAATTTTAAACACCAAGACATAAATTAAAAAGAACCACCACAGAAAGGTACAAGTAGGCAAAGATCAGGAAAAGGCGCAATCAGAAAAAGATTCCCACTCCAAAAACCGAGGTGGGAAAAAACCAAACTAACAATCAGGTACTTATACCATGAAACATATACCATGAAACATAAGCCGAATGAGCAGCTATTTTCCCAATAGCGGCCACTCAGTTACCTTAACTTAACTAAAATTATGAAAACATACATAAGGCGCCAACAGCACAAACATTATTAAACACCAAGACATAAAACAAAAAGAACTACCACAGAAGTATCGACTTGGAACGATCAGTAACACAAAGTTACTGGCGGGCTTAAACCGGTTTTACAGGTACCTAACCTCACCCTCAGCTTCTGCAGTGGTTCATAACATTTAGTTAGTTATTCGGTCCTCGTGGTGAATCTCTAACTAGTCAATGAATCATCAAGAACAAACAAATGAATCATGATAAACATCCTGATGAATCAAAACCCAGGACTCACAGATTGAGTAAGCTGCCCGACGATTGAGATCCCTGTGCGCCGAATAACCAACTAACTCCGGAGCAAAAGAAAAACACCGTTGGGCCAAGCAACAGACAAGAAGCTCCGGCCCCAACCAAGACAGAGATTGTTGTTTTCTGAATTTTAGGCCAGGTGATGGCAAAATATACCATATCGAACTGCTGAGTAAAATCAACCACACTTCTTTATCTGGACTTCTCTCAAACTGATTAGAACTAGGGATGTGATGATTATCATGTAAACTACAATGATCTGAGTGAAAAGTGTTAAAAGAGTTTTAGCTATTTTAATTTTACTGTCTGCAGATAATTGCACAGAAGTGTTATCACCACTGCGATTGAATGAACTATGCAATGATGTCGATTAAGGCGCTAGCATTTTTGCTGACGTCACGGAAGTGGAGCGAGGCTACGAAGTGAAACGGAGTGCGGATTAGCTAGTTGATAAAGCAAAAATGCTACATGTCATGGCTTTCATGGCTTTGCTTGCCGTACAAGCTGAAATGCTTGTTGTTTACTCTTTCTGCAAGTTCACGATCTTCTGTTACAGCTGTCTGTCAAAATATGTCGGCCCCTCTAAGTAGATATATATATATGCATTTCACCTAGGCCATTTGCACAGAAGGGTAAAAGCCGTGATCTGCGGCAGTGGTTAAAGTTGTTCAATAAATAAAAATAAAACTGAGATCCTTTAAGAACAGTGGACATATAAATGAGAAAGGGGATCGGCCATACCGCGGTTATAGTGACCCTATAGATTTGGCAACATGGAGCCATAAAGAATTACTGTTATTTTGCATCTTTCAACAGGGTAGTCAATACAAAGTTTATTAGCATACAAATGGTCCAAATATATTTAACGTTGCTTAGAAAATAAATCTAAACCAATGATATTTTTTCTGATTTACAAAAAAAACCTCGCTGATCTAAAAAGACCAAACGGAAAATATAACCTGCACTATGGATTATGTACGGGGAGACTTTTTAGGACCGCCACACGGCACAACACCAGCTGCAGTAATATCAAATAAGAATAAAACTGAGATCCTTTAAGAGCAGTGAACATATTAATGAAACAGGAGATTGAAAATACCGCGGCTTCAGCTACTTAAGCCTCTTCAGTGACCCTATAGATTTGGCTACATGGAGCCAAAGATAATAACTGTGATGAGTATTGCACCTTTCAACATGGTAGTCGATACAAATTCTAGTATAATCCAAATGGGGTTAACTATATTAAACGTTGGTTAGTAAATGGATCTACACCGATAATAATTTTCTGATTTCTCAAAAACACCCTCGCTGATCTCAAAGGACCAAAAGGAAAATATAATCTGCACTATGGATGATGTAGGGGGAGACTTTCTAGGGCCCCCACACGGCACAACACCATCTGCAGTAATAGCAAATAGAACTAAATCTGAAATCCTTTAAGAACCGTGAACATTTAATAAAGCATTTTACGCATTGTGCATTTTACTAAGTACACGGGAAGCCGAGGCTCCGTCCTACAAATGTGAAACATTGTTGATGTTATTATGATCTTAGTTGTTGGGTTGACATCAAACCCCAAATCTAATCTGACAACCTGACAACCTGACTGAACAATCGGTTGTGTTGAACAAAGGAATCATAGATTCGAAACGTTTATAGTGAGTAACATTGTGCAGTAAAAAGTATCGAGGGAAGCGCGTTGGTCTGGTGGTAGAGTATTTAACTCATAAAAGAGAAGTTTTGGGTTAGATCCCTAAATGAGGCGCCGTATTTTGTTCTTGAACAAGGCACATTAACTCCCTTGAGAAGCCTACTGGTTAACAGGAAGTTGTGGCTCTGTCCCGACATGACTGAAAAATCGTTGACAGTTATACTAAACAAAACTAATTATTATGATCTTATCGTCAACTTAAACTGATCTTATTTTACATTCTCCCGACACTGTTTAGTCGGCTTTTCATTAAAAAGAAAAAAACAACAACAAAACATGTATTGTATTATTTCGCCCTCGCTTGAAAATTGATTTGGAATAACCTAAGCATATCAAAGAATTACATCAGCATGTCCGCATTATTACAGCCATTGTACATAGTAAAATTAAGATTATATCGAAAAATGTGTAAGAAAACATTTTTTGGTCACTTGACATTTCATTTTGCCATTGAACGGCATGTATCGTCAGGATAATATGTCCATGAAAAGTACATCCCATTCAACTCCACTTTTATATAGTTAGATTGGGGTTTACAGGAAACATACATTGTGGGTACCTGTTAGAACCGCCTCGGTGTGTACCCACAATATATGTTTTGAGCCAAAATGAGAAACAATATCATATTTTACAGTGAATATATATTTTCATTTTATAGGATTCTAGCACACTAATGACCAGTACTTCCTGAATTGTGATACCGGCTGTGTACTTATATACCTTTCACAATACTTTGGTGTGCATCAATAGTTTAGCAGTCGTGTGCGTGTCTGTCCTATGTTCATTTTTAGATTTTGTTGTTCAACAGGAGGGAGCTTTGATGTTCTTTTCTTCTGGTATGGCGTCCTTCTAAGCAACCTCGCGGCTTATGTATGGTTTTAAAATGAGAAACTCTTAACTGACTGCTTCTTAATCTGAATCTTCTCGCTGCATCTGGGGCTGGCCAAGAACATGTGGCTAGAATAACTGGTTGGTCCCCGCATGTCATGACTTTATCAGACCCACTATTTTCGAGTTCATTGTAGCGATGTCGATGAAGTTAAATTACATGTAACTTATTTCACCAAGTAAAATATGACAATTTACAAATTGGGTTTGAGAACTAAGCCTTTTGACTTATTCAGTTTGTTTCTCATGACAATGGTCATGTTGTCATTTTAGTAGGTCTGCCTCCTGTGATGTTTAATTTACTTGTATCAGTTTAAATTGACACTGATTCATTCAACAATAGCAGGTAAGTCTAAAGTTACAAAAAAGTGAAAACTAGCTATCTAAATGAAATAGTCATTGTCAACCAAAAAATAACAGACCACGCATTCCAGATACGAAAAAAAAGACAATACAATGCAAAAATGTTGAACAACATATGCGGCAGTTGCGCTCTAATTTGAAAGCCTGACATAAAACTTTGGGGGCATGGTGGCCTGCTGGCCTAGTGGAAGAGCATCAGACACCGAAACAAGAGGTCTTGGATTCGATCCCCTACGGGGGCGCTGTATTGTGTCATTTAAGCAATACACATTAACCCTCCAGGTTACTAGTTAATACACAGAAAGTGGTTTCTCCGCCCTGTCATAAATAAACATTGTAGACTGGGATGTTAAACCTCAACACAAACAAACAAACAAACAAACAAACAAAATGTCATAAGGTTATACATTTAAACTCTTATTGCTTAGCTTCGTATATTTTATAAGTACATCTTATATGCTAGTTCTTATATTGTGATATATAATGCGTAAACCTCATGGTTATATACAATCAGGTCCCCATGTTCTCGTCAATGGTTGTTCCTCGCAACCCTATTTCATATACCAAAAAGAGCTTTGCATGAACATATCAACAATTCAATATCCTTTCATATGCAAGTAATTTTTTTTAATCACATCTTCCGTCTGTACTCTGGAAACCCATATGTGAGGGCCCTATGCGTCCCCAGGTATGCAAACCTGTACCCAGCTCCACTAACGCAATCCGAACATTAAAATTCTCATGCAAAGAAGTGATGCAAACGGCCGAGTCAAGATCAGGATTGCTGTTTGTGTTGCACTTGAGGCACAAAAATCAACATATTTGTATTTTCATTTACAAATACGAAAACCCGCCTATTCAAAATACATTTTTTTCTGATGTAAATTCTTGATGTATACTATAGACTGTCGCAGTTTATGTTTGATATTTAGAGATTATCACCTGGGCATTTTGGTTATCGCCCGCAGTAACAACCCGAGAGCCCATTAATAATCGAGGGTTAATACTAAGGGCGATAACCAAAATACCCATATTATAATCTATTTATCTCATCTTAAAAATCTTCTATTCTAAGAAGTTTTATATAAAAATGCGAAAAAATGGCGAATTCTATGTAGAAAAAGAAAATGGCGCTTTTAAAATGACGTAACGTCATTTCACTTGACGTCACAATCCGTCGCGCTACAACGTCGCGTGCGGGTATGATAACCTCTCTCCATTCAAAATGCATGATTTCCGGTTATCAGCCCGCCTGTACTTTATAACGGGAGGGCGGGAAACACAGTAAAACAAGCAAACTTGTGGTTATCGCTTGAAAATAGGTATTAGTTTGCGCTAATCACTTTTTCATATAGAAGCAATTTTGGATACTACAGATAACCATTGCATTTTACAAAGAAGGATAAATACGGTCTAACGCAGGTAGACACATTATCACGGATGCTTCCTAATTTATGACCAAGTGTATATTATGTGTAATGTGGAAACAAACACGGTTATACCTTCATTTGTCCCACAAATGGGTTTGAAAACATGATATATGTGATGGATCATTCGGTAGGTGGGGCGATGCCATATAAGCTAGATAACACAACTAAGAGCAATATAATTCAAACTTAACTTATAAGACTTACGCTGTGGCGGTTTCTGAAAATATTAGTATTGAATTGTTAGGATAAGACAGGTTACCTTAGGCTTCTAAAATACATTATACAAAACGTGCATAGAATATTTCTAAGTTACATATATATATACAGTCAGACATAAATTAAGCATCACCTGAACATATTGTGTCATAACTATTTTAATAGATGACATTTCTTCGCCATTTATGTTTTGAAACCGAGCGTGATTATTTAGGAGTAAAGAGGTACTTAGCAACTGCCAGTGCCATGTAAACATTTCTCGTAATGATCGAATGCATAATCCTACCCTCCATGAATTCAAAACACTAGTTTGAAACATGGACTGAACCTTGAGTTTTATAGACCCGCGATACACAATGTAGAGTGCTTTATGATCTAAGTGCAAGTCCAACACTTCTTGGAATGTGTTCCAGAATTAACTAGACAAACTATTCGACTTGTGACATTTATGGTATTTGATAAATCAATGATAATTTACAAAAGTTCTTGATACACCTTAAGGTAAGTGACTATGTAAACATACCCTGAAATAGCACAGTAATTTAAAATGTTCAAATCGCCCAAAAAGTGTAAAACGATAATGTCATTTTGTAACAATGTCAAATCCATCCTAGCCAACATGAAAATGCGAATTGATATCTCTGATATCAAAAGTTATGAAAGGTTCAGGAATGGCATGTTACATAGTGAAAACTTTACAAAACCGGCGAAACAGTTTGGATGGCTATTCCTGTAACTTCCATAAAACATTGAGTTTAACAAAATGCCTGTTGGATCTTGTCTATTGTTTACTCTAGTTTACTTTCGAGCTTATACAAATTTAATTCGAATAGTTATTGATGAATAACACAGTTACTAAGGGCAGACCCCCAAAAATAGGGGTAAGTTTATAAATGACCCCATAGAATCGAGGCGATTGGGGCAAAATGTCATTCTGACAGTTCTAACAGATCAAGAAAAAACACTGTTAAAATGTCGTCACAGAATAATTGCTGTCATAAAGTAGTTGTTACCTCAAAACCGCCTCCAGAATAATGTTAGGGTGATGCTTAACTTATGTCTTACTGTATATATTTAACTTACCAAAGCATAATAACAAATTAATGCCGAACACACATATATAAGCCACGAAATTATGTTTCCGAAACGTTTCCATTACAAAAGTGAGTTTGTATGCTTTTACATACACTCAACAGGATAGCTACATTTATCCTTTCAGCGTTTATCTATACATGCTGGTACGTAGCTAAATGAATTCCACCCATTCATAACCTGTGTGTTTAAAGTTTATAACTTCCTAGTGTAAACCATAAAAACTAATTTTAGATTCAGACTACTTTTCAATACATGTATATATCTGTTTTGAACATAATTTGCATACATTAGATTTCATTTAGGACTAGCATATTAAGACCCGGAGAACTAGATGGGCTGCTTATGCCTCCAGGCAAAGCGTATAAACTAGTGACTGAGTGACTGATTGCTTGTAAACCGCTCAAAAGGTCCGAGCCTGCACTGGATAAGTGGATCAAGTCAAACCATCTATACATATAAGCCGCTGAGTAGAACTCCCGGTCATAAAATTAAGGCAATACCTCGACATGGCCATAGCTGTTAATTGTCACGTAAAGTATCAATTCCAACAATCAAACAGATTTAATGTGGGTAATGGGTATAGACGGATTCCTGCCGATTTAACTCATTTGTTGACCGGACTGCTTTATATAGCTAAAGCCCCAGACTAAGAAAAACCGTCAAAAAATCACTTTTGGTGGCCACCTGTTTAGCAGAAATTTCCTTTGTATAGTTGATTAGTACTGTCTTTGGGAAGTATGAAAACCAATGTTTTAATTTTTTTCGGTCTTGCAAAAGTACTTTTATTCTGGGTGAAATTGAAGTACCCTAGCTTGTTTGAGCTTCGACATTATGGACATTTATCTCCGGGTACCCCAGGAGCTAATTTGCCCTGCCTTGCACATTGCCTTCCAGGACAATCTTTCAATGGTGCCAACTCATTCATTGGAACACCAGAAATTCAAAGAAAGTTTGTCGTCTTTTGTTCTATGAAAAATGCATGGTTTCCATGACAACCATTAACATGATTCTTGAGCATGGGGGTGTTCATACAAAATTTGTCATATCCCCACTCTTACTTATCCTACTTATCCTAGACCACTGAACCTGGTCTCATTTTTAAGGTTAAAACACAGCCCTCTCAACCTATGGTAATTAACGCAAGTTATCTAATTTGCAGATACATGAACTTTAATTAAAACATTAAAAATGACAGAAAAAATCGTTAAAATACATTAATTAAGTATTTCAGGACCAAACTATCAATTTGACACTTTGTTATTGAGCCAGTAATATCATATGACAAAAGTATTGGTGCCATGGGCCTAACTAGAACTTAGCTCATTTGCATATTCATGAATATTAATGAAATTGTCAAAAATCAAGGAAAAACAAGGGGGGAAATGTAGCCATTGCAAGGTTTTGGATTGGTTATAAGATCTATTTTGCATCCCTGTGACCAATTCTCATGGCTGCCTATGTAGTCAGAGAGGCAATATACCGTCATCGGCCCCGCTACGGATTAAATTGCATTCAAAGTTGTCCCCATTTTTCAATTTAATAAGCAAATAATATGCATAATTAGGTTTATTCCGTGTTTAATATTTCATATCTATAAGTCTGAGAAATCTGGAGGGTTGGAGGGTATGCTGGGGCATCTAAATGCCATAAAATACAGCGCGGGGCTCAGAGGTATCACCTAAATGCCATAAAATATAGCGCGGGGCTCAGAGGTATACCTAAATACCATAAAATATAGCGCGGGGCTCAGGGGTATCACCTTAATGCCATAAAATATAGCGCGGGGCTCAGAGGTATCACCTTAATGTCGATGGTTTACCCGCATAATTTTTTCACTTTTTTCTCTCTAATTTTTAAGTTTTCATTAAAATTCATGAAATTTAAAATCAGATTATTCTTATATCCTACTGTAGGATCATAGTACATTGCCACATCAGTCTTGTAATACCTCTTTCAGTATCCTGGATTTATTAACAACTCTGAAACAAATAACTTGTACATACACTCCCTATTTTTCCATGATTTATTACTAATTTCTTATGGGGTATTTTTGTTAATTTTCATGAAAAGGCAAAATCAATGATTTGAATATTAGGTATCAAGGTTTTGTTGCTATGTCCATGCATTACTATCAGACCAATTAAAGTTAGTCCCAGGGATGCAAGATAGATCTTATAACGCATCCAAAACCTTGCAATGGCTATAGTTTTTCCCCTTGTTTTTTTCTCGATTTTTGGCATTTTCATTAAAATTTATGAATATGCAAATGATATAATTTTCATTTAGGTCCTTGACATCAATACATTTGTCATATGACAGTACTGGCTCAATAACAAAGTGACACAGTAATAGTTTGGGCCTGAAATTAGTTTATTTATGGAATTTTAATGTTTTCTTCTGTCATTTTAATGTTTTCATTAAAATTCATGAAAGTGCAAACTATTCACTTGCATTACTTATCATAGGATGACAGGGCTATGTCGTAGCTTTAAATGATACCAGGTTCAGTGATGTAGAATAAGTAACAGTGGAGATATGACCAAGTTTGTATGTACACCCACATTTTCGAGAATCTCATTATAGAATGTTATGTGTAGCAGTATACATCCCGTAATTTCAACACTTTTGCAAGACTTGAAATTGACCAAACATGGGTTTTCGTCCCACGTCCCAGATGGGATTCGAACCCGGACCGCCGGATTAGAAATCCAATGCTCTAACCACTGAGCCATAAATGCGACTCCCTGAATAAGATACATTGTATCGAATAGCTGTGTTATTTACAGAAGCTACTCACAAAAGACCATACAAAGCTAGAATTATTGCAAATTCGAGCTCTTGTACTACTACTGAACTTTCTAAATTATTAACTTCCTGTCTTACTGCTATCAAATCTCATGTCATAAGATACTGTGAGACAGTGTATGAAACTTCAAATAAAAATTGGTTTTGGTCAATAGAAATTCTGGCGAGGTGCTAAGTAAATTGTAAATTGAAGTGTAGAGGGTTTCGTGCGACGAGCTTATCCACATATGATTTTTCTTCTCTGTATATTACATTAACACATAATCTAATTAAAGAAAAAACTTCTGGATTTGATAGAGTGGACCTTCAAAAGGGCATTAAAAACTATGGTTCACTTTATTTGGCCTGTAATGACAGAAATGGCTTTTTCACTTCCTCTTACCAAAGTCGGTATACACTTTGGTCATGTCAGAATGTGTGCGACGCCATATCCTGTCTCCTGGATAATATTTATATTAGATTTGGGACCTAGTAATACAGACAAATTGTTGGAATTCCGATGGGTACAAATTGCGCACCACTCGTAGCTGATTTATTTTCATACTGCCACGAAAGAGATTTCATGGATCTTCTTAACCATGATAATCAAGCTGATGTTATTGAGGCTTTTAATTCGACTTCTAGGTACCTTGATGACCTTTTGAACATTGACATTCCTTATTTTGAAGGTATGTTTAATCAAATTTATCATATAATATACTGACGGACAAAAGAAACGCTACAGATGTTACTTTAAGAAATTCAAGTAATCTTAATTATTTATTTCAAAACAAATTTGATTAAATTAACAAAAGATAATCTTGCAGTTCACAACATGAATTTGAAGTTGATATCACCTTCAGATTGTGTAAAGTGGCGTCCGACGGCAAGCTACCCTTAAAACGCATTTCACAATAATCCAAATATTGGGCAAATCACCATTTTTTCAATCACTACCACGCGTCGACGATCCATTTAGGGGTTTTAGACAGTTAATTGACGGATGTGGAATACGCAAATGCGCTACGAATATTCGTTAAGGCAGTTCGCAGATCATTCAGCGTCTGTGGCATGTGTTGACGTTTACGGACTCTTCTATCCAAACATCACATAAAAGCTCCATCTGTGAAGATTTGGCGACACGGATTGTTAGGGTTACACTGGGAGTATCATCAATGTTGTTTCGCGTGAGAAAGTCTATATCGTATGCGTTGACGTAAGTGACGTTGCGTCAGAAAAAGAGCGCGATTGGGCCTATGTGGACGAGAACCAACTGCTGCAAGTCGACGTAAAACTTTTCTCGAACTAATCAAAAGACAACAGGGACGATCTGTAGCAATCGTTACATCATTTGCAAAGCTAATGCGTAAATGACGTTGTGGTCATTAACGTGTGACCTAACTCATGGCCTCTGAGATTTTTGTTGGTCGTTGGTGGTCAATGCCGTTGTAAACATGCTTGAAAGTTGATTTGTTTAGGTTTGGTGTATACCGAAGCGTATGATTTCAAAACCTAGGCGAAGATCACCACCAAACACACCAATGGCTCGCTAAGTGCTGACGTTGTTGAGACGTGACGTACCAGCAATATTCAAAAAGGCAAATGTAGGGTGTTTTCCTGAACACTGATAATTTGTCGATTGCATAGGTGTGCCAAAATTTGAAGTTTGTCGTTATCGTGCCAATTAAATCACAAAAAACATGTTTTCGTAAAAGCGCCTTTAGCATTACTTGGTTGGGGTGTACATTATCGACATATCTGTGTTGACCATCTCTATAAAGTGGGGTTTTACGGGAGCAAGAGGAAACACGGATTTTTTCTACATTTTACAAAAAAATCACAATTTTTAGGGTGTAGCGTTTCTTTTGTCAGTCAGTATATATGAGCCGCGTCCTTAAAAAACCAACAATGTGGTTTTTTGATCACGTCCAACACAGACCGAACTGTACAGGCACAGACGAAGCCGGCTGGAGATTTTGGGTTTAGAAAGTAGATGATGAATCGTACTATCCGTTTAGCAAAAGCATATGCGCTGATCTGATTCGCAGTGACCGCTAAGCTGATCTGCGCCTTTGTTTTCGCTTATGCAAAATATTTGTTTATTTTTTCATGGGCGCAGGTCATATATTACGTTATCATTATGCACCATTTTGTACCCCTCCTAAGGGAGGAATAGCGGGGCTTCTAACTTTTCAGTTTATAAAGCTCAGCTAAAAGTCCGCACTGCGGGGTCAGGTTTGTGGTAGAGTCCATGCTGAAAGTCCCGGCTCCCCGGAGACGACTGACAACAATGTGGAATAACTGCTAAGAAGTTATTCTAATGACACAATAAGAGACAGGATCTTAAATTTCTGCATGCAAATGTACAAATACATTTGCAAATTAAATTATGACCACAACAGTGATTAACATAATATCTAATTTGAATCAATGTGACTGTATCTTGGCGGGAAATTAAAAGCCCGGCACTGCCGGAACTCATCAGAGGTTAAATCCCGGCGCTTAAGCCCCGCCGTGTCCCTGCTATCCCGGCCCTAGGGGCGGGCTGGGGACACAGATGACTGGTGCATAAATCCCACGGTGTCTTTAGCGTGCTAGCGCTTTTTCGACGTGGTGGGGCGCTATCTTACATAGCCACAGTATGGATTACCGTGATTGCTGCACTCCCTTGGCCCCGCTATTAATGGCTGTTTGATGCAGGCAAATTTGATAAAGCAGAACAGATATGCAAATTAAGCATTACATGAAACAGACAACGTACTTTAAAGTCTCATTTTACTTTCAATCAATTTTATTTGTGAAAAATATTTTTTTTGGTTATAATAAAATATAAAGGTTTGATCCTTTGGAAGCAGCAAAAACATTCAACGGGAGATAGTATGGACTATATTGTACAATTTCGGGTAATGAACCCTCATCAGTAGCCCTTTTAAAACCGGCGACGAAAGCCAGACTATTTTACTGTAATTTCGAAAATACACGAAGTCTACATCAAAGACATATTCCTAAACGGGGTCAAATAAGTTTCGTGCTAAAATGGTGCCTAAACATGGGCATTACAATTCTCATTTACGCGCCTTAATTTGAGCTAAAATTAAGGGAAATACCTTAATTTCGCTTCATTTACATTTTTCGTCTTTAGCCAAATTATTAAAATGAGTTAAAGGCGTGGTTAGAGGCGTGGCTACGTAGTAGGATTGTACACTCATATAGTCTTGCGTCATCTTTAAATTATAAACAACATGTACACCATGAGCGGTTCGTCAATGTGGAAGCAATAATGTATTTTAGAAGTCAGTGATTCTTTAACGGGATATGGAGGAGATGCTGAGGGAAGAGGAGGAATATTATGCGAGGTCCCATGACGAGGCGTCTTCAAAACTTCTAGACATGTGGTAAGGGTTCAGTCTCAGTTCTGTTTATCAAACATGTATAGAATTAAAATAACCCATGTATATGCATTCAGCTTTGTGCACCTGCTTAAAGAGCCACGATGCCCCATGGATGGGCATGGATATACTTAATTCTGTTGAATCGCACATTGTCCACCAGGTAAATTTAGACATTGTTACAATTGAAAGTGGTATAAGAACAGGATTTTATTATTTTGTACATGTACATTAATTTTAATTGAGGTTCACAGAGGGGTATGTCTACTTAAGCCAAGAATTCCCTGTGTCGAGCTGTACTTTGAGATTTTTATCGATAATCACAGATCATAACACTGTGCCAGCTCCCCCGCCCTCCCCCGGAATATGAGCGGGGCTTTGACCAAAGTTTGGCCACGGCGGCGTGGGGTTTGCTTTATATAGGAAAAAGGGCAGTGAAATGAAAATATAGCAGGCAAGGGGGGAAAAAGCAGTGGTTTTACCAACGAGCAGTCCCCACAGGGTGGGGCTTTTAGCAGGGATTTGCTGGACCAAACGTCAAGGCCCCCGCTATTCACCGGGGTTGCGGGTTAGGGCCCTGGTTACAAATGACTAGTAACAACATTGCATTCACGTTATAATCCATGTAATGATTTTATCGTTATAGGCATTGTTAGTGAAAATCGGACACAGAGACTGTCAAAGCCTATCAAGAGGGCTCAGATGAAACTTTCATTGAGTAAGTGCTATTTTCACTCTCACATAATATATCCAATACGTCACATTCAATAGCTATGGTCATGTCGGGACGGTGCCTTCATTTAATTGGACTTCATCCAATCATTTGGAAGTCGTGATATGCACTCGTGGGATGGGATAGATCTATCTCTCTCTTTCTCTCTCTCTCTCTCTCTTTTCAATATTTTGCTAACGTGGCTTTTCCTCCTTTTCATTTTTCCTTCTTAATCTTTTGAAGTTAGTCTACAAGAAAAAAGTTTAGCAATATTGCTGGCGACCCATAATCAAATGGTGATAGTTTGTTTGAAGCGGCTAGAAAACTGTTGACTGGGACGTTAAACCTCAATACAAACGAACGCAGGCCTGGAATGGCAGTAGGTCCGGTGGTCCGGTTTGTCTGCAAAGTTTTTTTGAATATGTTGAAAGACATAAACAAAAAAAAAAAGCAAAGCAGCAGCAACAACATAAAAGTCAGAGTAAATGAATGTCATAATTTCGTGTGCGGCCTAGAATACCCTTCACTCACAATTTTTGAGAGTAGGTAACATCAGGGTTAACTGGCTACGGCTTCACACCACTATCAACAATCAACAATGTTTTAGTCATCTTGGGACGACGCTAGCGGTTTCCGGGTGTCAACCAGTATTATGCGAAGCTATATCATTGAAGAAAACTACACGGCGGAAGTAGTTAGCCTAGCTCTTGCTGCAGACTTGCCCACTACCACGAATTATGCTCGTTTGCAAAAGATTACCTTTTCGTTACGAAAACTTGCCCATCCAATATACAGTGATTCTTTTTTCATTTGTAAAAATTGAAAATTTCATGAGGAAATTTTGATATTTTGAATAGTTTTCCTTAAAACATAGATTGTTTAAAGGCCAAACTTCTTCAACAGGGCTATCGGTATCATAAACTTCGTAAAACCTTTTCTTAATTTTATCGTAGACACTATGAATTGATTTCCAAATATAATGTTGGGTTAAAGACGCTTTTAAGTGAGGGCCTTTCGGAACCAGAATTTTATGGTGACTTGGTTTACAAATTTAAGAAACTTTTAGGAAGTAATGTTTTTTCTTTTCAGTTCAGAAAAATCATAACACGTTACAGACGTATAGGCTATAACTTGAATGTTATGCGACAGTCTGCATGCTTAGTTTTAACCCCAATCACGGTTGATAGCTATGCTGCCTTCTTTAATTGCACGCCGGTGGGTCGGGCGTCAGACTCTATGATAGCCCCGACTTAAAGCTATTCATTTTAGTTGGTTGGGCCCGGAGCTTCTTGTCTGTTGCTTGGCTTACCGGGGTCCAACTGATGTTTTCTTTTGCTCCGGAGTTAGAAAGTTATTCGGCGCCCAGGGATCTCCATCGTCGGGCAGCTTACTGAATCTGTGAGTCCTGGGTTTTGATTCATCAGGATGTTCATCATGATTTATTTGTTTGTTCTTGATGATTCATTGACTAGTTAGAGATTCACCACGCGGACCGAAGAACTAACTAAATGTTATGAACCACTGCAGAAGCTAAGGGTGAGGTTATGGCCATGTAAAATCGATTTAAACCCGCCAGTAACTTTGTGTTACTGATCGTTCCAAGTCGATACTTCTGTGGTGTTTCTTTTTGTTTTATGTCTTGGTGTTCTAAATATTTTTGTGCTGTTGGCGCCTTATGTATGTTTGCATATTTTTAGTTAAGTTAAAGTAACTGAGCGGCCACCTATTGGGAAAATAGCTGTTCATTCGGCTCACGAAATGTTTTCATGGAATAATTACCTGATTGTTAGTTTGGTTTTTTCCCACCTCGGTTTTTGGAGTGGGAATCTTTTTTCTGATTGCGCCTTTTCCTGATCTTTGCCTACTTGTACCTTTTTGGTATACGTTAGAACCGCCTCGCCGAGGTGGTTTTAATGAGTACCCAAAATCTATGTTTGGTATCAAAAATATGTAAACACCTGCATACCCCGGTTTTACAACGTAAAGTTAGTGATTTGGCTTATACTTTTCATGGACATGTTTTCCTGATCTTAAAATTTATTACTGTTATTATAATTATTCTTGTAGGCAAAGCCTTCAAATAAACAAAAGACGTTGCCAACTTACACAGTAGGAGAAAGTCTAATGCCGGAGTACACGGGAAGGATGGCGAACATAGCACCGAAGACGAAGTTGGCTGATTATGAGCGACTTAAATCAGATACCAAAGTTAAGTGCAGGATGGTGTTTATGTACATGATTCAGCTAAAAGTTGGACAGACGATGTCTGGGAGATGTTTTAGTCCTGTTCTCACTGTATTCTGATACGCTATAAACCGGGATGAACCGCGTCGACTGACAGGGATAAACCATGACGCCACCGCGGAAATCTTTGGCATACAGGGACGAACCGGGGTTTACTGGCGAGCCGTCACATTTGTATTAATCAAACGGTGTTTGGAATATGTTTAAGCTATGTTCTCACAGTCCCGGATTATTAACGGTTAACCAGGATGACACGTGTTGAACCGGAGTAGGACCATAACGTCACCGTGGACATGCGTGGCAAGCAGGAAAATTCCATTGCAGAACTGGGTGACACCGAGTGCAAAACGTTATACCACCGGGGTTCGACCATGATACCGGGACGATCAAAAGTAAGCTGTGGGTAAATGGGACGACACCGTGCTATTCGACACAAACCGGACCTTCACCGGGATTTCACTTAATGAACAGGGGCCTTTAAAAGTTTTCCTACCTTGAAGCCCGTTTTGGATCCGTTGGAGTCCCGGTTCACCCCGTGAATCTCAGTGGTTGTTACTTTTTACAACAACGTGAAACACCAGCACAATACCGTTGCATGGCACGACACCCTTAAGAACCAACCAGTTTAACATCGGGTTTTACCGATGCGGAAATAAAACCGGGACCCACCTGCCTGCATCGTGACGAAAGTGTTAGAACGCAGCAATAAAAATATAAACTGAGATCCTTTAAGAGCAGTGAACATATTAATGAGAAATTTGATTGATTGGGGTTTAACGTCCCACCAACAGCTAAGGTCATGTGGAGACGGGACCTCGGTTTATAGTCCCATCCGGCGGGCTGGAGAAGCCCGGGATCGAACCTGCGACACCCTGGTCTACAAGGCGAGTGACATAACCACTATAACATAACATGTTTTCGGCTACTTGAGCCTCGTCAGTGACCGAGCTCCACCGGGTCTATCATGGCTTTTACAAGATTTAACTTAGCATTTAAGTCAATGAAGATATTAACAAAATAATATTTCATAAAAAATGGTGTTTTCACCAATGTAATGATATTGATATTTTCTCTGTTGATTAAAGTCAGTCGACATTTCTACAGTAATTTTTGGTTGTTTCATACGTTTCCATTCAATTGACTTCATCAAAGTTTATTTGTTT
This sequence comes from Rugalucina vietnamica, assembly GCA_964017185.1. NCBI lineage: Eukaryota > Metazoa > Mollusca > Bivalvia > Lucinida > Lucinidae > Rugalucina > Rugalucina vietnamica. Next base: position 53,546,149 of record OZ024880.1, on the reverse strand, counting down.
CACTTCAGAAAACAGGGGACCGCGGTGGCGTAGTGCTAGAGCATCGGACTCCTGATGAAGAGGTCCCGGGTTCTATCCACACTGGTGGCACCGTGTTGTGTCCTTGAGCAAGACACATTAAAAAAAGAGTACTGGTGAAAACCCCGGGAGCGGTGGGGCCGTCTAGACATAGCAAACTAACCAACTTCAGAAATTAAAACTCCTACATGTAAATTTAACAGAAAATTTGGGTAGTCATTAGTGTAAATCTGGATATTCATTCATTGTCTTAGAACATAAGGAACATCAGTTGTTGTTTTTATTTTTACGCATCTGTGCCAATTCTGTTTTCAACACGCTCGATGAAAAAGTATACACCTTAAAAGTAAACATCTTAGAGATAATATTAAAATAAAAATGTAGAGGAATTGAAGCAATTATATTTTAAATTACAACCCGCACACCAACAGCAAACGCTTATATCGAAATGCTGAAACCTTGGGATACAAGTCAAAGTTTTGGTACTGGAAACGTAATTTTGAAAGGAAGACCAAATCATGGAATGATATAGACAGTTTTAGCGACACGAAGAAATCGTACAACATGTACATTCAGTGGGTTGTATAATTTGGTGTTTTACGTCCCAGTCAACAGCCAGTGGTAGTACGAGGACGAGACCTCGATTTAATGTCTCATCCGAAGGACTAAAGGATCTCTGGGTTGAACACGTACCCCTGTTTGGCCAGGAAAAACCACACCACGGGTTTTTTTTTTTTCAGAGATCCATGTATAGGACTATCTTTCATACACGATACATGAATAATATGATAGGATATTTTCATAAAATCTTGTGAGTCCATACAATCCCAGTAAATATGGCCCGACGAGAGTCATAATACTACTGCCACATATCAGTGACATGCGCATGTCAATTTCGATACTTATCCGGTCTTTGATCCGTCTGGGGTCATTGTCGAGCTACTTATACTGTTCTTTCTAGATTTTCCTTGCAAGAGGGAATAAAGAGATTTTGACTTGACTTGATACACTGAGACAAAGGACGTGAACTGTTCCAGCTGCGTATGTGTGACGTGCCTCTGACGTTCCTGTGGCGTATGTGTCCTAGTCCCAATATGTGTGGCCGCCATATTACAGAATGATCGACCCCAATGCTGTGTACTGAGGCCGGGATCCGTTGGCATTCTGGTCGCTTAAACATTGATTGAATTTCAAAACATATGTTTCAAAAGAGGTCTTACTTAAAGGCTAATCGAGTGGGTTTATATGAGCCGCCACATAACATAGCCAACAATCTGCATATGCCAAAAACAAAAGCGCAGATCAGCTGTGTAGTAACTGCACAGCTGATCAGCGCCTTTGCTTTCGCTACACGGGTAAAACTATTCCCTATCCCTCTTCTTAAATCCAAAATTTCAAGCTTCTAGTCTTCTCCTGTGATTGTACAGGTCAGTTTGTGTAAAAGCTGGTCGAAAACAACGATTGTTTTTGTTGTGTTTTTTTTTGTTTTTTTAGTTATATAATTATTATTTATTTATTTATTTATTTATTTATTTATTTATTTTTCATGCGAAGACTCATATGTAATTGCTTAGTAAAATGTAGTTTGATGATCTGCAAGAGCAACAGCGATATCTACACCATTCATACACCGTCTTTTCGTGATGTACATGCATTTATCGTTACGTACATCATGAACGGTAGCGTATTAGAAGTACCTGCTGCGTCGCATTCTTATACATGGAAATGACGTGTGCATGTGCGAATCGGAACTGCGCTTAATCTAGACAGTTAGCTGGTTTACACGGTTAATCTTGGATGTCCCCTGGTCGATATGACTCATACTCGATCACTGACAACATTATTCTCGTTTTTAACCCGGGGCATTAAGAATTGTTGCGGTAGACGTAAGTTATCTTTGATTTTATTGCAACGCCACACCGTATGAATGCTGGCCGCAAATTACAGGAGGAAATGTGACGTGGCCAAGATGTTGGTGTAAAGATAATTGCACCGTCGTTCACGTAATGCATTTAAAGAAATTGAGCACTTCAATGATCTTTCACCGCGTCTATTATCTTTCCTAATTGCCCCGTATGTCGCCTCTCCGTAATCAAAATCGATTAAATATGTACAACAAAATACCACTTTGTGGTACACGCCATTGCCTTCCAATGCATGGGACAAGAAGTGAAGAACAGAATTTGTCTATGAACACGATCATACTTTCAAATGTGTTTATTTTAATAACTCCGAGTTGCTTTTGGTCGTAAATAGAGTTTAGCACGTGTTTCTATTTACCTCCGGAATTTTAGAACTTTGCGCATAAAATTCGAGTGTGAAGGCGGGCAAAAATATATATTTATCACTGTCACTCATTTATGTCAAATTTTAATTAGTCTTTAATTCTGGTACCAATATACACTTGTGAATTTTTGACGTGTGAAGTACTGACACGGTATACTGCAAATTTGTCAAGAACTCAGCACAAGCTGAGCTGAACTGTGCGTATGTAACAACATTTTCTGACGCTGCTTCTAGCGGTCGAACAAACTGACCATTTTTCAGGTTAAATGTGAATATTCAAAGGTATCAACAACAGAAGTTTCGGCTATGTGTTGTAAGGTGCAAAACGATACTTTTTTGCATTAATTTAGAAGCTTGCGAAGTTGAATAGTGTTTATTGTCTATAAGAGACTTTAATTAGTTCGGTCTTGACCGCTACAGCTCAACCAAGCCCTTCAGAGCCCGTCTTTGAACAAAACTGAATGATGATAAAAATGCAAAGAGTACGTGTCTAGAGTCGCTGCGGTGTACTCAAAAGGTGCCAAATATCTAAAGAACATGCTAATACCCAAGAGAGGATGAAAAAAGGTGCAAATCAACGTGACTTAACATTTGACCCCACCTGGTTAATGGCTAGTTTTGGCTCCTTGTTTAAAAGTGTTTACAGTGTGTGGATGAATAGCATATCATTGAAATTGGGTCAATGAAATTTTGTTAATTCTTATAAGCTTTATGAAAAATTGATTAATGGTACCATTGCGTTTCTTATTTTGTCGGGTATCATTCAATTAAATAAAACGTAAAGTAAACGTATTCAACATGAAACGTTTCAAAGATCATGGATATGAGTAGTAGTGATCGTGTAAAGATTCAGAGTTTGCATGAGCTGGTACTTTCTGAACTAGCAAAAAACAATAACTTGGTCCTTCAATGTAGCGGACTTTACCAATTTTAGAGAGCCGAAATTCGTCAACTTAAATATTAAACTGATAGAAAATAAGACGACAACTTGTCTGTGTGGGTGGAATCAATTTCGTGTGCTGTGTACATGGTATCCAGTAAAGTAATCTGCTCGTCAAATCGCACGATTTGGTTTAATCCGTTATGAAACAATTTCACCACTTTTTTATAACACCACAGCAGCATATAATGAAGTTTAATGTCATGATTATTTAAAATATTGAAGAAAATAAAGCTTTTGTGTGCAGGGTAACATCATATTTTATGTGAAATTTTGAAGTGTTTGAAATGTCACAAACTATGGACTAAATTCTTTCAAATAGAGTTATCCGTGGACTGCACTAGGTGTCATAACAATCAACAAGCTTATCTTGAAGTTATTTGAAAAGAAAGCAAAACTTATGACGTCATTTGTTTATATTTTGGTGTATATGGAAACATTTGCGGTCACATGATTACCAGCAGTGATTATCATTAGGGTGAGTCCACTTTCATTTGTAGGGGCGTCAGGAGTCAATTCAAACAGCATGAGAAAATCTGTAACTTGCATTGACATATTTTCGTAATATAAATACTGCAACATTCTAAAACTCGAGGCATATTGACATTTTGTCTTGATAGCTTCTTTCTTATATTAATGTATTGGTACCACTGACATTCACTTTGTCGCAGTATCAAACCATGAATCGTTATGCTGAAAAGGGAGTATATTGTCCATTTCGGAGAGAAATTGAAATTATGTAATATCAAAGTTATGTTTCAGTCTGTTCAGTGGAGACGTATTAGATGTTAGAAAATTAAATATATCATTATATCCCCGGCATTTATGCCGACGGGTATATAGCTTTCGCTTTTCCGTTCGTCCGTTCGTATGTTCGTTCGTTAGTTAGTTCGTTTGTTCGTTCGTAGAATTTATGTCAAAGTTTTGGTTAAAGTTTCTCTACTGGTGTATATCTCATGAACCAACCATCAGAAATTGTTCATACTTAGACCATAGATACCCTATAGAGTTGGCTTTGTTTCCATGTGTTCGGACCCCACGGTCCATGCCCGGGGGTGGGGCTAGAGGTCAAACTCTAGGTCACCTTTAAAATGTGCTGTTTTCAATTTTAATGTTTCTCATCTGAGTTCATATCTTAACAAACAATCATAGGAATGTATTCCTATTTAGATCATAGATGCACTGTAGGGTTTGCTTTTATTCCATGGCACCGAATCCTGGGTACCGGGGTGGGGCTAGAGTTCAAAATCTGGGACACCTTAATAATACATAGATACTGTGATAAATTTTCTGTAAGTATGTATCAACATCCACACAGTCTTGTCAGAAAGCATTCATACTTAGACCATAGGCACCTTGTTAGGTTCAGACTCTAGGGTCCATGTGTGGGGGTGGGGTTAGAGGTCAAAATCTAGGTCAACTTTAAAATGTGTGGTCTATTTATACAGCGTTTTTTTTTCTTAGTCCATATCTTAACACTCTATCTCATAGGAATGTATTCCTATTTGGATGATAGACACCCTGTAGGGTTGATTTTTATCCCATAGGACCAAACCGCAGGGGTGTGGCAAGAAGTCAAAATCTGGGACTTCTTTATATAATCTGATAGTTATCCAAGATTAATATTCTGTAGACAACCACTTGTCAGAGAGCATTCATACTTAAATAAACATGTTGGGTTCAGACCTTTGGGTCCATATCGGTGCGGGGGGGGGGGAGGGGGAGGTAGAGGTCAAGATTCAGGACCTCACGATTTTTGTTTGTTTGTTTTAGAATGGTAGTCTATTTTTATTTCCATCTAGGACTGAGGACCTGACCCGCAATGTCCGCGATTAAGTCCTAGATGGAGTACACAAATCAGCTCTGTGTACAGGTGCGTTCACTTATTAATATACCCCTGCGATATTCATACATAAATTGACAACTTTTCTTGTTTTTGAACAATCGTCACTGGCAAGAAATAGACAACTGGATGAATGTGTTTATATAATATGTTAAGTATGTCTATAAATGTTTACTCTGTATAAAAAAACTTCCAGATCTTATGATGTTGCATGCCTAAATTGATTACATAACATATGGAGCCAAATTTTTAACAAAAAATTCGCTGATATTCAAGTTTCAAAAATTCCACAAAGAACCATGGTAAAAAGTTTGTAATTTTGTTTATGAATCATGAATGAATAACCATTTTTGTACTACGGCTGAAAATTTGGAGTCTTTATGAGCACTATTAACAGAGTTACACCCTGATTTTCATTTATTGTGCATTTCGTAGTAAAACGGTTCTTACAATATAAAACTAAGCATGTCAGTGTTATTTTGCAAGAAAACTAATATTCTACCAGGGCGGTTTTACGAACAAAACTTGCTAGTGGGTTCCATTATGAGGTAAGCATGCCTTAAGGCACTGTGGAGTCACATATGGATTTGTATTCTGTCAAAACGTGGGTTGACATTTCATCATACAATTCATGGTTTGTTTCTCGGCACAAAATACCATAAGGGACTGGGACTTTCACAGAGAAACTTTTATACTTAGGCTATTTCTCACTGCTCATATTCATGATATTTAAATCCTCTTGTTTTGGCACAAAATCAATGAAATCATCAGGACATTCAAAGACAGACGTTCCTCTAATATCAATAATATGGATGAATACAAAGAACATTTGCTTCGCATAAATACCATTTTGACATCCTTTATTGGCGTGTTAATTTCCGTGACTTTATCGCTATAGAAGAGGTTTGGAATATCACAAAGAGGAGATGTGAGTCATTGTCCAACAATAAATTTAGCCCACTTAGCCCCTTGGTGCATAGGAAACAATCATGAATTGTATGATGAAATGCCAACCCACGTTTTGGCAGACTTAAAAGTCATGGGAGACTCTTTAGTGCTTTCAGGCATGCTTACCTTACGAAGGAAACCACTAGCAAGTTTTGATCGAATAACCGCCCTAGTAGAATTTTTTTTTTTTTTTTTTTTTTTTTTTTTTTTTTGTTTGTTTTGTTTGCAAAATAACACTGACATGCTTAGTTTTATATTGTAAATACCGCTTTATCAAGAAATTCTAAAATGTACAATAAATGAAAATCAGGGTGTAACTGTGTAAATATTGCTCATAAAGACACCAAATTGTCAGCCGTAGTACAAAAATGGCTATTCTTTCATAATTTACAAACAAAATTACAAACCACTAACCATTGTTCCTTGTGGAATCTTTGAAACTCGAATAACAGATAATTTTTTGTTAAAAATTTGGCTCCATATGTTATGTAATCAATTTAGGCATACAACATTACACGATCTGGAAGTTCTATATACAGAGTAAATATTCATACACATACTTAACATATTATATGAACAAATTCATCTAGTTGTCTATTTCTTGCCAGTGACGATTGTTCAAAGCAAGAAAAATTGTCAATTTATTTATGAATATCGCAGGGGTATATTAGTAAGTGAACGCACCTGTACTGTTCTAAAATACATACACTCCCCTATGTATGTGGGCAAAGTGCTTTAGAACGCACATGTCTAAAATATATTTGAGAAGGGTACACTTTTGTACCGGTATTTTCAATCCCAGGTTTGCATGTGCTGGGTGATTTCTGGAGGGGGAAGGGGCACTGGGGGGGGGGGGGCTACCAGCCGGGGGTATACGTGCTTCTCAAGGCACTTTTTCTAGTTAAGTATTGATATAATAGTTCCCTATCGGGAAAGGACAAATCGTTTATTGTTATATGATTACAGCATGCATATGTGGGAAGCCATAATCGTTTTTCAGTATAAATAGGAATACTCGGTCAATTAGAATAAATTTAATCAGCAATATTTGTGCCAAAAACATACATTCATGACAACAGAAATGTCAGAAATGCATGTATTTAGGGAACAAAAATAGTGGCATTCATGGGCGTTTCTGAATTTTGGCGCCTGACTATACATGTACACTGAAAAAAAGTTATAAGAGGCCACTTTTCAAACTCATTTTTAATTCATAAGCCATGTTCAAAATTGAATGATTTTGGCCTAAAGACGTGTCTGTCAAGTAAGAAATGTTGCACAGTGTTCAGAAACAATTTCCTTTCACTAAACGCGTTTTCGTGTAAAATGCAACAATCAATGTCTTTGAAAAAAAAGGTACGCCGTATAGCGCAAACTTTATTGAAATGAGGAACGGGTGTCATCAAAGGGGCCATTTCAAGTTGGAAAAACATAAAATATTCGAATTTTCTCAACTTGTAGATTTTGTACGCATTTTTTTAAAAAAAACGCTATTTTCGAAATTTTTGGAAAAAAAATCAACAATGTGCCTCTTAAACATGTAAATCCCTGTTAAATTCACTTAATGAGGCATGGAAATGAGAAATATCCATTGAAAGAGCTGTATTATACGATTTTCGAGGACAAACAGGTTACGACTGCCGCACACTTCCGGTTTCAATGCCAAATTTTAACAACCAAAATACAAAATCTGTGAAAGATTTTTAAAAAAAATCAAAATCTATCAGAGTCAAGTATTAAACATAAATGATCGCTGAAAATTTCAATGCCGTGCTGCATTTAATAATGCAACTGGTGAGGAACAAAGTTTGCAAATTGCATACAAAAAGCTGAATTCATATTATTCATGTTGCTGTCTTCTTGCATTTATAAAACTGAAACGAAAATTCTTATTGCAGCAACACATTTAACATGATTTTATCATACACCATAGCAGTCAATAACACTTTTAAATAAATTAAAATGTAAAGCACAACGTCGTTATATGGCATTTAATTTGGTGTTAATAAAGTGTGATTTTTTAAATGTTTTGTGAAATGAGGGTACCTTTACTCATGCTTCGTCTGGATGAAAAAAGGTACAAGTAGGCAAAGATCAGGAAAAGGCGCAATCAGAAAGAGATTCCCACTCCAAAAACCGAGGTGGGAAAAAACCAAACTGACAATCAGGCACTTATACCATGAAACATATCGTATCACACACTTTTTAATGCAGAAACTCACAGAGCCAATGTTAGACATTGGTTTATCCATATGATCATGAATTGTAATTGATCGGCTTTTACTTCCTAAACTAGAAGGAAAAAATATAAGGCGGCCTCTTATAACTTTGTTCAGTGTACATGTAGTTTGGTAGGATTTTATGTAAACACAAATATAGAAGACAATCCCTTTATCGAAAACTGCAGGATGACACATTACGTGGAGCCATCAGATTTAAGCAAATCTTTCGTGCATTTGCAACAAATGTTCCATTTCTATTACATTGAATGTTTTCATTACAGTTTAATATATTTCATAACAATCCCTATGTAGACTTAAGTAACACTAGTATGGCCACCTTTCGGGAAAATAGCTGCTTACCGTATGCCTTTGTTGTATAAGTGGGCAAATAGGTCACTGTATAGGCGGCAACTTTATTTGGCATGTAATGACAGAAAGGCTTTTTTCACTTCCTCTGACCAAAGTCGGTATACACTTTGGTCTTGTCAGAATGTGTGCGACGCCTTATCCTATCTCCTGGATAATATTTATATTAGATTTGGGACCAAGTTATACAGACAAATTGTTGGAATTCCGATGGGTACAAATTGCGCACCTCTCGTAGCTGATTTATTTTTATACTGCTACGAAAGAGATTTAATGGATTCTCTTAACCATGATAATCAAGCTGATGTTATCGAGGCTTTTAATTCCACTTCTAGGTACCTCAATGACCTTTTGAACATTGACAATCCTTATTTTGAAAGTATGGTCAATCAAATTTTTATCTCAGATACCGAAGCCCCCTTTTTAGATCTACATCTTTCTGTTGCAAATGGATTTGTGTCTTCTAAAATTTATGATAAGCGCGATGACTTTGATTTTGATATAGTAAATTTTCCGTTTTTGGATGGTGACGTTCCTCGTCGTGCTTCTTATGGTGTATACATTTCGCAACTTATTAGGTTTGCTAGAGTCTGCAATCATGTTACAGACTTCAACGCTCGAAATAAATCTTTAACGGCCAAACTTCTCAACCAGGGCTATCGGTATCATAAACTTCGAAAAACCTTTTCTAAACTTTATCGTAGACACTATGAATTGATTTCCAAATATAATGTTGGGTTAAAGACGCTTTTAAATGAAGGCCTTTCGGAACCAGAATTTTATGGTGACTTGGTTTACAAATTTAAGAAACTTATAGGAAGTAATGATTTTTGTTTTCAGTTCAGAAAAATCACAACACGTTACAGACGTATAGGTTATAACTTGAATGTTATGCGACAGTCTGCATGCTTAGTTTTTAACCCAATGTAACAAGGTCCCGGCAACAGGCAGTCAGTCTCCTATAAGGGAAGAAAAATAGAAACAAAATTTAAAATTTGTTCGTGGTTTATTCTGGTTGACAAATGGCGCTATAATGCCCGGATGAAAATCCTTAACGATAGTACGTTTCAACCTCATTATAACATGCTTTAAAACAATGCTGTCTTCGACACAATATGGCTTCCAAACTGATTTTTTGGATACATGTCTACAGATAGAAATTTCATTAGAACATAGTTTCACTTATAGCATGATCTATTTAGCCAAACATAGCCTTATAATGAGGTTGGCATGGACACTATTGTGGTACAAAAGTACTAAGCTTCCAAACAATCAAAAGTTCATGGGACGGGGATGGCAGCTGACGAAAACCAGTGACAACTGACATGGGACGGGGATGGCAGTTGACGGAAACCAGTGACAACTGACATGGGACGGGAATGGCAGTTGACGAAAACCAGTGACAACTGACATAGGACAGGGATTGCAGTTGACGAAAACCAGTGACAACTGACATGGGACAGGGATGGCAGTTGACGAAAACTACTGACAACTGACATAGGACAGGAATGGCAGTTGACGAAAACCAGTGACAACTGACATAGGACAGGAATGGCAGTTGACGAAAACCATTGACAACTGACATGGGACAGGGATGGCAGTTGACGAAAACCAGTGACAACTGACATGGGACAGGGATGGCAGTTGACGAAAACTACTGACAACTGACATAGGACAGGAATGGCAGTTGACGAAAACCAGTGACAACTGACATGGGACAGGGATGGCAGTTGACGAAAACCATTGACAACTGACATGGGACAGGGGATGGCAGTTGACAAAAACTATTGAAAACTGACATGAGACGGGGAAGGGTTTACAGGACAGGACTGACAGGGTAAGGACAACAAGTGAAGGTAATGGAGATGCCTTTAGAATCACACTTAACATACTTGAAAATAAAAAAAATATATATATTGCGAATGAGACTTACATCTTTGCTTATCATATCAGTCTACTCAACATATCGCATCAAACATTCAAGTCATGAATGCAAACAATACAGAAATGGCTGCTTATATGAATCTCTTCATGAATTCCAGTAACTGACAAAACACAATGGAATGTGAGAAAATACACTGGAACAGGTAAACAAATATACTTCCGCTTTCATTAAAGCTGATTACCACAAACCGAGCCAGGTTATAACACGGATACTGATGATACTGCTTAAGTCTGATCAGTATCCTTCTTGTAACCAACCAGTAATGCATCTCACAAACCATTAATCCAATGTAACAATATGAAAATAAAATTTCGGCTCATTGTTTATAGTTTGTCTAGGGAATTTTCTATAAATAGCCTATATTCGCATGTACGAACAACTTCAATTAAAGGACATGACTGACACGCTGTGGGTACTCAAAAGAACCAAATGAATCTATCATGAAGTTATTCACATGTTCAAGTACATGTTTATCTCGACAATTACCTGTCTTACCAAAAACACGATCCTGGAACTTTACAGTACTTCCAAACTAGAATGTGTTTATCAGACACCAGGTCAACAATTTCAGTCAAATTAGGCAATGTTCCATTTATTTAAAACATACCTCCACCCACTAGTTTACATGTTAAAATCACTTCCGCATTCTGGCTGTGTTTTATCAAAATTGTGAAAGTAAATCCCGGAACCGCTACCGGGAACTGCACTTCTTGCATAAAATAAGTTTTGGCAAAAACTTATTTACCTCACTGTCAAGTTTTACTTAGTCTATAACATGACATTCATGTATAAAAGGCAAATGAATGGTATTTTGGGTGCTATCTGTACTTTGAAATTTGCAGGCAACAGATTTACATCTCTAAAATAGCCACTTACCAAGTCCATTTCAATCCGAAAAATTAGCCTTTTATCATAAACATCAGTCAAAAATGTGCATGACAATAGCATAAACAAACTCTCATCTGTACAAATAACAGCTTATTTTGGGATGACAACTTACCTTTAAGAGAAGAAAAATAGAAACAAAATTTAAAATTTGTTCGTGGTTTATTCTGGTTGACAAATGGCGCTATAATGCCCGGATAAAATTCAGTCGCGCTTGATTTAGCGGCATCGTTCAAAAATAGAATAGAACAGAACACAAGTTCTATTCTCCTGTTCTATCCATTTTTGAACAATGACCGACCCTCAGTCCTGGAATTTAAAAAAAAAATGTCCCCAGAATAAACCTGCTCACATTCTCCCCTTGAACGTTAAATAGCACCCGCCATTTACTTATAGAACAATTCACATATTAACAAAATCAATCTGTTTCAAAATTGACTAGTATGTTCAAATAAATCACAAAATGTGTGAGTTATCATTGACTAGAAAATTGAAAAGTGAATTGTATCAAATTATATTATGTCTACAAAATAACTGAACACCCCTTGTACATATGTATAAAATTTTGAACAACCCTTGTACAAAATTACAATATGATTCATCTGATTTGATTGACTTGACAATCATTATGTACAAAACCAAACCCAGAGATATCAAAAAAGTACAAGTAGGAAAAGATCAGGAAAAAGCGCAATCAGAAAAAGACTCCCACTCCAAAAACCAAGGTGGGAAAAAACCAAACTAACAATCAGGTACTTATACCATGAAAACATTTCGTAAGCCGAATGAGCAGCTATTTTCCCAATAGGTGGCCACTCAGTTACCTTAACTTAACTAAAAATTTTGCAAACATACATAAGGCGCCAACAGCACAAAATATTTAGAACACCAAGACATAAAACAAAAAGAACCACCACAGAAGTATCGACTTGGAACGATCAGTAACACAAAGTTACTGGCGGGTTTAAATCGATTTTACACGGCCGTAACCTCACCCTCAGCTTCTGCAGTGGTTCATAACATTAAGTTAGTTCTTCGGTCCTCGTGGTGAATCTCTAACTAGTAAATGAATCATCAAGAACAAACAAATAAATCATGATAAACATCCTGATGAATCAAAAGCCAGGACTCACACATTCAGTAAGCTGCCCGACGATGGAGATCCCTGGGCGCAAAATAACTTACTAACTCCGGAGCTAAAGAAAAACATCAGTTGGGCCCCGGTGGGCCAAGCAACAGACAAGAAGCTCCGGCCCCAACCAACTAAAATGAATAGCTTTAAGTCGGGGCCATCATAGAGTCTGACGCCTGACCCACCGGCGTGCAATTAAAGAAGGCAGCATAGTTATCAACCGTGATTGGGTCCAGGGATCTCCATCGTCGGGCAGCTTACTCAGTCTGTGAGTCCTTGTTTTTGATTCATCAGGATGATTATCATGATTTATTTGTTTGTTCTTGATGATTCATTGACTAGTTAGAGATTCACCACAAGGACCGAATAACTAACTAAATGTTATGAACCACTGCAGAAGCTGAGGGTGAGGTTATGGCCATGTAAAACCGGTTTAAGCCCGCCAGTAACTTTGTGTTACTGATCGTTCCAAGTCGATACTTCTGTGGTGGTTCTTTTTGTTTAATGTCTTGGTGTTTAAATTTTTTTTTGTGCTGTTGGCGCCTTATGTATGTTTTCATATTTTTAGTTAAGTTAAGGTAACTGAGTAGCCACCTATTGGGAAAATAGCTGCTCATTCGGCTTACGATATGTTTCATGGTATAAGTACCTGATTGTAAGTTTAGTTTTTTCCCACCTCGGTTTTTGGAGTGGGAATCTTTTTCTGATTGCGCCTTTTCTTGATCTTTGCCAACGTGTACCTTTTTAAAAACTAAGCATGCAGACTGTCGCATAACATTCAAGTTATAACCTATACGACTGTAACGTGTTATGATTTTTCTAAACTGAAAAGAAAAAGCATTACTTCCTGTAAGTTTCTTAAATTTGTAAACCAAGTCACCATAAAATTCTGGTTCCGAAAGACCCTCACTTAAAAGCGTCTTTAACCCAACATTATATTTGGAAATCAATTCATAGTGTCTACGATAAAATTTAGAAAAGGTTTTTCGAAGTTTATGATACCGATAGCCCTGTTGGAGAAGTTTGGCCGTAAAAGATTTATTTCGAGCGTTGAAGTCTGTAACATGATTGCAGTCTCTAGCAAACCTAATAAGTTGCGAACTGTATACACCATAAGAAGCACGACGAGGAACGTCACCATCCAAAAACGGAACATTTACTATATCAAAATCAAAGTCATCGCGCTTATCATAAATTTTAGAAGAAACAAATCCATTTGCAACAGAAAGATGTAGATCTAAAAAGGGGGCTTCGGTATCCGAGATATTGGCTTTAATCAACTTTAGTTCAGATGGATAAATTTGATTGACCATACCTTCAAAATAAGGGTTGTCAATGTTCAAAAGGTCATCGAGGTACCTAGAAGTGGAATTAAAAGCCTCGATAACATCAGCTTGATTATCATGGTTAAGAGAATCCATGAAATCTCTTTCGTAGCAGTATAAAGATAAATCAGCTACGAGAGGTGCGCAATTTGTACCCATCGGAATTCCAACAATTTGTCTGTATAACTTGGTCCAAAATTTAGTAAAATACAGCTCTTTACACTGGGTTTAACAGAATCTCTTCAAATACACAAAACTGCCTTAAATAAAATTGTTCTCAATTGCTATGCTTCTGTAACAAAACACCTCACACATAACACCTCTTATTATAGGTCATATTCCTCAATTACTCATAAAAGCTTGTAAACAAAACTTTAATTCTGCAACTACAGGCTTTACCCCATATAAACATGAAACATCAGGTGGCCAGCCCTAGTTCAGTTACAATCCCATATAGGAAATTATTGCATATTCTAAGTTAAGCATTCAAATTTTGACTCTAACAAAATGTAATTTTCTTTGCACCCAGTCCCACTTCTGATGTCCAGCACAACAGCTCATCCAACAAAAATCTCACAAATTACATGCCACATTTCAGCAGTCAAAATGAAAATGAGGAATTTCATATTTTAAGTAACATCTGAGAACAAGTATCATGGCAAAATCAAATATTTACAACGTATCTAATAGACTTCCATAATTTACTACACCTAGATTGCCGTCAACTTGAGATCTTCCCATGGCAAGGGTCTCTGAACTGTTTGTACGTAACTAGGATTCCCGGCTGATTCATATGTAAGCCGCTTTGGAGCCCGTACTGTACGCTTAGGTCTAACTGTTGGTTCCGTCTCTTCACCTGAACTACTACTTGGATTTTCTACAGAACTCACCTCTTCATCCTGTTCTTCAGCAATCTCTGAGTTACTGTGAATCTCCAAGGATTCAGAATCCTCACTAGATTCTTCCAGATTCACTAATGTCTCGATTTCATAAGTTGCGTCAAGAACAATTATAGAAGTGGTGCTGTCAGGGGCTGTAGGACAGAATGGTTTTGCGTTAGGATTTAGAGTTGTTCCATCAAACCAGACAGTATCAGAGTCACTAGAGGTTGCCCTACCTGGATTCCACTCAACATTTGACTGATTCGTCTTTCTGGCATTGCGCTTATTCCGTTCAGTTCTACTTACCAATTTCTTCTTTTTCACATTCTCAGGGACAGGCAGATGATTGCACTGATACAGAAGATTTCTGTGTAGTCTTCGCATGGATCCAATGCCATCCTCTCTTTTAACCTCATAGATTTCCCAACTTCCTCAGGACTACATAAATGTGGTGTTCCCAATAGGAACGCAACTTACCAGAACCACCAGTCTCATGGTTTTTGACCAAAACTCTATCTCCAGGTACCAGTACAGGGCTGATCAGACCAAAATTATGACGGTGCTTGTTTCTTTCCGCTAACTTACCTGCGTTTTGGGATGCTATTTCATATGCCTCCTGCATCCTTTTAGCCCATTTTTCAGCATAGGTCATACGTGTGACTTTTCCTGACTGATCAGACTTACCCACATTAATAAGCAAATCTACAGCTAGTCTAGGATGCCGGTCATAAAATAGATAATATGGAGAGAATCCTGTTGCGTCATTCTTGGTACAATTGTATGCATGGACCATTTTGTTCAGGTGTGATTTCCAGTCAGATTTTCTTGTTTCTGGAAAAGTTTTGAGCATACCCAGAAGACTACGGTTAAATCTTTCGACCTGGCCATTGCCTTCTGGATGATATGGCGTAGTACGCGACTTGGAAATACCGCAGAACTTGTTCAGCTGATCAAATAACCCATTTTCAAACTCACGGCCTTGATCATGATGTATGCGATTGGGCAGACCAAAATTCAGTATGTAATCATTGTACAGCTTTTCAGCAGCAGTCTTACTTGACTTATTGGTTGTAGCATAAGCCTGTGCAAAGCGAGTAAAACCAATATGTACTCGTATCCGCCTTTTGCTCTTTCTAAATGAAGGAAATCCATCGAGACTAATTCCATAGGCCCTGAGGTTTCAATATTTTTCATGGGAGCTCTTTACCCTAATACTGGCTTTTTATCTATCATACATGTACATTCTTGAGTCACATACCTCTGTATGATGGCAGCCATTCTTGGCCAATAGAATCTATCACGAGCCAACGTTAAAACACGTTCATGTCCTAAATGGCCCATCTCATCATGTAATTCCCTCATAACAAAACTCTGGTATTTCAACGGCAGCACCAATTGCTTAACTATACCTTCTTTTGGTTGACTTATCACCCTTCTCAGCAGTCCATCACTGTCAATGCTAAGTTTCGACCATTCTCTCAGTAAAATCTTGCTATCAGGAGCAAATCTTTTGTGATCTTTGATAGGTGGCCTCCTATTTTGCCGCACCATCTCCTTCACTGGTCCAATTACAGAGTCATCATCTTGTGCCCTACTTAAAATGGAACTATCAATACTCACTCCTGTAGTCAAAGGTTCTGATTCAGAGTCAGTCTCCTCCCAATATGCTCCAAGGGACATAACTCCGACCTCACAAGACTGTTCCTGGACATCTACTGCCCGAATTTTGGTTTCTGTTGCATCTCGTGGTAATTCTGCTGAATACTCACCTTTAACTTTCTCCAAATCTAGAGGCATCCTACTCAGCCCGTCAGCATCCCCATTTCTAAAACATGGTTTAAAATATACCTTGAAGTTGAAGCCTGCTGATTTTGAGACCCAGCGCAGTCGTGTGGCATCTAATTTTGGACATGTAAAAATGTACTGCAGAGGATACTGTCACTATAAACAGAGAACTCTTCAGCATTAAACAAATAGTCCCTGAACCTATCAGATATTGCCCATTTAAGTACTAAAAACTCTAATTTACCAGAATGCATATGGTAGTTTTTCTCAGCAGGAGTTAGGGTCCTTGATGCAAAAGCTACAACTCCCTGTTTACCTGTACTCTGCTTTTGGTATAAAACAGCACCCAAGCCTTGATGACTAGCATCAATATGGAGAGAAAACGGGACCTGAAAATCTGGGTAAACCATAACCGGAGACTGCACCAAACAGTCAATAAGTTCCTCCAAAATTCCTTGGTGCTTATCTGACCACTCAACTTTCAGGTTTGATGGTAACTGACCATTCTTAATTTTATGTACCCTACCTCTTTCCTTCGGCTTGCTTTGAATTGAGGTACTTTCATCCTTCTTCTGCAACAGATCATAGATTGGTGCAGCCCGTCTTGAAAATCTGAAATGTACGTTCTAAAATAGCCAATAAAACCCATTAATTTCCCACAGTGCCAGGTTTCTTCTCTTTCAGGTGGAGCACAGCTTCTTTATCTTTTGGATCAATGCAGTGTCCTTCAGAAGTAACTAAATTACCTAGGTATCGGACTTGATTCCTGAATAGCTCACACTTGGTCGGCTTTAATTTAATACCCTTTGATTTGAGTTTTAGCAAAACCAGTCTGACATGTTCTAAATGGTCCTCAAAAGAAGGACTGAAAACCAGCAAGTCATCCAAGTATGGCAGGCATATCTTGTCTCGCAAATCCTCCAAACAATCATTCATAAATTGCTGAAATGTTCCTACCGCCCCACTTAAACCAAATGGGATTTTATTCCACTCATATAAACCCCAAGGAGTAACAAATGCGGTGTACTTTTTACATTCTTCTGCAATCATACCTTGATGATACGCCTTTCCCTGGTCCAATAAGGACAACCACGTACTTCCGCCAAGACCATCAAGAGCGTCAGATATACGGGGAAGAGGTAACCTGTTCTGAATTGTCTTTTCATTTAATTAACTTACGATAATCTACGAAAAGGCGTAGACTGCCGTCTTTCTTCCTGACACATACTATTGGACTGGAATAAGGAGACTTGGACTTTCTGATCCAACCTTTACCTATTAAATCCTGTAGATAATCTTTCACCTCCTGGTACAATGGTCGGGGACATGCATGATATGAACTATGCACAGGCTGATTATCTGTAAGCTCTATCTTTATTTGTGATAGTTCGTCTCTCACTAATGAGAAAGACCATCATTATTTCTTGAATAGTGCTGATGTGTGTTGGTGAGTTCTTTGATGGCTGACTAGGCCAATTCTGGCTCTAAACTGTCGGTTGCAAGTAGAGCAAGTCAATGTCATAGAGTCTGCTGGTGGCACATTTGTTTTGGCTTTGCGCTCTCTTCGCTTTCTTTCAGCTTCACAGATTCTCTTCTTTTCATAGAGAGCTGCTCCTTTGTTGATGAGACCTCGCCACTTTGATCGCTCCTGTGCAGTCTGTTCCCAGGACCCCATTGGTATTTCGAAATCCTTCAGAGAGGCTTTGAGGGTGTCTTTGTAGCGTTTCTTCTGGCCACCTTGAGAGCGCTTTCCCTCCTGTAGTTCTCCATAGAAAACTTTCTTTGGAAGTCGCGCATCAGGCATTCTTATAACATGGCCAGTCCATCTTAGCTGTGCTAGCTTTAAGACTGTATGCATGCTTTGCATCCCTGCTTTCCTCAGGACCTCTGTGTCTGGAATCTTGTCCTGCCACTTGATTTTTAACAACTTTCTCAAACAGCTTAAGTGGAAATGGTTAAGTCTCTTTGCATGGCGTTGGTATACTGTCCAGGTCTCACATGCATACAAGAGGGTTGGCAGTACCACAGCCATGTAGACTTTCAGCTTGGTGTCAAGCTTGGTTCCATTTCGCCCCCAGACATTTGCACGGAGTCTTCCGAATGCCACACTAGCTTTTGCAATTCTGGCAGTGATCTCATCATCAATATGAACTGCTCTGGAGAGAGTGCTTCCCAGGTAGGTGAACTTGTCAACAACTTTCAGTTTTTGCCCATTCACAGTGATGGTTTGTTCATTATATGGTTTTCCGGGGGCTGGTTGGTGTACAACCTCTGTCTTTTTTGTGCTGATTGTGAGATCATAGTTATCAAATGACTGTGAGACTTGATCCATGGCTCTTTGCATTTTTGCCTCTGTGTTGGCATTCTTATCCATATCATCTGCATAGAGGAGCTCATCTAGCACACCAGTCTGGACCTAAGTTATGGCTTGCAACCTTCTGAGGTTGAATATGTTGCCATCAAAACGGTACCTGATTGGAAAACCAGTGTCACTGTCCTGAAAAGCATCCATAAGCATGGCAGAAAACATCATGCTGAACAGTGTTGGTGCCAGAACACAGCCTTGTTTGACCCCATTTGTTACTTCAAATGGTTCAGAGAACTCTCCATCATTCTGCACACGTGCCTGCATGCCATCATGAAACTGCCGCACCATAGCTATGAATCTGGGAGGACAGCCAAACTTGGCCATGATTTTCCAGAGTCTATCACGACTAACAGTGTCAAAAGCTTTGGTGAGGTCAACAAACGTCATGTATAGATCTACATTCTGTTCTTGGCATTTCTCCTGAAGCTGTCTTGCTGTGAAGATCATGTCTATTGTCCCTCTGTCTTTTCTGAATCCACATTGACTTTCTGGGATAAGTCCCGTCTGATCAAGATGAGCATTCAGACGATTCAACAGAATTTTTGCAAGTATCTTCCCAGCAATTGATAGGAGGGAGATGCCTCTGTGATTGTCACAGACTTGAGGATTTCCTTTCCGCTTGTAGAGGTGGATTATGGATGCATCCTTAAATTCTTGTGGGATAGCCTCATTCCTCCACATACAGTGAAACAACTCTGTCAGTTTCTCTGCCATGGGTAGCCCCCACCCCCCCAGCCTTGTAAACTTCGGCAGGAATTGCATCTGCACCTGGGGCTTTGCCAGATGATAGTTGTTGAACTGCTTTTCTTGTTTCCGTAACGGTAGGAAATTCATCTAACAGAACATTGCACTCTATCTGTGGAAGTCTGTCGATTGCATCCTGATTGATGCTTGATGGTCGATTAAGCACACTATTGAAGTGTTGTGCCCACCTTTCCAAGATAGCTTCTTTATCTGTGAGAAGAGTGTTTCCATCTGCACTGAGCAATGTGGTGGCTCCAGAACTCCTTGGACCATAAATGGTTTTCAGTGCATCATGAAATTTCTTCATGTCCTTTCTATCCGCAAAAGACTGACTTTCTTCTGTTTTCTTCCTCAGCCAGGAATCTTGCATGTCCCTAAGCTTGGTCTGGACTGTCTTACAAATGTTGCTGTAGGCTGCTTTCTTTGATACTGAGCTAGTATCATCTTGATGTGCCTTGTGCAATCGGTGCTTTTCTTCAAGAAGCCTCTGAATTTCGTCATCATTCTCATCAAACCAGTCTTGATGTTTGCGAGATGGATGGCCTAAGGTGCTTGCAGCTGAAGAAAGAACTGTTTTATGGAAAACTGTCCAGTTTTCTTCGGGGTCCTCTGAACTGAGATTCATTGCATCCAGTTGGTTGCAGATGTCTGTTAAGAAATCTTGTCTCATGCTGTCTTTATTCAGCTTTGAGACATCCAGTCTCTTAGGAGCTTTCTTGCCTTGAGGTCGCCTCGCAGGCTGTATTCTTAGGTTAATGCAAGTGCTTGTGTGTTGAGAAATAAGATGACATGCGCTATAAAATTGGATTATAGTGAGGAAGAGGTGCGCAACGTAAACCTCACTCTCTAGTCCTCGCCCAGCTGCGCCCAGAGGCAAGACACAGGTCAAGACGTCTGGAGTTGGGTTTGGATGCAGTGGATGACCGTAACATCTTTAGTGCCTTGTCACGCTCTTCATGTTCCACAACATGTTGCTGTATCGCTTTCTGAACCGTTGAATCAGGTGATTTCTTCCGCTCCATCTACCGAAACAGTCTTTGCATATCTGGACTAGGCATATCCAGACACACGGGTTTGATTTTGGAGTTTCCTTCTCCTAGATGAATTGCTGGCCACAGCTGAAGAGCTCCATCTACCCTTTCTTAGGTTTTGTTTAGAGACCTGTAAACTCCTAGGAGGACTGTCAACCAAGACTAATGAGTTCCCCCTGCCCAGCTAGATTTTTGTGTAGAGAACTAGCTTAACTCCTAGATGAGTTGCCTTCCAAGGCTAACGAGCCCCATCTGCACCGCATGACAACAGGTAGTACTGATTACATGTTACAGTAGCAGTTAAACTGACCTGACCTATATACAATATATAAAGCAAACATTGAAATACAATATATAAAGCAAACATTGGATTATTACGTCAAATTCTTGAAATTCAGGGGTTGTACACGCTATTTTGGGACAACCTACGTACATTGTGGGTACTCGTTAGAACCGCCTCGCCGAGGTGGTTCTGACGTGTACCCACAATCTAGGTTTCGAACAAAAATACGAAAAACATCAAAGTTTTTTTTTCTATTGATTTTTTTACAACTTGGGGAAGTTTTTGTAATGATTTTACCCAGGTCTGTTCTCTGCTTTATTTCTGAAAACTCGCGATTGATTTCCAGATTGAGTTTCAAGGAAAATGATAAACAATAATTATTCTTACCGAAAATGTTCATATCTTCCAAGCTGGCCACTGAGTCTGCGAGAAAGGGGAGGTGATCGATCACTGGTACACCTGACCCTGATTCACAATATGGCGGGTGTGTTAAAATGACGTCACTGGAAACGTGACGCAACTGCATCATGAAGTGACATGCTCTAAAGCATGGACAAAGTTCAAGCTTGGAGATGGTATGCAACGATAATGTTCAATGCATGTCTGATCCGAAAAAATTACCAAATATGCATATTTTGATCGATCACTGGTCCCCTCACTGTCGGGAAACATATTCCGTGTAAGCTATCATTTGTGTACATTAAGTGACGCCACAGGTAAATTCAACAATTCGGACTAAACCTAAGTACAGAAAATTTATGGTGCCGCTTGCGTAAGATATTTGTGAAATATTTTATATATCATATCATATGCAGCATACATTTTTTGGTTATAGTACTGTAAAACTTTTCACGTGTCTTCATCTTGTCGCCGAGAACACTTCGGAAACTTTAAAATTCTGAAGTGTTCTAAATGTTGACAAATGTTTCAAAGAAAGAAAATATTGCTAAATAGTGATTATAACATGTCGCATATGATAGAATATGTGTAAAACATTTCCTCTAAAATGAAAATAGCAACGAGTGATTTCCGAAATTATGAATACAGAATACAAATTTTATTTCTAGTCGGACATTTAAACAAATAAACATTAGATATGTATAGCTATTAACCGACTAAATGCGTAGTACTAACGCTCCCTCTGTCGTTTGATGTAAACACAAATGATAGCAAACACGGAATTTGCTTCCCGACACTGATATATGCTTGTATGCACATGTAGTTGGTAACAATCCTGGTTCTGGGTTATGTACTAATAAAGATATTGATTTGATTTTAAATTAACCAATTGACCACGTCATCACTACTTTTTGTTTTCAGATATACTACTGATCAATGCTGAATTACAAATATCTCCCAGTCCTACTGCCTATGTGTCAGAGAACCACTCATTAACCTTAACATGTACTGTTACCAACCTGACATACAGCTTTATCAGATGGAAGAAGGGGGTAGATTCATATAACATTTATAGATCAAACAACCGATGTCGTGATATCGATGGTAACATTGATGCAGAGCTATATCAGTTCACCTGTAACGGCAACACGTTTACCTGGACAATACGATGGGTAACAAGACAACAACATGGTGACGAGTGGCGTTGTGGGGTTGATGGAGGTACGCCGTCTCCGGAAAGCAAAAGAATTTCAATTTTTGTGAGAGGTAAATACAAAATCACAAGAACTGGAAATTTTGTAGAAAGGATAAATATTCATACTCATACTTAACAAATTATATAAACAAATTTCTCCAGGTGTCCATCTTGCCAGTGACGATTGTTCAAAAACAAAAAGAGTTGTCAATTTATTTCTGAATATTGCAACGGTAAATAAATAACTGAAAGCAGCTGTAATTGTTTTTGTTAAGTTGCTGAAATTACTTATGGTATTCCTTTTTTACAGTTCCTGTAAAGAGTGTAGTTTTCACCAGTCCGGTCGGCACAAGCGTTGCAGTTACGGAAAACGTCCAGGAAGACTTTGTGTGTAGAACATCAGTAGAACGGCCTCGTTCAACTATTAAGTGGTACATTACTGGCAACCCAATGTCACTTGGCACAAGCATTAATACACCATCAGAAGATGACAATCTCTCTTCAACCAGGAGCAGTATTCGCCTACGTTTCAACAGGACTTCTTTTGGTCAACAGCTATTCTGCACGGCATTCAATATTGATGGACAAACTCCCAAAGAGTCTGATAGAAAAAATCTCAGTGTTGAGTGTAAGTTTTGTGTAAATATTCACACTATAATCAGTAGCCTCTATGATGCAGTGATTAAGCTACAAACCATATCATCTTTGACAAGACTAAAGGTCTGACCAGATTCTGTCAGCATTGCATGAAACGCCAAACATATGCTCATTTGCTGTATTAACTTGATTGTAGGTTTCTCAACATTTCTTCACACAAGCAATATCAATGAGTGACCTTTTCAATTGATCGTTCGCTTGTTTGTTGTATTACTTAACATTTATAGTCCTCTCCAGATAGTAAGTTATTCCAGCTACACTGTTCCTTGGAAAGCCTTCCAGAAGCAGATTATCAGCAAACAGTGTCATATTTTTCTACTAACTGTGAATGTACTTCTTAAACACGTAGGCAAAGTAGCCGTGTCTAACTTGGATATTTAAATGATCACATTTGCCTGACAACTATGATGTGCTAACAGCGATTGAAGATTTGAAAAAGCTACCAATTGAGCTTTTGCACCTGATCGTGCATTGGTTTATTAAATGTTATTACACTGCCTTCATACAAATTTAGCACTGAAATGAACATCAAAATGTTTTGATTCTATTGTACTTACGTTTTATTCGATACAAGATTATATACCTTTGTAGAATAATGAAAACTGTACTTTCAACACCAATACAGTATCAAAAAATGATGTGAAAATGTTATCCTAAAATTGGGCGGCACATTTCTACGCGTAATATAAAATGTGAGTTTATTATTATAAAGTGTGATTTTATTTACATAAGTGTGTCTTTTGCACAAGCCATGTGACCTAGATCTTCTTGACAAGAGGCTCGTTACTCTGACAGTCTACAACACTTCTAGACCTGAAAGTCTCAAATGGTTAAGAATACTTTCTGGACTGTTATATTTAGTTTTGTTTTCCACTCCAGTCCTCCAATAATTGTACCCTATTAATATGGACAAGATACAAGATACGAGATACAAGATACAAGAAATTTTATTTTACGTCGGTTTTCATATAACAAACAACATTAGCTCTTAGAGCTATTTTCCGACAAACATAAGTAGAACAACAAATACATAAAAGGCTGCAATGATTAAGAGATTAATGAGCACATACATTATGTCAACTAAAACAGAATTTAAAGCACATGCAATAGCATAAAATAAATTAAAGCAAACATACATATATCACATAAAGCATTTAGTTAGCATGCAGAGCAAATAAAACAAGCAAGTTTAGCACACAGATTTACATGGACAAAAATGTGAAAACGGTACTAAAAGCTGATGCCCTTCCTTGCTGCATGGGCAGTCTACACGAGCACAGGAAGGACAAACAGCATAAACAAAATTCCTAAATAAAAAATAATTATATATATACAAACAAACACCCTTGAAAAAAAAAAAAAAAAAAAAAAAAAAAAAATTGAAACAAACAAGACCTGTGGGAGCCTTGTTTCGAAAACGAAAATTTCCTAAGAATGAAAAGTTGCCGAGAAGGTGTAAAAGTTATATGAAATGGGTATATATATAGCAGTAAAACAAATATATGATCTCAAGAAAACACAAAAAGAGTAATACATACAGAATACATGTAAGAATATTAACTAAAACAGATGCTGGGAAAAAACACAGAAAACAACTACAATTGGCACATTGAACACTTACATTTTGGGCCTGACCAAGTGTGGATCAGCCCTTTGAATTCTTTGAAGCTTTTTGCACATCTGATTTCATTAGGGAGGCTGTTCCATACTCGGGCAGCCTCAAAACGGAAACTGTTCTTGCCATACCTGCTTGTTCTAACTGTAGGGACTTGCAGCATGTTTTCATACCTGAAATTATATTTGTTATCTTTAAATTTAACAAGATCACGGATATATTCTGGTGCAATACCATTCAAGCATTTAAAAGTTTCTAAAGCTATGGATTGCATTCTTCCAAGGTGCAAAGTAGTGGTATTTACACGTTTAAGTAGCTCGTCGTATGATGCTTGGTAGTCATTGTATACAATTCTTAAAGCCCTGTACTGAAGCTTTTCCAATTTCTCAGTATTAGTCTGACTACAAAAATGCCAGACAACTGGACAAAAGTTAAAATTGCTCTTTATAAAAGATTTAAAAACTGTCAATCTGGTATGATCATTTAAAAATTTACAGAGTCTTTGAAGTACATTTAACTGTCTAGCCACTTTTTTACAGATGATTGAAATTTGTGCATCAAATTTTATCAAAACGTCAATTTCTATTCCAAGAAGTTTTACTTGATCTTCACATTTTATTTTGGTACCAGCAATATTGAATTCATTAATTACTGATGATGATTTTTGGCCAACAGCTATTGCTTGGAATTTACCAGGCATCATGTAATTTCATGAAATGGTCTCTTAAAGATGATTTTATGAAGACTTAGAAGACGACTTAGATATTAATCAATGTATTCTGATGGCAGGGACAATTACCATGATGCATTTTAATTGTAAAGCTATAAAATGATATAGGAGTCAAATATGATGTTCCATTCATTAACAATAGCAGTATTGAAAACCGAAGGCTGCGTCCTCGGTTTTCAACACTCGTCTCCCCTCGGGACTAAGCGAATATTAATGAATGACAAAATCATTTTGGTCGCTATTATTGCATAAATTCTGCACAAACGAAAGAAATAATGGTGTTCTATTCTTTACAGCCTCATCACATGTTCATACTCGTAAGTTTTCATTCATATCGAGATTCCTATGCTTGTTTCGTGCGGACTCAGTTACTCATTATTGCCAGGTGTTTTGCGTGACGCCCGGTAACGAGCCACGTATTAACAGAACGTGTGCGAGAATAGCTATATTAATGCATGACTTTCTTTTCATTAATATATGGCTGTTAATATCGTGTGACACGGGTATTTATGTAATAATGTGATATTTATGCTTTCGTTATTCTGTAGATGGAACAAATGGACCTCCTGTTATAGTTGGGTTTACCTCTGGAACTACGTACAAAGCTATACTATCACAACAACAGAGCCTAGTTTGTACAGTTTCTGGTGGAAACCCGGCCCCTAGTCTTACTTGGGACTGTTTCTCTGGTACGCCA
This sequence comes from Rugalucina vietnamica, assembly GCA_964017185.1. Classification (NCBI taxonomy): domain Eukaryota; kingdom Metazoa; phylum Mollusca; class Bivalvia; order Lucinida; family Lucinidae; genus Rugalucina; species Rugalucina vietnamica. The sequence continues at coordinate 53,519,854 of OZ024880.1, read as the reverse complement.
AGGACTGAATCAGGCGGTTCTGGTGAGGTCAGGAAAAGTATTAAGTGGACACCTAGCAGAATTGGATCATCAACATGCAAATGCAAGTCTTACCAGAAAGTGTCTGGTGAACAAATTGCTACACTCAGTGTTGTGGTTTTCAGTAAGTCTATTAATTCTATCATTCAATTTTCAAATAGTGTCTATCAGCAGGTCAACTGCCATGCTTGTCACACACCATGATGTCATACCCATATTCATATCATATACAAAGACATTCAGGAATATCGAACATATTACTGTGTGTTGAATCGAAAGTAGACGGCTTCAGTGTAAACTTATGCCACAACATCAAAACAAGGTGAACGTTCAAACAGTATGTGCGATTTGTATTTTCAGATAGCGATTCATTTGAAAGTGCTATAATACTAGCATTTTAGTTTGAGATGTTACCAAAGTTGATTGTAAGGGACGTTAAATTGAAAAAAAGTGCTATAATACCATGACTTTAGTTTGAGACGTTACCAGAGTTGATCGTGCAGAAACAAGATTGATAATGAAAAATGCAACTGACTGTCGTTAAATTTCCGGACATTGGAGTAAATAAAAGCTATGGGCATTTTATCTAGCCGCTTTCTTTAGAATGTTTACAATAAGGGGGTATAGTGAACATTTAACCCTACAACACCAGCTTGTCCATGTTTAATTTGTTGAGTTTTAATTTCAGACCGACCTTCTTCTCCTGTGCTCTCCATCAGCGGTATACCAGTCAGCGGGACTGTTAAGGTTATACAAGGCAAAAGCATCGTTGTCAAATGTCAGACTTCTGTCAATCTCTCTTCAACATATGCGTGGTCAAATAATGTCAGTGGTCAAAACCTCAGACTTAACAGTGTCAACTTGTCAGATGAGAAGTCATACACCTGTACCGTCACCAGTACTATTGTACCTTCCCAGAACAATAAGGCGTCTGCTTATTTAAGCTTTGCTTTAGATGTACTATGTAAGTAATCAATATAATGACATGCTCTAAAAGTTTTCTGCACTGCTTATATCCACACCTTATTTATGGGTCGTTCTTTGCCATTTTAGTGGTCAAACTATAACTTCGTTAAAGCCATATTTGTCTTTTGATTCGCATATGAGTTTGAATTTTAGCGAAACTGGTAGATACAGGTTCGTTTCATACGTTTAGTAAATAGCGATTTGTTTAAATAAGTAATGGCATAGCAGCACCAGTACTTGAAGCTTGGCCAAACTTTATTGGGTGTTCGCAGATTTGAACTAAACTTATGAAACAAAAATGTACTATACTTAAGGAATAAACAAACGCACCAAATACTTGGGGTTACTAAAAGCATGCTTTGTAATGAAAGTCTGTGGTATAACTGAGCGTCTTATATGAAAACAACATCTAAGCGTCAAATTGCAACCGGTTGAGCCACAATGTCGGTTCTGTATGCTTAATGGCGTACGCGTAACCACACTGACCTACAGTAGCAAACCCTGTAACCATGATCAGTAAATGACAAATTTGAAACCAAAACCAATATTTTGTCTCCAAAACCCCTAAAAGTGAATGCAGATGTAACAACTGATCAGTTGGCAACATTTGGGTATGTAATAGTACGTTTAACGTCACCAACGTCAATCGAGAAAATGAGTCAAAAGCCAGAAAAATTCCTTCGGCATGCGTTATATTCAATAAAATGATTATTTACGTAAACATTATGACCTTTGTACTTCAGACGTCCATAAAACGTCCATTATAACGTCAAAATCCAACATCCTGCATTTTAAAGACCTTCGTTATGTTTTTCAAATTTTCTTATTTAAAAAATGATCAATTACCAAACGTTTGATTACAGTGCGTAAATCGAGTGTTTACTCAAAGCATATTATCCGTTTTGCTCCTTTACATAACGTGATATTCTGTCTAAAGAACGTCAAAATAAATGCTCCGATGATCCATTTATACGGTACCTGTGACGTCACTGTTGATTAAAAAACACGTCGTGTCATATGTTGGTTCGATATATACCCTTTAGGTACAAATAGCCAAACTCGAATAATTTAAATGGCGTAAATTACTCATTTTTCTTTATTGTAAACTTCAGCATTCCGTTAACAAGATTTAACGCAACATTTTGCGGCACCTAAGTATACAATGATCCTAGTCTTTATTGCACATTATCAAGTCGACGTCACGTAACCCACATGCAAAGAATTTGTCATCTTCCCCTTCGCCCCGAAGTTAAAGTCACAATTTGTGTTTTTCATAGTTTTTGACGTTTGTTCGTTAATTTTGTCAATAAAATGACGTTTTCCCATTTCATCACGTGCAAAAAGCAGTCAGTAGGTCATTTCATAAAAGGATTTTATCAAAACATCAAACACATACGTAAAAATTGAAATTTAGTGTGTTGCGTATTTTAATTCCTAATGTATATTACAATCGATCCATAGAAGTTCACTTAACAGTAAACGTGTTCGTGCTTATCTATTTTCAATCTTAAAATAAAACGAAACACCTCGACATCACGATTACTTTTGGCAGTATGTGTCTAGCTATAAAGTAAAGTAACCAACCTTGTCTTTTCCTTTTAAACATGCATTGGAAGATAGACAAATAAATATGTTATATACGTAGGGTGAACAAAAAGTTCGTGGACTTTTTCAATAAAATCAAAAGTACTGACGCGATCTCTCTAAAATTACTACCGTATGTTTGCATTCATTTTAATATAAACAATCGGAGAAAGTTTCAGACAGATCACTTGATAAACGTTGTTGCTATGACAGTTTGTTCGATGGTTGTAAGCGCTACCCAGAGCACGCCAAAACGTTAACGTCATTTGACACCGGGATTTCTGTATATGTTGGCCGAAGTTCCAATAGAAACATTATTTCTCATTCGACTTCAAGCAAATTCTCATATCTTTATTCACCATCCGTGAGTGATTGCAGTCGAAAGTTTAAGGCAAATCGATAGAAAATTTTAGTTTTTATAACACTTTCTGCAACAGACTGGCGTAAGGATTATCCGGGGCATGCCATGCTGTAACGTTGTTTAACGTAGATTGTTTGCTTACGTGTTGTTTTTAACAGCTATTTCTTTGTGATTAACAGTTTGCACATCACTGAACAATGTCGACTGTTTAAGTTCTGATGTGTCTCTGGCTGTTTGTAACAAATTAAACGTTGTTGTACGTTTTATTCGGAAGTCTCGCATAAATTTTTTCGATGTGCGAGCTTCCGCCATTTATCAGTAACGTCATTTTTACTGAAATTTTGCTTAGACTTGTCTTCCAAAAGGTGTCGCTGTAGTGTTGTCTTTTGAATGCGAGGATTTCAATTTCATATTTCAAGCCGAATTATATCATAATCAATATTTCCATAATTTAAGGAGATATGGATGGGGCATTTTCAAAATAGTTTTATATTTATTTATATCAACATGTAAACAGAGATTTTACGGCGTACTCCAGGGTAGCAAACCCAAGTGTTTGTCGATGTAATTTAACCAATCAAAAATGAGATTCAACAAAGAACATTTTACATGAATATTGTCAATAGACCATTATTACACTTGTGAAAATACGAATACAATTGGATGTCAATTAAAAAAGTTGTTAAGAAAGTATTCAAACTTTTTGCTCGTCCCTCGTACTTATATAAAGAAACGCAATATACACTTTAAGTAGCTGTAAGTAGGCTGTGTAATGCAAATATGCGGTGTCATTGAGCTTATTATATGAAAGCAGTATCTAAACGTCAAATTGCAACAGAGTTAGCCACTATGTCGGTTACGTATGCTTAATGACTTGGACGTACCCGAACTGTCTACAGTAGCACACCCTGTAAACATTATCAGTAAAAGTCAACTTTGACCCGAAATATGTTTTGTTTTCAAAACTCTTAAAACATGATTGCAGATGTAACAATTGATCAGTTGGTAATTTAAGGTTATGATATGTGACGTTTAACGTCACCAACGTCAATGGTAAATATGCGTTTTAAGCCAGTAGAATTTTATTCCGCTTGCGTTTTATTCAATAAAATGAGTATTTCAGTAAAATTATGACATTTGAAATTCAGACGTCAATAAAACGTCCATAATAACAATTTCAACCTCGTGTATTCAAGACAACGTAACTCTGGTCTTCTTTTTTTTTTTTTTTTTTTTTTTTTTTTTTTTTTTGAAACAAAAATCCAACTGCCAAACTTTAGATTAAATTACGCAAATCGTGTGTTTCTTCCGTTTGTCCCCAGTTTGCATAACGTCATATTCTGTCCATCGAACGTCAAAACAAACCATAAGGTGACCAATTTCTACGGTACCTGTGGCGTCACTGTTGTTTAAAAAGCATGTCGTGTCATATCTTGGTTAGATATACACCGTTTCAACGCGAATTGTCCTCATCGAATGATGCAAGTGGCGATAATTACTCATTCTTTATTATTGTAATTATGCATTATCAAGTCGTCGCTAGGTAACCCAGCATGCAAAAGATTAAGTATTTTTATCTTCGTCCCGACGTTTACTTTACAATTTATGTTTTTCATGTATTTTGACGTTTTGTCGGTAATTTTATCAAGAAAGTGACGTTTTCGCATTTCATCTAAAACAGTCAGTAAGTCGTTAATTAAAAAGATGTTATCAAAACATCAAATACTTATGAAAAAACTGAAATTCCATGTGTTGCGTGTTATAATTTCTTAAGTATAATTACACTATTTATGCAATGTTATTTACTGCAAAGTCGTCATTGCGGGAGCTCAATGTAAATTATCATTTTATGGTCAATTCTATTTCAGTTCCACCCAGCACTCCAGTTTTGAAAGTTGGAACACAAACTCTGTCTGGCGAGTTATCAGTTGTCGAAGGTGATCTCACCCAAGTGATATGTGAGTCCACCAGTGATCCCGGACCACCCACGTATACGTGGACAGGGCAGTCATCTGGGTCCGCTATACCGCTAGTCCACAATATACCATCAACAGCATATAAAACATGTACAGCTATTAATACAATGATACCAACCGACGGTGCAGGAACAGCTGAAACAAAGACTGAAAGCACAGTACTGCATATCATTGTCATGAGTAAGTACATATTAAAATACGAGCTGTCGCATGACAACATGTTCGACTGTATTTTGCTTTTTTTCAAATAACAGGACCAACTCGAACCATAACCCAAATCAAAAGGTTTATAACGACAGCCGGATAGGGACTTCTTAATTCTGACCTGTTAGTTCTTACTTCCGCCTCTCAAGGGACGTAAAGTCAAGCCGCATCATGTCAAGTCAGTAGAGCCGTGTCAAGTTACGTCAGTGGACGTCAAGTCGCGTCAGATTAGGTCAGGTCATGAGGTCATGTGACGTCACGTCAAATAACGTCACGGAAATTCAAGTCACTTGACATTTCACGTCACTTCAGGTCAAGTCATGGGTCGCAAAATTACATCCCGTCTTTAGAAATCGCTGAACGTAAGAAGATGCCCATCAGTGACGTTACAAAAGATAACATTACGAAACGGACTTCGAATTTCTGACTTCTTAGATTTTTCTTCCGACTTCTTCCGATTTCTTACTTCCGATTTTTTAGTTCCGACTTATTAGTTCTTACTTCCGACTTTTTGTTCTTACTTCCGACTTCTTATTTCCGACTTCTTGGTTCAGACTTGTTACTTTTTTATTTCCGACTTCTTGGCAACACCACTGACCCATGTAATAAGGTCACAGTGACCTACAATCACTTTCATTCTATAGAACTGGTCATACTCGCTCAAAGTGTAAAAAGTATGTTCATAATCCCGTTGAGTTCAAAAATATACGGCACAATCACTGAACCATGAAATAAGGTCTCAATGACCTAAAACCACTTTGGAATCAAAGGTCTGGTCGTACTCACACATAATATGACCATATACTCATTGAGTGTGAAAATATAATGCACAAACCTCTTACCTTTGAAAAGTGACCTATTTCCACTTTTGGTTCAAAGGTCTGGTCGAACTCGATCATAATTTGAAAGAAACAATGTATGTTCATATTCCCATTAAGTGTGAAGATAAAAGGCAAAATCACTTAACCATATGAAACTATGCTTATAACCATTTTTGGGTCAAAGGTCTTGTCCTATCTACCCGTACTGTGAAGAAAGTATATTCATATACCAATTGATTATCAAGTTATAAGGTGAAATCATGAACTAAGATCTTAATGACCTATAAGTATATATGTTAGGGTCAAAGGTCCAGTTCTACTTTTCAATTGTCTGACAAAAGTTTGATTACTTTTTGAATGTCAAGTTATAAGGCAAAATCACTGGACCATGAAAATTAGGTAAAGACGTCCGGTCACAAGGTCGAAAGATAACTGACAAAACATCTTACTTAAAGTTGTTTCTGTTAAGCAATGAGTAACAAAAATTTAAAATGTTCTAGACTTTGACCTCTAGCCCCACCCCTGACACGGACTCAGTTATAAGCTACCGAGTATCAATGGGTATCAATGCTTTCGGATGAGTGGTTGTCAAGAAATGGACGCCAAGAAAACAGTATCACAGAATAGCCATTTTTGAAGGTGTTCTAGATTTTAACATCTAGCCCCACCCTCTGGGCTAGACCCAGGGATCTGATGCGATGGAATGAAAGATAACCCTAAAGGGCATCTATGGTTCAAGTACGCATGCTTTCTTATGAGTGGTTGCCAAGGTATGGACTTCCCGAAAACTATACCGAAAAAGTGACGCCCACACGAATGGGGAACGGGACCGCGGACGACTGATGCGATTACAATAGCTCTATGCACATGGTGCAGTCGAGCTAACGATTCATGTGAGATCAATTCAGTACTGAAAATATCATAGTCAATAGTATTGAAATATTAAAAAGATGTGGTTATATTTTATGAAACATTATGATAATATGGTGATCGAACATAATTGGTCCATTCATTAACATTCGCTAGGTCCCATGGAAACTGTTGCAAAAACTCCCCGATCACTATTATTGCATACATTTTGCAAAAACGAAGAAATAATGATGCACTGTATTTGACAAGTAAAGTGTAGACACATTTTCATATATGTAAAAGCAGACATTCGTATGCTCTTTTTGGGCGGACTTCAGTTACTCATTAATAGCACGTGCCTCGAGTGGCGCCCAGTAAAGAGCATAAATAAATGTTATGTTTAAACAGCACGTGAGCACGTGAGCAAGTGAATAACCTCATTGATACATATTTTTCTTCATCAAACTACGCCTATTAAGATAGTCTGTAAAATTAAGCATGTCTTCCGTTTGCAACTTAAGTGTATTAAAAGGTGCAACAGAAATAAAACTTGGTTCACTTGTAAAACAATTATGCACAAACATATTTTGAATAGTCCTTTTACATATGCAAGGGAGGTATTCCATACACCTTAAAACTGAAAATCTAGCAAAATGGTTGAATAAACTTTAGAGTAAGGTGATCAGTTTTGTATACTGAACAATTTTGTTTTCGTTTGGTGCATTCTAAAGGAACAATAATCAATTTAGATTTTTGGGGGAAAATAGTGACTTCCCTAGCTGACATTTTCGCAATGAAAACAGTGCTGTTCAAAAATATGTTTTGTCATAATTATTTCATTTGTTTACTGATTAAAATGCAGTATTTTTACGAAAACATGCCTATGTAATATACGGATTTTTCTTAATTTGTAAAAATAGAAAATATTCATTGGAAAATTTTTGATATTGTTCTTATTTTCGCTCAACACATAGATTGTGGGTACACGTTAGAACCGACCCTTGGAGCAAAAATAAGAAAAATAGGTATACCCCTGCATACCCCAGTTTTGCTATATAAAAGTGGGGTTCAATGGGGTAAACATTACACGGACATGTTTTCGTGATGCTGAATGCAAGATGATGACATGGGCATGGTATTTTTCTTAATGTGTTTTTTTAGAAGAGTGTGATTTTGTAAAAGGCGGTTTCTGGAAGATGGTGTCTGTACAGTAGAATAAGCATTTTCTTCTGGTAAATTGACACCCAACGAAAATCCGTTTGCAATGATATTAGGTATCTAAAGACATTAAACCGTGATGTATCATTAATTTCAGAGAGGTTCATTCTTATAGCATTCATTTAACCTTCATTTTCTTACAGCCAGACAGATAAGTACATACCAAAACTGAATAAAGCATTAAATAAATTATGTTTTGTTATTTTGCAGAAGGTCCTACTACACCCACATTATCATACAGATCAGCAACTGGCAGTACTACACAGCTGACAAGGGAACAACTACGTGTCATCAAAGGAACATATTTCTCCCTTGTTTGTTCAGGATCCACAAGTATCCCCGCTCCATCTTACAGGTGGTCCGGCAAGATGTCATCAAATACTAATACTATCTCATATAACAACATTGATACCGAAGATAATGGTCAGCACACGTGTATTGTGGAAAATACAATGAGGAGAAGTGTTGGGACACTTGCATATGGAAACAATAGCAACCACGTTGTTATTGAAATTTTAAGTAAGATTTACATTAGATGTAGTATTGAAAGGTTTATATGGAAACTATAGCAATCAGTTTGTAATTTAAATTTTTCGACACTGTTGCATTTTCGCGAAGTCATTTTTTAAAAGTTCATATTTACTGCAAGCTCGAAACATTTTATTCTTGACATTGTCTCTACCAGTTATAGTTTATGCCAGTCTTTTTAACATTTCGTTAAAAAACGACCAGAAAAGAAGGTATTGAATTTATGTTTACAAAATGAAGTCGACTTTCTGGCAAATTTTACGCTAACCTGTTGAATTCAGATTCACCGTATTAGTAGATAAAGCATCAGAATGCGCCGTATGATTTCGAAAAATGATCAGTTAATAATAGAAACGCTTTTTTAATTAGAAAAATGTCGACCGACTTTCCCAAAACACCAAATCACTAACAAAGTCGACCCAGGGGTACAGAAGCGCCGGGTCAGGTGAAGTGACGTCATTACGGTGTCTTGTGCATGAACGTTTGACGTCATTTTTTTTGAAAATTAAATTACAAAAGGATCAATGTTTATTTAAACTAAATTTCATTTCAATCAGTTGACGCAAAATAATTATAGAGCATTTTTATACGTATTTCGCTCCTCGTATTATATCCTATAAGTTTGTAAGGTAGCATGATTTTCTAAACTGAAAAGAAAAATAATTTCACCCTATAAGTGTCTTTTTGTAAACATTTAACATAGACTGTCACTATTTTCCCGGAGAAAGAATAAATTCGTATATGCTTTTTTCCTAGGAAAGATGAAATATTCTTATCAATAGTCACTTAGTTGCAATAAAGGACCCAGATATGCTCACATACTATGCTGACGAGGTTTAAAAAAACTACAGCACAATTCATTTTATGTTCGTAACTGTTTCGGAAAATATATATAAGATGTACTAAATTGGCGAAGGTAGGTTTCGAACCCGCAGACTACGGCTTCTGTGCCTAGCTATACAGGGCCATCGCCTCTACCGACTGCGCTACTACGCTCCTAAATATATATATAAACACCTGCTGAAATAAGATTTCGGGAACAGAATTATCCTTATCATTTATTGGTAATTATTCAAACGATCCTTGGTATCACAACTAGTTTATCAATGACGTTTTGGCGGCTTCGCGCCTCGGTAGGGTCTGCGATCCTTTGTCTTGAAGTTCACATTACACTTGTTATTGGTTTACTGACACATCTGGGATACAATAACCAAATGATTTTGAATCCACTTACAGTATTGTGCCACGAAGATGACATCGACGGATGACGCAATCAAGCAAGACGTGGCCTTTCAGTACATGTATACGTTTGTCACTCTAATGCAGCTTATCAGCTCCTCCATCATCAATGTTGTTTCGTCTTCAGAGATTAAAAACATAATGAGGTATATGTTTGTTTTCGAAGTATATATACCAATAGTGGTCTCATCGTGACACAGTCGTGACAATCACCAAAAAGTCAAGCCTAAAATCGTCAAATATCGCAACACATCATATCAGTTCTTGAGAATCGTACCAGAACGCATCTACGCGTATCAGTTTGTATCAAATCGCGGTTACGTATCGTGATAATCGTATCAGATCGCATTAGAATCGGGGGCTTAATCGTAATAATCCTATCGGATCGCAACTAATCGTATCTATCCGGGACCAATATCTTGTCACCAGATTTTGACCGATCACCACCCTATCGCATAAGATCGCAACAGATCGTATCAAAACGCAACAACTCGCAACAGAACGTCAAATTTTGGCAAAATGTCCCAATGAGCTACGATTTGTCAATCATGGCATTCGTAACAGATCGTGCTCTAGTGTGAAAGCCGCATAACACTTTGTTTCAAAAGTGACAATGTTGTGCTTACCTCTTGTAAACGTAAAGATACGTCATTTTCATTTCAGACAAACTCGACCATCACTAAAAGGCGAACCCTGTTTTAATTAGTTGGCCTTTGCATTGGTTCGAACAAACAAACATTGTCCTGGCAGTTTTGGCAAAAATGATTTATTTTTCAATTGGTCCATGTATTCAAGGTATTTAAAGGGAAAGGCTAGGTTGAAATACAATGTGGTACACGCTTTATTAAAATTGGATTGAAATTAAGAAAGTTACATTGGTCTGAATATTTATTAATTTCAGTTTAAGGAGGCCGCCATCTTGGATATTCAGTAGGCAAGATGACGTCATAAAGCCCTGATTAATGTTTTTACTATTGATTTACTATCAATTCTGGACATATTTCTTCATGTACGTTTTGGTTAAGTTTAGGTAACTGAGTGGCCACCTGTTGGGAAAATAGCTGCCCATTCGGCTTACGATATGTTTTCATGGTATAAGTACCTGATTGTTAATTTAGTCTTTTCCCATTTCGGTTTTTGGAGTGGTAATCTTTTTCTGATTGCGCCTTTTCCTGATCTTTGCCTACTTGTACCTTTTTTTGAAATATAACATTTATTCATTGTTTATGGTTTTACAGGTTTTCTGATGAAATATTCAAAATTGCGACCAAAAGTCACTTCGTTCCAAAAATTTAAAATAACAATATTCACTTATATTTTGGTCGATTTGCACACAATTTGCACCAAAATGCACCAAAATATTTGCTTCGATCAGTTCTTTAGTTTCAAAGGTATTGTTGTTGAATATTGCGTTCTCCTTTATTCAAGTCAGTGACGGATGGGCACCTTTCACAGGATGCACAAATCTTTTAGTATGTTCACGTTGGATTTTGACTAACCTGAAACGTTTTCGATCCAAGTTTGTGTCTCTATATGAGTAAGTCATAATGAATGCGTTTGCGAAAGTGTGGCCTACTACAGTCACGCAGTTTTCGAAAACAAAACACAAATATTTGGTGTAGCGTTTTTTTAACCTCGTCAGTATAGATGTTTAATTTGATAGTCTCTTTTGCTCATATAAAATTCATCATCTATCTTTATTATCTATGGGGCCCCTGGATAGCTCAGTCGGTAGCGCGTTTGGCTTCTGACTAGCTATGTACCGCTGCCGTGCAGGTTCGAATCCCACTGGCGACGCCAGTAAAAACTATCAATTATTGAAAAAAACAATCAATGGTTCCTGCATCAGTATGTACCGATGGTTTGACTGTCACCTTTTCACAGGGTATTTTCCCGACCGAACGTCGAGAACTGCCCTGGTTTTCCCCCGACACTAGACAGTCGGCGTCTAAGAAGCAAAATTGCTTAGCTAAGTAGAAATGCTTAGCTTGACGTCTATCTCCAGCAAGTTAATTGTGGATAAAAACAATTACAGCTTCGCCAGAGGTTTACCCACTACACGACCATATAATAATAGAAAATCAGCCATTAATTGTACAGTGCACAGCGACTGGGAATCCACTGCCAACAAGCTACACATGGACAAGATCCAACAGCAATTTTAAACAAACACAATCCATCATGACAATCTTGCATACTAGAAGAGACGACGCTGATTTATACAACTGTACTGCTAGAAATAAACTGGACCCAACAGTTGGAGGCCTTACTTATGGTACAGCATCCAGGAACATGAATGTTAGAATATTGTGTACGTATTATGCACTTATAATTAATATATATATTTACTGGTCTCTGCATGCCCTCTTCATATTTGATAAATTGTAAATGAAGACTACAGAGATGTTCATAGGTAACAAGTTTGATTTCTATACTTCCAATTTATGTTTTGGATTAATTACTTTCACTTTGCTCATAAGCCCATGATAGGCCCGTTATAACGACTATCAATGATGACACACCTAATGAAGGCGAACCTTATAAACTGACTGACCACCGAAGACTACCGATAACTAGTACACGGTTTGGAAGGTCTAAGTCGAAAGGGAGGCAACGTCCCGCATGGCCATAGCTGTAATTTGTGATGCATAACATTAATTTAAATCAAGCAAAGATAGTTGCTGCCCCCCGCCCATTGGGTCCTATAGAAATAGATGGGCTGCATGTGTCTCCAGGCAAAACTTCTACACTACTAACTGACCACCTGATTACTGGTTAACCGCTTATATCTGAGCTCACCCAAGAAAAGTGCTTCAAGTCAAACATATAAGCCTTATTGGCTTAGTTAGGTGATTATATTTGAAGCACTATTTTGATGTCATAACGTCCTACTTTTGGGTTAAAGGCCCCATAAAATGGAGGCAACGACCCGACTGGACTATAGCTGTTGACTGGGACGCTAAGCCACAGCTCAAACAAACAAACACATGTTTTTATTATATTAAACTTAGAAAGAAAAAGATGGATAATTAAAAGAGATAATGTGACTACTTGTAATATATATACATATTAACTGCAACTAGAAAAGTGTTCAACCATCTACTTCAACTGCATTTAGTTATTAAGATGTCTCGATACCATTTTTGTTGAAAAATAAACCTATTTCTTTTAGACAGCTTAAAATATAAATGATGCGACTCGAAAAGCAAAATATGTGTGGTTAAAAGGTTATCGATTTTCGAAAGTGAGAAAAATAGACTTTTTGAAAAAATAATCAATTTATATTTCACGGAATATATCAAAACTATGTCAACGGAATGTGTTTTAAACAGTAAATGTAATCATAAACTATTTGCTAAATAATGAAATTGAAAGGTAAAAACCCGGGGGTAAAAATAATATATGCATTCTAAGCCAAAATACTTTTTTTTTTTTTTTTTTTTTTTTTTTTTTTTTTTTTTTTTTTTTTCAAAATTTTTAACATATTTGTCTAGAATATCTCCGAGAATATACTTAGAATAACAAAAAGACTGATTTTGGAAAAAGGGAATGATTATCAAATAAGATACTGTATAAATTGATAGGTCTTTCCAAGCCTTTTTAAGCTGCTATAAGCATTTTCACACACGCATCCCTTGCAAAAATGAATATCCCGGCGTAAAATCAAACCTCATAAAAACTTTTCAAAACTATTTTTAAAGCTTGTGACGAATGGATGTTTAGATTCGAAAATTATCAATGTGATGAAACATGTACCAAAATTGGTGAATTCTGATAAATATTAGATGAGATACAAGGCCCAAACCACCACCTGTCGTACATCTTGATCATATAGCTTAACTTAAATGTCAAAAATATTATTTCCCTTTCAATTCCTGAGTTAGACGAGGCATTCTAGTTATAGAATTTAAAACATATGTTCAGTTATTAATAATCTTGGCTCAAGTCCATTATAAGACTAAAATAGTTCGGTGTACTAATGTTTTAATGCGCATAATTGATTTACTAATTAATTTGTTATGTACGAATATGGCATACATAAACAGCAGTCCAAACATTATAAGCACAATCATACACTTATCACTGCGAACTATTTTAACAATTCTGACATGACAGGTTGACAGGTTGACAGGGTTGACAGGTCGACAGGGTTGACAGGTCGACAGGTTGACAGGTCGACAGGGTTGACAGGTTGACATGTCGACAGGGTCGACAGGTTGACAAAACGACATGGTTGACAGGTCGACAGGGTCGACAGGGTTGACAAGGTCGACAGGTTGACAGGTCGACAGGGTTGACCGGCTTGACAGGTCGACAGGGTTGACAGGCGCATGGTTGATTTACTAATAATATATTTCTGCGTATGGCTATTACTAATAATGTAAATTGTTATGTTTAATTCGCATAATTATATGACAGATAAGCAAAAGCCCACATAATATGCACAAATATACACTTACTATGGCGAACTATTTTAACAGGTTGACAAGTCGACAGGGTTGACAGGTCGACAGGGTCGACCGGATGACAGGGTCGACAGGGTTGACATGTTGACAGGGTTGACAGGTCGACAAGGTTGCCAGGGTTGAAAGGTAGACAGGGTCGACAGGGTTGACATATTGAGATTCCACACTATTGTGTAACATGTTTTCCCGCGACGTCATGAACGTTTGACGTCATCTTAAGTAACGTATTGTTGCGGCAACATGTAACGTAATATTTATTATAATGACGTCAAGTTGTTTGCTTTTATGTTGCAAAACATAAACAGAAACTTGAAAATCGAAATGTTCCAACCAGTCAGCCCTGTCGACCTGTCAACCCTGTCGACCTGTCAACCTATCGACCTGTCAACCCTGTCGACCTGTCAACCTGTCGATCCTGTCGACCATGTCGACCTGTCGACCCTGTCAACCCTGTCAACCCTGTTGACATGTGAATCCTGTCGATCTGCCAATTTTTTGATAAAACAGCTTTGGCTTGAAACCGACTTACTTACCAGTACATGAAGTAAGCATCCTCAATAGATTATTTTAGTCTTATACTGGACTTGACCCATAATCTTAAATAGAAAAGAACAAAGCAAGTAATTTCGATGCATTTTCATTTTTCCATTATTTTTACTTCTTCAATTGATTGGATATGCCACTTTCTTCTTCCATATGAATTTCACCACAGCCTATATAGACTATATAAAATCATACAAATTTTACAAGAATCAAATAACGATAACTCATTTAGCTCATTACAGTTGTCTTATTTATTACATTCGAAACCCTTAAAATACTGCAAGGTCACAGGGGTCAAGGTCACTGGACTAGGTCACCAGACCTTCACCGCTATAAACCAGGCAGACAATAGGGGGTTACGGGAGTGAGTTATAGACGGGTGCTTGCTATCGTGTAATTGACCAGTAACTTCCGGCTTTCCTGTCTATTGCTGTTTCCTGATCATTGCTTGCTTTTACCATATACATCACGATGGACCGAGCATGGGCTGAACGATACAGTTTTACTTGTGATATGTGATTGACATGACATTTAATTCGATCGACATGACCATAGATTGGGCTGACATGACTCGTGATTAATTGAATGGAGAGACTTTTGAGGAGGAAGGATAATGAAGGCAGTTTCTACTTAAAAAAAATGTATTCTTTTATTTATAAACACTTAATGCTCAAATTTCACCCATAAAGGGTTATATATATATGATTCTTTCCCCTCTTAAGCTGCGCCATAGTCCATAGAATAGCTCCCCTCGCGTCGCGCCTAGATTCGCATAACCATAGATAGCTCTGTCTGCAATTCAGGTCGTGGCAAGGTCAAGCTCGTATGAGACAATCCAGCTCTTCTATGAAGCATAACTCCATAATACGAAGAGATGAACAGCCTCATTCTCGTACATTATGTATTTAATGTGATTCTTAAGTATGATCAATATTACTTAAACATTCTTAAACGTATGTAAATATTACTTTAAATAGCATTTATAATTCTGCGTGTTCTGAGCACAGCATTACTTATGCAATTTGATTTGCTTGGTTACAAGAGCATGGAATGGCTGTATTTAATATTTCAAAACTGAGACCATAAATATTCAGGGGCATCGTATTAGCATAACTAACACGTTGATAAGGGAGCACTAGCATAACTAGCACATAATAAGGGAGTACTAGCATAAACTAGCACATTATAAGGGAGTACTAGCATAAACTAGCACATATCTAGGAAGTTCTAGCATAACCAGAACTTGAGCATTACAACAGAAATGTAACCAAGCCTATATATTAAATGCTTAATTGCCAATTAACTATTAAACTTTAGCTTCAAATGTATAAACAGTCTCTTTAAAATTCATTTAAGAAAAGCCTTAATTAAAAATCATGGTAATTATCCATATTTAAACAGTAATAAACTTTAAACTCGAAACAAAACAAGAAAGGATAGCATTATCTTTAGTCCTCTCAGGCTCTTTTGGGTTGTCACTGTATACACATAGAGGTCACGATTCGGGTCGATGTCTATAAATAGCTCCGGGTGATCTCCAAATACGTAGGGGAAGCCCTCACGTGGTAACTGTCATCTATTCATAGTACTGTATTCATACGCGGTGTCGCCCAAGGTCAGCTAAGGGTCATTGCACCATCACAGTATTGGAAGAGCCTGAAAGTCTAAGATCAAAAACAAGAAAACATTTCAAATTAACAAGAACAAGATAAATCAAACCCTGAACTCCTCAGAATAACAACTGTAACCACACATCAACCGCCATCCTTACTTCTTAGCTCTTCTGTAGCCTAGAATACACAAAATATAGTCCTACCACGAAATCTAGTTACACAATTTAAATTCAGAAGCTGATTTTTTGCGAGAGTCTGTCTGCTCCAGGGAATGCGGTCGTTTATATATGGGGGGCCGGGCCGCGCTGTACGAACCTGTTGGATTTCTGTGGGCCATGTGATCAGTGTTTTCCTCGCTCTTGTATGATTCTGTAGGATTTATGCAAATTCAGCGTGGCTAATTTAAATATAACAGCATTGTGACAAAATGAGAAAGGTGAGATTCTCGTCTCGCCTACTTCACCTGTAACAATATATGAATGGAATCGCGGTTTAAATCACCTGCAAATAAGAATAACTATTTATTAGTAAGATTTTTAGAATTTATATGTCCGCTCAGAGACATACATCTGTCGTTCTTCTTGTCTTATCGGCAACTTCGCCACCTTAGTGGAACAGCCAAATTTCGGATAACCTCGGTTCCGGCCATTTCAGTCGTTGTAAAACACGAAAATGGAGAACTCCCGCCACTTGTCAAAAGTTTGTCATCTTTCTGCAGCCATCATCCACATCAATCATCATCATCGTCATCATTATTGGGTCTTGTAATACAGCACATGCGGGTGGGTGGGGAATAAATGGTATTGTATATCTCACTGACTAAGACAATAAAAGCATGATTCATGACCATATCTTCATATCGGAATAATCGGGCAACTGTACCAGAGACTACGACCGTGCGATACATAACGGGTGTTGTTCGGGCTTCAGATTTATACGAAATATAGGTGCTACCTCTACAACTACCCCCTGTTTAAATGTTTAGTGGTCCCTCACAAACATTTAAATTCCTAGACATGACAATCAGGCGGACCGGTAAAGGCATGACTCTCTAGGAAATTTCACTATCTTTATTCAATTAACTTCATCGCTCTTCATTTATTACTCTTCCATTGTCTATCGCCTCTCTCTACTTCTGCTTCTCTCCCTCCTCCTTTCACGTGGCACCTCCCTCCTCCTCCTGTCCCGATCTTCTCCTCTCTTATCGTCCCTCTGAAGTTTGTCTAGTCTCTCTTCTACCTTCTGTATAACCACTTCCTGTAACCCGTTCAATTCCTTTAATTGTTCCATATAGGTGTACATGTGGGTGATGCAGTTGGTCATGTCCCCCTTCAAGCTTTCGATTTTTTCCTCAATTCTATCTAAAGACATGGGTTCTGTCTGTGTTTCCCTATGCGTTAGTGTCTTCTCTGGCACCTTCAATTCCACTCTCTTCGGGGTAAGAACCATCTCCTCACCCTGCCCAAGCAGCTGAGGCCTCAGATCCTCCAGCACGTCTCCATCCTGTAACCCCTCCGTCCTACTCACACCTATCCAATGGCGGGCCGAATCATCCCTCGACATACGAACTATGTCCCGCCCCACCTCAATGTAACGTGGCGTCTGTGAATTTATAACTTCCAAGCCATCCAGACCCGTACCCAATTTCTCTCTGTGTCCTGGAGACTCCAAATGCGTGTCGAGCTTTTTCTTACTCCCAGTCTTGAAATCACATGGGACGCAGGTAAACGGTATCTCACTGTCCACCACATGCTGGGTATAGAAATGGAGTTCCGCCCTGCTCTTGCCCTCAACATATCCACACGACACACAGCGGTAAGCTCTTCCCCGACTGAGCACATAGGACAGTTGACCTGATGCCATACTGAAATTATATTTTACCACCTACTAAGTTTCTGTTGATTTTTTTTTCGTGACCTGGACCATTGACCTTTTGACCTTGATTCTAATTACCCGTCATAAATTCTCGCGTTGCTCTGTCCATCCATTTTGGCCTATTCTGTCCAACATATCTCTTCAACTTGTCGTGATGCACCACACGATTATCTCCCTTTTCCAAGCCAATTAAGTATGTCACATCACTGAGTCTCTTGAGCACGACGCATAGTACATATTTCGGCTGCAACTTTGGACTGATTCCTAATACCCGCTTTTCATGTAGATACCAAGCGCATTCCCCTTGTTCATAGCGCAAGTGTTCAAGCTTAGTGTCATACGCATACTTGTGTCGCTTCGCCGCGTTTCCTAAGTGTTCGCGCGCAATGTCATGTGCCGCCTGCATCCTATCTCTCAACCAGCTGACATACTCACCATATGAGTTTATAGACTGATCTTCACTATCACATGCTTGTCCACTTCTGAGTTCTGCTGGAATTCTTACCTCACGCCCCAACATTAACATATTAGGTGTAAATCCTGTCGATGCACTTGGAGTTGCCCTAAAAGCGGCTGCCAAACACCCGAGGTTCAAATCCCAGTCCTCCTGTTCACCCTTTAGATAGGCTTTAATCAAACGTACCAATGTCTTGTTGAATTTCTCTACCTGACCATTACCTTTTGGGTTTCTCACAGATGTACGAGTCTTCCTCACTTCCATCAGTTTACATAGCTCCTGAAATATCTGACTTTCATAGTAAGGCCCAAGATCACCGTGAATAGAAAGTGGTGCACCATACCTTGCTATTACCTCATTCAAAATCATGTTAGCTGTCGTCACGGCTGACTGGTCAGCTACCGCAAATATTTCTACCCACTTACTGAAATTTTCTGTAACAACAAGAATAAATCTGTTGTTCCTAGGTGTGATTGGGAATGGACCTACAAAGTCAGTTGAAAGTGTAGCAAGCACAGCACCTACCCCTAGGCTACCTAACGGTGCCTTCGGCTTTTTCTGGGGAATCTTGTCAGCAGCACAGATATCACACGCCAGCACCCAGTTATTTACCTCATCTCTCATCTCATACCAGTAGTATTTCTGTTTTACTCTTTCATAGGTCTTCCGACAGCCAAAATGACCACCCATTCTAGCATCATGGACTTCCTTCAAGACCTCCTTCCTGAGATTTTTGGGAATAAGTAGCTGAAAATACTTACTAAGGCCATTTTTCTGAACACATTCTTTCACAATCAACCCATTGTCTAGGCTAAGTGAATTCCAGATAACCCAATAATGCCGTATGGCTGGGCTTTTTGTCACAACATCAGTACTTGAGGGTCGCTCACGTCCCTTCAACAGATTTTCATACACAAATGAAATGTCGGGATCCTCTTTCTGCATGCTAGCCAAGTTTTCATCTGTATAATTACTCAAAATTACCTTTCTTGGTAGAACAGCTGGGGTCTCAGGACCTCGCTTTGTTTCACCCCCTGTAGCCTGACCTTCATGTGTCTCTTCTTGCTTACCATGAGATCGTGTTTCTACAGCTCTAACATCTTCTCTGACATCAGTGTTTTCCTGGACCTCAATGTGAGTTGTCTCCCTTTCACCATACTCACCATTCTGTAAATCACAGCTCAACTCCACTTTACTATTGCCCGTTCGAAGTCTTACCAAACTCTGAGGGTCTTCTCCACATACACGGGTTGCAACCTCTTCACACATTGGACCATTTTCTACTTCTTCATCTGACTCTACAAAACTAAGACTATCAACAAGCGGATTACTAGCCGTGACTTTGAGTTCACCCCTCGACTCATTACTTTGTCCATTATTGTTTGGCGCCATGGACTTCGTAATACATGTCACCTGCTTAACACTATGTTGATTCTCACCCTCTTCCATTGCTTGGTAACTCACTTCCTTGCCCATTTCTAAACTTCCCAACAGTAGAGTACTCTTCATATCTATAGCTTTCTTTTCACACTTCTTACAAGGCCAGCATTTCAGCGGCTCTAAAGTGTCTACTTCATTACACTGACAGTCCCAAGGGCTAACACAACGAGACATTCCATCTGCATTACAATGCCCACTGGGTTTTCGATAACTCACCGTAAAGTCATATGCGGACAGAATTTCTAAGTACCGGGCCAACCTGCCTCTAGGTTCTTTGAAACTGAACAAGAATGTCAATGCTTTGTGGTCTGTTCTTACCGTAAACTTCCTTCCTAGTAGGTACTGCCTAAAGTACTCAACAAAGTACCGTATACTGAGTAATTCTTTGTCTGTCACACAGTAGTTTCTCTCTGCTTTATTCAGCATCTTACTACCATAAGCTATCACCTTTTCTTCACCATTTTGGATCTGGCTGAGCACCCCTCCCAAGGCATAGTCACTTGCGTCACAGTCTAGGATATAGTCTCCAATGTCTAAGGGATATGCCATTATTGGCGGACTTACCAGTGCTTCTTTCAGCTTCGCCAAGGCTTCCTCGCATGCTTCTGTCCATTTGAACTCTTTACCTTTCTTAGTTAGATCAATTATCGGCCTCATCATGTCTGAATATCCCTTAATGTGGCGCCTGTAATAACTTCCCATACCTACGAGTGCACGAGCTTGAGTCGCATTCTTTGGAGCAGCAAACTGCATGATCTTAGCTATATTATCAGGGCTCGGCAGCACGCCATCGGACGAGACAACATGACCAAGAAAATGCGCCCGATCACAGAACAGAAAGCATTTGGAGCTGCGTAATTTCAAACCAGCCTGCTCCAACCTACCTAGAACCATGTCTAGTCGGTCTGCATGTTCTTGAAAGGTGTCAGAAAAGACAATTATGTCATCAAGATAGACCAGGCAGCTTATCCAATTTAGCCCATGTACAATACTTTGAACGCAGCGCTGAAAAGTTGCACTCGAGTTTTTCATTCCCATCGGCATAGTACAATGCTCATACAAACCATACTTTGTGATGAATGCAGTCTTGGGAATATCTTCCTCCTTCACTGGGATTTGGTGGTATGAACTTGTAACATCAAGGGTACTAAACAACTTTGCACCTGCAACAGCATCAAGGCAATCCCTGGTTCTGGGAATTGGAAAATTGTCCATTTTTGTTACCTTGTTTACAGCCCTGTAGTCAATACATGGTCTTACCTTGCCATCTTTCTTTCTCACCAAACATATTGGACTACTCCAGCAACTATGTGACTTGCGGATAATGCCCTGTTTCTCCATAGTCTCAATTACCTTGCGTTCTTCATCAGCGAAAGCCAGCGGTACGCGCCAAGGTGGACAACGGACAGGTTTCGCATATTCAGTGTCAATTTCATGGACGCCATATTCAGGTGAGACTCTGCCTAAATCATACTCATCACGTGAAAATGCATTCTGATGCCTTACCAACAGATCTTCTATGACGGCGGCTTCCTCACTGGACCGGCCTTGACAAGCCTTACTGCATAATTCTTCTAAATGTGAAGGCAACTTACTCTTAGAAGTATTGACCACCGCATGGGGTACAGAATTTTCCGTGTCTTGGCTCATAAGCTGAATACGCCTCACCGCACTGTGGTTCTCAGATTGTGACGGGTCTTCGGACTGAACTAATATACTCACATCTTCGTACTGTTCTGCCGTACCAATAACACTGTCTTGATATACCGAAACTGGGTCACTAGATGGATTTAACACTCTCACCTTCTGTGTCGGACTGGAATTAATGTCGACAATTGTACTTGCCATTACTAACGGATACCTTTCTGAAAACCCTTCACAAGGCTCTACAATCATATCTCTGTTGTTAGTACAGTCATCCTCAGGAAATCTTTCTACAAAAACATCTACTACCTGCTCACAGTATCCGGGGACAGTAAAATGATCAGCTGCAGTGACTTTTCGAACCCTACTGTCCTTTCCCACCTTTAGAATTTCTATATCCACGCCCCGCAATCTAAAAATCCCTTTACTCAAGATCAAATCCCCAGGACCCATTTCATCCTCTTGCATTATATCTGCACCAAGCAATCCCTCATCCCCAATATCAGCCACTATGATTTCTTTTGATAACTGGAGATTACCCATTTTCAAGTTGAAAATTGCTTTACCATGCTCTTTAAGAGTTGTGCCCCCTGCACAAGTAATATTATGGGCAGAAGGTACAAGTCTAGGTCGGCACTCTGGCGTAATCTTGTCAAAAATCTTTTTGCTAAGTATAGTCTGAGATGCACCTGGATCAACTGTAAAATACAACGGAACCCCTTCTACTGTTGCATCTAAGTAAGCTCCCACACTACTTGGCAAACTGTGTCTAAATTTCTTCTCTTTACAACTACTGTTTTGGCCTATGTTTTCATAAACAAGGGTCGTCTCACGGCCATCAGAACCGACCCTTTCTAGTTTAAAGGTTGAGAACTGTTTGAACCCATTCCCTGATATGCTTGAGTGTTACCGTTATTGCGAGAGTAAGATGACCCACCCCTGTAATAAGCCCCTTGGTCTCTCTGCCCACGTAAACTGTTGAACTGCCCATACTTCCTACCTTGTTGCTTCTGAGGACATTCTCGAGCAAAATGACCTGCTTCAGAACAATGATAGCACACAATGTCTGGTCTCACATAGCTCTGCTGTGGAGCAGCACTTGCACTATTACCTTTCTGTTGTAATTGTCTCTCCAAGCTGACTATTTTATCTTGCAAAGCCTTCAATGTTCTTTCCAAGTCACTATCTGAAGACTGCTTCTGCCCCTGTGTGTTCTTTTCAGCTTGCTTACCTGACTCAGCTTTAACAGAAGTCTCAGTTTGACCAACAACAGCTTTGCGTGCTCTCCCACCCCTCTTACGTTTTACCTTTTTATCTACCTGAATGGCTCCATCGCTCTCATCATCACTATCCTCATACTCAGTCTGATCAAACCTGACTGCACGTGCATGTTTTCTACCCCGCCGGTCACCATTGCCATCTCCCATTAAAGGACGATGCCTAGTCTCCTGAAAATCTACTACCTGGTAAACAGCCTCATCAATGTCGCTGGGCTCCTTGATGTACTCTACCTGAAAACGAGCCTTTTCATCATACAAACCATCAAGAAACCTCCTAAGAAGGTCTTCACGCCTCGTCTCTTCATCTCTATTTGCGTGTGCCTTATCATACAACCGTTTTAATTCTGCAGCATACTCCTCAACAGATTCATTAGCTTTCTGACAGCGATGACTGAATTGGGCTCCGTATGTTTTCTTTGTAACCACAACTCTGAACCTACTATTTAATTCAGACACCAGGTGAGCATAATCTCCCCTTACCTCACGTCTAAGTTGACCAAATACAAACTCACCAGCCGCTCCCTGCAATCTGGGTAATATCTCATCAAGCCGATCTTCGTCAGTCCAGTTTCTCCTATCTGCCACCTCTGTAAACCTGTTAAACCATACATTCCAAGGTTCCTTACCTGTGAATATGGGTAGCTTAGTTATCTCCCTTTGTTGCATAGGATCAGTGATTCTCTGCTGCCTCTGAAGTGGATAATCATCTCCGCCTTCATCAGTATCTGAAAATCCTGACCTACTATACACTGATCTTCTAGGATTAGGTACCGACCTACGACCCCTTTCTGTTCTATTTGACCTATTTTGCGCTGTAATTACCCGTTCCGCAGCCTGCCTTCTCTGAACCTGTTCTAGAACATTGTTTAAGTTTTGATTTATAGCCCTATTTGACTCTTTAATTGTATTTACCAAGGCAGTAGTCATCTCCTTCATTGCCCTAGTGACCTCATTATTTTCTCCTGCCCTCGGCCTCGCCCCATCACCCTCAGCATGCCCTTCAGTGTCTGTCTCTATACCTACATTTTGCTGCATAACGACAGGATCCTCATCTCTATCACCAAGTACCTGAAAACGCGGCGCAGGTTGCACAGGTCCCAAAGGTTGCTCAAAATTAACATTTTCTCTACGCGTATTAGCCCCCTCCCTGGCCCCCATATCAGATTCTTCAGCGCTATCATGCTCATTTTCTACGGCGCTTAAAGTCACATCACTGCCACTGCCTTCACCTTCAACCTCATTGTCTCTCCTTTTCAAATTTCTCCTTTTGCCCATATTTATTCCCTGAAATTATAGTTTTCAATTCTTATCTCTTTGCAAGCAAATCTGAACCTTAATTCATTAAAAAAAATAACTGTATCGTTCAACTATAAGTTTGGGGTTCGTATCACTAGATCTGTACATTACCAGCGTCCTTAAGGTGCCTCTGTATCTTGCTTTTCATCTTTCTGTAACTGTACCATAACCATGACCATAGACTGTATCTGTACTGTACCATCGCTGCAACACTGTATTGACAGATCCCACTTCTGACACCATAAATGCAAGGTCACAGGGGTCAAGGTTACTGGACTAGGTCACCAGACCTTCACCGCTATAAACCAGGCAGACAATAGGGGGTTACGGGAGTGAGTTATAGACGGGTGCTTGCTATCGTGTAATTGACCAGTAACTTCCGGCTTTCCTGTCTATTGCTGTTTCCTGATCATTGCTTACTTTTACCATATACATCACGATGGACCGAGCATGGGCTGAACGATACAGTTTTACTTGTGATATGTGATTGACATGACATTTAATTCGATCGACATGACCATAGATTGGGCTGACATGACTCGTGATTAATTGAATGGAGAGACTTTTGAGGAGGAAGGATAATGAAGGCAGTTTCTACTTAAAAAAAAAAATGTATTCTTTTATTTATAAACACTTAATGCTCAAATTTCACCCATAAAGGGTTATATATATATGATTCTTTCCCCTCTTAAGCTGCGCCATAGTCCATAGAATAGCTCCCCTCGCGTCGCGCCTAGATTCGCATAACCATAGATAGCTCTGTCTGCTTCTGGGTCAAGGTCAATTCAGGTCGTGGCAAGGTCAAGGTCGTATGAGACAATCCAGCTCTTCTATGAAGCATAACTCCATAATACGAAGAGATGAACAGCCTCATTCTCGTACATTATGTATTTAATGTGATTCTTAAGTATGATCAATATTACTTAAACATTCTTAAACGTATGTAATTATTACTTTAAATAGCATTTATAATTCTGCGTGTTCTGAGCACAGCATTACTTATGCAATTTGATTTGCTTGGTTACAAGAGCATGGAATGGCTGTATTTAATATTTCAAAACTGAGACCATAAATATTCAGGGACATCGTATTAGCATAACTAACACGTTGATAAGGGAGCACTAGCATAACTAGCACATAATAAGGGAGTACTAGCATAAACTAGCACATTATAAGGGAGTACTAGCATAAACTAGCACATATCTAGGAAGTTCTAGCATAACCAGAACTTGAGCATTACAACAGAAATGTAACCAAGCCTATATATTAAATGCTTAATTGCCAATTAACTATTAAACTTTAGCTTCAAATGTATAAACAGTCTCTTTAAAATTCATTTAAGAAAAGCCTTAATTAAAAATCATGGTAATTATCCATATTTAAACAGTAATAAGCTTTAAACTCGAAACAAAACAAGAAAGGATAGCATTATCTTTAGTCCTCTCAGGCTCTTTTAGGTTGTCACTGTATACACATAGAGGTCACGATTCGGGTCGATGTCTATAAATAGCTCCGGGTGATCTCCAAATACGTAGGGGAAGCCCTCACGTGGTAACTGTCATCTATTCATAGTACTGTATTCATACGCGGTGTCGCCCAAGGTCAGCTAAGGGTCATTGCACCATCACAGTATTGGAAGAGCCTGAAAGTCTAAGATCAAAAACAAGAAAACATTTCAAATTAACAAGAACAAGATAAATCAAACCCTGAACTCCTCAGAATAACAACTGTAACCACACATCAACAGCCATCCTTACTTCTGAGCTCTTCTGTAGCCTAGAATACACAAAATATAGTCCTACCACGAAATCTAGTTACACAATTTAAATTCAGAAGCTGATTTTTTGCGAGAGTCTGTCTGCTCCAGGGGATGCGGTCGTTTATATATGGGGGGCCGGGCCGCGCTGTACGAACCTGTTGGATTTCTGTGGGCCATGTGATCAGTGTTTTCCTCGCTCTTGTATGATTCTGTAGGATTTATGCAAATTCAGCGTGGCTAATTTAAATATAACAGCATTGTGACAAAATGAGAAAGGTGAGATTCTCGTCTCGCCTACTTCACCTGTAACAATATATGAATGGAATCGCGGTTTAAATCACCTGCAAATAAGAATAACTATTTATTAGTAAGATTTTTAGAATTTATATGTCCGCTCAGAGACATACATCTGTCGTTCTTCTTGTCTTATCGGCAACTTCGCCACCTTAGTGGAACAGCCAAATTTCGGATAACCTCGGTTCCGGCCATTTCAGTCGTTGTAAAACACGAAAATGGAGAACTCCCGCCACTTGTCAAAAGTTTGTCATCTTTCTGCAGCCATCATCCACATCAATCATCATCATCGTCATCATTATTGGGTCTTGTAATACAGCACATGCGGGTGGGTGGGGAATAAATGGTATTGTATATCTCACTGACTAAGACAATAAAAGCATGATTCATGACCATATCTTCATATCGGAATAATCGGGCAACTGTACCAGAGACTACGACCGTGCGATACATAACGGGTGTTGTTCGGGCTTCAGATTTATACGAAATATAGGTGCTACCTCTACAATACTTCTCAATATATATAAAACAAATTGGCCATTCTTGGTTTTGAAAAATCGTCACTGGCAAAAAATTAACAACCGGAGGAAAGTGTTTATATCTTTTATTAAGTATGAGGGTAAATGTTTGCTTTGGATATATAAACCTCTCAGACCTTTGGTTTGCTTTATGCTTAGTATGATAACATAATATATGAAGCCCACTTTTTTTTTCACCAAAAAAAGCTTCAAATAGCTTAAATTTGAGTTTCAAAGATTCCAAAAGAAAACATGGTTTACGGTTTGTTATTTTGTTATTGATGGAACAATAATTAATTTTGCACAAAGACTGAAAATGGGTTATCTTTATGGGCACTATTTACAAAATTAACCCCTGGTTTCCATTCAATGTGCATTCAGAATTCCATGTTAAAGCGGTTGTTACAATTTAAAACTAAACACGCAAGTGTTATTTTGCAAGAAAAATTATATTTCACCAGGACGTTTGTACCCAGAAATCTTGCTAATGTACTAATTATGTCTTAAAGCACTGCGCAGTCACCCTGTTTAGATAGAGAGAGAAAGAAGATTTATTTAGTGCCGCATACACAAATAAAAGTTTCATGATTTCTTCCTCCGCACGAGATACCATTGTTGGCTATCTTTGACACCTCTTCATGATATTCCAATCCTCATCTATACTGTTTAAGTCTGGGGAATTACTAGTTTAATCAAGGATGCGAAAAGTTTTGTATTTATGCAGGACCGTTTTCTTGGTAAGAATTCCAAATCTTCTAAATACACTGTTGATATCATAGGAACGTCTGTCTTTGAATGCCCATAAGATTCTCTTTACCTATGTCATAAATAAGGTGGATGGAATATCATGAAGAGGAGCTGTGGGAAATAGCCTTAAGTAAAAAGAAACTTCTCTGAGAAAGTTTCACTACACTATGTTATAAATACTGTTCAGTGAAAACTATTAAAACAAAAACAGTATGATGAAATGTCAACCCACGTTTTGGCAGCATACATAGTCCGATGACTTTTCTGTGCTTTATGGCATATTTACCTCATAAAGGAACCCACTAGCAAGGCTCTTTCGTACAAACGTGTTGGTCGAATATTATTTTTCTTGCAAAAAAAACTTTGATGTGTTAATTCTAAATTGTAACAACCACTTTAACATGAAATTCTTAAATGCAGATTGGATGAAAATCAGGGTTTAACTGTGTAACTTTGTACACAGTGGCCATAAAGACATCAAAATTTCAGCCATAGTACACATTTTTTTTATTCTTCCATTAATTATAATTCGTTCAAGAAGAGTTCTTAATTTCTTTCTAAAAATAGCAGGTGCATATTAATAGCTTTACACGTAATAATCAGTATCCTTTAATGTCCTGTCTTGACTTTGTTGTACAGATCATCCTGAGGTAACAGTGTCCCGTTTAAATGGAACAACCCTTCCAGAAACAGCCACCAACGTGATGTTGCTATGTTCTGCAGTAGGGGAACCTCAAGACTATTATTTCTCCAAATGGATCCAGTATGCTCCAGATGGCCTCACAAAAGTCAGTGAATATGAATCATCTCATATTAAAAATGGGAATGCATTCTTGGCATTTGAATCTGTATCATACATGAACTCTGGAATCTATCATTGTTTTGTCAGCAATGGAATAGAGGACTTCAAAACAGGAAATATAGTAGCCACAAACTCTACGTCACAGATTGTCAAAGGTAATTGTGCTTGCGCTGTTTCGTTATTATTTTTTTTATATTCTATCTTCAATACAATCTGCATTTATATTCAAATTAGCATTAATGTGTTTGCTTAGTTGTGAATGTACGCGTGGGGGATACATAACTACAGTGTATTTGAGACCGTTTTAAAATCGCAATATTTTTTCTGGAGAATTATTCATTTTTTATATATTTGCACAGTGCATTTTACCATGGCCCGTTGCCGACAAATTCCGAGTATTATTGTAACGGCGTCTGGCTATTTCAGGTTATGTTGCCTTGATTTATCATTTTACATGTCTGTCAGGGCCTCCGATTCATGATTTTTCATTATTGACTTCCATATTTTTGTGCGAATCGGACGAAGGCCGAACTGAATGTGTGCCAACTTTGCCCCGATTTATCGATATTTATCCGCTTTGTCAGCATCCTTTCCCGTCTATATCTTGTAGTTTAAACCCTTAATCATCTACTCATACCTTTCTTAACTCATTAAATCCATTTTTGTAGCGATATTTCGCAGGAATTCCCGTTCAAAAGTTCCATTTCTAAGCCGCCATTTGTGTAAATTTCTGTGTATTGTACCGCAACTTCCGAGACGTTCCGCAATGGTTGCCTAGTTGCGTCACGTGATTTTTTAGAGTATAAATACAGTGAGCGGCCGTCGTTTGGCTGTTGCGATTGTTGTTGGCAACCCGTTGACAGTTTGTCTCAGCTTGACTGAACATCTGCACCTGGCTGTATTGCGATCAGTTGTCTACGCCTGACTTTGTCTTGTGAATAGCCACTATAGTGAAGTACTCAGCTTGAGCATAATGCCTTGCAGGAGCAAACCCACTCCAAGACAGGTCTAAATACACTTCAATACCCCACCCATATATTTTCACGTTACGCCTTGCTTTGCGCCTGGCTTTGCAAAGTGTGGCGTGAATTTCCTTTCACTAAATTCTAGGCAAAGTTGGCATAGGTTCACATTAATATTTCAAAATATATAAATTCTAAGGTGTTTTGATTCATAAATTATTAAGCATTCTTAATTTCTTAACTGCTAAAAGCAAGTATCGGTTTTAGCCAGACTCTGCGCCACGCTTCACGCCTCAGTTCACGCCACGATTCACGCCACGGTGCACGCCACGGTTTACGCCACGGTTCACGCCACGGTTTGCGCCTGACTTTTTGTTGATACTTATAATTACAACCCATTTAGTTACATTGTTGTGAGCTTATTTTAAGCTTTGGTTGGTAACTTGCGGATTGTAATTTCATAGTATACAGGGGAATTTGCACTGTTTATATACAAAAGTGGTGTACCTAAATGTAGTATTCAAACCTATATCTTGTTGGTTGTAGTTCTGCTTAAACTGAGACTTGCTGTGATACATTGTCACTGTTAATTACTATCTGGTAAAATCTACTAGCTTTGAAGAGAATATTTTTCCTGAACTGTAAATGCAACTGCATATTAAGGTAAATTTAATAGTATGTATGTTAACTTGTTAAGGGACTGAGTTGTACAGCTGCAATTATAAGATAAATTAAGTTAAGTAGGAACAATCAAACTATAGGAGAATGAGTTGTACAACTGTTTTATGTTTAAGGTATTAAGGCCACATGAATTGTAATTTTATCTGTTATCTATATCTGCAACTACACATTCATTTTTGTGAATAGAAAATCAATCCATTGTAACGTTATTCAATATTATTGGTCATGATTGATCATTTGTTGATGTGATATTATACTGTGTTGTATATTCAAAGTTTATCAAGGTCAACGGCTATCGGTTCGTTAGTATAACTGTAACTGCAGTAACTGTTATTTGTTTATTCAAAAGAAACAACTTTCTTTGTTAAGGGAACCCAAATAAATTTGTTAAACTTGAAATAATGGCTTGGAATATTTTCTCTTCCATATAGCATTGAGTACAGCCCAGGTCGTACCCACAGATTATTGTAACTGCGTCACCGCTTCCTGACTGAATACAATTAAGCAATAGCTAACTGAGGTGGCGCCGTTGCATTATCTCTTTTGGATCTTATGGGATTACTTGCAATCTATTTGCATTTCAGGCCTATCTCTATGATTTACTCTTGTGCTGTTTGCACCTATTGACATTTTTGTTTGTGTAACTGAGTGGCCGCCTTTTAGCTGCTGACCCGGTGTACGATATGTTGTCTTAGAATAATTGTCTGATTGTTAATTTAGTTTTTTCCGACTTAGTTTTTGGAGTGGGAATTTATTTTGATTGCGCACTTCCTTGATCATTGTATACTTTAATATTTATACAAATTATAAAAATGTTCAATCTTTTTACATTCTGACATTTTCATCGGCTATTACACCTAAAATGCACTGAATGATAAACGCAAGCATTCTCTTTTGGCTTCTCAGACATCTTTTTAAATATTCATGTTATTTACTTAGGTTAGGTACGAAATTTCGACGTCAACCTTCAACTTTCCACTGCCTCAATAGCCTAAGAGGGACCGCTGAGGTGTCGAATAGTTGAACGATGTCAAATATGACGTCACGTGACGTCACATATACGTCAAAATTGTAAAACTCGCATTGTGTCCGATAATTCATTTTCGAAAACCAGTAGAATGATAAATAAAGGGACAAAATTACGTGGTATTGCTTGTCGAAAGTATTGCGGCTTGTCCTATAGTGACGTTTGTACCGTTTGAAGGGAAACATTTACGAAATGTGTGCTTTTGGACGGTAAATCATTTGATATGGCAATGGAATTTGGATTCGTGCGGATGGGCGGACATAGCGGTAGGTTTGACCTTGTTACTGCCAGTGATATATCTTGTAATCTTTGATTTCATTGTTTTTGAAGGCAAACCAATAGCCACAGATGGGGAACACGTTTTAGCAACAACAAAACATGAAAACTGTTCTTTATGGGTGAAGTTTTACTCCAATGATGATATTGTTTCATCGGTCACGTGGTATAAGATTAATGATAATGGAAAACAGAAACTGGGTGACCAAAATGGAAAAATGGTTCTAGAAACACGTGCTGAAATGGTTGATGTGAAGTACTATGGCACTGCTGTTAAGCACCATGGAAACCGAACACAGTTATTGCTTCAAAACATCGACGAGGGTGACTTTGGGGATTATGAAGTTGAAATTCAAAACAGCATTGGCCACATCACATGGAAGTTTACTTTAATTATGCAAGGTAAGAAAACATGTCACTAATCACTTCAATTATCGAAAACATATCAAAGTGATTGTAATCTATTAAAAGATTAAATTGGTTTCTTGCTAGATAACAGATATATTATAGTCTTTATTGATAACACGTTTTCTTTGTTTTGTACAGAATATATTACAGTAAGATAAATTGATTATCAGATTATGATCATTTGCATTGTTCTATAATGATCATAGTAGATTCACGTCACATATTTACTGTTATATATTTTGTACGATACGCCTGTTCCGACTAGTCAAATACCTTCATTTCATTTGTTATGTTGATCAGTAACGCGAGTCTTTTACTATCAAGATAGAATAATATGAATTGACATTCGCACTGACAACAACCAAAATGTATCATTGGAAAAAAAATAATACAATACACTGTTGAATCTGAAAATTGTTTAATCAGCATAAGATCAACAGAAATGTACCATCCTCATTAAATGATTCAGGTATCAAGCGACAATACGTAATATTTAATATTAAGGTGTCCATCTGTCGCATTTTCGCATTTTGTTGCGAATTGAATTCTAAAAAATGCGAATGATGGTTTTGCGAATTTCATGCGATTATGTAAACAAATGTGACAATTTTGCTACCTGACCTCGGTATTTTATCCTGTATTGAGCCTCTGATTATCATAAACTGGTACTGTGGTTCAGATAGAGTGTATTAATTTTGCTAATCGTAATGCGGGAACCAGTATAAACCCCTACTACACCTTGTTTTCGCACCTATACACATTACTTAACAGCAGGCAATCGATACGCTTGAACACATCGGGGGATTATAGCATACCCCAACCGGTCACTTTAGACAATAAACTTAATCTTTATGCCCTGGGCAAATTTACCTGTGTTTGTATTTTATCTTTTTGTGTAATGAAGCGATAAGTGAATGAACTGACCTAATTTAATTCAGGTCAAGTTTGTTGACACAAATGACATTTTTGCGGGAATAAACAGAAAATGACATTTTGGCGGGAATTAAAAGAGAGCGTGGATGGTTAATTTTTGACTTGCCTGTGGTGCATTTTTTTTTTTTTTTTTTTTTTTTTTTTTTTTTTTCATTCAGTTTTAGGTTAAACGTGTACCATCATTCATGTATTCACTACTTTTGAGAGCAAGTGACTCTTTAATTCTTTCTTTATTTTTTGTAATAGAGCAAATGATTCTTTTTTTTTTTTTCTGAGCGAGACCAGTACTATAGGAGCACGGCCACCAATCCAGCTCTTTCATAGCAAAATGCAATTATAATAAATTCATTTGCGGTACTTCTCACTATGCAGCTGCGGGGTTCGAAACGTGTAAGTGACTTCGTGTTCTCTTGTTTTATTATCAATTACTCCTATTTTAAAACAGCTTTCAAAAATCGGAGAATGACATGATGTGGGTAATTTATCTAGCGTCTTTCATCTCCAGCCGATCTGCTAAAAACATAGCATGTGGTTTGGAATCACTTTTGAGGTGAGTGTAACTCGAGCGTTTTTAGGTTGTGTGCTAGATTTTCAACACAAACACGCCGCATAACTTCGTTTTCCAACTTATTCAATGCGTCCATTTTATTTGGAAGATTTTATTTTGACTAATGATGAATATTTGTGACCATAAACGTCATTTGTATGATTCTGATTTGAAAATAGTCGCTTACACTCCGCAGCTGCATAGTGGGAAGTACCGCAAATGAATTTATTATCATTGCATTTTGCTATGAAAGCCGTGTAGGAGGTTGTTTTTGTGGGTTTGTTGTTCCGGGAGCACCAGAGATTGATTACTGCACCACGGATATTCGCTGTGCTTGTTAACGATGTTTACAAGTTTTACTATATGTGCATGGTCAAATTTATAAACTTGCGTTTAGTAAATTATTATTTTTTTTAAGAAAATTCATATAGCTACATGTATTAAATATTATAATAGAATGATTCAATTTCAATTAATAAACAGTATGTTGTTCGTTTTTATGGATATTATTAAAAGTTTATAAGCAAAAAAACGAAAATGGCAAACACATTTTTATATAAAATAGATTACTACAAGGGAAGCAACTCAATGCAAAATCAGTAGGAGAGACATTAGATACTAAGTAACAGCTTTTGAAAAAAATGCTACAATTAGTGTTTTCATTATCTTTTCACTTTACTGTTGCGCATAAATAAATTTGCAAAATATATCTTGCATAGACTACTTGCCATCTTTTATAAAAAAAACTTGTGAAACTGTCTTTTATTTTTCACATTAAGAACAGCTATATGTTAATGTTGTCGAAACTCTCCCTACTGTTTCTGAAAGCCCAAAAATGTATTACATGTCGGGGGAGGGCGATTGCAAAAGTCAAAGCCCAGCTGATCTCAGCCACCCCTTATTTTTTTTATTTTTGTATTTATTTCTTTTTTTGGGGGGGGGGGGTGGGCGTGGGAGGGGGGTCGAAATGGTCAAAATTTAAAATGTTTATTTTGAGGTTTTGCTACAAGGGTTTTAAATTTTGCTACAAGAGAAAATGATTTGGACACCCCTGTAAATTATCCTTCATAGCTTGTAGGCCGGGACACATCTAATCATTTTATCATAGCTAAAACCAGCCACATTTGTTTCATGTTGTAACAATTATTTTCTGAATGGGGCATGACAGTGCAGGACTCGTCTATTAAGCATTGTTTAATGACATCTTTAATCATAAGTATAATTTTAGGTGCCCCTGATATACCAAGCATGTTCAGAGATGTAAGTGCTACGGAGACAAGTGTAACATTAAGCTGGCGGTCAGGGTTTCACGGAGGGTCAAACCAAACTTTTTACATCCAATACAAAACTTCAGCATCAGCATGGCAGAACAGTATAGAGAGTATACATGGTGGATTACAGACAGACACTGATTTCAATGGCACAGTGCCAAATCTGGTGTCTGGAACTGCTTATCTATTTAGAATTTTTGCCGTCAATAAATTTGATAGAAGTAATTTCACCACGGAAATTGAGGCTTTAACCATACAAGCGAAAGGTAAGTAAACTATTTATGTAATAACAATGCATGACACGTTTGCGACCTTATCGAGTGTGATAAGATTTAGAACCTACGACAAAATGTTAAACATATTACATTTAGCACTAGTCGGTGTATAGTAGTATATTTTGCTACTAGCTTTAGCTCTATTGCACAATGCACATTGCATTGACCTTAATTATCTGGGTTCTTGTGCATGTTGCCTTCCGGCGTAAGTTATCTAGAAAGCCCTAGACAGTTGAAATCAATTACACGATCAAAAAAGCTTATCTGCGATATCCTATTAATGAATTGCACCTCTTGAATGTAACATTAGGAGTGTTGTTTAAAATAATTATGTTTAAACCAAGTGGCTGAATATGATTAACATTAAGCTTGTATGACTAAACTTCATGAAAAAAGAACAAATAAATAAACTTCTATCAAAATTGTCAATATTCAATAGTCTCTATTTTAATATTATTCTGGCCAAATTATAAATGCTTTTACTCTGAGTGATCATTGCAGAATCTAGTGGTGAAGGTGAGAGTCTTATAGGCCCCGCTGTGGGAGTGGGTGTAGGTGCTGCACTGGCCATTGTTGCTGTTGGTTTGCTTGTACTGATCATCAGAAGAAAGAGCCTAGGAGGTGGGGGATAAGGTTATTGTAAACAAGTGATTTATATAAAGGACGCGTTAACATTTTTATTACATGCTAATGTACAGACATTCCATCTGAACATACATTTCTACATTATTGTTGTTGAAACATGTAAAATATGGGTACATGACGAAATGACATAGAGGATCTTACACGAGTGGTCATTTCATATGAAATTTATTAAACGAGCCTTCGGCGAGTTTAATAAATTTCATATGAAATGACCACGAGTGTAAGATTCGTTTTATCATATGACTTTTAAAATAGGATTTCATCGCCTTCGAAGTGGACATACGTGGGATCATCAAAAATTACGTGGACTTTTCTGATAACTTATGATTATATGACTCGATTCCACTCAAACTTTCAATCCACATGGACCCATGTAATATGCAGCAGTGTGCAAAATTTCATCACAATCCCTTCATCCGTTACAAAGTTATTGTGAAATGAAAACACCCACTTTCCCCACCATGGAGCACTCCGATAACGTCAGTGACGTCGACGCAAAAACACTGATTTTGAACCACAAAATGTGCTTTTTAGGGCTACTGATTTTTACAGTTTTACTGCTCAAAGTATATTAAAAGATTATTTAACTATTGGGACATGGTTTAAATTACAAATCTATATAAATTTTCTAATGTATTGCCTTGATTTGAAAATAAATTTGGACTGGGCATAAGGATGCTGACTTTTAACATTATAATTTAGACGTTAGAACATTTTAAGTGACGGATATGAATTTCGATATTTATTTTGGGTCCTATTCGTTCAAACATGCACAAAATGTTTCATTTGTAATGCTTTATCGAAGGACCTTGAAGTTTTACCTGCAAATTACAAAATTAGGATTAGTTTCAAATGGGAATTGTACAATATTGCCAGTTGATCTGTGTTGCATGCAATTCAGACATCGCTTAAACATTTTGAAAAAAGCAAACATGTATGCCTAAGCAAAACAACGTAGGTGCACAACCGGACCACCGTATTTTTTGAGCAAGCATAAATTGTTTTGTTATGGATTTATTAAGACACATGGCACGTTTGGCTGTGATCTGCAAAACCGTTTTGAAGAAAACGCAAAAAAATGCGATACTGCAGTGCCAAACTTAACGTCATTTCTGACGTGCTCCGCAATGGGGAGGGTGGGGTAAGAAAAATCATCACCAACTGCTAATAAAACATTTTATATTAACCAAACTTTCAGAATTTAGTGGAGATATGCAAGTTTATTGTCAGCTGAAATTTGAATATGTTTGCCGGAATTGTTGTCAAGTTATGGGAAAAGTCCACGTAATTTTTGATGATCCCTCGTATTTTCAATAAAACTTTACATTGTTGTTACGGACGTCGTCAATGACGTTACGTATTCCCGCAAAAGTGTTATTACACGTGTGGTCATACGATTTTTATGACATGACGTTATCCACTGGAAAACAGCGACGTCATATGATAAAATTGTTTAATTTTAAATAAGATGAACTTTGCATATCTACCCCGATCCTTAACTTTGAAAAGATCGTTAACTGTATTTTGTTGTATATTTGAGCAAGACATATTATCTCATTACAATACTGGTAAAGCCCAGGAAGCGTTGGCTCCGTCCCGACATGACTGAAAGATTGTTGACGGGGACGTTAACCCTCAACACAAACAAACAAACAAACAAGTATAGCTGAAACGTACTTAAATGTCGAGCAGCATAAGGTACCGGCGCCAATACATTACCCCAATGATAATCATGCCCAGAGGACCAATGGTCCTGTGAACGCTCGCCTGAGACCTGAGATATATACATGTACCAATTAACTTGCTAGACTAGAATGGTACAATGCATGTATATAACCCTAGGGCAGGGTGAGAATAACTCCTGGAGTCAATGTCTTTTTCAAATCATAAAAATTCAGTCCATTTGCCAATTAACTGCAAGTTTTGTCCTTCAAATGACATTTCAACAATTTTCTCCATTCATGGAGAATGCATGGGCGATCTAAGTTGACCTTACCGTGAAATAGGTCAAGGTCATCCAATTGTCATGATTTATACAAATTTTGTAGACCTTTGTTCCTTAATGCTTCATGCCAAGTTTCAAAATCATAGGCCTTCTGGTTCTGAAGAAGAAGATTTTTAAATATTTTTGCTATTTATAGCCATAGCGGCCATCTTGGTCATGTGACCTTGACCATTTATATAAACTTTCATTTCCTCTTTCTAAGGATGCTCCACATAAAGATTGGCTTTGATTGGCTGGGCAGTTTCTGAGAAAAAGCTGTTTGAATATTATGGTCATCTGCATGTACATAGCTCCGGGACAGGAACAGACAACACCTGGGACTGAAATATTTTCATAAGCATAAATATTCTGTCCATTTGCTCATTCCTAACAAGTTTTCTGCCATTACATGACATTTTCTTATTTTTCCCATTCAAATGCATTGGCGACCTAAGTTGACCTTGCCGTAAAATAGGTCAAGGTCATCCCAGGGTCAAGGTCATCCCAGGGTCATGATTTAATTGAATTTTGTAGAGCTCCATTTCCAGATGTTTCCTAAAGTTTCAAAATCATAGGCCTTCATGTTCTGAACAAGAAGATTTTTAAACGTTTTTGTTATTTATAGCCATGGCGGCCATCTTGGTCATGTGACCTTGACCATTTACACAAACTTTCATTCCCTCTTCCTAAGGATGCTCCACAAAAAGTTTGGCTTTGATTAGCCTAGCGGTTTCAGAGAAGAAGATGTTTCAATATTATGGTCATATACATGAATATAGCCCCGGGGCAGGGGCAGACAACACCCTGGGCCCAAAATATTTTCTTAAACAAATCTTCTGTCCATTTGCTCATTTCTAGCAAGTTTTCTGCCATTACATGACGATTTCCTATTTTTTTCCCATTCCAATGCTTGTCGTAAAATAGGTCAAGGTCATCCCAGGGTCATGATTTATATAAACTTTGTAGAGCTCCATTCCCAGATGCTTCACACCAAGTTTCAAAATCATAGGCTTTCTTGTTCTGAATGAGAATATTTTTAAAGGTTTTTGCTATTTATAGCCATGGCGGCCATCTTGGTCATGTGACCTTGACCACTTATATAAACTTTCATTCCCCCTTCCCAAGGATGCTTCACATGAAGTTTGCTTTGATTGGCCTAGCGGTTTCAGAGAAGAAGATGTTTGAATATTATGGTCATATACATGTATATAGCCCCGGGACAGGGGCAGACAACCCCCCAGGGGCTAAAATTTTCCATTAGCATTAATCTTCTGTCCATTTGCCTATTCCCAGTAAGTTTTACCCATTAAATATCATTTTACCATTTTTTCCCATTCAAATGCATCGGCGAACAATGTTGATCTTGTCGTAAAATAGGTCAAGGTCTTCCTAGGGTCATGATTTTTATAAACTATGATGGGCCCGCGTCCCCGATGCTACATACCAAGTTTCGTGGAAATTGTCCACTGGTCCTTGAGAAGATTTTTAAAGGTTTTTGCTATTAATAGCCATGGCGGCCATCTTGGTCATGTGACCTGGACCATTTATATAAACTTTTGTTCCCTCTTCATTTGAATGCTGCACATGAAGTTTGGCTTTGATTGGCCAAGCGGTTTCAGAGGAGAAGATTTGTGGACGGACGGACGACGACGGACGGACGACGGAACATGGCCATACTACAAGCTCACCTTGTGAGCCTTCGGCTTAGGTGAGCTAAAAAAGGTACAAGTAGGCAATGATCAGGAAAAGTCGCAATCAGAAAGAAATTTCCACTCCATAAACCGAGACGGGGAAAATAAATTGACAATTAGGTACTTATATTTAGTAAACATATTGTAAGCCGTGTGAGCAACAATTTCCCAATAGGCAATCGCTCAGTTATCCGAACTCAAGGCTCAAACTCAAGGCTCAAACAGTTAAAAAAAATCGACTACAAAACGTAAAACAAATAGAACCGCGACAAAAGTATCGCATTGGAACGATCAGTTATATAAAATTACTGCTGGGGGTGCTTAAATTGATTTTACAGGCGCCTAACCTCATCCTCATCTAATGAAGAATTTATGCCAGACATAAATGGCGGTGACTGTAACTTACAGGGGTTCCAGTATAATGTTTCATCTCATGTCATCAGAAACAACATTCGAAACAATCGGACACGTGAAATGTAGTTTTGTTTTTCAACACCAACTGCTGTTGGACGCGCTATGTGTCATACATGAAAAACGACACAGTCGAAAACCTTCTAAAGCAATCATTTTAACGATTGAATACAAATAAATTTGGTATGAAATGCTTTTCATAGCAATTATACATATTATGGAAGATATTACTTATTTAGAATATGTAAAATATTTTATTTATGTAAATGTAATATTCTATATATGTTGTGGCTCACATATTATTGAAGTTATTTATCGGAGTTTTATATTGCATGACAATGAGACCACCTGAATATTATTTGCCTGTTCCCTTAGCCCTCTGCAGTTTACTTGTTCTGTCCAAGCTAGCACTTTGAATAGCTGCTAACCCTGCTTTACGTTATACTTGCTGCATATTGGTATCTTAGATTTGCCTTATTTCATGTTTACTGAACATGGGCGGATCCAGAGGGGTGGGACAGGAGGTCCGGACCCCCTGTAATTGCCAGATTATCAATTTTTGCCATGTTGAAATTTTCCGTCAGACCCTTCTGGGAATTTGGACCCCCCCCCCCCCCCCTCCTGAGAAAATTTTCTGGATCCGCGCATGCTGAACCACTGCGGAAGCTGAGCGCGGGGTTAGGGTACTGTTGAATCTTTTTAACCTAAGTATTTTTACATAATTAATAATCGTTCCGAGGCGATACTTCTGTTGTGGTTCTATTTGTTTTATGTTTTGGAGTTGAACTTTTGTGCTGTTTGAACCTTATGTACGTTTTTAATTAAGTTCGGGTACTTAAGTGGTCGCCTATTTGGAAATAGCTGCTCACTTGGCCAATTATATGTTTTTAGTGTGAGTATTTCATTATTAATTTCGTTCTACCTACCTCGGTTTTTGGAGTTGGAAATTCTTTCTGACTGCGCCTTTTCGTGACCATTGCCTACTTGTACATTTTTGTTAAGTATAGATGTTTTTTTCTTTTTACAGTTTGCATAAATAAAAAGGAAAGGTATGTACATGTTTTTACCAATTTAGATTAAACATATTTTATTGTGAATAAACAAAAGGATTGGATACATGTCATTTAAACATTAGTAAATCATCTCCTTAGTTTTTACCAATGAAATCATTTTCAGCCAGGAATATGAATTGGTAGTGTGTCGCCCATCACGCAATCCTTTATTGTTAAAATAAAATATAAACGAATGATGTATAGGTAACCGCAAAAGTTTCTCAACACTTATAACATGCATTTTTTCTTATCGGCTCAAGAATTTCTTTTGGTGATATTACGGTTGACAAGTCCAGTTTTTTGCCTTGCATACAAGATGAAAATCAGAACGCTGTGGCTTATGGCTGCCGTGAAAGCGTCAAAACTTCAAGGTAATCATTTTTTTTTAAAGTTACATAGGTACAATATCTTACATTGTATGCAAAAGAAAAAATGAAATTTCAAACCAATGTTTGTTTTCAAAAGCAAAACAAAAACGCAAATATGTAAATTTTATGCCTTGGTCGACGGTTATTACGTGTGTGTGACGTGTTTAAATTCGGACGTAATTGGCCATTAATAGGCAAACAAATAGCAATAATCTTATTCTTTTTGAGGCATAATGTAGCCCTCTGTGCATTCACAATTGACGAAACAATGGCGTCCTAGTATGTTGTTTTCTGCTTGTACAGACATCAGGCTTTCGATTGATGCTGTTTGTTTTAAATCGAAATAAACATCCGTATTTTGGAGGCAAATTGTTAAAAACACAAACGTAACATTAACGTCAAAACGAAAATATGCGATCCCGTTTATGGCAAATCATTACTCATTGTGTATGGGACATAAAATATACTTTCAAAAGTATCCTTACATGGGCAATGTAGAAGAAAACAAGGATGTTAACTGCTGCGTTTCTTGAGCGTTTAAGTATATATAATAACAAATAAACACAATCCAAACAGAAACGTATAAGTTTATTTTCTTTTTCGTAAAGTTCTTCATTGTAAGCTTGTCATAAAATTCTTATTTCTGAAAGGGTGTGGTCGGTTGAGAACATAGGCTCCCGGTTATTGGACCTAAAGAAATAGATGGGCTGCTAATGCCTCCAAGCGAAGCTTATACGCTACTGACAGACCATCTGATTACTGGTTAACCGCTCAAGTATGTCCCAACTGCTTTAAGGCACCTCGGGGGTAGTTCGTCAAACAGACGATTGTCTTATTTCGGGTGAAACTCTTGAGCAGCACGATGAACGCGTGTTCAAAGTTTTAGAAAGGTTTGAATCAGCTGGTATCACACGGGATCATATTTAGTGTGTGTTTGCTCAGCGATCGTTGACCTTTCTGGGGCACTTGATAGACGAACACGGGATAAGGGCGTGTCCAGAAAAGGTCCGTGCAATCACAGAGATGGCAACCCCACAAAACATTCATGACATAAGGTTCTTAGGCATGGTCAATCAATTAGCCAAATTTTAACGCAATAATTCTCAGAAAAGCAAACCACTACGTGCTTTGTTGTCAAAGAAAAAAGCATGGTCATGGGAACCAGCGCAAGAATCCGCTTTCATTGACATAAATCAGGACATCAGCTCAGAAACGGTGCTTGCCCATTATGATCCCAATAAGGAGATTTTATCGTCAGCTGATAGCTCTTCTTTCGGAGTCGGAAGCCTGCTTCGACAGAGGCATGGCGATGTTTGAAAACTTGTGGCATTTGCATCTCGTTCCCTCAGTGAAACGGAATGTTGGTACGCTCAGATAGAAAATGAAGCTTTGGCAGTAACTTGGGTTTGTGAGAAATTTTCAAACTTCTTAATAGGCACCACGTTTCATGTTGAAACATTACAAACCACTGGTACCTCTTCTCAGTACCAAAGATCTGTCCGATATACCACCCAGAATACAGCGTTTCAAAATGCGATTGATGCGATATCATTTCAGCATATCTCACACAAGTGGTACGGCTCTTTATACAGCCGATACCCTTAGCCGGGCCCCTTTGAACATCAAAGAGGAATCTGGTATTGATTTGCAGTTGCAGACACAAGCTTTTGTTGGTTCTGTGGTCAATGACATTCCTGCTTCTCAATCAAGGTAATATCAGGCAAAGTCCAATTACGACTCAGATGAGGTATGTTCTAGTATTTTGAGGTTCTGCAGTGAAGGCTGGCCTGAAAAATCGGCATTGTATGAAACTTTGAAACCATATTGGGCGTATAGAAGTGAATTTTCGGTACAAGATGGACTCTTACTCAAAGTGGTGAGACTGGTTAATCCAGACAACGCATGGTGAAATCTTAGAAAAACTTCATGCAGGGCATTTTGGCATTGCAAAATGTAGAGTTTGGTGGCTAGGCTTGAGCACAGAGCTTGAAACCATGGTTAAGTCGTGTCAAAAATGCATTGAACAATCGAAAGATCACGCGGAGCTATTAAAACCGATAGAATTTCCGTGGCAAAGAATATATGGGCAGATTTGTTCTATCTCAACGGAACTACGTATTTGCTGGTTGTTGACTATTTTTCCAGATATGTTGAGTTAGCAAAGATTCATAGCCAAACATCCGCGTCAATCATAAATCATTTGAAATCGATCATGGCGCGTCACGGGATATGCGAATACTTCCACAGCGATGGAAGGAAGTACTTCACATCAAACGAATTTAAAGAATTTGCTATGCAGTACGATTTTTAGCTAGTTACAAGTAGTCCGAAAATGGCACAAAGCAATGGTATGATCGAAAGACATGAAGGCACAATCAAGGACATGCTAGAGAAAGCCGATGGTCCATATTTGGCCTTGTTATCTTACGGAGCCTACCTTTGCTCAATCGATTTTCACCAAGTCAAATATGCATGGCCAGGACGCACATCACTGCCAGTTAATCCAAAAGGTCTTGATCCAAATTGGCCTGCCATGAAAAAGGTTGCAGCGCGTGAGAAAACGCTTAAGCGCAAACAAAAGTATTATCACGACAAACGCCAACGCGCGCGATTATTAAAACCGCTTAAAAGAAATCAAAAAGTTTGGGTGAAAGACCAAAAGAAAACAGGCATAGTGCAATCGGAAAGCGAATTTCCACGGTCATATCATGTACAGACTGACCAGGGCATTATTCGGCGTAACAGGGGATTTCTTTCGACACTGCCTGAAAATGAAACACCATAGACAAATGGCCAAAACCAAGGATGCTACGAGGAAATCCGCAAATCAGCCGCTCCATTCAGTGATAATTCAGTGAAAAATAACCATGATATATGTGGGAATCCTAAGGACACAGACTGTCAGAATTACTGTGTTACTAGATCCGGGAGATGTGTAAAACCACCTGACAGACTGACCATAAAGCAGCAGGTGAACTTGTTTATCAGTGGAACTAATCGTGTTTATACATTAAACGGAACATAGATGTACTTGATGGCTAATTAAATGCTAAATAAACATGTCCTCAATTAATTTAGGGTTCGTGTTGTCTTGCCTGAAACAATATGATAGACTAAAGACCTCAAAATTCTTGAAATAAGGAAACATACACTTGTATGTTGCAATTGTTCAAGGCATTCAGCAATTTGAATTGAAAGGGACCATGTTGTATATACTAAAAAGCAAAAATCTTGCACCACCCTGTTTTTGTTTTCTTTCTTACATTTTATTTGTTAATTCCATTATCAAATATTTGACTTTGCTGAATGATATTGCAAACCTTTAGAGCAAAAAGTGTTAAATTGCATTTTTGTGGCAAAATTGATTATCAAAGAACATTTTCAACGGGGTTTATTGTACATGTGAACTGCATCATGACAGTAGCAGAAAAGTAACAAAATTTGAATTTTAGGGAAAATGAAGTTTGAACAATATTTTGAAAAATGGTATTTTCGGAAAATTAACCAGTGGCTTTAAAAATGTCATTTAAACAGCAAAGAAAACCACCAAAAATGCTTTCTGCGGTTATGGCAGGTAAACACATACCCTACTTGACCCTTTTAAAAAGTTTCATAAACAGAAGTCATATCCGTTTGCTGTACTTTCGATCTGTTTAGAATGTTTCTGCAAGAATGTTTAATTATGACTTTACCATTTTCTTATTTTTTTTTTAAATTTTGGTGTGCCATTGTCATAAGTGAGGATGGAACAACTTGTCCAAAACAATTAATTGATAGGAACAAAAACTGTCCAAGGAAAGCAGCGTAAAGTTGGTGCTTTATTTAATGCACTTTGGTTTTGTTTTAAAACTGTACCAAATAAAGCACCAACTTTACGCTGCTTTGGTGGGACTGTTTTTTTCCCCAACA
Source organism: Rugalucina vietnamica (assembly GCA_964017185.1). Classification (NCBI taxonomy): domain Eukaryota; kingdom Metazoa; phylum Mollusca; class Bivalvia; order Lucinida; family Lucinidae; genus Rugalucina; species Rugalucina vietnamica. The sequence continues at coordinate 53,474,916 of OZ024880.1, read as the reverse complement.
AATAATTAGACGGGGCGAGTTGTTCAATCTCAAAACAGGCTAATGCCGCATAAAACTCCCCAAAAATACCAAATGATAGTTGAAAATAAAAAAAATACATGCTTACAAACCGGAAGTACAGCAAACGGATATGACTTCTTGTAATGAAACTTGTCAAAAGAGTCAAGTTGGGTATATGCTTACCTGCCATAGTCTAAGAATGCAGTTTTATTTGTTTTCTTTGCTTTAAAAAAAAAGTTATCAAAACCACAAATTAATTTTTCTAAAATACCAATTTTCAAACTTTTTTAAAGAATCCCTAAATTTCAAAATGTATTGTTGTGTTTCTGCTTCTGTCATGATGCAGATCGCATGTATAATTAAAAATTCAGTTAAGAAATTCATTGGTAATCATTTTTTTCCAAAAATTGCAATTTTTCACCTTTTGCTCCCAAAAAGCTTTGTCCTCATCAGTATTAAATTTACTTCAAAGTCAAAGGTTTGATATTGAAATTAACAAAAAAATATTGTTATTGATAATATAGGGTTATTGCACTGATATCGGTGAATATTGTCCCGAGTTGGGATATCGAAGGACGCGAGCTTGCGAGCGTCCGTAGATATCCCAACGAGGGACAATATTCACCGATATCAGTGCAATAACCCTTTTATTATATAGCTATAAATATCTGCTTCTCATATTTGATGTACTTCTCATATTTGATGTTTTGTTGAGAGTTAGCCTTACAAAATTGAAATATCTACACGAAGGCCGCGATAATAGCTAAAATAAGTGATATCATTTTTGCACTAGTGCAATATCAGATGATATCATTTTTGCACTGTTACTTTTCGGAAGCACATTTTGCAATTGAATAAATATTGTTGACATTTTGTTTTCTTTTTTCGGCTTAAATTGCGTAAATCTGAATGTGAAAAACTTCAGCTGACGTTTCGGCTAGGTATGACGTCATTTTACACGTGACGTCAGATGAAGAGAACGTCATTAGAGTTGACGTCCCAATTTTACAATTTTGCACGATGACCCTCAAGTAAAGAATTTGGCAATTTTTCATAAACAGAATTTTCGCTTTTAACAAAGTGTGCAATATCAAGTAAGTGTGCAGATATCGTCTGATATCTGCACACTTGTTACTCGGCTTTTATCCCTATGTTTTAATCATTTGATATTTATAGCTATATAATAAAATAATTCTACTTAAGCATACAAAATACAAAAACCGGGTGGTGCAAGAATTTGGATTTTCAGAATATATTTTTTCTTTATATTTTAGAGTCAGGCGTTCACCGTATGAAGATTTAGGCGAACGGAGAGAAACTTCTGATCAATATGGACATCTACAACATGATGCTGGTCAACCTGATAGAAACACGTGAGCTACTATGAATATTACCATTCAGTCAACAAAAAAAGAAACGACAAAGTTTTTAGCTCACCTGAGCCGAAGGCTCACAGGTGAGCTTAAAGTATACCCTTGCTCCGTCGTCCGTCGTCGTCGTTGTCGTCGTTGTCGTCCACACATTTCAAACATCTCTGAAACCGCTTGGCCAATCAAAGCCAAACTTCATGTGAAGCATCCTTAGGAAGAGGGAACGAAAGTTTGTATAAATGGTCCAGGTCACATGACCAAGATGGCCGCCATAGCTATAAATAGCAAACACCTTTAAAAATCTTCTTTTCCAGAACTGGACAGCTTATGATTTTGAAATCAGGCAATGGAGCTCTACAAAGTTTGTATTAATTATGACCCTGGGATGACCTTGCAAAGTCAACATAGGTCACCCATGCATTTGAATGGGGAAAATTGATGAAATATGATTTGAAGGGCAGAACTTGCAGAAAATGGGCAAATGGACAAACTATTTATGTTTATGAAAACATTTTGTCCCTATGGGATAGTCTGCCCCTGCCCTGGAGCTATATACATGTATGTGAACATAATATTCAAACATCTTCTCCTCTGAAACCGCTTGGCCAATCAAAGCCAAACTTTATGTAGAGCATCCTAAGTAAGGGTCAATACAATTTTATATAAATGATCAAGGTCACGTGATCAATATGGCCGTCATGGCTATAAATAGCAAAAACCTTTAAAAAAATCTTCTTCTCCAGAACCAGAAGGCCTATGATTTGAAACTTGTCATGAAGCATCAGACAATGTGTTTGTATAAATCATGACCCTTGGATGACCTTGACCTATTTTAAGGCAAGGTCAACATAGGTTGCCCATGCATTTGAATGGGGAAAATTGTTAAAATATGATTTGAAGGACTAAACTTGCAGGAAATGGGAAAATAGACAGAATAATTATGTTTTTGAATAAAATTTGTTCCAGGGGGTTGTCTGCCCCTGCCCCTAGCAAAAAATCTTCTTCTCCAGACGAGAAGGACTATGATTTTGAAACTTGGCATGAAGCATCAGGCAATGGAGCCCTACAAAGTTTATATAAATCATGCCCCTTGGATGACCTTGACCTATTTTATGATAATGTCAACTTAGCTCGCCCATGCATTTGAATGGGGAAAAATTGTTACTATGTCATTTGAAGGACAAAACTTGCAGTAAATTGGCAAATGGACTGAATTTTTATGATTTAAAAAAATGACTCCACAGAGGTTGCTCTGACCCCGCGCTGGGGTTATATACATGTATATTACCATTCTAGTCAGAGAAGTTTATTGATATAATCTCAGGTCTCAGGTGAGTGTTTACAAGACCATTCCTCCTCTGGTTTCAACAAAGCAAAAAGGTACAACACACCATTTCTCTGAGGACCAACATTAACTAACAAGAAACTAAAATGTTTGTTTGTTGTTTTTTTCTTTCGTTCCTTTGATTTATGCAACTGTATAATAGGCGGAATAGTTCATGCATATGGCATAAGTTTACGTGATTTTAATAAAGTGGCTTAAATGAGTCCTGGGCTTGTATTACTTTTTTTTTGTTTTATCAGATATGACTGTATATGATAAAATTCGAAAGTTTTTAATCTTATCTGGGGAAAACCCTACGCATTACATTCGTGAGGTTTTCATCAAATCTGTTATAATAGTTGACGTTTTTTGGAAGATTTTAAAACAATAAGCTCGCATCTTAAGTACAACTATACCAGTCTGCCTTTATCTATACTTCTATATTTTTAGTTAAGTTTAGATAACTGAGTGGCCACCTATTGGGAAAATAGCTGCACATTCGGCTTACGATATGTTTTATGACATAAGTACCTTATTGTTAGTTTTTTCCCGACTCGTTTTTTGGAGTGGGAATCTTTTTTCTGATTGCGCCTTTTCCTGATCGTTGCTTACTTGTACCTTCTTTGCAAAGTGACCGTATGCTGGGATTCTGATAGACATAAAACGGTATTTAGCACCAAAATAAGACGTGTTTAATAGAATTTAGTTTTTGTAATAAAGTAAAGGCGTTTTTGTAATAACGGGATAGGTAGATAGATATGTTTAATTGGATAATGCCATTTGACTGTAAGTAGCCAATTTTACGTTTTTGGCTCATGCAAGTTGAATGTAAATAGCCAAATACACGAATTGAGCTGTTGCCATTTAAAATCATATTTTAGCGAACAACGAACGAACTACCAAATCTTTTATTTCACAACTCCGGTCTGATTTAGCCAGACAAGGAGCGATTACTGGGGTAAGCATTTGTTTAAATAACAATTACTGGGCTGTCTGTATGATTAAATTATGATTATGATTACCCATTTTTTCAGGAGTAATTGATTAAATTATGATTAATGCGAGATTGTAATCAGATTACTTTAATGATTAATTATTACATTTTTTTCTGTTGTTGAATGAGATCCAGACATTTCATCTGGTACAACAGAAACCTAACATGTGAATGTATAGCTGGCTTTCTGCCCTGCAGATGTACCATTGAATCTTAATTTAAATAATGAATGGGGCAATTTGAATTGGATCACTACAACTCGATTCGCTATTACATCTTTGTTGTTTTTTTTTCTATATTTTTGACACTGGCAATGATGCATGGTGTAGTTATACTAAATCTCCAAGAAACATAGTTTCACCCCCATCGAATGACGTAGAATCTAGAATTAAAATTGTATATCCTGTTTAAACCTACCACATTGTAATAAAGATCAAAACTCAGCTCACAAGTCCCTGGTGGTAATAAGTCTGGTCCTTTGACCCCTTATTTATAAATCAGTGCTGTTTAGCAACACTTACTTTTAAATACACATTGCCTCAGTGTCATTTCACACCCTCTAGGTGAAAATTTGAGTAATGACAAACTTAAATGTTTGAGTAAATGAGATAAGAGATAATTGGCTGTTTGTAAGGTTTAAATTGACTGTTTACCTTTAAACAAATAGTTTTAAATACACATTGCCTCAGTGTCAGTTCACCCCCTCTAGGGGAAATTTTGAATAATAAGAAACTTAAATGTTTGAGTAAATGAGAGATAATTTGGCTGTTTGTAAGGTGTAAAATTGACTGTTTATTCAATTATGATCAAAGTTACTTTGAAATTTTGTGATAACTGATTATCCATGATTATTCAAAAATTTGCAATCGAGTACTAATGATTTAGTTACTGAAAATGATTACCCCATGTCTGTTTTCAGCTAATGCCTTTTGACTGTTTATATCTAATTAAACGTTTTGGCTACTGACAGTGACTGTAAATAGCCCCTCCGTTTATTTAAGCTTTGCATAATTTCAGATCCTCTGCTAATGTATATGATGTACTAAACACAGAGCGCAGTGATACATATGTGCATGACAGGATGCAAGGTATGTAGCATGACATCGCAATAGTACCAGAAAGAAACATGATAACGGCCCCGACTTAAAGCTATTCATTTTAGTTGGTTGGGGCCGGAGCTTCTTGTCTGTTGTTTGGCCCACCGGGGTCCAACTGGTGTTTTTCTTTTGCTCCGGAGTTAGTAGGTTATTCGGCGCCCAGGGATCTCCATCGTCCCTTTACTCAATCTTTGAGTCCTTTTTTTTTTTATTCATCAGGATGTTTATCATGATTTATTTGTTTGTTCTTGATGATTCATTGACTAGTTAGAGATTCACCACAAGGACCAAATAACTAACTAAATGTTATGAACCACTGCAGAAGCTGAGGGTGAGGTTAGGATCCTGTAAAACCGGTTTAAGCCCGCCAGTAACTTTGTGTTACTGATCGTTCCAAGGCGATACTTCTGTGGTGGTTCTTTTTGTTTTATATATTGGTGTTTAAAATTTTTTGTGCTGTTGGCGCCTTATGTATGTTTTCATATTTTTAATTAAGTTAAGGTAACTGAGTGGCCACCTATTGGGAAAATAGCTGCTCATTCGGCTTACGATATGTTTCATGGTATAAGTGCCTGATTGTTAGTTTGGTTTTTCCCACCTCGGTTTTTGGAGTGGGAATCTCTTTCTGATTGCGCCTTTTCCTGATCTTCGCCTACTTGTACCTTTGAATATTAAGCGTATTGCTGAACATTTTTAAATTGGGAGTTTGGGCATACAGTAAATTGTGTGCAAAAGTTTAACTCATGTATCCTAACATTTTCAAATTGTGAGCTTGGGTATACAGTAAATTGTGTGTTAACTTTAAAAAACTTTAAGCGAATTGCTAAACATTTGCAAATTCGGAGTTTGGGCATACAGTAGACTGTGTGTAAAGTTTAAACTCATGTATCTTTAGGCGTATTGCTAAACATTTGTAAATTCGGAGCTTTGGCATACAGTAAATTGTATGTAAAGTTTACACATCAATAAAATCCACAAAAATAAAATTCATTTCTATCATAATATCATGCAAATCCCGTAATATTTTAACATTCCTTATTCCAGGTGCCTCAAGTGCAGACATTGGACAGACGGTTATATACAGCAACCTTCAGTTGACCGCCGATTAATGAGTAGACCTGATTCGAACAAGTGGGAGAATAACATTTATTTTGAGTAGTTTTACTTAAACACATTCTAGTAATTCTCGTAACCACAATCACACTGAAAATAAAAGTAATCCTCTTTGGCACAATATTGTCATTCAAAAAAAAGCACTTAAGTAGCCGAAACCGTGATATGACTCCTTGCGTTTCTCATTTGTATGTTCCAGTTTTAACTTTAACACACACATAAGAGAGAGAGAGAGAGAGAGAGAGAGAGAGAGAGAGAGAGAGAGAGGAGCAGTAATAGCTAAAGTAGTTGTATTTGAAATGCGTTTGATACTTTAAAAAAAAAAAAACAAAGGGGAGATTTTGATATAAAAAATACTGAAACAATAAAAACACACCTCTCATTTAAATGGTTTTTATCTTTGTTAGGTCTAATATTGTCGATCATTGGTGATATATATTAGAGAGGTAAAAGTAGGAAATGATCAAGAAATGGCGAAATCAGGAAGCAATTCCCACTCCAAAAACCGCGGTTGGAAAAACTAAAGGATCTCGGAAGAATTAATAGGTTTCCCGCCCAAAGTTTGAGTGTTTCTAGCGGCTTCTGTATTAATTTGTATACACTATCTGTTGCATTATCTGTAAAATTTAACATTTGTAAGATGCAACAACATGGTGGGAACCTCTTGATGTTACATACCCTCAGCATAAATCAGTGTCAAAGGGGGAGGGGGTCATATTTTTTCAAAAAAATATTTTGTCAGAAAACACATTTTTTGCCTAAGATAATCAAGAAAATACAACAATATGCTTATTGCAACCTAAATTTTGGGCCAGAAATGATTTATGCATGAATAACGGGTGCATCATCTTTATCAGAATTATCACTATAAATAAGACTGTCCGTCACTTATGCAAATACCTGTACCTTAAAAATGCTATGCCAAATAAATTAAGCAACTTTTTCTCTGAAAAGTGACTCCATACATTTACAGACATTAGGGAAGTTCTTCTGACAAAAACTTGCATGTATCAGTTAAGGGTAAAACCAATCGTTGTGTGATGCTGATGTGGTGTTGGATTTAAAGTCCACTGAGGCATAGCTCAAATTAAACTAAACCATCAATAATTGATTAACTTACTTTGGACAGTATATTTATATGCATTGTAGTATGTACACTTTGTGTATACCTGTTCAAATAGGACAGATAGTCTGTTCATTCAGGAAGAACATACATATACAGTATATTTCCATAGCCATGTTACATTACAAATAATGAAGCTGAGCCCATTTATCGGTTTTGGGGCTTTTTGACAGCCTTCCCCCCCTTGCCCAAACATGGCATTTTGATATAATATGTCATTTACAAAAATACATTTGTGTTCAAAATATTTTGATTGGGCAAGGGGGGAACACAGACTTATAAAAAAGTTTCCGATTTCCTATATGATCCTATATTAAATTCAAAGATTTTGTCCAAATTTTGAAGAAGTCACTTCTTGACTTACCCACATCATTACATGTCTAAATACAGCAGAAACTTATTTTTCGACTGTAATAAACTTCATTTAAGTGCCTGGAACTTGAGATTTTGAATTATTTCTTGGGCATTCTCACTAAAGAAATCTTCCGAGATCCTTAACAATCAAGTGCTCAAACTAAGAAAACGTTTCGTAAACCGAATAAGCAGCTATTATCCCAATAGGCGGCGACTCAGTTACCAAACCTCAACTAAATAAAATATGAAAACATACATGGGGTGCAAATAGCACAAAAATCAACTCCACAGCATACAACAGTAAGACTACAAAAGTATCGCCTCGGAATGATCAGTTAAATAAAATTACTGGGGGGGGGGGCTTTAACTAGTTTTAAGGGCGCCTAACATCACCCTCGGTTTCTGCAGGGGTTCACTACATTTAGTTAGTTGTGCGGTTCTAATGGTGGATCCTTAACTAGTCGATGAATCATCAAAGGCAAAGAAATAAATTATGATAACCTCCGAGATGAATAAAACACGAGGACTCGCAGACACAATAAGCCGCCTGGCGACGGAGATCCCTGGGTGCCAAACAACTAAGTTATTGAAATCTGGAGCAAAATAAAATCAACAGTTAAATCCCGGTGGGCCATGCAAAAGGCAAGAAGCTCCCGCCCCAACCAACTAAAATGAATAGCTTTATGTTAGGGTCATCATAGTCTAACGCCCGACTCACAGGCGTGCAATTAAAGAAGGCAGCATACTTATTTACTCATGATTTGGTTAAAAAAATAAGCATGCAGACTGTTACATCACATTTAAATTACAAAAACAATAATTTAAACCGGGATATTTAAAAGATTTCGAGGTAATTGTAATATTAGAAGTAACACAGCTGCTTCGCATTGCATAAAGAACGGAAGAATGTGTTTCGGTGAATATGCTTTTATCGAATGCCTGAGAAAATATTAGTCACAACAAGATTGTTTGCACTGTTCCTGGCCATGTTAATATCGTAGAAAGTGACATTTAAAGTTTTGCGTTTATCTGCCGTTCCTTGTCAACAAAATGCCAATAGCGTGTTCCTTTGGTGACAGACGACATCCTGTAACATGTGTCATTGTAGGCAAAGGTATCGCGATACGGCCGCAGGATGTGTATCCGTAACGTTCAATTGAACACTTACACCAGATTTGACGTGAACAAAGTGTATCGCTAGGTGCACCTGTGAGCGTAAATTTACGTCGACTCTTGTCTTTATAACTTCCCAATTATTAAGACATATGGCTACAAGCAGATAACATATTAAATTTTGTTTAAATCAACACAAACCGTGCAAGTAACCAAAAATCACAAAAGTCACGATTATGTCAAAAAGAACAACGCGATGAAAGCAATATTGACTAGTTAGAGACTTGTAAGATTCATTGACTAGTTAGAGATTTACCACGAGAACCGAATAACTAACTAAATGTTATGAACCACTGTAGAAGCTCAGGTTAAGGTTATGGTCATGTAAAATCGATTTAAGCCCGCCAGTAATTTTAATGTGATACCTCTGTGGTGGTTCTTATTGTTTTATGTATTGGTGTTGATTTTTTGTGCTGTTAGCAACTTATGTGCGTTTTCATATGTTTGTTAAGTTTGGGTGGCTGATTGGTCATCTCTTGAGAAAATGGCTGCCATTATGGCTTACTTTATATTTTCTTAGCATAAGTACCTGATCAATAATTTAGTGTTTTTTTTCACCTCGTTTTTAGAGTGGGAATTTCTTCCTGATCGTTGTCTACTTTTACTTATATTATAATAATTTATGATTTATTTTGTTGGTCCTTGACGAATCATTGACTAGTTAGAGTTTCACTTTTAGGACGGAACAACTAACGTAATGTTGTGAACTAGCCCAGAAGCTGAAGGTAAGGTTAGGCACCAGTAAAACCGGTTAAAGCCCCTCCCCCCAGTACCTTTATATTACTGATCGTCCTAAGGCAATACTTCTGTTGAGGTTCTGATTGTCTTTATTTTTAGTGTTTATTTTATTGATTTTTTTTTTATTTTTTGCTGTTTGCATCTTATGTACGTTTTCTTATTTTATAAGAAAAGTTCGGGTAACTGAGTAGCTGCCTATTGGGAAATAGCTACTCACTCGGCTTATAATGTGTTTTTATATATGTGCCTAAGTGTCAATAAATTAGTTTTTTCCACATCAGTTTGAGGAGTGGGAAGTTTTTCCTGATTGTGTCATTTCCTGATCATTGCCTACTTTTACCAACTTACAGCAAATTATTGTTACCAACGTCAAGTATGATATATAACCAAAGTAATATCCTAAAATCTAGCGTTTGAGGCGAAATCTTGGATAATAAAGTGGTTTCAATATATGTAGTTATTTCTTAAAAAAAAACAATCATGGTAACACACCAGAAATCAATAATTGATGAGGCAAGTGTATCCAAAGATAATGCCATCACACGTTTGATATTCTTTTCTTGTTTTGTGGCGTCAGTGTGGTGCGCGTTGAACCCGAAGTAAGTTAATGCAAACGTTATCTTACGTCGGCATTCTATATAAACAAACAAACATTAGTCTCTTCTGATAGCGTAATGGTCAGAGCGTCCGCTTCGGGAGCGGGAGGTCGTGTGTTCGATCCCGGGCCGGGTCATACCAAAGACTTTAAAAATGGTACCAGTGGCTAGCTTGCTTGGCGCTCAGAATTATAAAGGCAAGCACTGGCTTCTCTTCTCCCAAAACAAAATATAGCATCACTAACATCGCATGTCTAAAATGAAAAAGTGCGAATAATATCAAAAAGGTCCGAAAATAATCAATGTCTGTATTCACTAGAGGACCGTATGGAATACTGGCCGTTGTACTAAATACGTTATCCTCTATAAATATAGAGATTATTATTATTATTATTATTATTATTATTATTATTATTATTATTATTATTATAAATTTTTTGTATTCGAAACATAAGATCACACATTCCAAGTAAGAAATCATATATCACAGAATTGCTAGCTTTTTCAATGCTATGTACATGAGTTTAGTTTATAAAACATAATGTTAGTAAAATCAAACTTAGATTCAAAATCAAAATATGGGAAAAGTGCCGCGTCAGTATAGTTTACATTAGAATTTATAAAGCAGTATGCGAAACTTCTTTTATTGCATACTGTTTTATCGTTGTATGAGCATCATAATCCGTGTTAAAATTCCATGTTTCTATGTAACATTGACGTTGATGAAGAATTTTGCAAATTGCTTGTATTTGTGTATTTCGTGTAGTTGTTGCATATCGTCTACATATGTGGATACGCTTGTATTCTAAAATTTATGATAAGCGCGATGACTTTGAATTTGATATAGTTAATTTTCCCTTTTTGGATGGTGACGTTCCTCGTCGTGCTTCTTATGGTGTATATATTTCGCAACTTATTAGGTTTGCTAGAGTCTGCAATCATGTTACAGACTTCAACGCTCGAAATAAATGTTTAACGGCCAAACTTCTCCAACAGGGCTATCGGTATCATAAACTTCGAAAAACCTAATCTAAATTTTATCGTAGACACTATGAATTGATTTCCAAATATAATGTTGGATTAAAGACGCTTTTGAGTGAGGGCCTTTCGGAACCTGCATTTTATGGTGTTTTGGTTTACAAATTTAAGAAACTTATAGGAATTAATGATTTTTCTTTTCAGTTCAGAAAAATCATAACACGTTACAAACGTATAGGTTATAACTTGAATGTTATGCGACAGTCTGTATGCTTAGTTTTTAACCCAATCATGGTTGATAACTATGCTGCCTTCTTTAATTTCACGCCGGTGGGTCGGGCGTCAGCCTATATGATGGCCCCGACTTAAAGCTATTCATTTTAGTTGGTTTAGGCCGGAGCTTCTTGTCTGTTGCTTGGCCCACCGGGGTCCAACTGGTGATTTTCTTTTGCTCCGGAGTTAGTAGGTTATTCGGCGCCCAGGGATCTCCATCGTCGAGCAGCTTACTCAATCTGTGAGTCCTGGTGGTTGTTTCATCAGGATGTTAATCATGATTTATTTGTTTGTTCTTGATGATTCATTGACTAGATAGAGATTCATCACGAGGACCAAAGAACTATTTAAATGTTATGAACCACTGCAGAAGCTGATGGTGAGGTTAGGCGCCTGTAAAACCGGTTTAAGCCCGCCAGTAACTTTGTGTTACTGATCGTTCCAAGGCGATACTTCTGTGGTGGTTCTTTTTGTTTTTTGTCTTGGTGTTTAAAACAAAATTGTGCTGTTGGCGCCTTATGAGTGTTTTCATAGTTTTAGTTAAGTTAAGGTAACTGAGTGGCCGCCTATTGGGAATATAGCTGCTCATTCGGCTTACGATATGTTTTATGGTATAAGTACCTGATTATTAGTTTGGTTTTTTCCCACCTCGGTTTTTGGGGTGGGAATCTTTTTCTGATTGCGCCTTTTCCTGATCTTTGCCTACATGTATCGTTTTTTTTATGTAAAACTTTACCTTGCCATTTGACCTGTGCAATTTGATATGTATTTTACTCATAACATTGTCTTCTTTATTCATAATTATATTTGTAGCTATTAATATGCTTACCATAAATGGAAATTGTCGTTATTCATTAAATTTCCTTGCATAGACGGACTGTCTATCAGTAGACTAAATGAGGTAGACCACTTACTCCGAATTAAAACGAGGTTCTCCCAGCGATTCGAAAGGAAGAAAGACATGGAGATACACAGAAAGAAAATGTCATAACAAACACAATAGTAGATTTCAAACACAAGATTCGTGTTATAAAACGGCTGTCAGTACTAAAAGGAATCTCTATGATAACCTTTTATCAATACTTAATGATACAGTTCATCATCTAACATCCATTATATCTTCCAAGTAAAGACTAGAGCATACGCTTGGATATTGGATACTTTCGATTTTCTGTCCCAAATTCGTCTTTTAGCGGCACAACAGCTATTTGATGCTGCGTATATGTGATTTCAGCAGTCGGAAAGTTAAAATAATTGAATAAAGAGTCTCAATAGAGAGACCGAATTCGTTCAATATGTCATGACTTTAGAATTGTGCAGTACATATGCAAAATTAGATAGTTTTAACAGATAGCTTTTAGACTAGACAAATCCCAAGAAAGCGCTGCTTTGTTGAAGTTATGTTCAAATACCATTCAACACGAGAGTTATGAAAATTAGAATTGTTATGAAAGTATAATCGGGTGAACTTGAAGAAAGGCATAAAACTAGAGTTTAAAAAATAGCGAAGTGTTATGTACGAACTTTTTAAATGTATACTTGCATGCGTATAAAGCGACATGATGTGAAACTGAAAGACCAGAAATCGATTTAATATGTTTGAAGTCGTAAAAGCTAAAAATATCTCTTATCTGGATAATGCATCATTTACGTATCATTGTTTTAGTGTATGGCATGTTGATTTATGTGACAATGGAAAGTGAAACAAAGAAAACTTATACAGACTGTTTTAGAAGTTACGTTGAAAGTACCACTGGCACATTCACAAAGCAAACACCTCCTTCATTCGACTCTGCTACTTCATCAGTGGGATTGCAAATTAAAGCGAAATCAGTTGCTACTGTTGTTAGGTTACCAACTGTTTTTCAAAATTTTCAAAACAATGATATAAATATGATGGACATGCATGGAGACACAGTTGACACAGAAAGGATCTGGGGTGCTTTTTCTGCCTGGCATGATGATGAAGAACTTTATCAAAGTTATCTTAACTAGGAATCAAGTACAATGGCTGCACTTATAGAAGGATGATCTATTAGAACAGTGCATAAGAAGTGTGTGTGATGAACTGTGTTGAATGGCAACAAATTTGTTTATACTTGTACACATGCATGAATAATGTTCACATATATGCGCAAATGAAAAAAGGAAGAGCAACAACAAAAAATAAACGATTATAAACTGAAGGCTGGTACATGTTCTTGCAATCATTTAAGGTAAAACATTACGACATCATGACCATACAATATACAGAGGTGTTTTAGAGATGCCATAAATGAACTGGATTATTTTTATTCGTATTTTTATTATTTGTGCTTAATACAGAGATTGTGGGTACAATTAAGAACCACTTCTCCGAGGCGGTTCTAACGAGGACCCAGAATCTTATGTTTTGGTTAGAACTAAGAAACACATCTCACTTTTACTATATAAATGTTGGGCTTCAGTGGTTTATAACATGGACATGTTAGTTTAATGCAAAGACCAACATCAAACAGAATCAAAATCTCTCCCTTGAAAATTAATATGGAAAATAACCAAAATTACAAACAGATGCAAAGGTATAATTGGACAAATAAGATACTCTGTGGGCGTTACCTTTATATATCATTAATATTTTATTTGGTATGGTCTACGTCTGACCTAGGTAAATGTATACAGTTCAACGACTCATCTCACATGTTGTCCGTTAGAAAATAAGAATGAAATACGCGTTTGTCTAATTCACTGGATTGGACTAAATACAGGTAGCTGATCTCTAACGGTAAATATGTGACAGCGTTCTAGGCTGACTGAGTTCGAGTTTTCTGTGATCTCCTTACATGAACAGATGGACTAACCGACCACGCCCAGATATGAATATTAAAACATACAAGTAGGCAAAGATCAGGAAAAGGCGCAATCAGAAAAAGATTCCCACTCCAAAAACCGAGGTCGGAAAATCAGAACATACTAGATTGCAAGACAATGATGCATGTACTGTTACTCCAAAAGTTAAAAACTTCTTTGTTAATGTGATAGGAGAACAATGTTTGATAACTTGTCAGTTTAATGATCATCCTGTTGAATTATTGTGGGATACAGGAGCCCAGGTCTCACTATTAAATTGGAAGTGGTTACAAACGTTTTAAGTAATTGTCCAGTTGTTAAAGTTAGGCCTTTATCAGAGTTAATTGAGGGTGACTTGATAATTTTATCTGCAAATGGGATAAAGATTGATTTTGAGGGTTGGGTCCCGATAAATTTGCAATTCGGTACTGCTGAGGAAGGGAATGATAGCATATTTCAAGTACCATTTCTGGTGTCTTGCACAGCTGCTCAGGATAGACCCATTCTAGGTTTTAACGTCATACGTGAAGTTGGGGATATCATAGGGAAAGCTAGTTGTATTGAAATGTTTCAGACTGCTATCCCATCTGTTAGTAAGGTACATATTGCTGAAGTTGCAAATTTATTGTTTGACGACAGTGGAGATATAGGTCAAGTAAAATCTGGGGGCAAGAATATGGTAATTCCAGCAAATTCATCAATCATTGTTAATGCTATAGTTCATGGCAAGGTCCGTCAGAACTCTGTACATGCATTATTCATACCAAGTGTTGAAAGTGAAATCACAGGTCTTGTAGTACAGGAAACCCTTGTTTCAGTCAAGCCAGGTAATGTTAGTAGGGTTAAAATTCTGGTAAGTAACTGCTTATCCAAAGATCAGATTTTACCTAAAAGAACTCAGCTTGGTAGTTCGGAAATAGTTCGGTCTGTGGTTACTCTTGGCCATACATGTAGCTCTACAATGGATGAGACTGAGGAAGAATCGAACATAGCCAAGGTAGGTTCAGTTCAGGAAAGTAGCTCTGAGGCGGATAGATGGGAACCAGATGTCGATTTAAGCTGTTCCGGACTTACCGTATTAAAGGAAGAAAAGGTGAGAGCTTTGTTAAAGGAAGATTGTGATGCCTTTTTCTAAAAATGATCAGGATGTAGGGTGTGTTCCTGACTTACAAATGAAGATAGAGCTTACAGATAATCAGCCTGTGCATAGTTCATATCATGCATGTCCCCGACCATTGTACCAGGAGGTGAAAGATTATCTACAGGATTTAATAGGTAAAGGTTGGATCAGAAAGTCCAAGTCTCCTTATTCCAGTCCAATAGTATGTGTCAGGAAGAAAGACGGCAGTCTACGCCTTTGCGTAGATTATCGTAAGTTAAATGAAAAGACAATTCAGAACAGGTTACCTCTTCCCCGTATATCTGACGCTCTTGATGGTCTTGGCGGAAGTAAGTGGTTTTCCTTATTGGACCAGGGAAAGGCATATCATCAAGGTATGATTGCAGAAGAATGTAAAAAGTACACCGCATTTGTTACTCCTTGGGGTTTATATGAGTGGAATAGAATCCCATTTGGTTTAAGTGGGCGGTAGGAACATTTCAGCAATTTATGAATGATTGTTTGGAGGATTTGCGAGACAAGATATGCCTGCCATACTTGGATGATTTGCTGGTTTTCAGTCCTTCTTTTGAGGACCATTTAGAACATGTCAGACTGGTTTTGCAAAAACTCAAATCAAAGGGTATTAAATTAAAGCCGACCAAGTGTGAGCTATTCAGGAATCAAGTCTGATACCTAGGTCATTTAGTTACTTCTGAAGGACACTGCATTGATCCAAATGATAAAGAAGCTGTGCTCGACCTGAAAGAGAAGAAACCTAGCACTGTGGGAAATTAATGGGTTTTATTGGCTATTTTAGAACGTACATTTCAGATTTTTCAAGACGGGCTGCACCAATCTATGATCTGTTGCAGAAGAAGGATGAAAGTACCTCAATTCAAAGCAAGCCGAAGAAAAGAGATAGGGTACATAAAATTAAGAATGGCCAGTTACCATCAAACCTGAAAGTTGAGTGGACAGATAAGCACCAAGGAATTTTGGAGGAACTTATTGACTGTTTGTTGCAGTCTCCGGTTATGGTTTACCCAGATTTTCAGGCCCCGTTTTCTCTCCATATTGATGCTAGTCATCAAGGCTTGGGTGCTGTTTTATACCAAAAGCATAGTACAGGTAAACAGGGAGTTGTAGCTTTTGCATCAAGGACCCTAACTCCTGCTGAGAAAAACTACCATATGCATTCTGATAAATTAGAGTTTTTAGTACTTAAATGGGCAATATCTGATAGGTTCAGGGACTATTTGTTTAATGCTGAAGAGTTCTCTGTTTATAGAGACAGTAATCCTCTGCAGTACATTTTTACATGTCCAAAATTAGATGCCACACGACTGCGCTGGGTCTCAAAATCAGCAGGCTTCAACTTCAAGGTATATTTTAAACCAGGTTTTAGAAATGGGGATGCTGACGGGCTGAGTAGGATGCCTCTAGATTTGGAGAAAGTTAAAGGTGAGCAGAATTACCACGAGATGCAATAGAAACCATAATTCGGGCAGTAGATGTCCAGGAACAGTCTCGTGAGGTCGGAGTTATGTCCCTTGGAGCATATTGGGAGGAGACTGACTCTGATTCAGAACCTTTGACTACAGGAGTGAGTATTGATAGTTCCATTTTAAGTAGGGCACAAGATGATGACTCTGTAATTGGACCAGTGAAGGAGATGGTGCGGCAAAATAGGAGGCCACCTATCAAAGATCAGAAAAGGTTTGCTCCTGATAGCAAGATTTTACTGAGAGAATGGTCGAAACTTAGCATTGACAGTGATGGACTGCTGAGAAGGGTGATAAGTCAACCAAAAGAAGGTATAGTTAAGCAATTGGTGCTGCCGTTGAAATACCAGAATTTGGTTATGAGGGAATTACATGATGAGATGGGCCATTTAGAACATGAACGTGTTTTAACGTTGGCTCGTGATATATTCTATTGGCCAAGAATGGCTGCCATCATACAGAGGTATGTGACTCAAGAATGTACATGTATGATAGATAAAAAGCCAGTATTAGTGTATAGAGCTCCCATGAAAAATATTGAAACCCCAGGGCCTATGGAATTAGTCTCGATGGATTTCCTTCATTTAGAAAGAGCAAAAGGCGGATGCGAGTACATATTGGTAATCGTAGATCATCTTACTCGCTTTGCACAGGCTTATGCTACAACAAATAAGTCAAGTAAGACTGCTGCTGAAAAGCTGTACAATGATTACATACTGAATTTTGGCCTGCCCAATCGCATACGTCATGATCAAGGCCGTGAGTTTGAAAATGGGTTATTTGATCAGCTGAACAAGTTCTGCGGTATTTCCAAGTCGCGTACTACGCCATATCATCCAGAAGGCAATGGCCAGGTCGAAAGATTTAACCGTAGTCTTCTGGGTATGCTCAAAAGTTTTCCAGAAACAAGCAAATCTGACTGGAATTCACAGCTGAACAAAATGGTCCATGCATACAATTGTACCAAGAATGACGCAACAGGATTCTCTCCATATTATCTATTTTATGGCCGGCATCCTAGACTAGCTGTAGATTTGCTTTTTAATGTGGGTAAGTCTGATCAGTCAGGAAAAGTCACACGTAAGACCTATGACGAAATCTCTTTCGTAGCAGTATAAAAATAAATCAGCTACGAGAGGTGCGCAATTTGTACCCATCGGAATTCCAACAATTTGTCTGTATAACTTGGTCCCAAATCTAATATAAATATTATCCAGGAGATAGGATAAGGCGTCGCACACATTCTGACAAGACCAAAGTGTATACCGACTTTGGTCAGAGGAAGTGAAAAAAGCCTTTCTGTCATTACATGCCCAATAAAGTTGCCGCCTATACAGTGACCTATTTGCCCACTTATACAACAAAGGCATACGGTAAGCAGCTATTTTCCCGAAAGGTGGCCAAACTAGTGTTACATAAGTCTACATAGGAATTGTTATGAAATATATTAAACTGTAATGAAAACATTCAATGTAATAGAAATGGAACATTTGTTGCAAATGCACGAAAGATTTGCTTAAATCTGATGGCTCCACGTAATGTGTCATCCTGCAGTTTTCGATAAAGGGATTGTCTTCTATATTTGTGTTTACATAAAATCCTACCAAACTACATGTACACTGAACAAAGTTATAAGAGGCCGCCTTATATTTTTTCCTTCTAGTTTAGGAAGTAAAAGCCGATCAATTACAATTCATGATCATATGGATAAACCAATGTCTAACAGTGGCTCTGTGAGTTTCTGCATTAAAAAGTGTGTGATACGATATGTTTCATGGTATAAGTGCCTGATTGTCAGTTTGGTTTTTTCCCACCTCGGTTTTTGGAGTGGGAATCTCTTTCTGATTGCGCCTTTTCCTGATCTTTGCCTACTTGTACCTTTTTTCACCCAGACGAAGCATGAGTAAAGGTACCCTCATTTCACAAAACATTTAAAAAATCACACTTTATTAACACCAAATTAAATGCCATATTACGACGTTGTTCTTTACATTTTAATTTATTTAAAAGTGTTATTGACTGCTATGGTGTATGATAAAATCATGTTAAATGTGTTGCTGCAATAAGAATTTTCGTTTCAGTTTTATAAATGCAAGTAGACAGCAACATGAATAATATGAATTCAGCTTTTTGTATGCAATTTGCAAACTTTGTTCCTCACCAGTTGCATTATTAGCTGCAGCACGGCATTGAAATTTTCAGCGATCATTTATGTTTAATACTTGACTCTGATAGATTTTGAAATTTTTTAAAATTCGTTCACAGATTTTGTTATTTTGGTCGTTAAAATTTGGCATTGAAACCGGAAGTGTGCGGCAGTCGTAACCTGTTTGTCTTCGAAAATCGTATAATACAGCTCTTTTAATGGATATTTCTCATTTCCATGCCTCATTAAGTGAATTTAACATACACTCCCGGTAAAAAAATAACAACATATTCCGCGTTTCTCCGCAACCATGGCAAACGCGAAATTTTTATTTCTCGGAGAAACACCGCGAAATAAGCCAGGTAGACGAAATCGTCTGCGCGAAATTTCGCGGTGTTTCTCGGTGAAATTTCTCGGTGTTTCTCCGAGAAAGGTAATTACCTGGATTTATCGATTAAACTCTTTTTCTCGGAGTTTCTCGGAGGAATTTAAAAGACAAATGCATGTTTATAATTTTTGAATAAATATAAAACAATAAATTAAAAAATAATAAGTATTTGCAAGTATGAAACTTGCAGATGTTACGTATTTGTTTAGATGGCTTATAATCCACATAAATATATTCTTGATTACATTAAAATTTATGATGACCTTTGTCACTTGTGTTGCTTTTCACATCATCCATGATTATTTGATCTTTGAACAGAAGAATGGAAGCGAAAAAATCATTTAAAAATCAAGGGCGTCATTAAAAATTCGCGCATTGAGCATTGTCTTTTCCGACAAAGAATAAAATTACCACACTTCCAGTGACTATGTGGATAATCAGAATCATTTTCATTGAATGAATAAATAAGTTTAATGACATTTGATCAAAGGTATTTAATTATGTACAATAGCAATGATTTAACAGGCGGTTTACTTTAATTATGCCAGGATAAACACAAGTCATCAAAATAACATGAATATACCGGCCGGAGATCGAAATCGCAACTTTTTTTTTCGAAGCGAACGCACTATCTATACATGTAAAACCATCGCGGCCTGTCTTATTAAATGTTCCGACCTTACTTGTCCGCCAGCATTTCTTGGTAAGCTGCTAACGTAACCGTTATCAAATATTCAGATTATGGTTCCATATAAATCGCAAATAATTTGAGCATTCGTACATGTACATGTACATGTATATATACTTGTATGTTTTAGATCGAGACTACATGTAGTAGGAAAGAATTTGCACCAAAAGTTATTCTCCATGAACAACCACAAAGCCGTTTAAATCATGAACTTATGGGATCGCCTAAATTGATGCCCTTTCACCCGTAATATTGCATGGTATTAACATACATAAATGGTCAACAAAATTTACAGAAATCACTGTTGACTGATTTGGCCAAGTGGTAGAATTTGCAGCATTACCAGGAAGTGTGTTTCGGCATACACAGTCATGTTCTTGTGTCACATTCTCTAATGAACACGAAGCTGACACTGCTCCTTCACATGATAAGGAAGCTGTCTGCCGTAAAGTGAAATAAAAATTCAAGCAAATAAAAATGCCGACCGTGCAGCCAACACTGTCATATGACTTACCCCCAATTGACGGCTAAATCACGTAGATATGAATGTACATGTCCATACATTGCTATTCACGCACATGCATTTGCATCATTAAAATCATTCTTGTTCAAACATTTTACATCAGGAAAATATTTCATGGAAAATGTGTATCCCATCAAAAGCAAAACTGGGGTATGCAGGGGTATATCTATTTTTTTATCTTTTGCTCCAAAACATAAGATTGCGGGTACTAGTTTGAACCGCCTCGGTGAGGCGGTTATAACGTGTACTCACAATCTATGTTTTGCGCATGAATAAGAAAAAGCAAACATTTTCTATTGAAAATTTTCATTTTTTTTTTCATCTTTAAACATCTCTGAATATTGCATGGGCATGTTTTCGTAATTTTAAAGTTACGGTAAATGAAATTATTTTTTTAAAACATCATCGACACAAAAGGCAGCAACGCTTTCGGAAGGAGAGATCGGAAAACCTCATAAATACATTTACATGTTTGTTATACCTTGTACAGAATTGCGGTTTGTATGGGACATTGTAAATGTACAAGAAATTTTAATGGTCTTAAATTTTTATTTCGCTCCCTCTTTAAATCTGATTGATATTATTAGATGAAAAATGCATTATGTGCAACAAATACTTTTGTATAGGATATGTCACACAGTGCATCAAAGTAAGTGGCTGAAATATACAAACTTTTCTTTACATGTACATGAATTTGCGACAATGTCGGTTATGATAGTATTTTTCTTTTATTTTTCTTTTACGTATGCACCATTATTTTGTCGTCATTTGTGTTACGACATCGAAATATAAATGTGGATGCATCAAACATACAAAACATACATACTCAAGTATCTGCAGTTCATAGCGTGTCGGATGCTGTTTCGGTAGTTTATGTAAGTGAAGGGTTTACAAATACGAATGTTGTGTAGCCCATTTCGAACGTCAGGACATCCCAAACTTGTACAGTACCATAAAGCGACGAAAACGTACCGACATAACCGTGGCTGAGGACAAGGACGTTAGTGACAGCAATATTGCGCAGTGATTTTTCTATTCATGCACATGCATATTAAAGTTTGTATACGTAGACGGTCCCGGTAATTTTTAAAACTGACACCAAAATATAAGGTCATGTATTTGTTTTCTTGTAAAATGAGTGTATCCGTTCCTGCCTTCTACGCAAACATTAATAAAGGTTAAGTTTAAATGCGATTTAACGTGTAAATTTGATGTAAGGTATCCATACGCCAGTTGAGCTGTGTGCTAGTCGAGCTGCACATGTTTTTCGGAAACGATCAGGATGTGCGATTTTTGGAACAAGTGCACTTATTAGATCGAATACGGTGAAAAATTCATATCTATACATCTTGATCATGTAACGGGATAGCTTCCCTTGGAAATATGCAAATTTCAAACTCGAGACTTTGTGAATCGAGTAAGTGTTAGGTATATAGCGCAGTAAACCACCCTTGGTGGATGAGCATGCTTTTCCATCGACGGGGTTTGCTGTGGCTTGGCTCGGCTGTACGTTACATGTAACGCACAGCTCGGCTGTACGTTACATGTAACCTACAGCCACGTTACATGTAACGTACAGCCGAGCCAAGCCACAGAGTACAGAAATATCAGATTAAAGAAGTAGAGGGATTGTACTAGCCTAGTAGTGAAAACAAAGGCGCTGATCAGCTGTGCAGATACTGTACAGTTGATCTGCGCCTTTATTATCGCATGAGTATAAGTCCAGCGTTCTCATGACGCGGCTCATATAAAAGTGGGGTATACATTACATGGAAATGTTATCATGATGTGTGTAAATATGTTGAGGAATACCTCATACAATGTATATGGGTTTAAAGCACATGGACATGTAATGCGTTTGTTAATTTACTCGATTAATTATCAATTAATTTATCAATTATCAGTAATTGATAAATTGTCTTTACTTGTCATTTTTCACCATGTATCATGCACTTTCCTATGCACTTGACATTTCGGACCGCACCTTGTAAAAACAACATGCCGCCAACACAAAATGTTCATGGCGGAGTTGTCGTTATGCATGGCAATAGGTTTTGCGTTTATGCATTTAGCAAGAAAAACAGATGCTTAAAAAAAAGAAAAGTGTATAAATTGTTTTCTCGTTATCCGCCTTATTCTTATGTGAAGATTTGGTCATAAATTTGGTTAACTATGAAAAAAGTGTTTATGCGAACAGTGCCCCTGATAAACGAGTGATTTAGAGGTATTGACAAAACTTTGTGCTAGTTAAATACTGTGTATCCTTATCATCGAGAATGTTGTAATGCATATTCATATAGGAGTTAGAAGATCGCTGCAGGGTAATCGGGTCAATAAACTTTTACAAAAATAGCTTGCTCCATAAGCTGACAATGTGATGAAATTATGCCATTTCATTCTACATGCACGTTTCCATAGCTTGACATACAACCAGAACCAGAAAACATTTATTTCATTACAATATGAATTCAAGAATGCGCAAAATGGTTACTTATTATACTCGTACATGTTTATGGCCTATTGCTTTTATGTTTCCTAGCTTGACCAACCGTAACGGAAACCAGTGAAGAAGATTGTGGAATGTTTGCTCAGTGATTAATGTGCTTTATTGAAACGTGTCAAACTGTTAGAGGTGCCATATACAAAAACACTTATAAATACTGATCAGTTAAAGGTCTAAAACTTCTTTAATTATTAAAAATATGGTAAAATCGATTTTCACAATCGTGCACAATATTTCTCCGAGAAACACCGCAAACAGGTAAATCTGGACTTACCTGTTTTCACCGGTTAATACCTGCGGTCGCGGTGAAATTTCTCGGTGTTTCTCCGAGAAATCGAACTGAACGAAACGCGAAATATCTTAATGAAAAGAGAAATTTAGCGTTCTTTCTCCGAGAAAAATAGCTTAGGGTCCTCCGAGAAAAGAGGAATATGTTGTTGATTTTTTACCGGGACTGTACATTAACATGTTTAAGAGGCACATTGTTGATTTTTTCCAAAAATTTCGAAAATAGCGATTTTTTTTTTTAAATGCGTACAAAATCTACAAGTTGAGAAAATTCGAATGTTTAATGTTTTTCCAAACTGGAATGGCCCCTTTGATGACACCCGTTCCTCATTTCAATAAAGTTTGCGCTATACGACGTACCTTTTTTTATCAAAGACATTGATTGTTGCATTTTACACGAAAACGCGTTTAGTGAAAGGAAATTGTTTCTGAACACAGTGCAACATTTCTTACTTGACAGACACGTCTTTAGGCAAAAATCATTCAATTTTGAACATGGCTTATGAATTAAAAATGAGTTTGAAAAGTGGCCTCTTATTTTTTTTTTTTTTTTTTCAGTGTACATGTATAGTCAGGCGCCAAAATTCAGAAACGCCCATGAATGCCACTATTTTTGTTCCTTAAATACATGCATTTCTGACATTTCTGTTGTCATGAATGTATGTTTTTGGCACAAATATTGCTGAATAAAGGACTAGGGCATTTAACGCCTGATTTTGGCCTCAGATTTTGCTAAAAAAATAAATTTTGGAATTTTGGTGAGACAACTATTCCTTAAAACAGTCATATGTCCCCTCTATTCAAAACAAGAACAAGTACTTCATTCATCCTACAAGCGTTGTCATGACAACGCCCGAAAGAACCATAGATAGAGCACATTTTGCACTTTTTGGTCTATTTTTGAGCATTTTTGAACATATTTTTTATTTTTTAAGTGCCAGCCCACACCCCGAACAAAATCATACTAAGCATACAATATCTTTGGATGATACTTCATAATTGTTTCATAATAAGAAATTGTTCGTCGCGTGGGCCGGTAGTTGAAAATGATGTTGAATGGTGAAAAATATATCCAAAAGTGCAAAAAGTGGTATTTCTATGCTTTTTCGGAGCGATGCCATGGCAACATGTATAATTTGAATGTGATAGTTGTGTTAGAATTTATAAGCAGGGACCTTTACCTGCTATTTGCAATACTTCTCTCCTCAAAATTCCAAAATTCATTTTTTACCAACACATGAGGCCGAAATCAGGCCTTAAATTCCCTAGGCCTTTATTCTAATTGACCGTGTATTCCTATTCATACTGAAAAACGATTATGGCTTCCCACATATGCATGCTGTTCGTTGCCTGAAAATCATATAACAATAAACGATTTGTCCTTTCCCGATAAGGAACTATTATATCAATACTTAACTAGGAAAAGTGCCTTGAGAAGCACGTATACCCCCGGCTGGTAGCCCTCCCCCCCAGTGCCCCTTCCCCCTCCTGAAATCACCCAGCACATGCAAACCTGGGATTGAAAATACCGGTACAAAAGGGTACCCTTCTCAAATATATTTTAGACATGTGCGTTCTAAAGCAACTTGCCCACATACATAGGGGAGTGTATGTATTTTAGAACAGTACAGGTGCGTTCACTTATTAATATACCCCTGCGATATTCATAAATAAATTGACAACTTTTCTTGCTTTGAACAATCGTCACTGGCAAGAAATAGACAACTAGATGGATTTGTTCATATAATATGTTAAGTATGTCTATGAATATTTACTCTGTATATAGAACTTCCAGATCGTGTAATGTTGTATGCCTAAATTGATTACATAACATATGGAGCCAAATTTTTAACAAAAAATTCTCTGTTATTCGAGTTTCAAAGATTCCACAAGGAACAATGGTTAGTGGTTTGTAATTTTGTTTGTAGATTATGAAAGAATAGCCATTTTTTGTACTACGGCTGACAATTTGGTGTCTTTATGAGCAATATTTACACAGTTACACCCTGATTTTCATTTATTGTACATTTTAGAATTTCATGATAAAGCGGTTGTTACAATATAAAACATAAAACTAAGCATGTCAGTGTTATTTTGCAAAAAAAAAAAAAAAAAAAAAAAAAAAAAAAAAAAAAAAAATATTCTACTAGGGCAGTTATTCGATCAAAACTTGCTAGTGGGTTCCTTCATAAGGTAGGCATGCCTGAAAGCACTAAGGAGTCTCCCATGACTTTTAGGTCTGCCAAAACGTGGGTTGGCATTTCATCATACAATTTATGATTGTTTCCTATGCACCAAGGGGCTAAGTGGGCTAAATTTATAGTTGGACAATGGCTCACATCTCCTCTTTGTGATATTCCAAACCTCTTCTATAGCGATAAAGTCACGGAAATTAACATGCCAATAAAGGATGTCAAAATGGTATTTATGCGAAGCAAATGTTCTTTGTATTCATCCCTATTATTGATATTAGAGGAACGTCTGTCTTTGAATGTCCTGATGATTTCCTTGATTTTATGCCAAAACAAGAGGATTAAAATATCATGAATATGAGCAGTGAGAAATATCCTAAGTATGAAAGTTTCTCTGTGAAAGTCCCAGTCCCCTATGGTATTTTGTGCCGAGAAACAAACCATGAATTGTATGATGAAATGTCAACCCACGTTTTGGCAGAATACAAATCCATATGTGACTCCACAGTGCCTTAAGGCATGCTTACCTCATAAAGGAACCCACTAGCAAGTTTTGTTCGTAAAACCGCCCTGGTAGAATATTAGTTTTCTTGCAAAATAACACTGACATGCTTAGTTTTATATTGTAAGAACCGTTTTACTACGAAATTCTAAAATGCACAATAAATGAAAATCAGGGTGTAACTCTGTTAATAGTGCTCATAAAGACTCCAAATTTTCAGCCGTAGTACAAAAATGGTTATTCATTCATGATTCATAAACAAAATTACAAACTTTTTACCATGGTTCTTTGTGGAATCTTTGAAACTTTAATATCAGCGATTTTTTTTGTTAAAAATTTGGCTCCATATGTTATGTAATCAATTTAGGCATGCAACATCATAAGATCTGGAAGTTTTTTTTTATACAGAGTAAATATTTATAGACATACTTAACATATTATATAAACAAATTCATCCAGTTGTCTATTTCTTGCCAGTGACGATTGTTCAAAAACAAGAAAAGTTGTCAATTTATGTATGAATATCGCAGGGGTATATTAATAAGTGAACGCACCTGTACACAGAGCTGACTTGTGTACTCCATCTAGGACTTAATCGCGGACATTGCGGGTCAGGTCCTCAGTCCTAGATGGAAATAAAATAGACTACCATTCTATAACAAACAAACAAAAATCGTGAGGTCCTGAATCTTGACCTCTACCTCCCCCTCCCCCCCGCACCGATATGGACCCAAAGGTCTGAACCCAACATGTTTATTTAAGTATGAATGCTCTCTGACAAGTGGTTGTCTACAGACTATTAATCTTGGATAACTATCAGATTATATAAAGAAGTCCCAGATTTTGACTTCTTGCCACACCCCTGCGGTTTGGTCCTATGGAATAAAAATCAACCCTACAGGGTATCTATCATCCAAATAGGAATACATTCCTATGAGATAGAGTGTTAAGATATGGACTAAGAAAAAAAAAACGCTGTATAAATAGACCACACATTTTAAAGTTGACCTAGGTTTTGACCTCTAGCCCCACCACCACACATGGACCCTAGAGTCTGAACCTAACAAGGTGCCTATGGTCTAAGTATGAATGCTTTCTGACAAGACTGTGTGGATGTTGATACATACTTACAGAAAATTTATCACAGTATCTATGTATTATTAAGGTGTCCTAGATTTTGAACTCTAGCCCCACCCCGGTACCCAGGATTCGGTGCCATGGAATAAAAGCAAACCCTACAGTGCATCTATGATCTAAATAGGAATACATTCCTATGATTGTTTGTTAAGATATGAACTCAGATGAGAAACATTAAAATTGAAAACAGCACATTTTAAAGGTGACCTACAGTTTGACCTCTAGCCCCACCCCGGGCATGACCGTGGGGTCCGAACACATGGAAACAAAGCCAACTCTATAGGGTATCTATGGTCTAAGTATGAACAATTTCTGATGGTTGGTTCATGAGATATACACCAGTAGAGAAACTTTAACCAAAACTTTGACATAAATTCTACGAACGAACAAACGAACTAACTAACGAACGAACATACGAACGGACGAACGGACGAACGGAAAAGCGAAAGCTATATACCCGTCGGCATAAATGCCGGGGATATAATGATATATTTAATTTTCTAACATCTAATACGTCTCCACTGAACAGACTGAAACATAAACTATGATATTACATAATTTCAATTTCTCTCCGAAATGGACAATATACTCCCTTTTCAGCATAACGATTCATGGTTTGATACTGCGACAAAGTGAATGTCAGTGGTACCAATACATTAATATAATAAAGAAGCTATCAAGACAAAATGTCAATATGCCTCGAGTTTTAGAATGTTGCAGTATTTATATTACGAAAACATGTCAATGCAAGTTACAGATTTTCTCATGCTGTTTGAATTGACTCCTGACGCCCCTACAAATGAAAGTGGACTCACCCTAATGATAATCACTGCTGGTAATCATGTGACCGCAAATGTTTCCATATACACCAAAATATAAACAAATGACGTCATCAGTTTTGCTTTCTTTTCAAATAACTTCAAGATAAGCTTGTTGATTGTTATGACACCTAGTGCAGTCCACGGATAACTCTATTTGAAAGAATTTAGTCCATAGTTTGTGACATTTCAAACACTTCAAATTTTCACATAAAATATGATGTTACCCTGCACACAAAAGCTTTATTTTCTTCAATATTTTAAATAATCATGACATTAAACTTCATTATATGCTGCTGTGGTGTTATAAAAAAGTGGTGAAATTGTTTCATAACGGATTAAACCAAATCGTGCGATTTGACGAGCAGATTACTTTACTGGATACCATGTACACAGCACACCAAATTGATTCCTCTCACACAGACAAATTGTCGTCTTATTTTCTATCAGTTTAATATTTAAGTTGACGATTTTCGGCTCTCTAAAATTGGGAAAGTCCGCTACATTGAAGGACCAAGTTATTGCTTTTTGCTAGTTCAGAAAGTACTAGCTCATGCAAACTCTGAATCTTTACACGATCACTACTACTCATATCCATGATCTTTGAAACGTTTCATGTTGAATACGTTTACTTCTCTCTCTCTCTCTCTCTCTTTCTGTCTCTCTCTCTGTCTCTCTCTTTCTCTCTCTCTTTTAAATTCACCCTTGTTTCAAATTCTGCCTTAAAATGTTAATAATATTGTTATGAGCCGGTGACTTTGCGTATCATTTATTGCTGAACGATCGAATGTTGCACACTGAAAGCATACCCTATATGTAGAACTCGCATCGTAGCAGGCTGATTATGTGTCCTTATTGCTAAAGAGCACATCTTCATATCACAGGTCTGCACTGTTTGTTTACTTGAGAAGTGTGTATTGACTTTACTGTGCGAGTAACGAGTTATCTGTCTTTTGGTTTTTCCAATAATTGAGTTATTTATAGACAAAGGAAGCTGATGTCTCTAGGCAGAGTGTAAACAATAGGAAATTGTCCGATATGTCAAACAGAAATTGTTAAATATGCACTCCATTTTCTAAGCTTTTCTATTGTACATTTTTATGACATTGTAAGGGTCATTTAGAGAAATTATTCTACTTTCATTTCGTTAGCATTGTATTGTGAAGATGATTCAGTTTAGTGCAGTATTCTCGTTTTTCTGCAGTCTCTTAGTGTATTTTCAGAGATTTTCCAACTGTCATGGCCGACGTTTTGCACTTTGACGTCACGTATACAGTGCGTCGCGCTGTAGGATCACGTTCCGCTGTATACGTTGTATGCATGCACGCTATACACTGTATACGTCATATGCATACATGATTTACATTGTATACTATGTAGGCATACACTGTAGACACTGTAGGGTATATAAGAAACGTTCTGTATACATTCTGGGGCTTCACGTTTTGATCGTTCTACCGAGAGGCCACCTTTAGGTCCTTCGGCCAAAATTTACGTCCTGTATTGAAGGAACCACATATGAATGTTGACCGTTCCAGTAATGACAATGCCAGTGGTACAGACGTGTAAAACTTGTCCACAAAGATGATGTGATTTCTACCGGCAACTGGCTCAGTTAGATTTTCCACCACTCTTTGAGTAAGTCCAACTTCTTTCTGCTTCCTCATATATACTTGAAAATTCCAGAGGTAGCCAGATACTCCATCTGCAGCTACAAAAATCTTAAAACCACGTTTGGCTGGTTTGTTTGGGGCACCCACGATACCAGAGTGCTGCCCATGGCATTTAATCATTGCTTCGTCTACAGCTATTTCTTGATGTAAGTTATACAATGCCATGCTTTTCTTCCTTATCGCTTCCATCAATGGGGATACTTTGTAAAGCGGGTTTTTCTCCAGAGCTCGTCTAGCTTCTTCCTTGTCAGTCATTCTAGTTGGGTCTGTTGTAGGGTCATTAACATGGAAGTATCTTTGAATGGACTGGAATCGTCGCCTGGGCATAGTCTGTATAATGTTTTGGTTACCAAGTGCTGGGTTTGCTGACCAGTAGTCATCAGTACATGGTTTGGGATCCACAGCCATTATCATCCTGATTCCAATATAGGCTCTTATATCATCAGTAGTTATCTCTCTCGCATTTTGATCAGCCCAAGTTTTGTTGTTTGTTTTCCTCCTTTTTGCTTGTTGGTATATCGGTATATATGAATTTGTAGATTTAGCCATTAGTGAAAATATCTTTTCTGGAAAAATCTGGAAAAAGTGGTTCAATGCGCTTGTTGTCTCTGATAGTTGTGTTTTCGCACCTGGTTCAGGTCCTTAAAATTCCTTTGGTTTTATTCGCTTCAGTTTATTTGACCATCGAAGCAAAGGCGTGTATTGTCCATCGTCTGAACTCTCATCATCGTCAGAGTCAGAACTGGAATCTTGGTTTCCTTTTCCAGCTATAATGATGTCAATATCTTCATCGCTTTCATAATCATCCAGGTCAACTTCGTTATCTGACGTATCCATGGTTTCGTCTGTGGGTTGTTGCGATTCAGTTTTATTTTCCTTTTTCTTTTTTCGTTTACCATCGGATATAGATGCAGCCTTAGATGTTGATTGTTGTGGAACAGCTTCGGACTTAAAACTACTTTTACTTGCTTTTGCCTCTAATCCCATGCTTTCTTGTCTTTTCTTTTCTTCATCAGATAAACTAGGATTTTTCTTAGAGTGTATCCTGTTTTTCAGTGATGCTAGACTCAATTCATCAGAAGTAGAAAAATCATCATTAGTTGAATCCATGGAAATGTCGACCTTTAACCTATCCATTGATGTCGAGGTGGGTTTTTTTCAAAAACGCTGATAGAGGCAAATCGTCAGAGGATGAAAACCCAATTTCGTCTTCAAGTATCTTCCGACCATTATGTTTGCTCGATGTACTCGTTGCATACTTATTCCCCATATGAACATTTTCTTTTAACTCCTGCGAATTGTCATCAACAGGCATTTTAATCATCTCTTCATTTTTTGGAATATAAATGTCCATTCTCTGTTGAGGATCATCTTTATTCATTGCTGTAGCAGTCTGCTTCTCGCCAGGAAATTGGCCTTTATTTTGTTGCAGTCCTTCCTTAAATGCCTTTGCGTCTAACTGTTCATCGATGGGTGTATATTGCATATTCTCTGTCTGACTATTCCTGCCCGTAGTTTGCGGAAATTCGTTCTCACAGGTTTGTCCCTCTGTCTTTTTATTCTCAGCTAATGCAGAGTATTTGGGTGTTAGCAGTTTGTCATTACATGCTTTTGCCTTTTTCTCTTCACTTATGATTGAAGAACGGTCTGCGATTTGTGTCAGTTTGTCCTCACATGGTACTGTCACTGTCTGTTTATCTTTAGGAGAAGGGTCGTTCGTTAGTTGTGGCAAGGCATCAACCAGTGCAATGGTCTCTGTCGGTTCATTACTGTCAGAAACTCTGTCTGCAGGTTGTTGGGGTGTATCTGCACTTACAGTTGACCCTGTCTGTTCATTTCTGGTAGATGCAATGTCAATTGTTCGTGCTAATTTGTCGTTTTGGAATAGTGATTCTGTCTGCAGACTCCTGGAAGAAACCCCATCTAGTGTTTGTGACACCGGATCTATGTCCATTGTTGTCTCAGCATGTTTCTTGTTGGCACCGTCTATATTTTGTTGCAAATCGCCCTCTGTCGGCATTGGCACTCCCTGCTCATGTTTGTGAAACTCTTCTCCTTCTACGTGTGACAATGGTTCTTCAGTAAATATCTCTGATTGTTCACATATAGGAAAAGTCTCCCCTGCAGTATGTTGCGTCTTAACCTCACATGGTGCTGTGTCTGCCTGTTCATTCCCGCGTAAAATCCCATCTTCAGGTCGAGACAGTTTGTCCTCGTATGGAATTGCCTCTCTCTGTTCTTGCCTGGAAGAAGCCTCAGACACAGTTTGTGGCAATTTGTCTTTGCATGATATTGGCCCGGTCTGTTCATTCCTATCGGAAGCTTTGTCCGCAGGTTGTGGTGGTGTGTCCCCAATTGCAGTTGACCCAGTCTGTTCAGTACTTGTAGGTACAAAGTCAATAGTTTGTGCTAAGTTGTCGTCTTGACACTGTGATTCTGTCAAATTCCTAAAAGAAGCCCCGTTTACTCTTTGCGACACTGGATCGATGTCTATTATTTTCTCAGCATGTTCTGACTTGGCAGTAGCACCATCTATATTTTGTTGCACATTGTCCTTTTTCTGCATTAGCACTTTCTGCTCATTTCTGTAAAAGTCTTCTGTGTGTGCCAATGGTACTTCAGTCAGCATTTTTTCTGATTGTTCACATCTGGGAGCAGTCCCGCCTGTAGTATGTGGCGTCTCAACCTCACATGGTGCTGTGTCTGTCTGTTCTACCTTGAGCAAAGTCCAATCGTCAGGTTGTTGCAGTTTGTCCTCGTACCGAATTTCGTGTATCTGTTCATGCCTGGAAGGAGCCTCAAATGCAGTTTGTGGTAATCTGTCATTGAATACTAGTGCCCCTGACTGTTTGTCCCTGTCAGAAGTCTCGTATGCTGTTTCTGGCCCTTTATTCATACATGGCCTTGTCTCTGTTTAATCATTTATGAGTGAAATCCGGTTTGCAATCTGTGGTGATTTGTCGACATGTGTGTTTTTCTCTTTCTTTTCACTCCTTGGAGAAGTCTCGTTTGCTGGTGTTAGCAATTGATCCTGACTTGTTGTTTTGTCAAAAGTCTTGAATCGTTCATTTCTTGACAGGTCCATATTTTGTTTCAAGTTGTCCGTGCATGGTATTGGTTCTGAATACCTATCATCATCACTATTTGGCGTCTGGTGCAATTCGTCATCATGTGATGCTTGTGCTGTCTGTTTATGCCCCTGAGAGTCATTTGGTTGGCCTATTATAACTTCAGTTACCACGCATTTGTCCGTCGATGTAGATACCATGGACAAATCTAAATCTGAGGATAGGCTTTTATCAAGAAATGATCCTTGTTCCAGAAAAGCAGATTCATCGACCGATAGTATGAGATCATCATCAGAGTCGAAACCATAAGCAATATCCCTCTTCAGGAGAGGAACAAAATGATTAGGCTCGAATGGGGATCCATGCCTATTGTCAAGATTTCCGTCTCGTGACCACATGATATATAAACGTGAAGACTTGTTTATTTCTGGATTTCCCACAGGTAAGATCTGACAGTGGTCAAAAGGTCGAATAGCCTTGTTTGTTTCGGGGTATAGTGAATATATGACTCTGCCTAAGATCGACGACAAGGCAAACATGTGTATCATACATGACCAACTCCTTTCCACGCAGGTTTCAACGGCAACTCTTTGAATTGCAAGTGTAAAATCATGTGTTGAGTCAAAACATTGACCTCCGTCGTCTGACAGACTTATGTTCTTGTAACTGTTTTGAGAGAGGCTTGCGTCAGGGTGCTCCAATACCGTGACAAAATTTGGATGATTGCTGTACAAGTCTGCGTTAAGGTAGAGCTCGGCAGCTGTTGTAGCTCGTAAGGTGTGTGATAAATGTTCATCCCCTAAAATGCGGGAATAAGAAAAGTAAGAAATGAAAATAAAATTATATCCATATGGCCATGTAAAATCGGTTTAAGCCCGCCAGTAACTTTGTGTTACTGATCGTTCCAAGTCGATACTTCTGTGGTGGTTCTTTTTGTTTTATGTTTTGGTGTATAAAAAATTTTTTGTGCTGTTGGCGCCTTATGTATGTTTTCATATTTTTAGTTAAGTTAAGGTAACTGAGTGGCCACCTATTGGGAAAATAGCTGCTCATTCGGCTTACGATATGTTTCATGGTATAAGTACCTGATTGTTAGTTTGGTTTTTTCCCACCTCGGTTTTTGGAATGGGAATCTTTTTCTGATTGCGCCTTTTCCTGATCTTTGCCTACTTGTACCTTTTTTCAATCAACACTTACAAAAGCTTAGAAAATAGTTGTTTTGGATGAAATATTGGCAACTTAAGCAAAAATTGGATCATAATAGAAAAAAATCACAATATAAAACAAATAAAAAATAGAATTAAATGTTAGTGCTATAAATAGTAGCTACTAGAGAATTTTAATCAACAGCGTCTAGATTTCCCCTTTGTATAAAACCCTCAAATAAATAAATGGAGAAAGATAGACGAGTTCCACTGCCTAAGACACCAATGGCAAAGGAATATCCTAAGACAAATGACTTAGTGCAAAGAAATATCACGCAGAAACCTAGAAACATCACAATAATATAACAAGCATATGGAATGTGTATAATTATGGACACGCAGTTTCATGCAAAGACTGGGTAATATGTCCAAATAAAATATAAGGTAAAACAATAAAATTTAGATAAACAAACGTACTGCTTTGTAAAAGTCAAAACAAATGACCGTGTGCCTCGGCCTGTTGTTTGCACATGGGAGTGGTAGCAACTTAGACGTTTACTAAGAGTGGTGTTGAAGACAAATAAAAAAATCTAAAATTGAGTTCCCTTAAAAGCAAAAACTTATTTCCGAATCAAGGCAGGATATTCACTCACCTGAAATGCCAATAGATGCTGCGTTATACAAACAATCACCATTTCCTGTTGTTTTGACAGGGTACAATCCGGCACTTTTAAGATCAGCAGGCAGAAGTGCTCTTGCCAAATCATCCTCAGTACTTAGCAATGTATTCAAAGACGACTGTCTCTTAATTGTCCGTTTTGTATCTGTGAGCCATTCCCCCAACGCTTGTGTATTCCCCTCGTCAATAAAACCCTTTACTTTGGACGTCATTATAAATGACATTCATTTGTCGGTCTTATGTTGAAGAAAAATGACACGTTATGATACGTTATGTGTACATGTAGTACCATCCCAGAGGGCACATGACGTCATATCAACGTCTATGCGACGTCACGTCATGACGTCGCATCGACGTCGATCTGACGTCATTTGCCTGCTGGGATGATATTTCATTGGCCTAAACGACACTGAAATTATATGTATTTGTAAAACAAATGTTCTTTTCAGCCGCATGACGTCACAAACTCGTTATTTCAACATTGATGAGACGAGACGGTGTCACAAGTTATTAACATTACGTTTTTGTGAGCCTCCTGTGTTGTTATAATTAGACTCATGAACATTCTTAATCTTACGATATCAAAGATTCAATTGCAGTCTGGGTAAGGCAGCTTTGATTTGACTCCACGCTGTTTGCTAACAGGTTATAGATCAAATTAAAAAAAGAGAGATTGTGGGTTCGAACCATACGACCTCGAGCAAGACACTTTATGTGCACTACATGCAGCTTATAAATAAATAAATAAATACAGCTACTTATGATGATAATGATTTAAAATAATCATTATTATTAAGAACATCAGATTAGGGAATAAAATAAAATGATAATAAAAATACATTACCTTTTCATCTATTCCAACTTCGTCATTCTTTTTGTGTCAAAGAACCACTGCGAAAATGTGCGTATATTTTCAAGAAATTTGCTTTTTACAGCGTAAAAATGTGTATTCTCATGGAAATGATATCATTTCAGTGTTAAAAAGATCTTATCTTTTCACATATGTTTTCGTTCAATTTCGTTTCAAGTTAAAAGGGACACAGCGTAATATTCCGTAATATGCTGTTAAGACAGAAAAGCCAAAGCGTAGAAAACTGTTGTTATGTTTTCATGTTCAACATTTTTAATTAGAAACAGGAAAACCACAGCTGACAAAGTCGTACTTATTATTTGTTCAATAACAGCCATAGCGTGTTATTCAGGAAAATATTTTAAAACACGTCATAATTTTCATATCAAACTGTTTTAAAAACAACAGCCAGAGCATGCTGATGTAGATCGTTCAATAGTTGAATAGAAAAATGTCATTGCTGTTAAAAACGTACTTTTGTATGTGAGAATAGAACTTGTGTGTATGTATTACGTATGTTCCCGTTCTGACAATGCCACATTGTCAAAAAGAAAAACGCTTGCCCTACAAACACCCAGAACGGAGCTATGCCTATCTTCTAATCAAAATGAGCAGAAATATATGTATTTCGTTTAGTTATATTAGAACATCCTGATCGCATTTATGTGGTATAAAGCAGTATTCGTTCTTGTGCCACAGCAGACTAATGTGTAATTGCGAAAGCAGACAAAACTGCCACAACGTAGTAACATACACTATGTAGACATGCCATTGCGTAAGCGACTGTGTTTTTTCTCCATTTCTACAAATAAAATATAACGTTATATATACAATTCTTGACAGTTTTTCCGTTTTAAAACCTATGGCGTTACGAACGGCCCATTTTTCATACGTATAGCTACGATTTGGCTTTTCATCGGTGTATAGTGCTGGCGTTTGAGAGCTTATATTTTTCATACGTTTTATCACTCTGCGGTGCTCGAAAGGTTATGAAAAATAACAAGCTCTTTCGAAATTCGGCATTTTGGTCTCCTTTTGTTTGTAAATTAAGCCCCTTTTTGATTATATTATGTTAGTCGTCATAAAGGTGACTCTCTTCAAGCTTACACTCAGTTAAAAATTCTGATCTTTTTTGTGAACTTCAGATTCATTGATAAACGTTTCTCTTCGTGATAAAGTCAAGGTTAAGGTAATGATTTGGAATTTGACAGCACGAAAGTTAACAACAGTAAAGGACGTTAATTTAACACAATTTGCAATTTGCTACTTCCTCGAATTCAATTTTACGACGTTCTTAAAGTGTTGCCATTTTTTGGTCAAACTGTAAGGTGCATTACATTTAATAAACATTATACAGCTGTGTATTAGACAGTATTGTTCTTCTGAAAGACGTTTTTACTCGTATCATTTGCAGCCAAGACCGATTTTTATTTTCTACATAAATGTTTAAAGTGTACCTCATTGGCCATCGTTTCATCGTTTTAGCCACTAATCTTATTCATGTTGTTGACTATAGCAGCCAAGGTTAGGCTCAGTGACTCACAAACTCAAATCTGATTAACGAAAAGTAATCAGAAAAGGATTAAAAAAGAGTTTTCATCACCACAAATTCTTGCGACTATTTGTTTATGGGTACTCTTTATTGACGCAGGAACACATAATGTTTCCGTATTCGCTAAAATATAGAATTCTATTTGCTGGTAGGAAACAAGTTATTCATTGTTACCAGGAGATTTAAAATGGCTATCTTTAAGATTGTGCCAGTTATGGCAGAAAATATATGTTTTGCGTTTCTTTACGTACTGAGTATACGTCTTTCACATTATTAGTGAGTATGACCAAACGTTCGACACCAAAATAGGTAAAGGTCGATGTGACTTTTTTTCTTGTTTCAGTGATTGTCGCCTTTATCTTCATACCCAACTGATAAATTAACATTTTTCATTCACATTTACGTGTCTTTAGCATGATCAGACCTTGACCAAATAGTTATTTTATATCATTATCACATAATTACACCTAAATTTCCAGAGATAACCTCAAGTTTGCATATGTGATAATACGTTTCCCGCCCTCTGGTTATCAACACAGGCGGGCTGATAACCGGAAATCATGCATTTTGAATGGAGAGAGCTTATCATGCCCGCATGCGACGTTTTCGTGCGACGAAATATGTGACGTCAAGTGAAATGACGTTACGTCATTATAATTCTGCCGTTTTCTTTTTCTACACAGAAATTGACAATTGTTCGCATTTCTACATAAACTTTCGTTGAATAGAAGATTTTTAAGATGTGATAAACAGATTATAACATGGGCATTTTGGTCATCGCCCTTAGTATCAACCCTCGACCATTATCAGCCCTCGAGCTAAAGCTCTCGGGCTTGACAATGGAGTCTCGGGTTGATACTGCGGACGATAACCAAAATACCCATGTGATAATCTCTAATTATGACCTGATATCATGGCTCAGTGATTTTGCCGTACATCTTTATTCTCATTTGATAAATGAGCATGCTTCTTTCATGTTTTCATGCTTCTTTTCTTCCATAGTGCAGATTATATTTTTCTTTTTATCCTTTGGGATCAGTGAATGTATTTGGAGTATTTCAAATATATTGTTCGTTAAAAATCATCTTCTTAACTGTATTTTGATTATTTGGCCCCTTTGGGATTATGAGTCTTTGATTTAGACTACACATATGTAAATAATTGAAAATGCAGCAAAAATATCCGGCTTTCACTGCCAGTTTTGTAAAGGGTCACTGATGAAGGTTCGTTACCCGAAATTGTACAGTATGGCCCATTTTCTCGCTTTGAATGTTTTACTGCTTCCAAAGGATCTAGCAATTATTTTTATTTGGATTAAGTATGAACCTACTTCTTTCGTAACAGATCTTTGTGTATTTCAAGTAATTTCATGATTCAGTGTTTTACCTTATAGCATTCAGGATAAGTGATTATGAGCCTAATGAGTTGGTTGACGAGTCGGGTTTACAATGTTTACAAAGCCAAATGCAGTTAAGCCCGCTGTCATGCGGCAGTTCTTACTGAGTATGAATGCGGAATATAGGGCAAATTGCAGTACGTACAAAGTGTATTAAAATCCTGAAAAAGTGTTCAATATTTCAATATAGAATGTTCTGTTGAAAATGGTCAAATCAATACAACAGCTACATCTCTACCTGCGGGAACTGCTTTTGGCGTAACATGTAATAGTGGATTTAGATGTATTTAACGACCAATGACAATCGATTTGGCTTCTAAACTACCTGGTGCCTAGCACCCTATATTGACGCTCTATTTTTTGGAATTGAAAAAAGAAAGAAAAAAAGTCTATCGGTGTTGTAGTAAATTTTTGCCCGGCCTGTTAAAACACGGTTTTCGTTTACGGGCTTCGTCGGCCCATAAAACGTATGCGACCAAGAGGTGCATATCTTTCAGATTTATGCGCCCTTGGCTAATTTTATGCGAGATTATCGCAGGACGCACGGGTAAATGAAACATTGGAAAAGTTTACCACCTTGGAGTTAGCTATTTCAATATATTCTTGGTCTGTCATTTGATCCTAATCAAATTCACCTGTATTACCCCACGGTGTATACACCAGTGTCAAGAATGGACAGTTTCTCCTAATTACACAAATCATTTTCAGAACACGGATGCAGTCTTGCAATAGGCTCATTTTGCTTTATTTTTATGCTAAACAAAAGAAAATCTGCTATTTTTAGAATTATTCTTGACCTTCACCTTTGTCACCACTACTGTTTTGGGCGGAATACTAATCTTGTTTACGCTCCAAGCTAATGCAAGTTTCTGAGGGTTAGCAAACATTTTTGTAGTTGTCAGACCACATTGAACCTCAAGAGTGAAGTTTTCAAAATTCACCTTAGCACGCTGATCAATCAGAAAAGCAACTCCACGAAAAATGGGCTGTCTTAACTTCTCAAAAATGTAAAATTTCTGCTGTACTTCTAACTTAGAAATTACAACTGGTAACACCACTGTACCTTTCACTTTCACTGGGGTACCACTTACACCAAAAGCATACTCTCAACTGTGCAACTGTTGCAATCATTTTTGCAATGTTGCAATCATTTATGCTCTAACTGTTGCAATCAACTGTTGCAATCATTTATGCTCTAAGACTACTATCACTTCATCTGTGAATGGTAGGACATTTTCAGTGGTTAATGATTCTGATTTAGACTGAAAATCAATGGATCTTGTATATGTTCTTACTTGAAATACAAACAATTATTGTAGGATGCAGTATGTTGGACAAACTTGTCGAACTTTGCAAAAACGATTTGGTGAGCACTATCGTAGAATCAGAAAGCCCAAAATAATGATACCTTTCTGTACCAGCATTTTAAGCGCTCTGGTCATTCTCCCAATAATGTTATAGTTCAACCAGTGGAAAAAATCTCATATGATGAAAATTCTTCCGTTAGATTCAAAAACATCAAACG
This sequence comes from Rugalucina vietnamica, assembly GCA_964017185.1. NCBI lineage: Eukaryota > Metazoa > Mollusca > Bivalvia > Lucinida > Lucinidae > Rugalucina > Rugalucina vietnamica. Next base: position 53,435,277 of record OZ024880.1, on the reverse strand, counting down.
ATTTGAAACTGAACTTAAATGGATAAAATTATTGCAAACTCTCTTTCCACTGGGATTAAAGGACAACATTTACCATGAGGGAAATATTTCCAAAATGCCCGAATTTGATGTACTTATACTTTCAGAGTCTCGTAAACGTAAATCTAGATCTCATGGTATACGGAAAAAGGGTAATGACAAACGTAAACGGTGCGCTACAATGAAATTGAACACTTCCCTTAATGATTTAGCTGTTAAACTAAGGATTCACGGTCGACATCCAATGCTGTCTTATCTTAGTTCTCTACCTATTGCTGTATTACGTTCCTTGGACACAGAGGCTAATAGATTTTAGTATAGAAATCATCAAATGTATGACGCTGCACTGTTAACAAGATGTTATACTCAGCATGCTCTTCGTCCATTTATCGATTCCGAATCTAATCACATTAGAAGTTTTATTAAAATTCTTTTCATTAATAAAGGAATTGACTTTATTGATTTACCAAGCATATTCCAGGATAAATCAGTGATACATTCTATTCCTACGTACTTCCAAAATTCAGAACCTCCTATTATTTGTTACAAATATAATAAACCAATCAGACATACTATTTTTAATTTCAATAAACTTGTTTCTGATCTTGATATCCATGCTTATACTCCTAAGTTTTAAGCCCGCCAGTAACTTTGTGTTACTGATCGTTCCAAGTCGATACTTCTGTAGTGGTTCTTTTTGTTTTATGTCTTGGTGTTTAAAATTTTTTGTGCTGTTGGCGCCTTATGTATGTTTTCATATTTTTAGTTAAGTTAAGGTAACTGAGTGGCCACCTATTGGGAAAATAGCTGCTCATTCGGCTTACGATATGTTTCATGGTATAAGTACCTGATTGTTAGTTTGGTTTTTTCCCACCTCGGTTTTTGGAGTGGGAATCTTTTTCTGATTGCGCCTTTTCCTGATCTTTGCCTACTTGTACCTTTTTATACTCCTAAGTCTTCAGATTGTAAAGATTCAAAATTTGTTTATCAACCAGCCGGACATATAGTTACTGGAAATTTAAAAATAATTTCGGATTCTAGAATTCGCAAAATTGTTTCTAAAGGTCCGAAATATAGATTCCCCTCCTACATCAATTTCGATAAATGTAGAGAGGAGATTACATCTGCATTGAATGATTTCGGTAATCGATGGTGTAAACGAGAGGGTGTTGAGGATAATGCTCTTAAAGAATGGAAAAGAAGTATCTTCACTATCGTGGATAAACGTATACAGTTTTATTCACAAAATACTAATCTTTTACCTCCTAAACCTAAATCGTCATTTAGGCATTTGAAGCAGGGTATCCAAGAATTTCACAGAAAGTATGTCTTGGTTCCGGCAGACAAAGCCGCAAACAATGTTGTTGTTGTTTGTAGGCTTCACTACGTTAACACCTTAAAACAGGAGCTGGATGGTACCAGGGCTTATCTGGAGACATATACTGATGAGGTGTCTGTAGTAAATGCCCACTTAAACGATTTACCTGTTAAGATTTCTGTTTGTGTCAATGAAGGCCAAGACAAACTTCCTACGATGTATTGGTTACCTAAGCTTCACAAAAGACCATACAAAGCAAGATTTATTGCAAATTCTAGCTCTTGTACTACTACTGAACTTTCTAAATTATTAACTTCCTGTCTTACTGCTATCAAATCTCATGTTATAAGATACTGTGAGACAGTGTATGAAACAAATAAAAATTGGTTTTGGTCAATAAAAAAATCTGGTGAGGTGCTCAATAAATTGAAGTGTAGAGGGTTCCGTGCGACGAGCTTGTCCACATATGATTTTTCTACTCTGTATACAACTTTACCACATAATCTAATTAAAGAAAAACTTCTGGATTTGATAGAGTGGACCTTCAAAAGGGCATTAAAAAACTATGGTTCACTTTATTTGGCATGTAATGACAGAAAGGCTATTTTCACATCCTCTGACCAAAGTCGGTATACACTTTGGTCATGTCAGAATGTGTGCGATGCCTTATCCTATCTCCTGGATAATATTTATATTAGATTTGGGACCAAGTTATACAGACAAATTGTTGGAATTCCGATGGGTACAAATTGCGCACCTCTCGTAGCTGATTTATTTTTATACTGCTACGAAAGAGATTTCATGGATTTTCTTAACCATGATAATCAAGCTGATGTTATCGAGGCTTTTAATTCCACTTCTAGGTACCTCGATGACCTTTTGAACATTGACAACCCTTATTTTGAAGGTATGGTCAATCAAATTTATCCATCTGAACTACAGTTGAACAAAGCCAATATCTCGGATACCGAAGCCCCCTTTTTAGATCTACATCTTTCTGTTGCAAATGGATTTGTTTCTTCTAAAATTTATGATAAGCGCGATGACTTTGATTTTGATATAGTAAATTTTCCGTTTTTGGATGGTGACGTTCCTCGTCGTGCTTCTTATGGTGTATACATTTCGCAACTTATTAGGTTTGCTAGAGTCTGCAATCATGTTACAGACTTCAACGCTCGAAATAAATCTTTAACGGCCAAACTTCTCCAACAGGGCTATCGGTATCATAAACTTCGAAAAAACCTTTTCTAAATTTTATCGTAGACACTATGAATTGATTTCCAAATATAATGTTGGGTTAAAGGCGCTTTTAAGTGAGGGTCTTTCGGAACCAGAATTTTATGGTGACTTGGTTTACAAATTTAAGAAACTTATAGGAAGTAATGATTTTTCTTTTCAGTTTAGAAAAATCATAACGCGTTACAGACGTATAGGTTATAACTTGAATGCTATGCGACAGTCTGCATGCTTAGTTTTTAACCCAATCACGGTTGATAACTATGCTGCCTTCTTTAATTGCACGTCGGTGGGTCGGGCGTCAGACTCTACGATGGCCCCGACTTAAAGCTATTCATTTTAGTTGGTTGGGGCCGGAGCTTCTTGTCTGTTGCTTGGCCCACCGGGGTCCAACTGTTGTTTTTCTTTAGCTCCGGAGTTAGTAAGTTATTTGGCGCCCAGGGATCTCCATCGTCGGGCAGCTTACTGAATCTGTGAGTCCTGGTTTTTGATTCATCAGGATGTTTATCATGATTTATTTGTTTGTTCTTGATGATTCATTTACTAGTTAGAGATTCACCACGAGGACCGAAGAACTAACTAAATGTTATGAACCACTGCAGAAGCTGAGGGTGAGGTTACGGCCGTTTCAATCGATTTAAGCCCGCCAGTAACTTTATGTTACTGATCGTTCCAAGTCGATACTTCTGTGGTGGTTCTTTTTGTTTTATGTCTTGGTGTTTAAAATATTTTTGTGCTGTTGGCGCCTTATGTATGTTTGCATATTTTTAGTTAAGTTAAGGTAACTCAGTGGCCACCTATTGGGAAAATAGCTGCTCATTCGGCTTACGAAATGTTTTCATGGTATAAATACCTGATTGTTAGTTTGGTTTTTTCCCACTTTGGTTTTTGGAGTGGGTCTTTTTCTGATTGCGCCTTTTCCTGATCTTTGCCTACTTGTACTTTTTTTCTCAATCAGGTTTCTGAAGTTCAAATTGCTCTGACAACCCACATTTCCTGAAGATTTCTTCTGCCACACAAGATATTTGGGCTCCGCTGTTGACCATGGCTGATTGTGACACTTTAGCGAGCCTTATTTCTATCAAATTAACATCTGTCATTTTTCTTTGTGTCAAGCCAATGAATTTCCTATCTTCGGTCATATATACCTGGTTTTGCTGACCATTTTCCTTCTTTTTTCCCTGAAATTTCCTTTTACTTCCACCCGTTTTTACCTTATTTCTTTCCTTTTTCCCAAATTGCCTCCCTTTCTTACCCCAGTTTTACCTTTTACATTTCTCAAATGCCCATCGCCAAGTCTGGAAAAGTTTTCTGTTTCACCATCCTCAGAGATAGGCGCGAGTACCTACAGTCGTACCTGCACCAACAATTCTTAGCAATGTAATTTGTACGCTGACATATATAGCAACATCTTTTCTGGTACCTGTTTTACTCATTAGAATTAAAATCACACTTACCAGCCTTTGTCTTTTGTCCCTAGGCACTTCTTTCTTTTGTCCCGGAATCCTATGCACTTCTGTCGAAGGGGCGGTCATCTCTCTCTCCAGCGATTGTCCCATACGAGCAAATTTTCTCATGTCGTCCAGTATCTTTACCTTTCTTTGGGTAAAAAAAATCACAATAACCGAATCCAGTCCCTGGTATATTTGGTCCATAGTTTCCTGGTATGTCTTCTTAATGTCCTTTCCCGCACGAATAACTTTGTCAATATAATCATCTGTCGACTCTCCTTTTTGATGCACTAATCATCGGAATCGGCTTACGTTCACTACGCTGTTCATTTCACTTGACAAAAAAACTATCTTTAAATGCATTTGTCAAATCCTCATATTCACCATGCACAGCCTCTGTAAGGGTATGGTTCCACATTTCTTCCTGTCCTTCAGGCAACAAGAAAAAACTGAATCAATTTTTCCTTATTTTTCACTTTCCATAATTTCATCACCTGTTCAAACTTCAGAACCGTTGTTGAAAAATGGTCCGGCCATGAAACATCAAAGACGTTTTACGAGTGCCGTAGGCATGAGTTGGGCGGGAGAGCCCAAGAGGGGGCACCCCCTCTCGTAAGGGGGGTTTAGGGGACCTCCCCCGAGAAAATTTTATTTTTATATTTCCGGACGTCCCTAGAGGATTTTAATGCACTTTCGGACAATTTTGCCCTTGAAGCGCTGCTTAATTTATAGATTTCAATATGATGAAGACATGTCTAGGTCGAATACCATGAAGCCTGAAAACTCATATCCACAGGATTTGCTTTGCCAAAGGAACGCTGAGGAAATTTGATTAGGAACCGGCGGTATATCCGTGATAGAAGAATAATATACACGTTTTAATAAATTTTGGAATATGAAGAAAATAATGTTTACGAAAATTTTATACGTAAACGATTTTTCGGCATGTTGTTTTATTTAATGCAATTATTACAGTTTGAACAGTGAATAAGGTAATTATGTTTAACTTCGTCTTTTCAACTGTGACAGCTTTCCTTCTTTTATTGTTTCAAGATCACAGAGAATCGGTTTTATTCATTGTAAAATAAGAACACTTTGATGCACCTTCATGACAAACTCGTATCCAATAATGACAAAGGTACAAGAAGGCAAAGATCAGGAAAAGGCGCAATCGGAAAAAAGATTCTCACTCAAAAACCGAGGCGGGAAAAATCCAAACCAACAATCAGGTACTTATACCATGAAAACATTTCGTAAGCCGAATGAGCAGCTATTTTCCCAATAGGTGGCCACTCAGTTACCTTAACTTAACTAAAAACACGAAAATATACATAAGGCGCTAACAGCACAAAAATATTTTAAACACCAAGACATAAAACAAAAAGAACCACCACAGAAGTATCGACTTGGAACGATCAGTAACACAAAGTTACTGGCGGTAACACATGTGTCATTTTCCTTATTGTTTTTATATTGACCGCCTTTAGCTCCCTTGGGCAGACTTACCGAGAACATATTGATTACTAAAGATTTTGGGTCATCACACTTCAAAAAAGGTCGAAAAGGCTAACACATTTTCCGCCGAATCATCGGAAATGTGTCAAACCATTTTCGGTCGGACCTCCGATGACGGCCTTGAACTTTTTCAGCAAAAAATTGACACTCTCACCGACATTACCACATAATGTTGTTTTTGTTAACTCCATTGTTATTTGAACTTTCCGACGCCATTGTTATGATTATTATCCCAACAAAATCGTTTTTCTTCCTTTTGATCGTTTTGGCGGCATACATATTTTGCCGTACCCGAATCCTTGCACCATTTGTAACCATTTGTAATTACATCAATGGAAGGGAAATAGGCACAAGTCTAACTTAAATTATCTTCATTTTAGTTTATTTTTTTACTTCTTCAATATCATTTTAACTTCATTGCGTGTTCCATCTGACAGTTCCTTAAACTCGTATTTACAGCATACATATTTCACTACATTATTTTCAAAGTTATTTCATTTTGGCGCCTAAATTCTGATATCTGCTTCCACAATCTTAAATTTTGTCCTTCGCTTTCAGTAACCCAAACTCAACTGATTTGTCCCCCAAAATTCAATATTCAATTTTCAGTCCTTTCAGCCTCATCTTCAAACTTTTTCCCAGTACTCCCTTTGATTATTCCTAACTACCGATCATATTCTCTAGTACAAGATGCTCCCTAGGTGGCGATTATAGTTACCCTGAGAGTTTGTCTTATTTGGAAGACCCCTGCAGCTGATAAGCCATATTGCTTCATGATCCACAGATAGCAGAATTTTTCACGACCTTGCTGCAGTTCATGGGTCCCCAATTGTGAGTTCTCACATAGATATAATGATTATGCTTATCATGACTAAAAATTTACACATATTAATTAATCCTAAAGCAAAACTCTTTTTACACATAGTAAGTAAAAACTGACTGCTTACAAATTCTTCAGAAATATGAAACATCTTAAAATTTACTGCATTTATACAATACTAATTAAAACAATTATTACTTTAATAAGCAGGGTGACACATTCTTAATTGCGTTGACTAGAACGACCTCAGGTAAGACTTTCAAAGTACGTTTAATCTGTAAAAAATGCGTTTTTTTATGAACAATACATTGTGATAATCTCAGTTTCCATGGTAAATCAACACATCCTAAATTTGTTCTGTTTGAATTTTTTTCCTAAAGCTGCAAAATTTACATTTTTGTCGAGTTTTTAAAAGTGCTTTAACTTGACAGTTTGTAACACAGACGAAAAATGACGCGTAAAACTTTCGTTAAATTCTGCCATCAAGCATTCTTTCGTGAAAAAAAATGCATCTTCATTTCTATGTGACAGAGCACATGTTGGTCGTTCGTCTCTCACTAGTGAGAAAGGCCATCATTATTTCTTGAGTAGGTTCATGTGTGTTGGTGAGTTGAGATGACTGACTAGCCCAATTCTAGCTCTAAACTGTCGGTTGCCAGTATCTTCCCAGCAATGCATAGGAGGAAGATGCCCTGTGGCTGTCACAGACTTGTGGATATCTTTCCGTTTGTATAGGTGGATAATGGGTGCATCCTTAAATTCTTGTGGGATAGCCTCCTTCCTCCACATACAGTGAAAGAGATCTGTCAGTTTCTCTGCCATGGGTAGCCCCCCGACCTTATAAACATCAGCAGGAATTGCATCTGCACCAGGAGCTTTGCCAGATGACAGTTGTTGAACTGCTTTTCTTTTACTGAATTGCATCCGCACCAGGAGCTTTGCCAGATGACAGTTGTTGAACTGTTTTTCTTTATTTTTCTTTTCTTTTCTTTTTCTTTTCTGTTGAACATCTTTTAAAGCTATTCATTTTAGTTGGTTGGGGCCGGAGCTTCTTGTCTGTTGCTTGGCCCACCGGGGTCCAACTGGTGTTTTTCTTTTACTCCGGAGTTAGTAGGTTATTCAGCGCCCAGGGATCTCCATCGTCGGGCAGCTTACTCAATCTGTGAGTCCTGGTTTTTGATTCATCAGGATGTTTATCATGATTTATTTGTTTGTTCTTGATGATTCATTGACTAGTTAGAGATTCACCACGAGGACCGAAGAACTAACTAAATGTTGTGAACCACTGCAGAAGCTGAGGGTGAGGTTAGATACCTGTAAAACCGGTTTAAGCCCGCCAGTAACTTTGCGTTACTGATCGTTCCAAGTCGATACTTCTGTGGTGGTTCTTTTTGTTTTATGTCTTGGTGTTTAAATTTTTTTGTGCTGTTGGCGCCTTATGTATGTTTTCATATTTTTAGTTAAGTTAAGGTAACTGAGTGGCCACCTATTGGGAAAATAGCTGCTCATTCGGCTTACGATATGTTTCATGGTATAAGTACATGATTGTTAGTTTGGTTTTTTTCCCACCTCGGTTTTTGGAGTTGGAATCTTTTTCTGATTGCGCCTTTTCCTGATCTTTGCCTACTTTTACCTTTTTCTTGTTTCGATGACGGTTGGAAGCAGAACATTGAACTATCTGTTGCAGTATGTCGATTGCATCCTCATTGATGCTTAATGGTCGATTCAGCACACTATTGAAATGTTCTGCCCATCTTTTCAAGATAGCCTCTTTATCTGTGACTCTTTGGGCCATATATGGTTTCGGGATGTTAATCATGATTTATTTGTTTGTTCTTGATGATTCATTGACTAGATAGAGATGAACCACTGCAGAAGCTGAGGGTGAGGTTAGGCGCCTGTAAAATCGGTTTAAGCCCGCCAGTAACTTTGTGTTACTGATCGTTCCAAGGCGATACTTCTGTGGTGTTTTTTTTTTGTTTTATGTCTTGGTGTTTAAAAAAAAATGTGCTGTTGGCGCCTTATATGTGTTTTCATAGTTTTAGTTAACCCTCTAGTGCCCAAACACCTTTTTGCTGAGCAGAAAATTATTATTTCATGATAGTGAGCTATGACCATGGAATGTATTAGAAAAATGTTAATATTTAATGATTTTGTATCTCCGATGCAATTTTATGGCATGTATGTATCATATATGATACATAGGGCATTAAGTTCTGGTGTATCATATATGATACATTTCTAAAAACTCAAAATGCCTAATAATATCAATCCATTTGCTAAACAGGAAAATTTTATTTGTTTTGAAATGTAACACAACTACTTGTGGAACAATAAACAGCAACAATTGAACCGCATCAAAACCAAAATACAACATAATTCACGAAATGCATCTGGTAACCTAAATATATGATGAAACGTCATTGTAATTATCATTGAATGCTTATTAGATATCTTGAAAAGTAAATAAGATATCTTAATTAGGATATAACATATCTTATCTAGCTATAAAGTTAACTTCTCCATCAAATAAGATATCTTATATCCTAACTAAGATATCTTATATAGTAAAGCAAATATCTAATATGCTAAATAAGATATCTTATTTAATCCCAGTCACGATTAAGATATCTTATATAGTATACAAGATATCTTCAATTAAGATATCTTATATAGCATATATCTTACATGACAATTTAGATGTCAATATCATAATTTAGATAGCTTATATAGATATCTATTATACCTTAATAAGATTTACAAGATTAATCAAGATATCAACTTTGGTGAATAAGATATCTTTATTTCTTAACTAGATATCTTAATTAGCAAATACGATACCATATAAAGCAAATAAGATATCTTCATTAGAAAATAAGATATCTTAATTAATGATTCAGCAATCTGAATTAATGTTTCAGAGAAAATTTGGGCTCATTTAATGCCCGATGTAGCATATATGCTACATAAATCAGACGATGGCTAATGCATGGTCAGACTCAAATTAATGAGGATAAAAGCCATGGTTTTAGTTAAAATTTTGTTTGCATCAAACATGTAGCGTTATTGTGTTCATACATGCATTTTGAGAGCCAGGAAACTTAATAAAATTGATGTTGGATTGCGTTGCCAGTGTATCATATATGATACAGAGCATTTTAAGCTACATCAAAATTTGAACATAAATTCTGCATTATTCAGGTAGCACATGTATTTTAAAGATATTTATTAATTATTTTTAACCTTTGAAAAGAAATATTAAGACATTTTTACGTTTCGTACATACCTGTTTATGATCTTTTCATTTAATTTAAATGACCACTAATTAACACATCTACATGTTTATGGCGGCGGTCATATTGAAAGGAAGATAAAAGTCACATGACACAAAGCTAGACAATATTTCCACAATTCCTGGATACACTGCAACATATACCTTTACAATCAAAGGGAAGCAACTCAAATTATCCATGTATTAACAAGTTATTGCTTTCTAAAAATCATGTAGCATATATGCTACACCGGGCACTAGAGGGTTAAGTTAAGGTAACTGAGTGGCCACCTATTAGGCAAATAGCTGCTCATTCGGCTTACGATATGTTTCATGGTATAAGTACCTGATTGTTAGTTTGTTGTTTTTTTTCCCCACCTCGGTTTTTGGAGTGGGAATCTTTTTCTGATTGCGCCTTTTCCTGACCTTTGCCTACTTGTACCTTTTTCAGTGCATCATGAAATTTCTCCATGTCCTTTCTGTCCACAAAAGACTGGATTTCTTCTGTTTTCTTCCCCAGCCAGGAATCTATCACGTCCCTAAGCTTGGTCTTACAAGTTGCTGTAGTCTGCTTTCTTAGAAACTGAACTTGTATCATCTTGATGTGCCTTGTGCAATCGGTGTTTTTCTTCAAGAAGCCTCTGAATGTTATCATCATTTTCATCTAACCAGTCTTGATGTCTGCGAGATGGATGTCTTAAAGTAGTAGCAACTGAAGAATGAACTATGTATGGAATACTGTCCATTTTTCGGGGTTCTCTGAACTGAGAATGAGCATCCAGTTTGTTGTCTTGAGGTCGCCTCGCAGGCTGGAGTCTTAGGTTGACTTTGCTGACAACCAGTCTATTATATGTCCAGCAGTCTGCACCACACATAGTCTTTGTCACTCTGACATCCTGCCTTTCTATTCTCCGCACAATGACATAGTATATGAGATGCCAGTGTTTGGAACGGGTATGCATCCAGGATGTTTTATTTCTGTTTGGTAGACGAAAAACTGTGTTGGTGACTCCTTCCCAGGTCTGGTGGTCTGTACCAACCGTGGCATTAAAGTTGCCAAGAAGGATAAGCTTGTTTGTACGGGGTGTTGCAGAAATAGCGTCGTCATTATAAAACTTGGCCTTAACCTCATGTGGATTGGTTATCGTAGGTGCATAGGCACTGACAATAGTTGCATGTTTGTTGCCTGTCAGAGGAATGATGCCTTTTGGCAATCCTGAAAGCTTACCAACAAATTCAGTTTTAATGGCAAGCCAACTCCTGCTTCACGCCTCTCTTCACTTTGGCGTCCACTCCAGAAGAAGGTGTATCCAGCACCAACTTCTTTGATCTCACCAACATCTGCGAACTAAGTCTCACTCAGTGCAGCTATCTGAATTCCATACCTTCCAAGTTTTCTGTCCACAAGCGCCGTTCTACGCTGCGGTCTATCTGACCCAGCACTGCCCATCAATGTTCGCACAATCCATGCGCCAATCCGCAAAGGAATTATCTTGTTTTTTTTTCTTATGATTTCAACCACTTAAGAGGGATCCCCGCTGATAGCGGTTATTCAGCCAGGGGGTTTGAAACAGGCAATTGTTAAGGGCACCTTTTCTAGCCCCTTCTCCATGCTACGGGGGTGAGCAGTGCGGCCCTAAATAGGTCTGCTCAGTCGCTCAGCCGACTGCCGAATCCCGCGTACTGCTTCTCCTTACGGAAAACGACCATATAGAACTGAGCCGCCTGCGTGCAAGTCTGCAACTACAGCTCCCAGTGTATCACACACCTGCTGATTCGCCACTCGCCCATCGCCACAGGACTTTTGTAGGTATGTGGTGCATGTGAGATGAAGTTGTTGTGTATGCAAGTGCTTGTGTGTTGATAAATAAGATGACGTGCGCTATGAAATTGGATTATAGTGAGGAAGAGGTGCGCAGCCTCAACCTCACTCGCTCGTCCTCACTCAACTGTGCCCAGAGGCAAGACACTGGTCAAGATGTCTGGAGTTGGGTTTGGATGCAGTGGATTACCGTAACATCTTCAGTGCCTTGTCAATGCATGCATGCTCCACAACATGTTGCTGTATCGCTTTCTGAACCGTTTAACCAGATGATTTATTCCGCTCCGTCTACCGAAACAGTCTTTGCATATCTGGACTAGGCATATCCAGACATACATGTTTTATTTTGGAATAACCTTTTCCCATATGAAATTCTGGCCACAGCTGAAGAGCTTCATCTACCCTTTCTCAGGTTTTGTTTAGAGACCTGTAAACTTCTAAGAGGACTGTCAACCAAACCTAATGAGTTCCTTCTGCCCAGTTAGATTTTGTGTAGAGAACTAGCAAACTCCTAGATAGGTTGCCGTCCAAGGCTAACTTAGCTCCATCTACACCACGAGGTAGTAAGAGGTAGTACTGATTACAGGGTAGAGTAGCCGTTAATCTGACCTGACTTAGACGTTAGGGATACCATTCAGGTCAATACATATATCTCAAGGCACATTTTCTACTACTTATTAGTTCTCAGATGAGTCATTGTTACCTTATAAGCTACTAAGTCTGTGATCCAGACACAGGATTTAGAGCAATTGGTACCAGTCGAGGGAACTAAATATCTTGGCACTTTTTGATAAGTTTGACATCTATCAAAACGATCCCTATCTAGGGATACCCTGTAAATAAGAATTTAGAAGGATATAAAATTATAAACAGCACAGATGTTAAAATCATGGTATGTTTTACATCAAAAAGTATCACTAGAATGTATATGTGATATTATTATGTTTATACACGATTCAGTTTTATTTGTAATCGATGAAACCATATAAAAAGCAAACAAATATATGGTAAAGGGTAGCATTCACCACCATGCTAAAGGACCACGTTAACGGTTGCCATCGAAACCTTGATTTTTTCACAAACAAGTTTATTTTGGAGGGTAAAAATTCTTTGCATTTCTGGAGTCCCAATGAACGATTTGGTGCCCATCAAACTTTGTCATGTGGTGGCTGCAAAGTAGGTCAAATCAGCCCCTGTGGTATTAGTTTCGTTGTTGAATTTACATGCAGATGGAAACATTTTTGTCAAATGTTAAGAAAAGCATTTCTACCGAAATTAGATACCCATCGAAATGATAAAATTATGGACATACAGTAGTGCCAAGACGAGAGGTAACAGTAAGTGCACTTGGTGTGCACGACGAAGTGCACTTTCCTTCCAAAGATAAAAGGTGATTAATGCACTTACTAGTACACTACATGTGCACAAGAGTGTTACCTTTCGTCTTTGCATAACTGTTACCTGACGACTAGTGATTGCTACAGTAACTATAATTGAAACTTATCTACACAACCTTATACCAGAATATGGTAAGATACAGTTTTCGTGGTTGATACAAAACGTTGTCTGCATCAACAGCATATATAATGAAAGGAATACCCGAGGGGTGGAGTGTGGGGATGGGTTAAAGTATGTTAACGTCCCATGAAGCACAACTACTTTCTAAATTGCTTCAAGATGCACTATTCACTATTGAAACAGATCTTTGTTAACATCCTTACTTTTTTCTTTTTCTTTTTTTTCTTTTTTTTTTCTTTTGTTTTGTTTTGTATCCATAGCATTGCCAACCTTGTCTTGTTTATAGTAATAAATAGCATGTTTTGTCCGAAATTAGGGACCCAATGAAAAGTGTCATTTTCGTGACATAAGCTACCGATCTGTGATTGCTATCATACTGAAATCTGATCTATACATGCTAGGCTTTTTGAAAACAAGGTAAGATTTAGTTACTTTACTGGTACCAAAAAGATATCTGGATCACAGACTAACTTGTATATTTTGCCTAATAAATCATGATAGTTTATGTTTTTAGGTGATTCACAGATCACAGTTAAAGATTCTAACAGTAATGACGTCAATTGTTTTGAAGATGGCAAGACAGTGATATTATCTTGTAAAATTGACCCTTTGACTGCTGTTGTAATTTGGACGAAAGACAGTTCAACACAGGCAACATGCCTTAACACTGGAGATACATGTGTACCCTCAGCTAGAGATGATGCAAGATATTCATTTACATCAGATTATCTCAATGGGGAATATTATTTCACCATCACGAACATTGATTCAAATGTTGATAAAGGAACATACATATGCGAACACTCCAGTGACTTACCCAGTAGAATAATCAACCCATGTACAGTACAGTCAGCGTGATGTTTATATCACTCACGCTTACGAACGTGGAATTTTGCATGTCACGTGACTTTTTTCCGTGGATTTTGCGTGGAATTAGCGTGGATTTCGCGTGAGTTTTGCGAGGAAGTAGCGTGAGTTTTGCGTGGAACTTGGACATGAAACGTGGAACTGCTTAACTGTAGCGTGAAACGAAACGTGGAAGGGATTGAGCGAGTTGCGTGAGATATCTACAGTCCCACGCTCGCTCATGCTTTCCACGTTCGTTTCACGCTCAGGATAAAGGGACATGAAAAATGTGGTTCATTTCACTTTTTATATATATGTATATGTCTCTTGTCAACCAAAATAAAAGCAGTGATGTAATTTCCGCCGCTGAAAGTCTTGAATTTTGCCGCGTACGGACATGTACATGTTCTAATCAGTATATCAGTATGATGTGTCACATTTCTGAAACAAAGAAGACACGCGCAAACGTAGTTTTTGTTTGTATTTTCTATACTTTCTTTTGTTTTCTTTTCTTTTTAACTTATTTTTTCTTTTTTTGTTTTTCCAAAGTTTCACATCTCAAAGATATGCTTGCATTTTATCACTTATCACACAAACTGAATTGTGTGTTTGTTTGATTAGGATAATTTAAAACTTTATGCACCAAAAAGGAGTTGTTAGTTTAAACTTAGAGGCTTTGTCGCTTATTAATCCTGTGTACAATAATTGTGCCGATACAAAAATAATGAATACCCTGATTTTGTTGACTTTGGTAAATGCTTGAAAGATAACAGAACAGGTTAAAGGGAGTCAGAATTCTCGCAGGGGCATTGTACCGACTCTTACGATGAAATTAAGATGAATTAATTGCATGTAAATTTAATTGTAACGTACATCGTAATTTATGACTAAATGATACATGTACATGTAGCAAGTTGCTTGAACCGCATTACATGTAGGTCGAGGTTTAAATTGACGTTGGGCATCTTAGAGAATACAAAAGACGCATTTATCTAAAAAATAAAGAAACCGGGGTGCTCATCTTCTCTTATGGCAAAAGTATCAGATATAAATGTACAATGTTCTGCATCTAAAACCGCGGCAGTTAAAACTGCACCATGCTGCCAAATAATATCTAAACGTGCAAATTTTGTCATCACTTAATCTACGATGATAATTGAATCAACACTGAATAAAAATAAAACTGAGATCCTTTAAGAGCAGTGATCACATTAATGAGAAAGTGGATGGGCCATACGTATAATAACGTATTGCTCATACTTCAACTCGTCAAAACATGCGTATGTATTTACGTACAGGCGCTTTGTCGTACAAGTGTATGTATTTGTAGAGGTTTATCGTCATCATACTAAGTTGCCGTCCTCGTACTAAGGCTTAATAAATAAATTTTTATTATATATTTAATTTGATCACAAAACTTTAACAGTTTTACCCTTTTGAACAAGACGAAACGATAATCCTTTTCTCGCATGTCTCTTAATCTTTTCCACGCTTCTTTTCCTTAATGACCGTGGAAAGCGTGAGCGAGCGTGGAACTGCTTATATCTCACGCAACTCACACGCTTCTTGCGAGGAATGAACGTGGAAATAGCGTGGATTTTGCGAGGAATGAGCGAGGGTTTTGCGTGGGTTTTGCGTGGAACTTAATCCTTTTTTCTTTCGTGCGTGAGCGCGAAGGATATAAACATCACGCTGACTGTACTGTAGTTAGTATCATTCTAAAGTATCAGTTAAGACTTTCCAACCTTGACGATTGGTTTCAATTAAACCATTAGATGAAGTGTAAAAAGAAATGGCTTCCTCATTCCCAGCTAGCAAGGCTAAATGAAAGTATAAATTATATTATTGTATGCACGCAAGAGGGTCGGACCTCAGACTCGATGATATACCAGGTCTAAAGCTGTCTTACTGAAGTGAATGACCTAACTTTGGTGTTACTGTTGTGTCCATGTTTCTGCTTCACGACTATGCTTTCATATGTTGTATAGTGTAGATCTTCTTTTATGTGCTAGGAAATTTCTTTTAGAATAGAGCTTCTGTAAGATCGGAAATATTCGCTAGAACTTTATTTTTGCGATTATTTGGGACTTTGTTGGCTACCAAATTTAAGGTTTTCGCTAAAAAAGAATTTTTATAAGCCATCAAGACTACAAATTGCACACAAATTTCCGAATTTACAGAATTAATTATTAAACCACAGAAGAATAAGGATGGGGATTGTAGTTAAATAGATTTAAACTGTCTAGAGGTTTTGCTGGCCATTCCAAGTCAACTCTGCTGTGATCCATCATCATGTTTTCTTCTTATTCTGTATACTTCTTTGTTATACTCATCCAATACTTTTGTATTTGGTTAAGACTAGTCGGATAGATACCATGTTGGGAAACAGCCATATTGATCTTCATGCATGGCATATGAATTTTAGCTCACCTGAGTCGAAGGCGCACAAGGATGGCCATGCTCCGTCGTCCGTCCGTCCGTCGTTTGTCCACAATTTCAAAAATCCTCTTCTCTGAAACGGCTTGGCCAATCAAAGCCAAACTTCATATGGATCATCCTTAGGACGGGAAAACGAAATTATATATAAATGGTCCAGGTCTAATGACCAAGATGGCCGCCATGCCCATATATGGTAAAACCATAAAAAAATCTTCTTCTCTGGAACCGGTGGACAGATTTCGACAAAACTTGGTATGTAATATTGGGGACTCTGGCCCATCATAGTTTATCAGCGGTTTAGATTAATTTTCTAACCAAAGTTTTATTTATTTGGCTCTGTTTGGATAATACTAGTCTTTGTATCGACTATCCCGTTGAAAGTTGTAAAATTCAGTAATTCTCTTTGGCTCCATTTTGCCAAATCTAAAGGGTCACTGAAGAGGCTTTAGTAGCCGAAACCATGGCATGGCCCACCCCTTTTCTCAAAATGCTCTTAAAAGATCTCAATTTTATTTTTATTTGCTATTACTGCAGCTAGTGTTGTGCCGTGTGGCGGCCCTAAAAGGTCTCCCCGTACATCATCCATAGTGCAGATTATATTTTCCTTTTGGTCCTTTGAGATCGGGGAGGATATTCTGAGAAATCAGAAATTCATCAGCGGTTTAGATTAATTTTCTAACCAAAGTTTTATTTATTTGGCTCTGTTTGGATAATACTAGTCTTTGTATCGACTATCCCGTTGAAAGTTGTAAAATTCAGTAATTCTCTTTGGCTCCATTTTGCCAAATCTAAAGGGTCACTGAAGAGGCTTTAGTAGCCGAAACCATGGTATGGCCCACCCCTTTTCTCATTAATATGCTCACTGCTCTTAAAGGATCTCATTTTTATTTTTATTTGCTATTACTGCAGCTGGTGTCGTGCCGTGTGGCGGCCCTAAAAAGTCTCCCCGTACATCATCCATAGTGCAGATTATCTTTTCCTTTTGGTCCTTTGAGATCGGGGAGGATATTCTGAGAAATCAGAAATTCATCAGCGGTTTAGTTTAATTTTCTAACCAAAGTTTTATTTATTTGGCTCTGTTTGGATAATACTAGTCTTTGTATCGACTATCCCGTTGAAAGTTGTAAAATCCAGTAATTCTCTTTGGCTCCATTTTGCCAAATCTGGTTACATAGGCTCTTCAATGAAACAAAAGTGAAAACATTAAATTTTTCAAATAGTTTTGTAGCATGTGACCTGAAAGTTGGTAGATACAGACAACATGTTGAGCCAAAGATGTGTTGTGAGTATAAAAGGTCAAGGTCATTTCTTGACCTTGGCCAAAGGTCATCTACAAATTATATAGAAACCACTTGACCAATCAAAGCCAAATCTTATATGTAGTATCCTTAGGATGACAGAACAAAAGTCAAGGTAACATGACCAAGATATCCACCATGACTATAAATAGCAAAACATTTAAAAATCTTCTCCTCCATATCCAGAAAGCCTATGATTTTGAAACTTGGTGTGAAGATTCAGGAGGAGAAGCTCTACAAAATTTATATAAATCATATCCCTGGGATGACTTTGACCTATTTTACAGCAAAGTCAACATATGTCTCTTTATAGGAAGGAATGATTTTATTCTTATAGGAAGGAATTATTTTTCTTTTCAGTTCCGAAAAATCATTACACGTTACAGACGTGTAGGTTATAACTTGAATGTTATGCGACAGTCTGCATGCTTAGTTTTTAACCCAATCATGGCTGATAATTATGCTGCCTTCTTTAATTGCACACCGGTGGGTCGGGCGTCAGACTCTATGATGGCCCCGACTTAAAGCTATTCATTTTAGTTGGTTGGGGCCGGAGATTCTTGTCTTTTGCTTGGCCCACCGGGGTCCAACTGGTGTTTTTTTTTGCTCCGGGGTTAGTAAGTTATTGGCGCCCAGGGATCTCCATCGTCGGGTAGCTTACTGAATCTGCTGAGCCCTCGTTGTTGATTCATTCGGATGTTAAACATGATTTAATCATAGCGAGGTGCTCAGTAAATTGAAGTGTAGAGGGTTCCGTGCGACAAGCTTGTCCACATATGATTTTTTTACTCTCTATACAACATTACCACATAATCTTATTAAAGAAAAACTTATGGATTTGATAGAGTGGACCTTCAAAAGGGCATTAAAACTATGGTTCACTTTAATTGGCAATAAATGACAGAAAGGCTTTCTTCACTTCCTCTGACCAAAGTTGGTATACACTTTGATCATGTCAGAATGTGTGCGACGCCTTATCCTATCTCCTGGATAATATTTATATTAGATTTGGGACCAAGTTATACAGACAAATTGTACAAATTGTCGGAATTCCAATGGGTACAAATTGCGCACCTCTCGTAGCTGATTTGTTTTTATACTGCTACGAAAGAGATTTCATGGATTCTCATAACCATGAAAATCAAGATGATGTTATCGAGGCTTTTAATTCCACTTCTAGGTACCTCGATGACTTTTAGAACATTGACAACCCTTATTTTGAAGGTATGGTCAATCAAATTTATCCACCTGAAATTCAGTTGATCAAAGCCAATATCTCAGATACCAAAGCCTCCTTTTTAGATCTACATCTTTTTGTTTCAAATGGATGTGTTTCTTCTTAAATCTATGATAAGCGCGATGACTTTTATTTTGATTAAGTAAATTTTCCGTTTTTGGGTGGTGACGTTCCTCGTCGTGCTTCTTATGGTGTATACATTTCGCAACTTATTAGGTTTGCTAGAGTCTGCAATCATGTTACAGACTTCAACGATCGAAATAAATTTTTAACGGCCAAACTTCTCCAACTGGGTAATCGGTATCATAAACTTCGAAAAACCTTTTTCTAAATTTTATCGTAGACACTATGAATCGATTTCCAAATATAATGTTGGGTTTAAGACGCTTTCAAGTGAGGGCCTTTCGGAACCTGAATTATATGGTGACTTGGTTTACAAATTATAGAAACTTATAAGAAGTAAAGATTCTTCTTTTCAGTTCAGAAAAAATCATAACACGTTACAGACGTATAGGTTATAACTTGAATGTTATGCGACAGTTTTTAACCCAATCATGGTTGATAACTACCCTGCCTTTTTTGATTGCACGTCGGTGGGTCGGGCGTCAGACTCTATGATGGCCCCGACTTAAAGCTTTTCATTTTAGTTGGTTGGGGCCGGAGCTTCTTGTCTGTTGCTTGGACTACCGGGGTCCAACTGGTGTTTTTCTTTTGCTCCGGAGTTAGTAGGTTATTCGGCGCCCCTTGATCTCCATCGTCGGGCAGCTTACTGAATCTGTGAGTCCTGGATTTTGATTCATCAGGATGTTCTTCGTGATGCAATTGTTTGTTCTTGATGATTCAATGACTAGTTAGAGATTCACTACGAAGACCGAAGAACTAACTAAATGTTATGTACCACTGCAGAAACTGAGGATGAGGTAATGGCCATGTAAAAAAGGTACAAGTAGGCAAAGATCAGGAAAAGGCGCAATTAGAAAGAGATTCCCACTCCAAAAACCGTGGTGGGAAAAAATCAAACTAACAATCAGGCACTTATACCATGAAACATATCGTAAGCCGAATGAGCAGCTATTTTCCCAATAGGTGGCATTTCAGTTACCTTAACTTAACTAAAAAGATGAAAACATACATATGGCGCCAACAGCACAAAACATTTTAAACACCAAGACTTAAAACAAAAAGAACCACCACATAAGTATCGCCTTGGAACGATCAGTAACACAAAGTTACTGGCGGGCTTAAACCGGTTTTTCATGGCTATAACCTCACAATCAGCTTCTGCAGTGGTTCATAACATTTAGTTAGTTCTTCGGTGCTCGTGGTGAATCTCTATCTAGTCAATGAATCAGCAAGAACAAACAAATAAATCATGATAAACATCATGATGAATCAAAAACCAGGACTAACAGATTGAGTAAGTTGATTAAGTCGGTTTAACAGCATTACGGAACTTGTCCACGCAATTCATATTAATATATTTCCAAGAATTCAAATCTGTTAAGATATATATGAAAGGGAGATGGATAAAATCACAAGACAATATAGCGATATAATGTAGATTTGATTCAAAAAAAAATTTTAACTATAAACAATTTGTTAAAACATATTAATGAAAACTTCATTCGGTTTTTATGTACATACGAATGCATGAGTATTTTTATTGACTTTAATTCATTTGTTCCTTGCTGTCCAGAGTAGAAAGGTACAAGTAGGCAAAGATCAGGAAAAGGCGCAATCAGAAAAAGATTCCCACTCCAAAAACCGAGTCGGGAAAAAACCAAACTAACAATCAGGTACTAATACCATGAAACATATCGTAAGCCGAATGAGCAACTATTTTCCCAATAGGTGGCCACTCAGTTACCTTAACTTAACTAAAAAATATGAAAACATACATAAGGCGCCAACAGCACAAAAAATTTTAAACACCAAGACATAAAACAAAAAGAACCACCACAGAAGTATCGACTTGGAACGATCAGTAACACAAAGTTACTGGCGGGCCTAAACCGATTTTACAGGTACCTAACCTCACCCTCAGCTTGAGTACGACTTATTTACAGATTTCAATCGTCTGTATACTTCCTCGTCAAAGAACGGAATTTACTAAATAGTTATTCATGATGACTGAGTGTCCGCATCTAGCAGTAAATATCGGCACAGACATGCAATTTTAACGTATATACTTTTGCTTTTCCTGCTATTATTACTATCCATATTTCAAATACTGTTCTTTATTTACATATATTATTATCCATATCGACTGAGGGTGTAACCGGTTGAACTAACATGGAAAACTTGTGTTTAACATTTCAATACTAAAATGGATGCTTCGAATAAAACCGTATGTACGCACATACACATGTTGACACTTAAGTTCCAAATTTCTTCATAAAAGTCATTCTACCTCAAGAAACATGATAGAGTAATATACGCTCACAGTGCGATTAAAATGAGACATGTATAACATAATTACAGAATATATTTACATATAATAGCTAGTAAAGGTTTGGATTATAAAATGAGAATACAATTATTCGAACCTTGGTCTATACTGACGTACTATTTGATTTACCATTTAAACATCTCTATTTGATTAAAAGTCCAACTACATCGCAGTGCCGAATTTGTACAAACTGTCATAAAAACATAATATATAACATAACAGTCAACTGTAAAATAGATGTACTGTCAAATGCAACTACTGCCACTACTACACCCAGGGCACAAAATTGATTAACAACATCAGTGTGTTTATGTAGTTAGAAGGTAAATTTTTCCGGTTGCAAACGTTCACATTTGTAAAGGTTATGTCAACGAATTATTCGTCGGCCAACTTCAGATTGCTATAAAGAATTGCCTGTCCACTGCTTGTACTCGATGCACCTAAAATTAAAATAAAGTAAGATGAAATAAAATAATAAACAAAAATATGATGTAAGGACGTTTTGGTATTATTTGCATTTCTTTCAAATACAAATACTAGAGATGTTTTTACGTAGACCTAAATATCCAAAGTGACAAATAAATAAAGTTCCAAGAAGTTTATCGAGGTTATTGAAATTTCGAGGATCGATATCAGGTACATGTACATGACGAAATCACAGGGACGGAGTGCAGATAATGGAGTAAGGTGACTTTAAAAATATTTGTTTTTATAAATCTTATGACATTTTTAGCCTCAACGCGTGCTTTCAAAATACTGGGCTTTTATCGTTTGCAAACCAGCTATTAATCCAATGTCATTTTCAGCCATAACGTATGCGTTCAAAGTACTTTACTATTATCGTTACCAATATAACGTATTCGTTCTAATTAGCACACATGCTCCATTAAGTGCACGTCCCGGTTGTTTCCAAAAAAACACATGCATAAAAGCACACTGCTCGAATAGGATATTTGTGTCATACTCCGATTCTACAAATTATTTTTATTCAGTTTTACGTTCCTTTCAAGATTATTTAAGCTTATATGAAACTTGCCAGTCGGTAGGTTGGGCGAAAACGGGAGACCCCCGAGATAAACCACTTGGCACACCCAAAAAATCTGCACATCAATACCGCATTAGACACATTAAAACCTAACCGTAAATGATAAAAAAATAATAAATACTAGATCCTTTAAGAGCAGTGAAAATATTAATGAGAACTGGGATGGGCAATACCATGGTTTAGACTTCTTAATCCTCGTCAGTGACCCTTTAGATTTGGCAACACGGAGCCAAAGAGAATTAATGTAATTTTGCAATTTTCAACAGAGTAGTCCATACAAAGACTACTTTGCAACAATCTGAACACTTTAATGACATCACCATTAATAGAATTGACATGGTTATTTCAGCATTTTGATGTGTTGATTTTGTTCGTAGAGTGCGCTTATTCAAACGAGATTTTGTTGTCTTAACTTTAGTTATTTTGAAATGTTAAGTGTAAGATCACCGTACGCTACTTAGACCAACTACTATAAATAACTATAAAAGTCTTACCTCTTGTACTGCTTTGATTCTGTAAAGGCCGCTCTGTGTCTGATACGTTGTAATACATAGTCTTTTGAGAGCTGAAAATATACAGAAATGCTCTTGGCTAATAAGTCGGAAAGCTACAAAAGAGCAATGTTAAAGTCCATATGTGCAAACTGTTAAAGGGCTGTTACATATAAATTACAACCAAATGAAATAACTGTGGCATAAAGGAAGCATTGTTCGCTGCAGTGGTCGTTGAGTAAATTAATTTCTAGGTCCAAAAGACAAGAAACAATCCTTTAGAAAAGGATTCAATTAAGCAATGATCAGGAAAAGAAATTCCAACTCCAATATCTAAATTGACAATTAGGTACACTAAGAAAACATATCATAAGCAGAGTCGGCAGCTATTTCCCAATAGGCGGCCACTCAGTTACCTGAACTTAAATAAAATTACAAAACGTACATAAGGTTCAAACAGAACAAAAAATAAACTCCAAAACATAAAACAAAAATAACCAAAACAGAAGTCTCGCCTTGGAACGATCAGTAATATAAAATAACTTTGGGGGGGGGGTGGGTTTGGAGGTAAATAAAAATTAAACCGATTTCACAGGGCCATAACCTCTCCCTCATCCTCTGCAGTTGATCGCAACATTTAGTTATGGTTTGGTCCTCGTGGTGAATCTCTAACTAGTCAGTAAATCATCAAGGAGTACAAACAAACAAATCATGATGAATCAAAAACGAGGGTTCACATATTTAAATAAGTATCAAGTATACAAAAAAATGTAATGTACTTAGAGTAATTTCTGATTCAGACATTTCGTAGACAATAACCTCGATGTCTACAGAAGTGGACATTCTTGGTTTTGATAGGCTGCCACCAAATAAGGATTTGAGTGGTTACTTCTTGTAGATAGAAACAGCACTATATGTGCCTACTGAATTGTGTTAAGAATAGATAGGAACCGTAGATTTAAAACAATTAAACTTGTACACAAATAAATCAGAAAGTATCCAAAGCAAAATCTAACTTACTCTTGTTTATTTGGGTGTCTTGGTGTTGGAGATACTGTGTCGGCTTGCGAAACATAAAAGAAAGCATGAAAGCATAAGCATACCATATCATTGTGTACGGTGATATTTCTGCCATACAGCTTAGGAAACATGAAAAGGCATACATTCTGAAAACTGTTACCAATCTGAAAGAGAACGCAGTTGAATTTTTATGGACTATTTTAATTCACATCATTGTCCGCCATTTTCGCTGAACAAAACTGAATCTGATTGACAGCCACACAATAAGTATATAGTGTATATCAAAATACTTAAATTTGGCTTTGACATGCAATTTGTATATTAAATATGTTTCTTTTATTAAAGTAAGAATAGAGGGACCAGGAATCGATGCAATTAAATTTAAAGTCCCAGCATAGACAGCCGATGGGAAAGAAAATACATAAAACACAATAAAACATTTTTCAGACAACACGCTCGAAGAGCAGAATGACTAGCTCTTTCCCACAAGGTAGCCATCCGGCTAAGCTTCAACAGGAACGAAATAGAACAGGCACGACAGAGAGGTAGGTACAATAAACAGTAGCACAATGAAGATAAACCACTTTTCCTGTGACACCGATTAACGTTTTAACTGGGGACAAGTATGATGAAGACAAACCACTCTATCTGAGACACAACTTATCGTTTTTAACGGGCACAACGCCGAAAACCACTTCTCCTGGGGCCATCTCGAATTCATAAAGAAATATAATTAAATAAAAACAAAAGTTGTGTTCAACTGGCGAACACATGTAACAAAAAACTTTTGATAAAATTAAGTTTAAAATCCCAACCAAATACACCGGAAATACAGCGATTATCATTATCATTAATAAAACCATTTTACTAGGACAGCGAAATTACCATTTCTATCAGTACAGTGAAAATGTATTATCGAGTATTCAAAACGGATTAGAATTAAAATAAACCAAGATCTCAACTGGCTAACACATGCAGTACAAATGTTGCTGCAAATAAAGTCAAAACCTCAACCCAAAGATACTAGGCAAGAAGGACAGCATTATTTCCACTGGTTCATCAAGATGATCGTTCACGAAACTAAACAAGAGCCCAACAAGAAAGGCAGCAATTCGACCATATTACGTAAAAAACACCCCGACGAGCACAACAGACAGACAAACGAACAAAACAGGAAACATGAATATAATTATTAACTGAATCGCCTTGGAACGGTCAGTAACGAATTACTTAGGGAGCTTAAATCGATTTTACAGAGCTCTTATCCTCGCCCTTTGTCTTTTGATTTAAGCTGATCTTTGCCTACTTGTACCTTTTTATCACAAAAATAATCGTTCGATTTAACCAAAAGCTTCCATGTCTCGTTAAAGTGACGTCACTTGCGTACATTGGATTTATAAAGTAAGAATATAGGCAGTATCTTTAATGTGGACCCTATCGTACGAGAAATTTTTATGTAACTGAACAGTGATGAATTGGACATTGATTAATTATTAAAATATAGCCATTAAAAGAAGTTCTGCACCATTTAGATTTTTTCATATTTTTTCAGTGACTATTTGACTAACACAATTTCAACCTAGCTTTTTGAATTTGCATAGTCTGAAATAGTTTGATAATGTGTGTGATAAGACCAAAACAAGTTGCGGAAAAAAGGGACAAGTAGGCAAAGATCAGGAAAAGGCGCAATCAGAAAAAGATTCCCACTCCAAAAACCGAGGTGGGAAAAAACAAACTAACAATCAGGTACTTATACCATGAAACATATCGTAAGCTGAATGAGCAGCTATTTTCCCAATAGGTGGCCACTCAGTTACCTTAACTTAACTAAAAAGATGCAAACATACATAAGGCGCCAACAGCACAAAAGTTTTTAAACACCAAGACATAAAACACAAAGAACCACCACAGTTTCGACTTGGAACGATCAGAAACACAAAGTTACTGGCGGGCTTAAACCGGTTTTACAGGTACCTAACCTCACCCTCAGCTTCTGCAGTGGTTCATAATATTTAGTTAGTTCTTCGGTCCTCGTGGTGAATCTCTAACTAGTCAATGAATCATCAAGAACAAACAAATAAATCATGATACACATCCTGATGAATCAAAAACCAGGACTCACAGATTGAGTAAGCTGCCCGACGATGGAGATCCCTGGGCGCCGAATAACCTACTAACTCCGGAGTAAAAGAAAAACACCAGTTGGACCCCGGTGGGCCAAGCAACATACAAGAAGCTCCGGCCCCAACCAACTAAAATGAATAGCTTTAAGTCGGGGCCATCATAGAGTCTGACGCCCGACCCACCGGCGTGCAATTTTTAGGTAAAACGATTTTAGTTAAAACGATTTAGGAAAAATTGAAAATTCCCATTTTCTGTAAAATGGTTGAAAAGCAGTACCTCCAGTTAAACATTAAGGGGTCTTACATGCTGTGTTTGAAGGAAAAAAAACCCATTTTATTGGAGAGATTAATTACTAAGCTTTATCTGAGAATTTAAACAAAATCTCAAAAATCGTTATTTTTGGTCAAAAAAAGTGTTTTTGTCCAAACAAATCAGTTTTTAGTGTTTTGCTTTAGTGATTGCTTTCAGTATCTTGAGTGAGGATGTGAAACAAATTCAAGTTTGGAAGCCCAGAAAAAATATGCGGGCTTTTTGCTGCCTCCCAAATTTTGGTATTTTCATAAACATGCATTTTTGCACATTTTTACTTGATCTTTTTAAGAAAAAAATATCGATTTGTTATTCACGAAGTCCAGGCCTTTAACATGGTATTAAGTTTTAAAAGTTTATTTGAAAAAGATCTATACTTAACATAATTTTAAAATGAGAAAAATATTAACTGGTGCAAAGCTTCTTTTGATGGGTATATAAGCGCAAGCACCGTGATACACCAAAAACGAGGCCTCAACAGTAAAATTGACACTGGAATACTGGAGCAATAGCAAGCTTATGTTTAAATCCCGTTGGATCCGCCTAGACAAAAGTTTTAGCCCGTTATCCAAACTCAAAGTCAGGTCCATCCCGTCTGTAAGACAGCTTTAAGTCAGTACCGTCATAGAGTCTGATGTCCGACCCACCGGCGTGCAACGAAAGAGGAAAGCAAAGCATTTATCCAGGTCCAGGTTAAGCATGCAGTATGTTGCATTAAATTTAAATTGTTCTATACCGATTGATTAACTTTTAAAATGATTTACATTCTTATTACAGTGAATTCCAAATTATTCTAAATGTGTACCTCAAAAAGTACAAGTAGGCAAAGATCAGGAAAAGGCGAAATCAGAACAAGACTCCCACTCCAAAAACCAAGGTGGGAAAAAACCTAACCAACAATCAGGTACTTATACCATGAAAACATTTCGTAAGCCGAATGAGCAGCTATTTTCCCAATAGGTGGCCACTCAGTTACCATAACTTAACTAAAATATGCAAACATACATAAGGCGCCAACAGCACAAAAATATTTTAAACACCAAGACATAAAATAAAAAGAACCACCACAGAAGTATCGACTTGGAACGATCAGTAACACAAAGTTACTGGCGGGTTTAAATCGATTTTACACGGCCGTAACCTCACCCTCAGCTTCTGCAGTGGTTCAGAACATTTAGTTAGTTCTTCGGTCCTCGTGGTGAATCTCTACCTAGTAAATGAATCATCAAGAACAAACAAATAAATCATGATAAACATCTTGATGAATCAAAAACCAGGACTCACAGATTCAGTAAGCTGCCCGACGATGGAGATCCCTGGGCGCCAAATAACTTACTAACTCCGGAGCTAAAGAAAAACATCAGTTGGACCCCGGTGGGCCAAGCAACAGACAAGAAGCTCCGGCCCCAACCAACTAAAATGAATAGCTTTAAGTCGGGGCCATCATAGAGTCTGACGCCCGACCCACCGGCGTGCAATTAAAGAAGGCAGCATAGTTATCAACCGTGACTGGGTTAAAAACTAAACATGCAGACTGTCGCATAACATTCAAGTTATAACCTATACGTCTTTAACGTGTTATGATTTTTCTAAACTGAAAAGAAAAATCATTCTTCCTATAAGTTTCTTAAACTTGTAAACCAAGTCACCATAAAATTCTGGTTCCGAAAGACCCTCACTTAAAAGCTTCTTTAACCCAACATTATATTTAGAAATCAAGTCATAGTGTCTACGATAAAATTTAGAAAAGGTTTTTCGAAGTTTATGATACCGATAGCCCTGTTGGAGAAGTTTGGCCGTTAAAGATTTATTTCGAGCGTTGAAGTCTGTAACATGATTACAGACTCTAGCAAACCTAATAAGTTGGGAAATGTATACACCATAAGAAGCACGACGAGGAACGTCACCATCCAAAAACGGAAAATTTACTATATCAAAATCAAAGTCATCGCGCTTATCATAAATTTTAGAAGAAACAAATCCATTTGCAACAGAAAGATGTAGATCTAAAAAGGGGGCTTCGGTATCCGAGATATTGGCTTTGTTCAACTGTAGTTCAGATGGATAAATTTGATTGACCATACCTTCAAAATAAGGGTTGTCAATGTTCAAAAGGTCATCGAGGTACCTAGAAGTGGAATTAAAAGCCTCGATAACGTCAGCTTGATTATCATGGTTAAGAGAATCCATGAAATCTCTTTCGTAGCAGTATAAAAATAAATCAGCTACGAGAGGTGCGCAATTTGTACCCATCGAAATTCCAACAATTTGTCTGTATAACTTGGTCCCAAATCTAATATAAATATTATCCAGGAGATAGGATAAGACGTCGCATACATTCTGACATGACCAAAGTGTATACCGACCTTGGTCAGAGGATGTGAAAAAAGCCTTTCTGTCATTACATGCCAAATAAAGTGAACCATAGTTTTTTAATGCCCTTTTGAAGGTCCACTCTATCAAATCCAGAAGTTTTTCTTTAATTAGATTATGTGGTAAAGTTGTATACAGAGTAGAAAAATCATATGTGGACAAGCTCGTCGCACGGAACCCTCTACACTTCAATTTATTGAGCACCTCACCAGAATTTTTTATTGACCAAAACCAATTTTTATTTGAAGTTTCATACACTGTCTCACAGTATCTTATAACATGAGATTTGATAGCAGTAAGACAGGAAGTTAATAATTTAGAAAGTTCAGTAGTAGTACAAGAGCTAGAATTTGCAATAAATCTTGCTTTGTATGGTCTTTTGTGAAGCTTAGGTAACCAATACATCGTAGGAAGTTTGTCTTGGCCTTCATTGACACAAACAGAAAACTTAACAGGTAAATCGTTTAAGTGGGCATTTACTACAGACACCTCATCAGTATCTGTCTCCAGATAAGCCCTGGTACCATCCAGTTCCTGTTTTAAGGTGTTAACGTAGTGAAGCCTACAAACAACGACAACATTGTTTGCGGCTTTGTCTGCCGGAACCAAGACATACTTTCTGTGAAAATCTTGGATACCCTGCTTCAAATGCCTAAATGACGATTTAGGTTTAGGAGGTAAAAGATTAGTATTTTGTGAATAAAACTGTATACGTTTATCCACGATAGTGAAGATACTTCTTTTCCATTCTTTAAGAGCATTATCCTCAACACCCTCTCGTTTAGACCATCGATTACCGAAATCATTCAATGCAGTCAAGTCTCCATAATACTCGGGTTTCGATAAAACTTGTAGTAAAAGTGTTTTCGATCCTACATTATAATTAGACACTAATTCGATAGTATTTGGAAAACGCTTTACGAAGTTTATGATACCGATAGCCTTGTTTAAGAAGTTTAGCTGTCAAAAACCTACTTCGATTATTTAAAAAAATCAAGAACATGAATAGAAACTCTCGCAAGTTGAGATATTTAAACTCCATAAGAAGGCGCTCGTGGAATATCCCCATCCAAGAATGGAAGGTTTACAATATCAAAATCAAAATCATCACGTTTGTCATAGATTTTGTATGAAACAAAACCATTAGAAATAGACAAATGTAAATCCAGAAATGGGGCCTCGGTCTCAGACCGATTAGCGACATTTAGTTGAAGCTCAGAAGGATAGATCTGGCTGAAAAATCTATCAAAATAGTCAATGTTAAGCAGGTTAGCTAAATGTCGGGAAGTTGAATTAAATGCTTCGATTATATCAGCTTGAATACTGTCTGAGAGCGACTTCATAAAGTCTCTCTCGTACCAAAATAAAAACAAATCAGCTACAAGAGGTGCACAATTCGTTCCAATAGGAATACCGACGGTTTGTCGGTATAATTTGTTCCGAACCGAATAAAGATATTATCCAAAAGGTAGGTAAGAGCTTCAATTACCTTTTGACAAGACCATAGAGTGTATCGTTTATAATCGTCGTTGGTGAAGAAAGCATAAGTCGACAATTAAAAATAATTATTGTCCATCAGCATTGAAGACGGGTTGAGTTAACTTTTGTAACATCACCTTAGAAAGAAATCCTAATATTATTTTATTAAGCTAATATATCTAAATATAGTTAAGGAATTAAAACACGCAACACATGAAATGAAATTTAGACTGTTTCGCATGCAAATGACGTTTTGCTAAAATCCTTTCTAGAAATAACTTTCAAATGATAGAATGAGAAAACGTCATTTATTTAAAACAAATATCGACAAGACCCCAACACCCATGAAAAACGCAAATTTAGACGTGAATATCGGGGCAAAAGTGAAGATGCTTATTCTTTGCATGATGAGTTACCCGATGTCGACTTGACAATGTGCAGTAAAGACTAGGATCATTGCATGCTTTAATATGGGTAATTTCTGCTTAAACAGTGTATATCGAACCAATGTACGACACGACATGCCTTTTAAGCAACAGCGACGTAACAGGTAGTACATAAAGGGGTCACCGGATCGTTTGTTTTGACGTTAGTTCCACAGAAGATGGCGTTATTCAAAGGGGGGAAACTAATAATCTGCGTTGAGTAAACATTCAATTTGCGTTTTGTAATCTTAAGTTGGGCAGTTGTTCATTTACAAATCAGAAACATTGAAGAACATCTCGTAGATGTAGGATGTTGGATTTTGACGTAATCATGAACGTTTTGTCGACGTTTGAAGGTCGAAGTTTATCAATTGTTTACAGAAATAATCATTGTATTGCATAAAAAATAAAAACCGAAAAAGATTTTACTGGCTTTCAACGCATTTTGTTCATTGACGTTGATGACGACAAACGTCCCATGTCATTATCTAATGCTACTAACTGATCAATGGATTCATCAACAATTATCCTTACGGGTTTTTGAAACAGAAATATTGGTTTTGATACAAGTTTGACTTTTATTGATTATGTTTACAGGTTGCGCTAGTGTACACCAGTGATGTTACGCGCACGCCATAAAGAACATGTATCAGACATAGTGGCTGAACCTGCTGCAATTTGACGTCCAGAAATTGTTTTCATATAATGTTTTCATTAACACCAAAGACTTACATTACAAATCCTGCTTACAGTGACCTTAAGTGTTTGTTGAGTTTCTTTATACCTTAAGTACTGTAAATTCGGAAATTTTCGCGTGACTTTTCTTTCGCGAATTTTCTATTTCCGATTTATTAGCGAGTTTTTGATTTAGCGAACAAGTGTCCATATATTCTTAAAAGCTTATAGTGACACTTGATTAGCGAGCACTTTGAATTCGCGAGGCAACCCATTCGCAAGTATTAGCTAAAGTTAAGTTCTCGCGAATATTTCCAGATCTACAGTATATAATTCATTTACAGCAATATTCTAGTCAGATTGCTTTAAAAATGTGTTTACCTTGCAGCGCTGCATATGCATGGGCAGCTTGCGTTTCGGTGTTCAAATCATCATAGACATTGCTTGAAGATCTGCAAAACAAAATTGTGACTTGTTAAACATTCCATTTGTTTATACTATGCAAGCCCTCCTCGGAAAAGCTGTTAGACCTCATGGCCATGTGCTCCCTTTGTCTCACTACGTTTGTGACTTGTCCCTATATGCGGTTAGCAAGCATTCAGATGGTCAGTCAGTATGTAATAAGCTTTACTTGGAGGAATAAGCAGGTTATCTATATATTTATCAGGACCTCAATGGGCGGGGCCAGTACTTCATTTGTGGTGTACTCTCTAAACCAGTATGTAGGATTGTCTGTCTTATAATATCGTTCAATTTTAGAACTGCATGTGTGTTGTACCTGGTATTATGCGTATCACCCGTATTGTCTACCACAGTTCCTGGAATAGATCCATTACATTTCATACATAACATGCTGAAGAACAAATTGTCGAAAAAAACTCAATATAGAAAATCAAAATCAGAGTCAGAGAGTGATCAACTAGTGAAATGCCAAATGACAATTATATCAATCTCAATATACATGTAAAACAATTTATCAATTTGGCGTTTCACCAATAAACTATTCTGACTGAATATCATTCTCTATTTTGGACATACTTTCCGACAAAGTGTTCTTCCAAGTAGTGTTACTGAAAACTAACGAAGTTAGACATTTTGCAGTATTTTTGATAAATAAACACGCAATTATATCAGCAAATCCCTTGATGTCAAACACGTGATAAATGAATACGATCCCTTGGTGTTGGTATAATCCGTAAATACGTTTTGTTCAGTCTCACACTGCCGTTCGCACTGTCATTCACTTACCAATGGTTGAGCTTGATTCTTGGTTGGTTGTCTTGCTGGAAAATGCAATGGAATAATATATTATGTGTCAATGCGTTCTTACAACAATCATGCCAAATATTTGTTGACAAAAGAGCGTATTTGCAAGTTTATCAGTTAACTAACGATGTCACAGACTAGATTCAACACACTCAATTTTAATTCCCACCACTGCAAAAGCTAAGGGCGAGGTAAGGCGCCTGTAAAGCTGACTTGCCAAGCAATTAAGAATTAATGCCCTTTCAAATGCAGTATTTCCATTCTGGTTCTTATTGTTAAATATGTTTTGCTTTTGATTGTTTGTACAGTTTGAACTTTTTTGTACGTTTTTAAATATTTATTATAATTAATCCCTGTTAACTGAGTGGCCATCTATTAGGAAATGGTTGATCACTTGGCTAACGATATGTTCTCTTTGTATTAGTATCTGATTTTTGATCGGTATTTCACTCATCGGTTTTCGAGTGGGACTTTAGCTCTCATTGTGCCATTTCCGGATCATTGCTTACATTTAAATTTTCATACGAAACCAATTGGCTAATTGTCAATGTCGAACGGAACTCTGGTACTGGCACTTTTCGACGACCCCATTTAACCAATAACATGATACATATAAATGACGTTAATGCCAGGAGCGATGTTTTTGTAATGTTGATTTGTACTATTTGACACGTGTTTATTTAAACTCATATTTACATTGCTACATGCACTTACCTTTTGTTTTTGTTTTTGCATGCTGTAATGTACAATATAGATTCTAACATTAAGTTCAAGGCGCATAAATATTCTGTAAGATGTTTGATGTCGTTTTTCTCCACATATGTTGTATTATAATAACAAGAGCATATGCTACTTGATAATAAATAATCAAATATTTGTGATTTAAAATTTCAGTGAACAATTGTATCGGCCTTATCGGGAACTATTGGTTCTTGACCACTTATCGGTAGTTTATGTGTCTTGATCATAGGCACAACTTGGCGATTTGGAGTCCGACGCCCTAGGCTACCGCTCACTCCGACATTTTAGTTTAATACAGAAACTTTAAACTACACTTTTGCTTTAGCATGAAATGATTCTAATGATAAAATTTAGTGATGCTATCACCGTTATTACAAATGGTTACTGCAAACATGGCAAAGTTTGGAATAAAACATTTTTTTTTTCATTTTATTATGTTTTCATTTAAATAAATTGTAAACTAATGAGCAACGTCATCATTTTGCTTTTGTTCTAGCCCAATGCTATATCGGCCATTTGAATGATATTTTTATTTACCGTGCAGACGATTGTTCCTCCGAAGTATATACATGTACACCACCAAACCAACTGTAACAAGTCCAAAAACGCCTGCTACGATTCCACCTACGATTGCGCCTGTATTAATAGTTTCTTTGTGGAAATCAGCATCTGCAACTAGTACAAGTGTTACAGCAATTCAATGCAGTACGAACAAACCAAATTGATGGACGACCGGCCATATTAAAATAGCCACTCACTTTGTAGACCAAGGGAAGCATAGGTTTTTGAGTTTGCGTGATGAGTGAACAAATGGCAGTGCTCAGCCATGCAAATATTCTTACTTGCAATTCATCCATGTTAGAAAGAAATTTGCTTGATGACAAGTCACCAAGTAAAGTCACCAAATTATTTCCAAGTCCATGGGTCATGAACTATAGGATCAGGGTTCATGCTTAATGTGTGCCATAAAAGGGTATTGATACTCGCTATTTATGGTATTTGTTATTTTTTAATGCATGTGTTTGAAAAAAGGTACAAGTAGGCAAAGATCAGGAAAAGGCGCAATCAGAAAAAAGATTCCCACTCCAAAAACCGAGGTGGGAAAAAAAACTAACAGTCATGTACTTATATCATGAAAACATTTCTAAGCCGAATGAGCAGCTACTTTCCCAATAGGTGGCCAATCAGTTACCTTAACTTAACTAAAATATGAAAACATACATAAGGCGCAAACAACACAAAATATGTTAAACACCAAGACATAAAACAAAAAGAACCACCACAGAAGTATCGACTTGGAACGATCAGTAACACAAAGTTACTGGCGGGTTTAAATCGATTTTACATGGCCATAACCTCACCCTCAGCTTCTGCTGTGGTTCATAATATTTAATTAGTTCTTCGGTCCTCGTGGTGAATCTCTAACTAGTCAATGAATCATCAAGAACAAACAAATAAATCATGATAAACATCCTGCTGAATCAGAAACCAGGACTCACAGATTGAGTAAGCTGCCCGACGATGGAGATCCCTGGGCGCCGAATAACTTACTAACTCCGGAGCAAAAGTAAAATTTCAGTTGGACCCCGGTGGGCCAAACAACAGACAAGAAGCTCAGGCCCCAACCAGCTAAAATGAATTGCTTTAAGTTGGTGACATCATAGAGTCTGACGCCCGACCCACCGGCGCGCAATTAAAGAAGGCAGCATAGTTATCAACCGTGATTGGGTTAAAAACTAAGCATGCAGACTGTCGCATAACATTCAAGTTATAACCTATACGTCTTTAACGTGTTATGATTTTTCTAAACTGAAAAGAAAAATCATTACTTCCTTTAAGTTTTTTAAATTCGTAAACCGAGTCACCATAAAATTCTGGTTCCGAAAGGCCCTCACTTAAGAGCGTCTTTAACCCAACATTATATTTGGAAATCAATTCATAGTGTCTACGATAAATAAAAATTAAAACTGAGATCCTTTAAGAGCAGTGAACACATTGATGAGAAAGGGGACGGGTCATACCGCGGTTTCGACTACTGAAGTCTCGTCAGTGACACTTAAGTCTTGGCAACATGGAGCCAAAGAGAATTACTGAAACTTTGCAACTTTCAACAGGGTAGTCAATACAAAGACTAGTTTTACCTAAATTGGGCCAAATATATTAAACATTGGCTAGAAAATGAATCTTAACCGATAATGAATTTCTGAGGTCTCAGAATATCCTAGCTGATCTCAAAGGACCAAACAGAAAATATAACCTGCACTATGGGTGATGTACGGGTAGACTTTTTAGGGCCGCCACACGGCACAACACCAGTTGCAGTAATGGCAAATAAAAATTAAAACTGAGATCATTTAAAGACAGGGCTGGACTATATAAAGGGGATTAGCATTCAGTTGTCATTTTTTCACTGGACTTCGGACCATTCACATCAAATTTCAGCCAATAGATGATATATAGTCCTAAATACAGTAATGCGATTGGCTTATTCCTGTCACCAAAAAATCAATAATTGATTACCTGTGATTTACCTGTATTTTGACCTCCGGCACAGAAACCCTGTCTTTAAGAGTAGTGAACACATTAATGAGAAAGGGGATGGGCCATACCGCGGTTTCGACTACTGAAATCATGTCAGTGACCCTTAAGTCTTGGCAACATGGAGCCAAAGAGAATTACTGAAATTTTGCAACTCTCAACAGGGTAGTCAATACAAAGACTAGTTTTATCTAATATTTAGAAATAATATTTAGAAAAGGTTTTTCGAAGTTTATGATACCGATAGCCCTGTTGGAGAAGTATGGCCGTTAAACATTTATTTCGAGCGTTGAAGTCTGTAACATGATTTTGACCTAATAAGTTCCGAAATGTATACACCATAAGAAGCACGACGAGGAACGTCACCATCCAAAAACGGAAAATTTACTATATCAAAATCAAAGTCATCGCGCTTATAATAAATTTTAGAAGAAACAAATCCATTTGCAACAGAAAGATGTAGATCTCAAAAGGGGGCTTCGGTATCCGAGATATTGGCTTTGTTCAACTGTAGTTCAGATGGATAAATTTGATTGACCATACCTTCAAAATAAGGGTTGTCAATGTTCAAAAGGTCGTCGAGGTACCTAGAAGTGGAATTAAAAACCTCGATAACATCAGCTTGATTATCATGGTTAAGAGAATCCATAAAATCTCTTTCGTAGCAGTATACAAATAAATCAGCTACGAGAGGTGCGCAATTTGTACCGAATTCCAACAATGTGTCTGATGTTATTAACAGACATATATCCTTTGCATACCATAATGCGCATAGTATTTGATTTTGACTTACTTGACTGTCCTTGCGTTGTCTTTTCTAGCAGTTCACCACTCTTATCAGACTCTCCGTACTGGTTACTAGCATATATCCTAAACAGATATGGAGAGTCTGCATCAAGACC
The DNA here is from genome assembly GCA_964017185.1 of Rugalucina vietnamica. NCBI lineage: Eukaryota > Metazoa > Mollusca > Bivalvia > Lucinida > Lucinidae > Rugalucina > Rugalucina vietnamica. The sequence goes on along the minus strand of OZ024880.1, from coordinate 53,398,651 downwards.
ATTAACCTCAATTTGTAATTGTTGATTCGAGACCTTTCCACCAAATAATCGTGCACCCTCTTTCCATTCCTGACCTTCAGATCTATAATCTATGTGGAATGTTTGGTCAGCACCACCATGGAAACCAGGAGTCCATGAAAACCCTATACTTGAAGGCGTCGCACTGTGTGGAAGTACACGAAAATTTACCGGAAGTTCTGGTGGGCCTGAAAGTAATACGAAGAGAAACAACACATAGTTAAAGTAATCTAGTATAATACAAAGGCTTTATGTTGCCAAAGCTAAAGTGTCACTAGTACTGAAACCTCGCATGACCCATCTCCTTTCTCATTAATGTTCTCACAGATCTCAGTTTCAATTTTTAATTACATGTAATAAGTTACTGTATATATTTTTCTCTGTAATGATTGGGGTGCAAATGACTTGATTCCGTATTAAAATGTGAATTTGATTAACAAATATCTCAACAGGCGTTCCCCACAGTTGTGTTCCTGGTCAGATTAACTAATAAAATAATTCAAAGTTGTGGGCTTGGTGCACGTTATCTATCCTTTGGGAAATTATGTTCTTGGCATACTGTGCTGGTAAAGGTTTTTGCATTTATTGTAGGATCACAAAATAAGTAAATAAGGTGTAAGTTACCCATATACACTAAACGTGTACGTTTTTCCTCAGCTAAACCAACTGTATTTTCTACTTCAACTGCGTAAACACCAATGTCACTGTCCTGTACATTTGATATTCGTAGTTTGGTCATTAGGCCTTGTAGTGGTACAGATACAGAATAGAAATCCACATTTGTTTCTTTATCAACTGTCTGTATTTGTACTTTATCACTAATTTCCAGAATTCGTTGTCTTGCATCATTCGTCACTTTGTACCATTTGATATTAGGCGTTAAACCATCATTTGAATAGAAAGCAAATGTAAGTGTTGCGTTTGTGTGTCGCCTGGCTGCAATATCTGACGCATATTCTGTTATGACTGGTTTACCTGTCGATTAAAAGCAACAACAATAATAATAAGACTTCGGAATGGAGGGAAAGTAAACGACGCTTTTCAGAGCAATACCTTATTCAATACGATCATCTTCTTAAAAATGAAACTTCACTAAAATAATTCTAGAACTTCTTTCGCAGACTTTGGCCACTGATTTTCTATTACAGCATTTATCCAATATTTGATGCATTGTTATATAGAAACAAAGTCTCCTTGTTTCGCGTTTACGATATTTTTTCATGAAATCATGCGCAGTGCACATAAAAATGGTCTCCATAGCAATCTTGGTCTCGCTACTCGTGGCACGTCGTATTTTAAATAATTCTGAAGATATATGACGTCGAAGAAGATACCAAAAGTAACTATATAATTGGCCAAAACTTGATCTAAATCAATTTGAGGCATTCTAATATTATATTGTTATCTCCATATAAAATTTTAAGCACTACGTCGAAGATTGATTTTGTTTCTGGTGAAAATGTAAAGCCAGTCTTGGGACAGAAAAATGACGTTAACAATCAACGTTTAAACAAGGGCTATGATCACATCTAATGTTTGAGTAGCATAAATGCCCAAAGAAACATTCAAAATTATCGGGATTTGTAGTACAGTGGTAGAAGAGATGGCGCAATGGTATTTAAATGGTATTTGAGATTCCAGATGGACGTACTTGAATTTTGCACGATGAGAAATGCACACACCTACAATGAATCTACAAATGCTACGGTCAGCATTCTTAAATTAAAGCTCGAATATGCATCATACACTTCAAATTTGTTATATACGGTGAATCTAGTATTTATAAAAAGGAAATCTTGCAAACAAGAAAAGGTAAAGCGTGTTGTGTTGTTCTAAATAAAGCATTTTAATGCTGACATTTATTGAAATGTGACGTAGTTTTGACGTCAAAATTTCCACGACGTGCCCCGGTTGTTGAGAGGCCATTGTGTTTAATTCATTGTTGTGACAAAATTATTATAATTAGAACTATGCTAAGTATCTTTTACGAAAGGTAAAAGGATGTGTTTTCAGATGATATAATTTTTATTTCTGTGTGACAGACATATGAACTTTTATTAAGAAAGTCTTCGAACTTAAATCCCAACCCACGTATACTACATATAAAACAGATATATCAAATGTCAAGGAATACAATTAGCCCCTGGCACACATTTATGTATAAAATTTATCAAACCTGTGGCACAAAAAGAACAAGGAACTAACAGCATCAAAAGCAAACCGTTTACCATTAATTTTGCCTCAATTTTGAACTGAATTTTACAACAGACAAGATAAAAACGAAACATTCGGCACTTACATGTACACAGTAATACTTCCAAGATTAAAACACTTTATCGTTACGTAAAACGTATACTATGCAAAATAAATTTAGCAATTTTTTTATGTTTCATATATATGTTTTCTCATCTTGGAGCAACTATGGACATTTCTAACATTTAAGTGGCAAGAACAGGGTCTTAGGCACATGATTCGATGAATCAAAAAAGGCCATCCTTTAAGGAGGCTTTTGGAACAACCAAGAAATACAGAAGGGGTGTGAAGGCAAAATTCACAACCATTAAACACACTGCAAACAAATGACTTTTGTTTAGCCCATCTGCTTCCCTTTTTCATCTCTTCTTTATCAACGATGTTGATTATGTGACAAATGAGATTGGGCTTTGGTGGTACAAACTTTACCCGCCGAAAAAATGACGTCAAATTGACGTCATGGGTCGAAGCTGTCTTAATTTCGGATTTCTTGGTTTCCATGGATTTCAGAAAACCAAAAACAAGACAAACGAACCAGAATGTAGGCAATACCGTGGCAAGTAAAACGTAATAAGTTTCTGAGTCATAACGCGTCATGCTAGTGAGTTAACGCTGACGTTAAACTAATTCTTTTAGTTAACGTTTTGAAGCCACGAAAGGGATTTTTTGCAAAACCACTTTATTTTATCACATTGGTGTGCACCAGGCAATTAAACTCAATGCCGTTTTTCTGGAAATTCCACTTAGGAACGTAACTGTAAGGCGATAATGAAGGAGCCAAAGAAAAACGTCAAATTCAATAACTTTAGATCTTTATTTCTAGACGATTACATTTCGATTTAAAACGGTGTTTTATTTTTCCTTTGTTTTGATGACTAAACAGTTGCTAAAGCATGATATCGGTTTCCCACTTAAAGCAGACCTGTCAGTCTGTAATTTTGACGTCACGTCAGTGTCGCTGTAACCTTTTTTTTTTCGAAATTTTCGCTTGCAAAATCTTGTCGAAGGGTTGCCAATTATGCCTATATTCAAGAAATTTATTTTTATTCACTATGTGCAGAGTCTGGCAGCTGTAATGAAAATTGCTAAATTTATTTTGCCTAGTATATTTAATTTCAGTTAAAAACTATCAATGATCATTATTTAAAACAAACACGGTAATGTTAGTATGTATGTAATTTTCTCTTTTAAGCTTTATTCCTGACTCTCAAGTATTTCTTATCATTGTCCCCAATCTACATGAAATTCGAAAATGTTAATGAACCTCATCAGCTGGTGTTTGCAGTTGATTTTGTTTCGGGGCCGTGAACGATTTGTTCTTATTTGCCAATTCCTTGTCATTGTATCGAAAATTTTGATGGTGAATTGTGTCAACGGAAACGGATAAAACTACCTTTTACGGTCTGTGAAGTTGAGTTTGTGGCTACTATATTTCCTGTTCTGTAGTCCTCTATTCCATTTCTGACAAAACAATGATATATGCCAGAATTCAAGTAAGACACAGATTCAAATGTCAAGTACGCATTCCCATCTTTAATATGAGAAGATTCGTATTCCTTGACTTTTGTTAGGCCATCTGGAGCATACTGGATCCATTTGGAGAAGTTGTACACTTGAGGTTCTCCCAAAGCTGAACATAACAGCATCACATTGGTAGCTGTTTCTGTCAGGGTTGTTCCATTTAAAGGTGATACTGTTACATCAGGGTGATCTGTTGTAATAAAACGAGACATTAAACAAAACTGTTATCAAAAGATAAGTTGCTGATTTATTTTAAATCATTACATTTTTAATTACAGATCTTATCTATACTACTCAAACTTTGATAGGGGTCAAAACTTTATTTTTGTTTACAGGACATACTGCTAATCTAACATCCAAAATTTTGCTATAGATATGTAGCTTAACCATTACTGTACATACATGCATTGCCTGCAAGCGCTTCTTGCAGACTTGAAGAAACGAAGGAACGCCCTAAAACTGCTGCTTATTCTATCCGATTTATCCTTTCTTACTGGTTCATTCAACAGAAAAACTGTTTTGTCTAAAACGCACTTCAGAAACAAATAAAAAATCTGTGATTTTTATTAAAAAAAAAAACTTGATTTTTTATCAAAAAACTTTTTTTTTTTCGGTTAAAATGTTGTCCTTTGGGCTGTGAGTTTGGAACAGAATACTAATTTCAGCTACAGGCATTTGTTTTGGATTTTACAGTGTTTTGAAACATTTATTATTGGATTGAACATTTTTATATGGAACACCGCATTTTGTGATTAAAACATTTGACAATCTAGTTTTGAAATACTGTTTTTGAGCCACCAGAGTGCTTATTCAAAATTGGTTTTCAGTTTCATTAACACAGTGCAAAGGATATTTCAAGCATTTATATTTGCTATTACTGCTGCAGGTGTGTTGTGCCTTGTGGCGGCCCTTAAAAGTCTCCCCGTACAACATCCATAGTGTAGATTATAGTTTCCGTTTGATCCTTTGAGATCAGCGAGGGTATTCTAAGAAGTCGCAAAATTATTATCGGTTTAGATTCATTTTCTAACCAAGGTTTTCGTTTTTCTTTTTTTTTTTTACCAAAAATCAGAAATTTCTGATATTTTCAAAAAGTTAAAACATCAAAGCAACAGCATTTGGATCATCCATTTTTCTGGCAGTTGAATGAACTAGTAAGAAGTATTCAATGATAGAATTGGATAGGGTTCGTAGCAGTGACAACTGTAGCAAAAGTTTGGGTGCTTGATAATCAGTAAGTCACATGAACAAAAATATCTTTCTGATTGAAAAAATTTCCTGATCATTGCCTACTTTTACCTTTTGATCCCTATCAAACTTTGAGTAGCATAATTTGTTGCATTGATTTTTTAATTTGTAAACAAAGCAGGTAGTCATATTAACAAACTCGTATATATTCAGTCCAATTGCCCATTTGCAATTGTTATAGTTTTCCTCTATTCAAATGAATAGGTTACATATGACGACCTTGTCGTAAAATAGGTCAGGGTAATAACCTATGATCAGTAATCATAGGTAAATGATTTACATATACATTGTAGTACTTTAGTCATCAATGCTTCATGCCAAGTTTCGAGGAAATCAGTCCACAGAAGAAGATTTTAAGATTTTAAGATTTTAACATATCACCATGGTGGCCATCTTGGTATTGTGACCTGGCTTTCATATAAACACATTAGTTCCCCTTCTAATAGAGGCTTCAGGTCCTTTGAGATCAGTTAGAATATTCAGAGTTCTAAAAATTGTACTTTTAGAGCCATCTTCTAAACATTGTTTCAGTTATTTGACCACGTTTAGGCATGCGTCTTTGATTTAGACTAACGTAAATTTTTGAAATTGCAGTATATTTATCTGGCTATCTGCGCCGGTTTATAAAGGGTCACTGATGAGGGTTCAGTACCCGAAATTGCGCAATATGGCCCATACTACCTCCCTTTGAACGTTTTCACTGCTTCCAAAGGATCAAGCTTTTATATTTTATTCAGATAAAATTTGGTACTTATTGGCCAAGCAGCTTTAGAGGAAGAGCCTATTGAATAGTATGGTAATATACAAGTTTATTGTGCTAGGGTGGATGCAGATGAATCCCTGAGGTCAAATTATTCAGAATCATGAATAATTTGTCCAACTAGTTTTGGAGATATTTGTATTTGAAGGAGTGAACCAACCCACAGACAATGGCTTGATTATCATCCTATAAAAAGGTACAAGTAGGCTCAGCTTGTGAGCCTTGTGAGCCTGAGCCTCAGGTGAGCTAACAGTGTATTACAAATTAATCAATAGGCTAGACTATTCTATCCCAAGAGTTAGTCACTGGATGGCATCATGAGGTTTTGCCAAAGGGTGACAAAACATCAGTTGTCCTTTTCTTTAGAGTCTAAATCTTGAATAAAAATAAAACTGAGATCCTTTAAGAGCAGTGAGCATATAAATGAGAAAGGGGATGAGTCATACCGCGGTTTCGACTACTTAAGCCTCTTAAGTGACCCTATGGATTTGGCAACATGGAGCCAATTAGAATAACTATATTTTTGCAACTTTCAACAGGATAGTCGATACAAAGACTATTACAATCAAAAAGGGGCCAACTATATTAAACGTTGGTTACAAAATGAAACTAAGCCGATAATAATTTTCTGATTTCTCAGAATACCCTCGCTGATCTCAAAGGACCAGAAGGAAAATAAAATCTGCACTATGGATGATGTACGGGGGGACTTTTTAGTGCCGCCACACGGCATAACACTAGCTGAAGTAATAGCAAATAAGATTAAAACTGAGATCCTTTAAAGGCAGTGAGCATATAAATGAGAAAGGGGATCGGCCATACCGCGGTAAACTGCTTTTGCACCTTGCATTTCTGCTAGTAGAAATTCTTGCGAGAGTTATTATTGATAGTTTTGACTTTTGAAAAAGGAAGGATTAATGCAAACATATTCATTTATGGATTTTAAAAGCCCCTATCTGACTGGCATGCAATTGTTTTCCATATTAAGTCACATGCCAGAAGACCAATGGTTCTGTTACTGCTAATTTGAGATCTGCTGTATATACCAATAAACATGTTTGAATATTATGGAAAATATTCCCAGTGCAGGGACAGATGAAGCCCTGCTGCCATTTTGTCTGCAGGATAATCAATATCCTGTCCATTTGCCAATATCCTGCAAGTTTTTCCCTTTAAATGACATTTCAATAGTTTTACCCAAATCAAATGCATAGGCGACCCTTGCCTTCAAATAGGTAAAATTCATCTCATGGTCATGATTTATATACACATTGTAGTACTTGAGTCATCGATGCTTCATGCCAAGTTTCATTGAAATCGGTAAACCAGTTCTTGAGAAGAAGATTTTTGAAGGTTTTTACCATATTTGGGCATTGTGGCCATCTTGGTCAGAAGACCTGGCTTTTTATATACAAATTGGTTGCCCCTTCCTAGATATGTTTCATATAAAATTTGGCTTTTTCAAAGATGTTTGAATATTATGGTAATATATATGTAAATTACCCCGTGGTGTGGGGCAGACCAGCCCCCGGGTTCCAAATGTTTTCAGAAGATGTTTGCATATTATGGTAATATACACATATATTGCCCCTGGGGCAAATGGGGGCAGACGAGCACCTGGGTCCATTTTTATTTCAGAATCGTTAATATTTCTACTGTTCATTTCCTACAAGATTATCTCTTAAAATGACATTTTAACAGTTTTCCCTATTCAAATGCAAAGGCGACCTATGCTGACCTTACTGGAAAATAAGTCAAGGTCATCACAGGGCCATCATAAACATATACATTGTAGTACTTTAGCATTTGACGTTTCATGCCAAGTTTCATCGAAATCGGTCCAACAGTTCTGCAAAAGTCTGTCATTCCTCCATTGTCGTCCTCCGCCATTTTAAAATACCTTCTCTGAATTCATTGGCCAATCAAAGCCAAATTCTGATTGCACCTTTTCCTGTTCTTTGCCTACTTGTGCCTTTTTATATGAAGCATCTATAGACAGACGCGGGTGCCTGCCTATGCTATAAGCTCACCTGTGAGCCTTCGGCTTAGGTGAGTGTCTACTGTGGATCCACATGTATTGCAAAACTATTTGCCAACAGTACACAAAAGCAAAATTTTAAATACAGATAGAAAGAACAAGTGGTAAGTTGAAAGGGTACTCACTGTTATCCTTGCAACTTAATAGATAGACTGAATATTTCCATCGGTATTCCGTTAGACCTCTTCATACCGACGGAAATGACATGTATTGAGCCCTTGGTCAAAATTGTTAAATCATCGAAGACGCCAAATAAATTGAAAATTATGTTTATGATATATCTTTTCTGACTGAAAGGACTTAGTTTTTACATATTCTACATGTAAAGATACGCAGATTCATAAAATACATTATGTTTTCTGTGGAAAATATCACATGCGTCTATAAATAGATTAGGGGAGACTACTGTAGAATATGGGACACAAAGTAGAAATTCGATTGCATTTTGCAAATTTATTGAAATTCTGCAGGCTAACCAGATGTTTACAAAAAGATTTTTGCATTTTCTAACAAAAAAATGAGAAAAACTCTAATAATTCTCTCCAAATAAAGCAGCTTTAAGCTTCTTACGAAATCCATAATCTGTTCGACCATAGTTTAAAGGCAACTAATGCTAAGCTGTCACGAGAGAGGAGCGAGGTCACGAAGTGTATCGGAGTGCAGGATAGCCATCTGATCTACTTAATAGACTTCAATGTATTTTCATGTTTGCATGAAAAATTATCCTGCTTCCCCTAGTCAACATATTTTAATGGTGTCATTTATAGGAAAATGAATAAAGCCATTAACAATGTATTAAAGCAAGAACCATTGACCCTTTCCTGTAAAATATGCCCTGTTTTCCAAAGCCAAAAACTACGTTTTACTACAACTTTGCAATGAGGACGGCAGTATGATGTCTTAAGAACAGATAAATGCTATAACGTATGAAGCATTCCTCCACATACTGTCATAATGGCTAGCAAAGCGGAGGTAAGGGGTAAAAATTTTGAAAAAATAAATTGGAATAAAAATCATTTTTGTTGCATGTCTGTATTCATTTCCTCCATTATTGTGATTTTTAATCATGTAGGTCAGTGATAATGGTCTTAGACACCCTAAAGTTCATTTCAGTTGTTTGGTGATTAATAAGCAACATTATTTTCATAAATTATTTTGGCAGTTACCTGTATATCATTGCTAACAATGACAAATATTGAGCAAATTCAAGAGAAAATCTGTCATTAGTTTCCAAACATGTAGAACATAAACCCAAGTTATGTAGCCAAAGAAGATGACAAAATACTTCACAAATCGGGGTTTAAAACACAGAGGAAGCAAAATGTCCATGTCATTGGCGACTACCACACAGCTGATCAGTACATTAAGCTTGGTACATGTATCTGCATAACACATTTTCTCAAGGATGCCTCAGTTACTGTATGATTTTCATAAACATAAAATGACACAGAAGAATTTATTTGCAAGTCTGGAATGAATGACTGCATTCATGCAACCATTCAAATTAGATACATATTTCAGGTCAGGTCAGGATTTATCTTTTCTAGATTAGTTCTGCTACCGATAAACATGTAATCCGGTACAACCTGCTCATGTGGGTAGATGGGGCTCATTAGCCTTGGAAGGTAATCTATCTAAGAATTTTAGTCTGGTCTCTACAAAAAACTAGAAATTGGCTGCTATGCCATAAACTAGCCTGTCACAACCTGGGTGACAGTAGCTTCTGCAGCGGAAGTCGACATACTGGCTTTCCGGTGTTGCAACAGTGGTCCAGCTGAGGAGCACATTCACAGAGTGCAATCGGTGGAGCACACAGCCCAAGTCAGTAGGGAACGGCGGCGCTCTTGGCCTGCCGAATAGTGTCCGAGTTCGTGAAAGGAATGGCATCCTACCATGAAATCTTGCTACAAATAATCATGAAAAGTCAAAATAAAGGAAAAAGTTCAGGCGGTGCCGGCAACCAAAGAGAAGTCGGTAGTGTCTCCGGCTTGGTGGCTCGGGGCGTGGAGCTGCAGGGTCGGGCCCTAGCGGCGAATCCAGCGAATGCCCAAAGTCCTTCCGTGTTGGCACACTGGTGGGCACGATGCGGGGGAAATCTAACGAAGTGGTGGAGACTGTGTCGCGGAGAAGAGTAGACCTGTGCTGTCTCCAAGACACTTTGTGGAAAAGAGAAGGCATAAAGCAGATAGTCGGCAAAGATTCTCGCTTCAAACTCTTTTGGTCTGGAAATGACAAGGGCACTGGTGGTGTTGGAATTCTGCTTGCAGAAGAATGGTAGGAGAATGTATTTGAGGTTGTTCGAGTCTCGGACAGGATCATTCTCATTCGAATGACCATTGGCAAGACAGTTTTTGTCTTTGTGTGTGTGTGTATGCACCACAAGCTAACCTGAGTGACTTTGAGAAGGACCGTTTCTACCAGGAGCTGCAATCAACGGTAGCTAAAATCCAAGCCTCAGAACAACTTCTTGTCTGCGGAGACTGGAATGGGCACATTGGCTCCCAGTCCACTGGGTTTGAAGATGTACATGGCGGACAAGCCATTGGAAAGAGGAATACTGAAGGAGAGAGAATATTAGAATTTGCATTTGCTAACGACCTTCTGGTTGGTAACACATGGTTTAAGAAGAAACGGGAGCATCTGGTCACCTATCAGTCCGGGGTAGCTGCTACCCAGATAGACTTCATCCTGTACCGGCGTAGCTTCAGGAAGCAGCTATCTAATGTAAAAGTAATCATTGAAGAGGAGTGTGCGTCACAACATAAGCTGTTGATTGGAGGCTTCAAAGTTTCTATCCCTCCTCAACCCAAGCGCAAGTTTGTGCCACGCATTAAGATGTGGAAGCTTTAGGACCCAGAGAAGCGAGCAGAGCACTCTGAAGTGTTCAAAGCAGAAACACAAGAAAGACAGCTGTCACAGACATGCACAGTAATGAGCGTTGGACTTGTAATGTAAGGAAAACCTTCTGCATGCTACAAAGGAAGTATGTGGTGTTTCCTCGAATCACGCATGGAGAAAACAGACTTGGTGATGGAACAAGCAGGTGGAGGAGGTAGTTAAGGAGAAGCGCAGGTGCGTCAAGTTGTGGAAAGCTGGCGGCAGTCGGGCTGCATACAACTCAGCCAAGCGTGCGTCCAACCGTGGAGTGTACCATGCCAAGAATGAGGCTGAGAAAGTTGCTCTCCAGAAAATAGATCCAAGATCATCTGGAGATGTATATCGTCTGGCAAAGCAAATGAGACGGGACAACTAGGATGTCATGGGAGAGAAACCTGTAAAGAATGATGAAGGCCTACTGTCACTAGATGAGGATGCAAAGAAAGAGGCTTGGAAAGAGCATTATGAGCGTCTCCTCAATGTCGAATTCCCATGGAATCCAGAGGACCTGTCAGTGGAAAGCCCAGTTGAAGGCCCAAGCGAGCCGATCACCTTGGAGATGATCACAAAGGCCATCAACAAGATGGCCTCTGGCAAAGCAGCTGGACCATCAGGTTGTAGCAGTGTTCCCAACAACTTTACTTTCTGCCACATCGGAGATTTTGGAATAAATACAAATTCCAGTTTTCACAATTTTCTTTTACTTTTAACCATTTTAACTTTTCATATATCCACAATATATTTTATATCACTTTACAACTTTACTTTAACGCAACTTTACTTTTACTGCACTATTTTGGCATAACTTCATCTGCTTTGTTTTAGCTTTACTTAAACAGCCCACGTTGCGGTACTTATACTCAGTTCAAGCTTCACGTGTTAACTCAGTATGCACACAAAGCACGTAGAATGCGAGAGCGGAGCACAAGAGGAGCAATGATATATCAGACAATTTCCCGCCTTATCATTAGCTCCGGTGGAGTAAAGCTTTAAAGTACAAGTTACGTAATGAACTGTAATCAAAGATTATCAATGCGTGAAATAAAACAAGCGTATATTTACTGACAATATATAAATTTCCTTACAACAATACATTAAGATATTTTCAAGGTCAAGTTATTATAATCATATTCATCGTGTTCACGACACATGTATCGTTGCTTAGATGCTGTAGCCCCTTGGTGAAGCTGGCGTAGCTAAGGTGCGTGATCTTATCGAGGACATCATCTCAAAAGGATGTATCCCAATTGACTGGCAGGAGAGTTACATTGTCAATTTGTACAAGGGCAAAGGAGATGCTCTGAACAGGGTAACTACAGGGGCTTGAAGCTGATTGAACAGACAATGAAAATATTTGAGCGTGTAGTAAAAGGACTCATCCGGCAAAGATGTGAGATTAATGAGATGCAGTGTGGCTTGATGCCAGGTCTTGGCACTACAGATGCGATTTTCATTGTCCGTCAATTACAAGAGAATCACTTAGCTGCTAACAAGCTGCTCTACATGACCTTCGTTGGTCTGGAGAAAGCATTCGATCGGGTCCCACGGGATGTCATCTGTTGGGTAATGCGAAAACTCATCGTCCCTCATAGCGTCATTGTGCTCAGATGTAATCGAGTCTGAACTATTATCCGAGCACTCCAATGGGTACAGTAAGCACAAGGGACGAACCAGGTTTCGCCCAGATCCTAGTTGTACCACTGCTGATCGTACCAGTCCATCCCTGCTCATGTTCAACTGGACGATCTTGGCAAGCTTCCATGAACCACGAGGCGTGTCATCCTTCACGATAACGATGTCGTTCACATTTGGATCCTGATTAGACTGAATTCTACCACCACTGAGTTTATACCGCTTTCTTTCACGTAAACTCAGTAGGTAATCTTCACGCCAGGTTCTCCAGAATTGTTCGACTTATCTTTTCCCCTTCTTCCATATTCGAAACACATTCCATTCAGAACTTTCGTACGGAGTATAATCTTCATCACCGTTGTCATTCACTGTCTCCGGAATACCAGTTTTCGGGTTTAAACACAGAACGTGTCCTGGTGTTACGGCTATTGTTGAGTCAATATCATCCCCGACATATACTAGAAGTCGAGAATTCACAACAGACTCAACTTCTTTCACAACTGTATGCATTTGGTCATCAGAGAGCAATTTTCGTCCCACAGTTTTTCTTAACGACCGCTTCACTAACCCGACAAGTCTTTCATAGAATCCACCAATCCATGGTGAGAGCACTATAATGAATGACCACTTTATTCCTTCACATGAAAGATAATCTCCTCACTAGTCACTATGTTCTTCCATATCATTTGGAGCGTTTTATCCGCCAGTTTGAATTGCATTGCATTGTCACTCACTATTTCAATAGGCATTCCTCTGGTGGCAATAAATCTTCGGAGACAAAACAAGAATGACGTTGTTGTCATATCACTCACAATTTCGAGATGAATTGCTCGAGTAACGTCACACGTGAATAAACAAATCCAGCTGAGGGTGAGGTTATGGCCATGTAAAATCGATTTAAACCCGCCAGTAACTTTGTGTTACTGATCGTTCCAAGTCGATACTTCTGTGGTGGTTCTTTTTGTTTTATGTCTTGGTGTTTAAAATATTTTTGTGCTGTTGGCGCCTTATGTATGTTTTCTTATTTTTAGTTAAGTTAAGGTAACTGAGTGGCCACCTATTGGGAAAATAGCTGCTCATTCGGCTTACGAAACGTTTTCATGGTATAAGTACCTGATTGTTAGTTTGGTTTTTTCCCACCTCGGTTTTTGGAGTGGGAATCTTTTTCTGATTGCGCCTTTTCCTGATCTTTGCCTACTTGTACCTTTCTTCACCACTCCGTTATCTTTGGTGTGTAGAGGGACGAGATAATCCAGGCCTGTCCTAGAAAACGGTGTCGCCTCCGATACCCGCGTTTTCGGCAATGGAGCCATGGGTGGCATTTTGTAAGGACCACCTTCCAATCTTTTGCACAACACACATTTTCGTAACACTTTTTTCACTGTCGCTCTTCCACGAATAATCCAGTATTCCATCCTGATGGAACTCAGTGTTTTCGATATACCAGGATGTAGTATCCATGTATGTGAATCTTCTATCACTAATTCCGTAAATCTATCACTACTTGAAAGTAGTATTGGATATCTTGTGAATTCCGTTAGTTCGGCATTTTCCATTCTGCATTTGCACCTAAGCACTTCCCTATCATCTACACATACTCCTAATTGATTCACTATTGTCTTCCACTTTCCGTTACTGAGAGATTTGAATGCCTCAGGGAAGTGATTTATCTGAGTATGTTTGATCCACAGATGTTCAGCTTTTTCCAACTCTTCTTTCTTTAAATCACTATTGTTTTTGTTTCTATGTCTCATTTTATCTATGAATCTCAAACACCAGGCTGTCACTCGTTTTGAGCGGAGAAGGGTAGAATACCGGGATATATCCATCTCAAACGGGAGCACATCTGATTGGACCCGTCTCTTTACCCTTCATTTCTTTGTTGGCCAAATTTGCACTTTCACGTTCTTCACGTTTCATATTTTCCTTTGTTTCGCTTTCAGAATTCACCTTTGAACAATTTTCATTGACATTGTTTGGCCATTCACTGTATGAATATTGTAACCACTGTGGACCTTTCCACCACAACTCATTTTCAACAATCTGCGCCACTGTGCACCCTCTGCTAGCTAGATCTGCTGGGTTTTCTTTTGTATTCACACACTGAAATACGATGTTACCGTGTGAATTGATTTCTTGCACTCTGTTCCTTATGAATGTCGGCAGTGTTTTCCCGGATTTTATCCACCCGAGAACACACTGTGAGTCTGTCAGAATCACAAGTGTTTCGAAGTGTAATTTCAGCTGTTCTCTCACAAACTGTAAACTCCGGGTTCCTATAAGAACAGCCATTAATTCCAATCTCGGAATTGTCGTCGTCTTGACAGGTGCTAATATGGCTTTTAAGAACACTAAGTGACTAGACCTAGTTCCATCACACTGAATGAGGTACACTGCACACGCATAAGCAACAGCTGACGCATCATAAAAACACACTAGATCATATTTGTTTTCACATTCTTTTCTTATGCATCTTATAATTTCAACTTGACCGATGCCTTCAAGGTCTGACTTTATATCTGACCAATCGATTTGCTCGGCCGTCTCCAATTCGTCATCCCAATCTAGCTGTTTCTTCCATAAGCTTTGCATTAGCACCTTCCACCGAAGAATAACAGGACAAAGTAATCCAATCGGGTCATAAATAGATGCTATTTCTTTTAGAACATTTCATTTTGTAACACTTGTGTTTTCTTTCACTTTCACAGACTTTTGAATAGCAAGTGTATCGTTGGCTGTATTCCACGTCATACCAAGAACTTTGATATCTGTTCCAGAAACATACGAATCCAGATGTGCTTCAACTGTTGCTCCAAGGAGGAAGGGAGTTGAAATTATCCCAAAGGGGACACGACAGAATCGAAATTCCTGAATGGTATCCTCATTCACTATCGGTTGGGAATGGTCCTTCAACCAAACGAATCGCGTCACATCCCTTTCACTTTCCTGAAGAACGACTTGAAGGAATTAGTCCTGCAGATATCCAGCTTGACCCGGAAATGCGGTTCAAACTTTTTTTCTTGGCTGATTCTTGTTGCTTAGATGTTACCATTAAAGAATCTGACTGATGTCACCTTGACATCATTGAGCATTTTGAGAAAAACAAGATGGCGTCCAAGATGGCAGCTCAATATATGGGATGGGCATAATAAAGCTTCTATTTGCACTCGGGGCATATTTTATTTACAAATATTTGACATAATTTTATAAATTGAATATCTAAGACCATTTCCTGCTAGCATTGTCAATTATATCAAGAATGCTTCCAAGATGGCTGCCAGAATGCAATACTAAATTACAATAATCAGCGTTGTCTCAAATTGGTTTTCTTTAAATACTGAAAATATTACATTTATATGTACAGGATAGCAGGTGACTAAAATATTACATTTATCTGTATAGTAGGTGATTTTGATTAGAGGTTGTCACCTTTCATATTTTTGGAAAACAAGATGGCGTCAAAGATGGCTGTCAGCTTCAAATTTGTCACAAGGAAATTGATTTCTTTTGCAAAACCTTTAGTCCATTTACCATCAGCATGATAACTGGAAGATGGGGCCGCAAGCAGTTTTATTGTGGTTTCCAATTCACTAGGCCATGCTAGCTCAGAAACTGCATGATGCCACCCTGGCATCATTGAACGTTTTAGAAAAAATAATGATGGCGTTCGAGATGGTCGCCATAAGCAAGAATATAGAACCCCAGAGTTGAATATACCCGCTGCATTGTGTTTAATGCTCCTTTTATGTTGTAAGCACCATAATAAAGATTGTTCTGACACCCACATAATACATGTGTAATAATAATTATGCAAGATGGTGACCGAAATGGCTGCCATAAGCATAATATAAGCGGTATTCTGTTATTAAAAACACAGTCAATTGCTGCATATAACTAGTGTATTGTGTTTGAAATGCCCATTTCTTATTGTTCACATAATAGTGAAGTCATTTGGTTTTAGTTATGACCTCACATCATACAAACAAAGAAAGATGACGTCCAAGATTGCCGCCAAAATTATGATTTAAAAGAACACGTTCTCTGATCAAAATACCATTTATGTGCTGCATATATGTCATGTACTTGAAATGCTCATACAATATATAATGCTGTGAACAGCATGGATTAGTGTTTATTCTCACATAAAAACAATGTGCCAAGACGGTGGCCAAGATGGCCGCCATAATCTTTCTATATAAAAGCATTGGCTTTTACAAAAGCTTGCGGTCGTTTAGCCCTATATTATGGTCAGGTCAGTTTAACTGCTACTGTAACATGTAATCAGTACTACCTGTTGTCATGCGGTGCAGATGGGGCTCGTTAGCCTTGGAAGGCAACTCATCTAGGAGTTAAGCTAGTTCTCTACACAAAAATCTAGCTGGGCAGGGGGAACTCATTAGTCTTGGTTGACAGTCCTCCTAGGAGTTTACAGGTCTCTAAACAAAACCTAAGGAAGGGTAGATGGAGCTCTTCAGCTGTGGCCAGCAATTCATCTAGGAGAAGGAAACTCCAAAATCAAACCTGTGTGTCTGGATATGCCTGGTCCAGATATGCAAGGACTGTTTCGGTGGATGGAGCGGAAGAAATCACCTGATTCAACGGTTCAGAAAGCGATACAGCGGCATGTTGTGGAACATGCAGAGCGTGACAAGGCACTAAAGATGTTACGGTCATCCACTGCATCCAAACCCAACTCCAGACGTCTTGACCTGTGTCTTGCCTCTGGGCGCAGCTGGGCGAGGACTAGAGAGTGAGGTTGACGTTGCACACCTCTTCCTCACTATAATCCAATTTCATAGCGCATGTCATCTTATTTCTCAACACACAAGCACTTGCATACACAACAATTTCATCACACTTGCACCCACATACCTACAAAGTCCTGTGGCGATGGGCGAGTGGCGAAGCAGCAGGTGTAGGACACACTGGGAGCTGTAGTTGCAGACCTGCACACAGGCGGCTCAGTTCTAATGGTCGCTTTCTGTGAGGAGAAGCAGTAAGCAGAATTCGGCAGTCGGTTGAGCGACTGAGCAGACCTATTTAGGACCGCACTGCTCACCCCCGTAGCATGGGGAAGGGGCTAGAAAAGGTGCCCTAAACAATTGCCTGCTTCAAACCCCCTGGCTGGTTAACCGCGATCAGCGGGGATCCCCTTAAGCGGTCGAAATACAAAGAAAAAAGCTAGAGTAATTCCCTTACGGATTGGCGCATGGAATGTGCGTACTTTAATGGACAATGCTGGGTCAGATAGACCACAGCGTAGAACGGCCCTTGTGGGAAGAGAACTTGGGAGGTATGATATACAGATAGCTGCATTGAGTGAGACTCGGTTCGCAGATGTTGGGGAGATCAAAGAAGTTGGTGCTGGATACACCTTCTTCTGGAGTGGACGCAAAAGTGAAGAGAGGCGCGAAGCAGGAGTTGGCTTTGCCATCAAAACAGAACTTGTTGGTAAGCTGTCAGGATTGCCAAAAGGCATTAATGACCGTCTAATGACATTGAGACTTCCTCTGTCAGGCAATAAACATGCAACTTTTGTCAGTGCTTATGCACCCACAATGACCAATCCAGATGAGGTCAAGGACAAGTTCTATGATGACCTAGACAATGTTATTTCTGCAACACCCCGCACAGACAAGCTTATCCTTCTTGGCGACTTTAATGCCAGAGTGGGTACAGACCACCAGACCTGGGAAGGAGTTATAGGTCCAGAAGGGGTTGGAAAGTGCAACAGCAATGGTCTCTTGCTTCTCAGGAAGTGTGCTGAACATGACCTTCTAATCACCAACACAGTCTTCCGTCTACCTAATAGGAACAAAACATCCTGGATGCATCCCCGTTCCAAACACTGGCATCTCATAGACTATGTCATAGTGCGGAGAACAGACAGGCAGGATGTTAAAGTGACAAAGACTATGTGTGGTGCAGACTGCTGGACAGATCATAGACTGGTTGTCAGCAAACTCAACCTAAGAATACAGCCTGCGAGGCGACCTCAAGGCAAGAAAGCTCCTAAGAGACTGGATGTCTCAAAGCTGAATAAAGACAGCATGAGACAAGATTTCTTAACAGACATTTGCAACCAACTGGATGCAATGAATCTCAGTTCAGAGGACCCCGAAGAAAACTGGACAGTTTTCCATAAAACAGTTCTTTCTTCAGCTGCAAGCACCTTAGGCCATCCATCTCGCAAACATCAAGACTGGTTTGATGAGAATGATGACGAAATTCAGAGGCTTCTTGAAGAAAAGCACCGATTGCACAAGGCACATCAAGATGATACTAGCTCAGTATCAAAGAAAGCAGCCTACAGCAACATTTGTAAGACAGTCCAGACCAAGCTTAGGGACATGCAAGATTCCTGGCTGAGGAAGAAAACAGAAGAAATTCAGTCTTTTGCGGATAGAAAGGACATGAAGAAATTTCATGATGCACTGAAAACCATTTATGGTCCAAAGAGTTCTGGAGCCACCACATTGCTCAGTGCAGATGGAAACACTCTTCTCACAGATAAAGAAGCTATCTTGGAAAGGTGGGCAGAACACTTCAATAGTGTGCTTAATCGACCATCAAGCATCAATGAGGATGCAATCGACAGACTTCCACAGATAGAGTGCAATGTTCTGTTAGATGAATTTCCTACCGTTACGGAAACAAGAAAAGCAGTTCAACAACTATCATCTGGCAAAGCCCCAGGTGCAGATGCAATTCCTGCGGAAGTTTACAAGGCTGGGGGGCTACCCATGGCAGAGAAACTGACAGAGTTGTTTCACTGTATGTGGAGAAAGGAGGCTATCCCACAAGAATTTAAGGATGCATCCATAATCCACCTATACAAGCGGAAAGGAAATCCTCAAGTCTGTGACAACCACAGAGGCATCTCCCTCCTATCAATTGCTGGGAAGATACTTGCAAAAATTCTGTTGAATCGTCTGAATGTTCATCTTGATCAGACGGGACTTATCCCAGAAAGTCAATGTGGATTCAGAAAAGACAGAGGGACAATAGACATGATATTCACAGCAAGACAGCTTCAGGAGAAATGCCAAGAACAGAATGTAGATCTATACATGACGTTTGTTGACCTCACCAAAGCTTTTGACACTGTTAGTCGTGATGGACTCTGGAAAATCATGGCCAAGTTTGGCTGTCCACCCAGATTCATAGCAATGGTGCGGCAGTTTCATGATGGCATGCAGGCACGTGTGCAAAATGATGGAGAGTTCTCTGAACCATTTGAAGTAACAAATGGGGTCAAACAAGGCTGTGTTCTGGCACCAACACTGTTCAGCATGATGTTTTCTGCCATGCTTATGGATGCTTTTCAGGACAGTGACACTGGTTTTCCAATCAGGTACCGTTTTGATGGCAACATATTCAACCTCAGAAGGTTGAAAGCCAAAACTAAGGTCCAGACTGATGTGCTAGATGAGCTCCTCTATGCAGATGATATGGATAAGAATGCCAGCACAGAGGCAAAAATGCAAAGAGCCATGGATCAAGTCTCACAGTCATGTGATAACTATGATCTCACAATCAGCACAAAAAAGACAGAGGTTGTACACCAACCAGCGCCCGGAAAGCCATATAATGAACCAACCATCACTGTGAATGGGCAAAAACTGAAAGTTGTTGACAAGTTCACCTACCTGGGAAGCACTCTCTCCAAAGCAGTGCATATTGATGATGAGATCACTGCCAGAATTGCAAAGGCTAGTGTGGCATTCGGACGACTCCGTGCAAATGTCTGGGAGCGAAATGGAATCAAGCTTGACACCAAGCTGAAAGTCTAAAAGGCTGTGGTACTGCCAACCCTCTTGTATGCATGTGAGACCTGGACAGTATACCAACGCCATGCAAAGAGACTTAACCATTTCCACTTAAGCTGTTTGAGAAAGTTGTTAAAAATCAAGTGGCAGGACAAGATTCCAGACACAGAGGTCCTGACGAAAGCAGGGATGCAAAGCATGCATACAGTCTTAAAGCTAGCACAGCTAAGATGGACTGGCCATGTTATAAGAATGCCTGATGCGCGACTTCCAAAGAAAGTTTTCTATGGAGAACTACAGGAGGGAAAGCGCTCTCAAGGTGGCCAGAAGAAACGCTACAAAGACACCCTCAAAGCCTCTCTGAAGGATTTCGAAATACCAATGGGGTCCTGGGAACAGACTGCACAGGAGCGATCAAAGTGGCGAGGTCTCATCAACAAAGGAGCAGCTCTTTATGAAAAGAAGAGAATCTGTGAAGCTGAAAGAAAGCGAAGAGAGCGCAAAGCCAAAACAAATGTGCCACCATCAGACTCTATGACATTGACTTGCTCTACTTGCAACCGACAGTTTAGAGCCAGAATTGGCCTAGTCAGCCATCAAAGAACTCACCAACACACATCAGCACTATTCAAGAAATAATGATGGTCTTTCTCATTAGTGAGAGACGAACTATCATTATGGGATGAAAGGTGTATCTGGTCAAACCACAACAGAGGAAACCCTTCTTTGAACTTGAACCGGATCTATAGATACGCTTGAACACGGCAGCATATGGGTAAAAGAACGTCTTCGGGCGAAACTCCACAACACTTCATTTTCGCAAGATAGACATACTTTAACTCGGATGATCTAGCGGTATCATTATGTCCAGTCTGTCCTCGGGAAGCTTTGTCGATAGAGGGCGTGATAGATCGCTTTAGACGTGCCTTTGCATCTGATATCAAATGATAATAAGTTCATAATGATTACCTCTCAGTTAATGTAGTAATCTTTCCTTGGGACATGGGCCCGGGAGATCCACAATTTCAACATTCGGTCATGATCTAATTTCTTATCATGCAAAGTAGTCAGCACATGCGGTCAGCAGATTTGCATGTGGTTCTCTATTAGGATTACTTTGTTCGCTTTTCGCCAGCTAATGACTACTGATGATGCAGGGGCAACAACCGGTTCTAAATCTGAATAAATGTGTGTTATGGTCAACGGTCATTTGTGAACTACCACAGGTACCACATAGGCAACTACTTTACAAACTAAGCTACTGCTGGATTAGAGGATCTACTCTCTGAGCGCTATCAAAAAGTAGTTTTAGATGACCAAGCCTCAGATCCAGTACCGGTCTTATCTCATGTCACTCAAGGATCGTCTTGGGACTGGTCATGTTCTTGATTTTCACTCATGATCTTCCGGACAATATCAGGTCATCTGATCACCTGTTTGCTAACGATTGTGTTTTGTTAAGAAATATTAATTCACTCACAGCTTGCCAGATTCTACAAGATGGCCTGAATAGCCTTGCAAATGAGAGCCTGTTAGGCAAATGAAATTTAATTCACCAAATGTCATTCAGTGAGAAGAGAAGTTTTATTGAAAAATAATTTACTCTATCATTCAATAGAGCTATAAAATGCTGGGTCTTGGTCTATGCACATAAATAGTAAGTTAGTAACTTTCAAGAAAGGATGCTTACATGTACTAGATAAGGTCAAACTGATGAAAAGCACACGCACTGATCAGGTTCAGATCTAGAAGCAAGAACTAAAACGAATGATTAAAGGCATTTCAAGCAGAAAAGAAAATGTGTAAGCGTCATGCACGGATGTCTATGCATTGCTCATGCTAAAATTTCAAAAGTCAATGTAAACTGAAATGCAGCCGCTTAATAAAGGGACATCAGAGGAGGGAACAACCTAAAATATATTGGGTTAGATGGTAAAACGTCTG
This sequence comes from Rugalucina vietnamica, assembly GCA_964017185.1. Classification (NCBI taxonomy): domain Eukaryota; kingdom Metazoa; phylum Mollusca; class Bivalvia; order Lucinida; family Lucinidae; genus Rugalucina; species Rugalucina vietnamica. The sequence goes on along the minus strand of OZ024880.1, from coordinate 53,376,591 downwards.
AATGAGTCTCCATCCTTCTTGCAGTCCATGCTGTTTCTGCCAGGATGTGATACAGTAACCTATTGTTGCTGGTGCATAGGAAAGGGGACAGTCTGAAAACACTTTCATCGATTTAATCGAAAATCGATTTAAACCCGCCAGTAACTATGTGTTACTGATCGTTCCAAGTCGATACTTCTGTGGTGGTTCTTTTTGTTTTATGTCTTGGTGTTTAAAATTTTTGTGCTGTTGGCGCCTTATGTATGTTTTCATATTTTTAGTTAAGTTAAGGTAACTGAGTGACAACCTATTGGGAAAATAGCTGCTCATTCGGCTTACGAAATGTTTTCATGGTATAAGTACCTGATTGTTAGTTTGGTTTTTTCCCACCTCGGTTTTTGGAGTGGGAATCTTTTTCTGATTGCGCCTTTTCCTGATCTTTGCCTACTTGTTCCTTTTTTTTTCAAAGGGTTTCATACCTGACAAGCTTGGTGAACCGAGTTAGCCTTTACCAGATAATATCAAGGAAACGACCGCTTTGGATGATGTTGAATATAACTTCAAGATATGTGCATATTCAAGAAATACTACTACCATAAGGAAATATTCGTCTTTCTGTATTCGGTGGTTAATTTTTGTTTTATACTCAAATCAACAGCTAAGGTCATGTGGAGCCGAGACCTCAGTTTAAAGTCTCATTCAAAAGATTGGAAAAGCCAAGGCTTGAACCAAAGACCCCTGGCATACATGTCGATAGCTTAATCACAACACCACAAAAACTTATAACTGTGGATCCTGCTTTTGATACGGTCTAGAAATACCTTAAACAAATAGCAAATACGTATGCCAGCCAAGCACATAAGGCTGTTGTCATACAGAAACAGCCATCTTGGATGGCATATAAGGTTCAGAGTATACTAATAATGGTCTTAAGTCATTACTGCACATGACAATACAGTATAATATTAACTTACCAGATCAAATGAAGACAAAACGCACAAGTACTGCGCATTACATTCTATTCTATGCAATAATTCCATTTGACGGCCATCTTGGATGCCATGCTTATTTTCTAAAAATCATTTTAGGTATGTGATTTATCTGGTAACTTCAAATTTATGTTTTAACAGCCAAATGAGGCAAATAGGAACAGGTATTCAAGCCCTAGGCATAGCAAAACAAGTGATTACATATATTTGGCGGCCATTCTAGACGCTATCTTAAATATCTCAAAATGCTCAATGATGACAAGGTGACATCAGTCAGATTCTTGAAGGGCAAGGTCTTGGCTACAAGAATCAGTCAAGAAAAAAAGTTTGAACCCTATTTCCGGGTTCCGATAAAATACCCCATAAATCTGCAAGACTAAATGCCTTTTCAATGTCAGAAATGATCCCTATTGTGTATAGCCTGAATCTGAGAAGAATGCCACATAAGTTTTGTAGTAACACTGGACCACGATATAAGCACTCGTTTAAGCTGTTGCTCCCATACTTAGACTTGGCTGATGCGTCATACACTACTCGGAGCTTAGTTGTTGTTTTCTGTGGAGTAATGACTACATGCTGTGGTATATAGTGTTTTATACCATCACATTTGAACCGGTCAACTTTTTCAATGACTCCTTTCGCCAGTTGATCTTGTGTGATTGAGTCATACTTCGATAGCATGTCAGGCTGCTTCTGCATCCTAGATACTAATGACCTGAGATGACCAATAGCTAATCCTCTTTTTTCTTTGATATACGGCACCTCTTCTTTCCATGGCCATTTCACAGCATATCTTCCATTTTCGTATTGAAGTGTTTCTTTAAATTTTTCCAATGCTCTGTTATCCTCTGAATCACAAGAGCTCACTGGGTTTGAAATTCCTAAAGTTTCCAGCTTCCAGAAGTCTTCTTAATTTGGCTTCACTGGCACAACACTATCCATGCACGAGAATACACTTGAATCATTACTTGTGTTTCCGTGTGTAAGAATGATCATACTTGATTCGACATTATCACAGTTGTATTGATTTGTACGACCTGTCAGAATCCATTCAAATCTAGAATTTAGCAAATATAGCCCACTTTGAACTTCAATCCTATCAGGAAGAATAACGTCTAGATAGTAATCACTTCCAATCAATATTTGAACACTGTCGGATTCCTTTTCATGTGGAATGGTATCAGCAAGATGCAGACCTTTTATCATCTTTTCAAATATTTCCTGTGATTCGAAAGTAACAGGTTGTCTTTGAACAGTCCCGGTAATACTTGATACAATGTTTGCTGTTATCTCCATCAGTGTTCCGTCTCTTTGTTTCAGCTGAAGCTGGGCGGACTTAGTCTTTATTATCTTTTGGAGTGGTACTCCCAAATGTGACTAAGTGTATCTCTTGTTAATCGTCTTCTTGAAGCATCAACTTCCTGGCCAACTCTTCAGTAATGTTCGTCCTCTGTGAGCCGGAGTCCAGTAGCACGCTTATTTGCTCCGCCTTAGTGGTGTTAGTGATATGGACTTCTGTGAGTGCTGTTTGCATTAGCACGGATTCTCCTACAGAGAGACATGTACTTTCGTGTTGCGCCGATACAGATGGAGCAAGTTCAGCTTGAGCTCCTTCAGCTACGTGTACACTTTCTGTGACGCGAGTTCTCTCAAATTTTGATGGGCACAAACTCCGATGGTGAACACTGAATTCTCCACAATACACACACCTTTTCGCGGATATGCAATCACGAGTGTAATGCCCCTCCTTTAAACATTTGAAACAACTCCCTTTTAGTTGTCTTTTTCTTTCTTCAATAGATCTGTACTTTTGGCACTCATCACTCCAGTGACTGCTGCTACAGTATCTAAACATTGCTCCTTTCGAATTTGTTCCTGACTTAGCCTTTTGTTTTTCCTGAACTGTAAGAGCCTCATTTGGCTGTCTATGAGCTCCTCCTTTTGAATGATGGACGGAGTATTCCGGTCTGTTACTGTTCTCAGTTCTTGTTCCGTATTTAGGTTTTGCTCCGAATGCTTTCTCACTATCTACCTTTGCCTTTTCACAAGCCACAACAACATTCTGTCAATAATTCTTTCAGAAGAAACACTGTCCATTTCTTTTCAACTCCTTTCTCAATTTCTAAAAGCCTTATAACACTGCTAGGTAACTTTGATTTTATTATTGACACAAACACATCTTGGTTGATATTTTGCCCTAAAACATCTAAACTGTGTTTATCTACAGCATCAAGCAGAGATCTTAGACTATCAACAGAATCACTAGTTGATTTCAAATTAATTATTGCTGTGTAATGCAAATCTACTGTGACTTGCACATTCCCGAATCTGTCTGTTAATATCTTTAACGCTACGCTGTAATTCTCATTTGAGAGAGACAACCCCGTTATGGCACTTTTGGCATCACCGGTAAGCTTATTTCTCAGGTAATTGAATTTCTCAATGGCGGAAAGGCTGTCGTTTTTATGAACAGAATATTCAAATGACTGCCAAAATTCAACCCATTTAAGCTTATCTCCGTTGAAGGAGCAAAGTTCTACCTTCGGGAGTTTCACTGATGATTGTTCAGGTAATGGACCAGGCTTAGTGCTTTTTAGAAAATCCTTCTGAAATTCTAGCTGCATTTCAATTAGCTTTTGCATATCACTTTTACTTTCATCATGTTTTGTTTGCATCATTAATGACTCTTCCTTTTTCATTCTATCTTTCAAATCTATCTCAAACTTTCTGAGCTTTGTTATCATAGTATTTGCTGTGAACAATACGTCAGCATCACCGTTTAATATTTCATCAATATAAGGATCATCACCATCCTTTATTTCAGAAATGACCCTTTCAGACTGACGTTCCACTTTATGGCAGCGTTCAGTCAATGCATCAACAGTGTAATCAATTCTTTCAATAAAGTCTTCATATTTGCCACTGAACACCTCTGTATTCAAAATCACAGAGCCTGCATTTATTTGCTCCTTTAAATCATTCACATATCTGGTACAAACACCTTTCAAATATTTTAATGAAGAACTCATACTTTAAGTCAGATCTTTCTATGCCCCCTTTTCAGTTCTCACTTTTATGCACAGTAGATGAACTCCGTTATATTTTAAATAAAAGTTCAAACGCTTACCTCCCGGGTTCCGGCACCATACAATGTAGCAGTGTTCCCAACAACTTTACCTTCTGCCACATCGGAGATTTTGGAATAAATACAAATTCCAGTTTTCACAATTTTATTTTACTTTTAACCACTTTTAACTTTTCATATATCCACAATATACAGTGGTGTTATTGCTAAAAACCCAAATTAGCCGTTTTAACGGCTAATTTGTTAACGGCTAATTGTAGAATTTCGCGGCGAAATTGTGTGTAAAATAAAAGTCAGCGCGGAATTTCGCTGTGAAATTCCGCCGCGAAATTCCAGATTTCGCGGCGAAATTTCGCGGCGGAACACGGCGAAAAAAGTATACCTGTCATTACGCATAAAAATCAATTGACCGGCGTTTCGCGGTGTTTCGCGGCGAAAAAGACGACAGTCGCATTTTTTTTTTTTTTTTTTTTTTTTTTTTTTTTTTTTTTTTTTTTTTTGTTTAAATATAATTTTAAATTGGATGTTTTTATTTCATTTCAAGTTGATTCAAATTTTGTTTACGTCTCAATCTTGTATAATTATCGTTTTAGTCTCGACAGTCACAACAGTTTTATTGTTTAAATTTCATTATAATTTGTATGCATCTATCACTTTTCAGTCGTATAAATATTTTGTTTTCTTTCAAATTTTGTATAATTATCGTATTTTATTCGTGTCTTAACTACTTTGAAGTTTCTGAGACCCTGATTATCGGCTTTGTTTTAATTTTCATGCGTCTTTTTCAGATTTATCAGACTTACCCGATAATATTAGTCCTATTATCTAGCTTAATTAACAGAAAAAAACGCTCATAGCGGCGTAAGCAATTTTCATGGTATAATTGCCCACAGATTTGTTTGTTTGTATTGAGGCTGAACGTCCAAGTCACCAATAATTTAGTCCTGTCTGGACGGAGCTTCCGTTTCATGGGTATTAAGTAGTACTGTGGGTTGTCAATGTGCCTGGCTCAAGGACTCAACACGACGTCGCCAGTGCGGATCGAACTCAGGACCTCTCGATTCGGAGTCTGATGCACTACAACTATGCCACCGCGATCCCAACCCACATATTAATACAAGTCTTTGGATTCAACATGATGAAGCAATCGGCTTCAACTCTGTTTTAGACATTTAATCACCTGGTGTTAATGACACTGCTAAAAGCATCAATGATTTTCGATTGTGTCAAGTGGATGCCGTTTCTTTGAAATCAATTTAGTCGAAACGACATTTGGTCGCATACGACCTTCACCGGGTCGATACGATATTCGGTCGAATACAAGCAATACAACAACGTACATGTATAAAATTGTGTCGATATTGTCGATTTTTGCTAACCGTTCTGAGTTGAACAGCGTGTTGTGTTCCTTCCAAAATCCACATGTACGGATGGCTTGGAACACGTGCATGCATATCGAATGACAAAACCTCATTGTATACAAGGCACAATACACTAGGGAGGGTACTGTGTTTAAAACAAAGTACTGACGTCAGTATATAAAGTTTTCAGTTTATTTTGGAACACATATTTACAGTAAGGGTCCTGTACGCACCATGGCAATATGAGCGCATGCCGCATTACATCAATTAGAACAAAGTTGAGCGCAGAAGCCTAGTGGTGGATTAAAGGAATTGAGCGGAATCAAAATGTCCTGTGTTCGATTCCTATATTCGTTGGGTTTCGTACTTGAGCAAAACGGTATACATGTATTTTCCTGAAAGTGTTGTAACCATGGGACTGTTGACTGTTAAACTGATCTTCGCTAGTTGTACTTCTACAAGGCAAGTATAATGTATAAATCGATATGGTTGCGATTGGTCTTGTGCTGGCATTCATAGAGGGTGATCAGAGTGGTAACCAGCAAGCCTCAATGTCAATATGCCTCTTTTTGCTTTGTCGTTTTTACATGGTTGAGCTGAAATTAAGTTATCGTAGTTCACACCTTAAACGCTATAAAGTGAAGCAAGTGAGAAAAATTTACAAAAAAAGAAAGCAAGGAATCTAACTGTTTATTTAGCATTACCCTTTGGACAATGTGCTACAAAGCAAGACACAAAGTTAGATGGCCCCTGCCCATTGGGACCTAAAGAAATATATAGGCAAAACTTATACGCTATTGACTGATCATCTGATTACTGGTTTACCGCTCAAGTCTGCCCAGGAAAAATGGTTTTAAGTAAAACCATCCATACGTATAAGTAGTATTGGCTTAGAGGGATCGTTATATTTCAAACACTTGTTAGATATCATGACGTCCCATAAAATGGGGGCAGCGTCCCGACATGACCATTGCTGTTGATTAGGACGTAAAGCATCTATTCAAACAAACAAACAACAAAGTTTGATTCAACGAGCTGGCGTATTACGTTATAAATATTTTCGTCTATCCGTTATTTCGCTATCGTACCACGTACGTAATACCAATGGAAAAGTCGAGTATTGCACGTTTTTCATTTCTATACATGCATAATCGTACATATTATTATGTGCTTGTAAATAACGATCTATACATGGAACAGATGAATCATAGTGTGGTCATTAAATTAAAAATAACTAATTTTATGTTAACTTTTCCAGGTATTTCGCCGTGTTTCGCGGCGAAATAGGAATTTTTAACTTACCTGTTGTAAACGTTAAGACACGAATTTCGCCGCTAAACACGGCGGAATTTTACCGCGAAAATCCGATTTTCGCGGCGAAAAAAATAACCGATCAAACGTTTAAATTTTTCCTTGGCCGGTGAAATTTCGCGGTGGTTTCGCCGCGAAAAATCACAAGTGATAAGCGCGAAATGTGCAAAAGTGGGTTTTTAGCCATAACACCACTGTATTTTATATCGCTTTACAACTTTACTTTAACACAATTTTACTTTTACTGCACTATTTCGGCATAACTTCATCTGCTTTGTTTTAGCTCTACTCAAACGACCCACGTTGCGGTACTTATACTCAGTTCAAGCTTCACGTGTGAACTCAGTATGCATACAAAGCACGTGGAATGCGAGAGCGGAGCACAAAAAGAGCAATGATATATCAGACAATTTCCCGCCTTATCATTAGCTCCGGTGGAGTAAAGCTTTAAAGTACAAGTTACGTAATGAACTGTAATCAAAGATTATCAATGCGTGAAATAAAACAAGCGTATATTTACTGACAATATGTAAATTTCCTTACAACAATGCATTAAGATATTTTCAAGGTCAAGTTATCATAATCATTTTCATCGTGTTCACGACACAGGTATCGTTGCTGAGATGCTGAAGCCCCTTGGTGAAGCTGGCGTAGCTAAGGTGCGTGATCTTATCGAGGACATCATCTCAAAAGGATGTATCCAAATGGACTGGCAGGAGATGTACATTGTCAATTTGTACAAGGGCAAAGGAGATGCTCTGAACAGGGTAACTACAGGGGCTTGAAGCTGATTGAACAGACAATGAAAGTATTGGAGCGTGTAGTAAAAGGACTCATCCGGCAAATAGTTGAGATTGATGAGATGCAGTGTGGCTTTATGTCAGGTCGTGGCACTACAGATGCGATTTTCATTGTCCTTCAATTACATGAGAAACACTTAGCTGCTAACAAGCTGCTCTACATGACCTTCGTTGGTTTGGAGAAAGCATTCGATCGGGTCCCACGGGATGTCATCTGTTGGGTAATGCGAAAACTAGGAATCGATGAGTGGCTAGTGCGCCTTGTCCAGTCCATGTATAAAAACGTGAGAAGTAGAGTAAGAAATGGCAGTGGATGCAGTGATGAGTTTGGTGTCCAAGTAGGTGTTCATCAGGGATCTGTCTTAAGCCCTTACTCTTCATCATTGTGCTAGAGGCTTTATCCAGGGAGTTCCGAACAGGCTGCCCTTGGGAGCTGTTGTATGTAGGTGACTTGATGATTAGTGCTGAGTCCATGGAGGAACTACTGGTAAAGCTGAAGACATGGAAAGCAGAGATGGAGAGGAAAGGCCTTCGAGTGAACATGGGGAAGACAAAGATCATGGTCTCTGGCCCCAATCTGGATCTTCTGAAAAAATCTGGAAAAAGATCTCTGCGGAGTCTGTCAGAAAGGTGTAGGAAGAAATGCTATCTTCTGTGGTGGCTGCTTGTGCTGGATCCACAAGAAATGCAGTGGAATCAAAGGCCCCTTTAGCCCTGATCCTGATTTCAGATGTGTCTGGGAAAGGCACGTCCAATAGATGGAAGACTATTGAATGAGGTTCAGGTTGATGACGAAACAGTTGAGGGTGTTCCAGAGTTCTGTTATGTAGAAGACATGCTTTCTGCTGGTGGTGGTTGTAAACTGGCTGCAGTTACGCGTTGCAAATCCGCTTGGGGCAAGTTCCGACAGCTACTCCCCCTCCTTACCAACCGCAATCTGCCACTTTTAGAAGTAATTCACGTGTGAACTCAGTATGCATACAAAGCACGTGGAATGCGAGAGCGGAGCACAAGAGGAGCAATGATATATCAGACAATTTGTCGCCTTATCATTAGCTCCGGTGGAGTAAAGCTTTAAAGTACAAGTTACGTAATGAACTGTAATCAAAGATTATCAATGCGTGAAATAAAACAAGCGTATATTTACTGACAATATGTAAATTTCCTTACAACAATGCATTAAGATATTTTCAAGGTCAAGTTATCATAATCATTTTCATCGTGTTCACGACACAGGTATCGTTGCTGAGATGCTGAAGCCCCTTGGTGAAGCTGGCGTAGCTAAGGTGCGTGATCTTATCGAGGACATCATCTCAAAAGGATGTATCCAAATGGACTGGCAGGAGATGTACATTGTCAATTTGTACAAGGGCAAAGGAGATGCTCTGAACAGGGTAACTACAGGGGCTTGAAGCTGATTGAACAGACAATGAAAGTATTGGAGCGTGTAGTAAAAGGACTCAACCGGCAAATAGTTGAGATTGATGAGATGCAGTGTGGCTTTTTGTCAGGTCGTGGCACTACAGATGCGATTTTCATTGTCCGTCAATTACATGAGAAGCACTTAGCTGCTAACAAGCTGCTCTACATGACCTTCGTTGGTTTGGAGAAAGCATTCGATCGGGTCCCACGGGATGTCATCTGTTGGGTAATGCGAAAACTAGGAATCGATGAGTGGCTAGTGCGCCTTGTCCAGTCCATGTATAAAGACGTGAGAAGTAGAGTAAGAAATGGCAGTGGATGCAGTGATGAGTTTGGTGTCCAAGTAGGTGTTCATCAGGGATCTGTCTTAAGCCCTTACTCTTCATCATTGTGCTAGAGGCTTTATCCAGGGAGTTCCGAACAGGCTGCCCTTGGGAGCTGTTGTATGCAGGTGACTTGATGATTAGTGCTGAGTCCATGGAGGAACTACTGGTAAAGCTGAAGACATGGACAGCAGAGATGGAGAGGAAAGGCCTTCGAGTGAACATGGGGAAGACAAAGATCATGGCCTCTGGCCCCAATCTAGATCTTCTGAAAACATCTGGAAAAAGATCTCTGCGGCGTCTGTCAGAAAGGTGTAGGAAGAAATGCTATCTTCTGTGGTGGCTGCTTGTGCTGGATCCACAAGAAATGCAGTGGAATCAAAGGCCCCTTTAGCCCTGATCCTGATTTCAGATGTGTCTGGGAAAGGCACGTCCAATAGATGGAAGACTATTGAATGAGGTTCAGGTTGATGATGAAACAGTTGAGGGTGTTCCAGAGTTCTGTTAATATGTAGAAGACATGCTTTCTGCTGGTGGTGGTTGTAAACTGGCTACAGTTACGCGTTGCAAATCCGCTTGGGGCAAGTTCCGACAGCTACTCCCCCTCCTTACCAACCGCAATCTGCCACTTTTGACCAGAGGTCGAGTGTATTCAACTTGTGTGAGAAGTGTAATGTTGCATGCGGCAGAAACATGGGCCATGACTGTGGCTACACTTAACCGCCTACGGCACAATGACCGTGTTATGATCCGCTGGGTCTGTAATGTAAAGGCGAATAATGAAGTAAGCTCAGACTCCCTTCTCTCAAAGCCAGGATATAGATATGGTGCTTCTTTCAGCAGAATGAGATGGTATGGACACGTGGAGCGCAGCAAAGGCTGGATTGCTCAAGTACGCAAGCTAGACATAGTTGCACCGAAAAGATCTGGCAAACCAAGGAAATCATGGGATGAATTGTTGTTAGACGACAGAAAAAAAAGTTAGAAATGGATATTGCTGATCCTCAGAATCGCTCAGTGTGGAGAGGTCGTCTAAGAAGGAGACTTGTCAAACAAGTCCAACCCTCAGTAGAGGACAACGGACTATAAAACGGATATGATGATGATATGAAATGTAAATGCTTTCTGTTGTGAAAATGTTCCTACAGTGATCAAATAGTTATCAATGTTAAAACTATGGCATATACACCTGGAACCTTGTTATCTCTTTCATAATACACATCAATGAAGAAATATAGAGAAAAAAGTACTTCAGTGAAATATTGTTAGTCTTAATGAGTTAAGACATACTGTCAAGAGTAAACCAAGATGATGCCACTTAAGTGATTGACAAGATGCACAGACCTTAACTCCCTGTAAATCATGGATTAAGAAGTTTAATAAAGCAAATGTCTGAAGTAGTTAAAATCTTCATGTCATGATGCTGACACCAAATAATATGTACTTAGAGATCATTCATTACACAATCTTAACACTGACAACTTTCCAATGTACAGTCTAAGTGCATTGAGGGACAAATGCCCCTTTATATGTCCTGTAATCAAGAGTGATCTCTCCACATGTTTAATTCAATCATGTGCTTTGAAAGATTAGGGTGCGTGTACGTTTTAACTTGTATTGTAGTATAGACTGGTGCAAAATTGTGTTCCATGAAATGTTATTTCTCTATTTTTTTTGAATGAATCAAAAATGAAAAATGTCTAAAATCAATTATTTTCCCGTATCGGATGACAAAACTAGTACATATATGTCTCGCTTAATTGCACTTGATAAGAAAGAACCTAATTTCTACCATTCTCACTGTTCTAAGTACTTATACTTATTTTTTATACATGTACGGGTTACATTTTTGACTGGGCAACACTGCCCCCACCTCCGCGATTAAAAACAAGCCATTCAAATATAATATGTATTCTATGATGACCTATCACCATGGAAAAGGATTTGTTGGCACAATGTTCAAAAAATAGTTTTCTGTTTTCCTATATGTTAATACAAAAATTAGTTGTTTTAACACAAAAATAAAGCTATACATGTATCGAAATGGGGACCAAAGTCCAATATGCTACAATATGGACTTACAGTGAACTAATGTGTGCTGGTTGAAGCATTTTACCAACTTTTACATTTTTCGAAATACAGGACAGCTATACATTGTGACTCACATTACCACTGTCAAAGATCCTTGACAATGTATTTTCATTGAATTCCATCCAAGCATTTTCAAGCTACAAATTTTAACCAGAGGACCAGTGGTCACGAGAACGATCACCTGAAGCCTGATCTTGGAGCATTTAGTAATCATGAAATGACCTTGACCTTGAATAATCACATACCTTTACTGACTTCATTAGTTGTTTGCATCTTCCAAGTTTCACGTCTCAGGCTGCAATAAATTCCAAAACATTCATTGTTTTCACTTGTTCCCTTGTCAAAGCCAGTTTCCAAAATTGACCTTGCCGTGAAATAGGCCAAGGTCATCACTGGATCATCATTTGTACAAAACTAGGATGGGCTAAGGCCCCTGATGCTACATACCAAGCTTCGTGAAAATCCATTCACCGATTCTAGAGCAGAAGATTTTTTAGCATTTGTGAGGATGGTGAGCATTCGACCCAGATTTTACGCCCAAAATTTGGCTTCCCCTAAGCATGGAGGCTCCACATAAAATTTCACTATTATACGCCCAGTGATTTCTGAGAAAACCATAATCTTAATTGTGATATTTAAACATGACCTTGACCTTTACTAATCACATACCTTCATTGACTCCATTCGTTGTTTGCATCTAGCAACTTTCAAGTCCCAGGCTGCAATAGTTTCCAAAAAATCCATTGTTTTAGCCTTTTTCCATATAAAAGCCTAGTTTTCAAAATTGACCTTGCCGTAAAATAAGTCAAGGACATCCCAAGGTCATCATTTTATCAAACTATGATGGGCTGGAACTGCTGATGATACATACCAAATTTCGTGGAAATCAGCCTATCGGTTCTGGAGAAGAAGTTATATGTGGCATGGGGACCATTTTGGTCATGTGACCAAGATATCGCGAATAAAAGTTTGATCGGCCAAGCGGTTTCCGAGAAGAAGATCTTTGACATTGTGGACGACGGATGGACGACGGACAAGGGACGACAGACTGACGACGGATCATGGCCATCCTATAAGCTAAGCTTGTGAGCCTTCGGCTCAGGTGAGCAACAACACGCAGTGCAATCAGCAAGGGAGCGACGTAACGGAGGGGTCGGATTAAAGCGCACTTCCGGGTAGGTTTGAGGCCCTACCAGGGGTTTTGGGGATTCAGGGAGAAGGGTCATTTATTTTCAGGGAGCTGGGGAGCACTAGCAAATATTTCAAGGGATCTGGGGAGCAAGTGGCGATTTAGGGAGCAAAAGAAGAAAACTTTCAGGGAGCTGAGGAAAAACAAATCAGGGAGCTGGGGAGAAGGGTCAATTTTTTTCAGGGAGCAGGGAGCAAAAGACCCCCCTGGTAGGGCCTCAGGTTTGATGAAAATATTGTGTAAACAAACCATGGATAAATGAGTCTTCTAGGTAAGATCAGCGTTACTTATTTCTCTGTAGATAGGTGTTGTATATGTGTATGCGCAGTATAAAGTACACCACATAAGCTTTAAACTGATATGAAAATAACCTTGCAACACTTCGAAGAAACAGCGTGATTGATAGGCCAATATTTTTAATCGAAGCTTTGTGCCTTACCTGTTCTGTCATGCGACATCATGGAATGACAAGTTTCGAGCAATTCCATCTAACCTGTACAAAGTTTGATGCAAACTCCAAGCCGCGGTGTTCCACTTCCGGACGAAAGTCCTCTCAGAAAACACCACTGCAGAAACCAGTTGAAAAATGTTGAAAATTTCAACATTTACGCATCTACGGCATCTAGGTGCCGACTATGTTAAAAAACAATCTCTTTATTAGCGATCCTTAATATTTAAAGTTGTTTTGATCATAAAGTATGATTACTTACTTGTTAAATATGAAAAATACGGTGGAACTATTTCATAGTGCGTAATGTTAGAGTTGTTATGAAGCTATCATAACAATTACGTCACAAATTTAGTCAGTGACGTCGCAAGCGCGTGTCTCTAATTGATAGATAATTGCTTTGTGTCGTACCGCATTAAAAGTGCCCGTTGTGTTACATTTTGTATTTGTACTTCAAAAACATGCAAAATTTGATCTTATCATTTAATGTTTGATACATAAATGGAGATATTTCGTGTAATCCCCCCGCCTCTCTCTCTCTCTCTCTCTCTCTCTCTCTCTCTCTCTCTCTCTCTCTCTCTCTCTCTTATAAAGCTTATAATCATTAATGTTTTACTAGTCGAATGCTGTTCAAATGAGTCTATGCATTTGCACTGTAGCATTCTATAAATTTGCTACTGACAGACGTCTGTAAGTGAGACCCTCCCAGTCAGGGAGAAGGGCTATTTATTTTCAGGGATTTTGGGAGACGGGTCATTTATTTTCGGGGATTTGGGGAGAAAGCATAACTTTTGGGGGTTTTAGGGGGCAGGGAGCAGGGGGCTGAGGAAAAACATTTTAGGGAGCGCATGGGGGGCAAAAGTCGTACTAGCAAGTCTACAGGTATTGGTCAATTTATTGTATACGGCATATAGGAAATATTTTTTTATCTTTTCATAACTTTCTTAATTCTTGCGATATTTTTGCATCAAGAACGGCATTAGAAAGAACAATTCTTTATCTTTGACATGGTTTTTAAATTTTTGTAGTAGCACTATTATAAGATGGTCTGTTTGGGTTAGGTAACCTAGTAGTGCGCAAAATAATTAAATATATAGTGAAATTTCCGTAAAAAGTGGTAAAAATTGTCATGGTACATGACTTCAACGGCAAGTTTAGGACATAATAGTTAAAAAATGTTATGCGTCACAAACGGTCTAGTTTAGAGGAAAGAATATATTTTCAACTGGTGCAACTTTTGTTTTTGTAGCACAACGAAAAAATGGTCTGTTTGAGTATTCAGCAAAATTATATAAATATTTTTTTTCTACCTTGATTTTCCGTGCATCTCCGTAAAATGCTCCGATAAGACCCGACCAAGCTTCCAGGTAATAAAGCCGCGGACGAAGATTATCGCTCAAACATGTACTGTATATGGAAATGACACACTTGTAAAAGACAGAATATTGTAATTCATGTAGATATTTTTATGTAAATGAATAAATAGGCCCTGATGTATTAAGAAAATATGACACATATTTTGGAAAAATACATTTTCATTATGATCTTATGTCTCTGTTATATTTGCATACGTATAGAAAAAATATTTCTATTCTTATGATTATCTTATCATAATTGGTAATTAAATATTTTCGTATTGCTATTCATCATAATCATATTTGTTTAATGAAATACTTAAAGCAAATATAATTGTAAATTCGCACAGCCTGTGAATGCAACGAATTCAAATATTAAACGGCAATTACATGTTGTGCGATTTAACAACGACGCAGGTCTGCATTGCAGTAATTGCGAAAATACAATTTTAACGTCTCAAAGTAGACCACAGAAAACACTTATTATTATTTGATTACTAAGATTATGATAATAGAATAAAATATGCACTTTAAGCCAATGCGTGAGAAAACAAACATTCTTAATATGCCGAAACAAAGGTGCAGATACGCTGTCCAATAAGTGCACAGCTCTTATCGCCATTGTTTTCGCTACACAGATAGGTTGACCTCTCTTCCAGTTAAATCGGAAATTTCAAGCTTCTAGCTTGCTTCTGTAATGTAATAAACCGGTTTGTGTCGGTCCTGGTCGGAAAACCAGACTGTTTGTTTTCTCACGCGAAGGCTAATAGGTTAGCAGCCGTCTTACCAGTATTGAGAAAATCATTGTTTTGCATATCAAAACTAATGCCTATAATTATATGATCTTAGCTGTAACTATCAAAATGTGTGTTTGCTGTAAATGTACATTGTAAACGTACATTTTTGTCATAGTTGGGGAAATGCTTTTTCAGCAATGAACTTATCTTCTGTCTTTATTCATGTCGATTTTGTCAAAATTTGGAAACACCAAAGGCAGGTTTGTGTGCGACGCGGCTCACTTTATCGGGTCATTAAGAGAGGTGTCAAAACTTTATAATATGTTTTTATAACGCTTGCCTTTCAAGCCCTTCAGCGAAATACTGGCGCGTGCCTGGGATAGCTACTTAAGACATTTTCCCACAAAGTGTACTGTTCGAACAAAATCAGTATCATATTGGATTTGATCAGAAAATAAAAATAACAACAATATTTATTATAATAATAATGATAAACGAATTAACATAAATATGTCTTTTTCTTCATTTTTTGTTTCTCAAAGAATGGGTTAACATTTGTGCATGCTGATCCGTATGTAATTTTGACGCACATGTAGTTTTGTCATGAAAAGACTTTTTCACAGATAGGGGCATCGTATTGTAGCAAGATAGTGCAGATTTAGATAATGTTCGAAAGAAATAGAAAATTAGACTTGTGCTCAAAAACAACTTTTTCAATTATGCAATTGCAATTTTAATGATGTTTTTTGCAACGAAAAAAAAAAACAAAAAAAAAAACACCAACAATATTCAACTAGTAGCAAGGTGGTCGACCCGTTGATTATAGGCGCAGGTAAAGTCCCTCAGTAAAAACTTAAGATTTTTTTAAAATTGCATATTTTTCATAAAGATACACGTGCATCAACATTCACAGTTTTCGTTAAAACGGCAATTCGTTCCTTCCTTCGTTCCTTCCTTCCTTCCTCCTTCCTTCCTTCGTTCGTTCGTTCGTTCGTTCGTTCGTTCGTTCGTTCCTTCCTTCCTTCCTTTCTTCCTTCCTTCCTTCCTTCCTTCATTCATAAAAGAAAGAAAGGCATATTTTTGTTAGCTTTATGTACAGATATGTAAGCATTTCGCTGTGCGTCATAATTGAATATTTCTGTCATCCATGTTGTCAAAACTGGTCCGATGAAAAATGTAACTTCACAACCACGTCCATTGCACATTATTAAATTTTAACTCGGTTTATGAAATCGGCGACCTAAACCACTCAACCAAGACAGCTAAGGGAGCAACAATTGATTTATATCGATAAGACAACTGTCCCAGGCATTGACATTACCTGGACAGATTAGCCGGATGATAATCGAATATTGCCAATATCGGATATCATCGGAAAGTCTCCGTAAATTTACCTGAGCATTAGTTAAAATCGATTGTTTGCTTCTAGGCCTACCTTGAAATACGAGATAAGTTCGGGATGGGGGGAGAAAGGTAATTTTTCTTTCAGGGAGCAAAGACCCCCCTGGGGGGGTGGGGCTCGTAAGTGGCATTCATTGTATTTTCTTATTGCTGCTGACAGATCATAACAATATTCATTTCTTAAGACATCGGATTTAATAGCGGAAACCCGAATTTCTATGTCAATTTAACTTCGTTTATAAATCTCCCTCCGCCGGAATGCTTCTTGAGCAAAGCACATTTCTAAAATTAATTCTACCAGGAAGCTCTGTCTCGACATGACTGAAAATTCGTTGATTGCACATGACATTAAACCTCGACCAAGACATGCGATTTCAGAGCAAATATTTAAACAATTACTAAAGGTATAAAGCTAGGTTGGATGTCAAAACTTGTAAAACGAATGTAATTAAAAAAAAAAAAAAAAAAAAAAAAGAACAAGAAAAAAAAAAAAAAAAAAAAAAAAAAAACATTCATATTCATAAACCGCAATACAATCACGGTAGCTGTGCGATTTTATATGCAGAGGTTGCACAAAACAATCCTTTGCGTGCGTTTATCATCAATTGGAGCATTTTCGCCGGTATGTTGCTATATTGCCAGTAAACGGGGCATGTCCTTGGTACATTCCCGGGCTTCGCAAGCCTTTAGGACCAGGCGTGGAATCACATGGACATGCATACTATAACGAAGCTGGATCCAAGTAACCTGCAGACGTTACCATGCACCGATACTCACGACATGAACCCAGTCTGGTTTAATACTGATCTACTTGTACGTCATCACAGGTTGAGGCCCCGTAAAACCAAAACCGACGACCCCTCTCCCCCAATGATCACTCTGCTGTGATTTATCTTAACATTCTCCATCTATTCAGTCTACCTGCTCGCCATTTTTTTCTTGGTTTGATGCTATCCGCAAGACCACTTTGCGTGGGAAGAATTCCGTTTATGCCAGGGAGAGATTTACTCTCCAAAGAACACATCAACTTATAAAACCCAAAAATATAGCAAGCCGTTTTACTATTTTTAAAATATTCAAAATGGCCGACAAATGGAGGAAAATATCGTAGATATCAACATAATCTTGTACGTGAAGCCAAAAGTACGCTTCACTTGTTACGTGTCCTCAGTTATGTTATCCTCAGGCAGTCCCAAAACTGCATGATGCCATTCTGGCGGCATCATTGAATGGTTTGAAAAAAAAACATCAAGATGACATCCTAGATGATTGCCAAGATTTACAAGAAAGCAACCGCGATGACCCCAGAGTTGCATATACCCAATATTTTGTGTTTAAATTGAATGCCCATTTTATATTCTATATAATTTAGTTTTACGTTTTGTCCCTCGTATGATAACAATAAGGCAAGATGGTAGACATGTCACAAGATGACCGGCGAAATCATAATATAGAAAACCTTTTCTTTACGAAAACTTGCCCATACAGAGATTTTATGCTGTAAAAAATCAAGGACACTATATCGATATAGTGTCCTTGAAACAATATAAAATTTCCGTGAATAAATTTTGATTTTTTTTTTCTTATTTTTGCTCAAAACAGTGATTGAGGGAACACATTAGAACCTACGTTTTAAAGCAATAAAAAAAAGAAAGAAAAATAGGTATATCTCTGTAAACCCCAGTTTTTCTAAATAAAAGTGGGGTTTAAGGGGGTACTCTTTTCATGGACATGTTTTCCTGATGTCTCTGATTAAAACAACATTCCTATGCTGCATTTAACCAATGTTATTTTTTTTTTATTCAGTTTTACGTCCCTTTCAAGCTTTTTCACTCATATAATTGTTTACAGCATAAGTTAAGAGTCTTTGCTTAGTTTTTACCCAACATCATAATAACGATGCAAGACGGTGGTCAAGATGGCCGCCATAATCATTATACTCGAGGACCAATGGTTCTGTAAACGCTCACCTGAGATCTGGGATATATACCAATAAACTTGTTTGGCTATTATGGTCGTGAGCGACCCATATTTACATTGCCATGGAATCGGCCAAGGTCATCGCAGGGTCACAATGCTACATGCCAAGTTTTGTTGAAAAAGGACCACCTAGGTTGACCTTGCCGAAAATAGGCCAAGGTCATCTCAGATCATGGTTTATATTAACTTTGTAGAGCTCCTCTCACTGATGTTTCATGCCAAGTTTCAAGATCCTAGGCCTTTTGGTTCTGGAGAAGCCCTTGTGGCCATGTGGCCTGGACCATTTATAGTAACTTTTCTTGCCTCATATTAATGGCGGGGGGGGGGTATGGCAAGCCGTTTTACTATTTATTATGCTAATTAGATATCTTGAATAGTAAATAAAATATCTTAATTAGGATATAAGATATCTTATTTAGCAGTAAAGATATCTTCTTTATCAAAAAAGATATCTTATATCCTAAATTAGATATCTTGTATAGTAAAAAAGATATCTAATATGCTAAATAAGATATCTTATTTGATCCCACAATTAAGATACCGTATATAGCATATAAGATATCTTATTTGATAATTTAGATATCTAATATACTAAATACGATATCTTATATACTAAATAAGATATCTACTATACATAAATATGATATCTTCTTTACAAGATTAATTAAGATATCTACTTTGGTAAATAAGATATCTTCATTGCTAAACTAGATATCTTAATAAGCAAATAAGATATCTTATATAGCAAATAAGATGTCTTAATTGGTAATTAAGATATCTTATTTATAGTGGAAAATAATATATCTTATTTAGGTATAATAGATATCTTATTTAATGTATATGATATCTTATTTAGTATATTAGATATCTAAATTATCAAATAAGATATCTTGATTAAGGCTATAAATAAGATATATGTATTGGTATAGTTGATATCTTGTATAAGTATCAGAAACCGATTGTGATTAGGTAAAACAAATAAGATATCTTATATACTAAATAAGATATCTGATTTGTTAAACCTAAATAAGATATCTAATATAGGATATAAGATATCTATTTTTGTATATAAGATATCTTATTTGTCAAATAAGATATCTACTTTAGCATAGTAGATATCTTATTTGTGAATGTAATTAAGATATCTTATATGTTGAAGAAGATATCTTATTTGGCAAATAAGATATCTTATATGACAAAATAGAAATCTAATATACTATTTTAGATATCTTATATGTTAATTAAGATATCTTATTTAGAAAAAAATAGATATCTTATTTATCATATTAGATATCTAATTTGTTAAACAAGATATCTTAATTAACAAATAAGATATATTAAATGCTATATCAGATATCTATATTAATAATTAAGATATCTTATATATTTTTACAAATAAGATATCATATATATCAATCAAGATATCTTATTTGTTAATTCAGATATCAACATTAACAAATAATCTAATATAACAAAACAGATATCTTATTTGCTATATAAGATATCTTCTTTATAATAGATATCTAATAAAATAAAGTAGATATCTTATTTATCAAAGAAGATAACTTATATACAATATAAGATATCTGTTTGTTTGAATAAATAGTAAAACGGCTTGCCATAGGGGGGGGGGGGCGGGGGTGTTAAGAGATGTTTAAAAATTGTGAACGACACTGACAACGATGACAATGACGCCAGAGAATGCCCATCATAAGCTCACTTATAAGCCTTTGGCTCAGGAGAGTTAAAACTGTTTATGAATTCAGGATCATGGGTATACTATAAGCTTACTTTTGTGACCTTTAAAGGCTCAGGTGAGCTAAAAATGACACATTTTTGTCTGTATCATGTTCCTTTGTCAGATACTGACCCACAAAGCTCTGCCAAGACAGGTCTTAGAAGGATTGTCAAGACATTCAGGTATGTCAACTTTTGTCAAGACATACAGGTGTAGAGATGAAGGTGGCAAAATAACCAGTTCCAAAAGCTTAGTCAGTCAGGCGCAGTGGCTCATTCAAAGCGTCTGGCGCATTATTTTGAGATTAACCATTCTCATTTCTTTGGGTACACAGAAGACAAATGGGGAAATAGACAACAAAAGTATTTAAATGAAGTCCAGGCTTACTTGTAATATAAAGCATAACTTCATAAGCTATGAAATAAAATTCAGCAGTTAATTGATAATAGAAGAAACAATAGATTTTCATTAATAAATATCATTATCACTGTCATAAGTACAGTAGCAGCACTTATTGTGTCAAGTTGTTGCCACCGAGCTGTCATTTATCCTCTAGAGTCTGACTGTTTGTACATATATGTACTTCTAAATTTATGGAGTAAAAATTGGAGTTCATAACACTTTTACTGTGATGTCTACATGTCAGATCATGGCTTGTTTCTTGCTCTGCTAAGCTTGCACATGTCCATTTCATTATGACAGGTTTTTTATTAATCACTATATCAGCACTTTGAAAATTAGCTTTCAGATCTAGTCACAGAAATACATTGGCCATCAATAACAATCATCCACTTTGAGTTTCCCCCACATCTGCATATTCATGGCTTTGAGGTAGACATGTTTTGCCTGAAAAATAAGATAAAAAGAGTACAGAAAAATTGATAATGCAACAAAAATTATTCTCAGACCGCTATTGTACTATCAAAGCCCTCAATCTTTTTACTATCTGACCAATCTTTTTATAACACAGGAGCCTGTTTCATCTTTTCTAAAAGTCTTTGGTAGGATATTTTTTATAAAAAAAACTAGGTCCCTAAACTCTAAAAACAAAGGATGATGCAGAGCCCTGTGGTCTATCAAATGTGGCATATCATAATAGTGTTTTATTAATAATTTATGATGCAACATTGTAAAATGACCATTTTCACAGGAAATTATAATAAATAATATTCCCCACCTTTCAATGAAAGCTTGTGGATACATGTTAGAACTTGGTAAATTTTAAAATTGTCACATCTATGTGGTTCTGGGGACTACTCACATCCTGTATGTTTCATTGCTATAAGAATGTGCTTTCAAGAGACACTACCTATTTCCATATAGCAAGATAACAAATCGTTCTACATGCAAATTATCGACTTGTCAGAAATATTCCATACATCTTAGAATTATTATTATTATAAGGAGCATCAAACCTTCTAAATCAATGTCATAAAATTTAAGATTGTGATATGATATGTCAAAAAGAAACGTACCATTCCCTTTCTCATTAATATATTTGCTGCTCTTAAAGGATCTCAAGTTTTATTTTTACTTTTGACCTTCTAGATAGTAAAAAGATAAAAGTTCTCAGTTTGAGAAGGCCATGTTCAACTAGAAACATACAAACATGCATGTGAAGAACATGAACATATATGGCTAGAAGTGCATTGGGTCTAAGTTGTAAGTGACCTTAGTCACCATAAATCTGTTACTATAAAAAATGCACCAGTTATAAATAAATACACGCATGTCAGAAACCTCTTTACCACTGACTCTGCAGCAGTCTGCAAAGACTGATTTTTAAGTAAAATAATTCATGGAAAAGTCTTTTTATGTAACTTTAAATTTACTTTTTATTTAAAAGAATTGATATCTTCCAGAGAAAAATACATGTACTTTCTAGCATTGCCAGGTACCATGGGGCTAAAACATGTATTAGATTATAATAAGTACATGTACATATTATTAATATATTTGGCAGTATGATTATAATGATTTAAATTTTTCATAATAAATAAAAGCAGATTTTCCCACAATTGCTTATTACACTGTTCATATGGGTTAGAACTATGATTCTACCTGTAAGATAAATCTTCTGGGGTTACTTTAGTTTAAAGCATATATAGCTCAGATGTAGGGCTTTAATATGTATATGTAGAGAGTTTGTGATTATTCAAAATGTGAAAAAAAAAAAAAAAAAAAAAACACTATCATCAAAGACAGTTTACTACATCATGTACACATTCTAGCTTAGAACTGGCTACTTTCAAAGAACATTATATGATTTTCTGTCTTAGTTTAACATTTTTATTTAAAAGGTCTTTTTTTAACTATGTATTTGCAATTTTGACTTTTTAGAATTATGTATTTACCATGATAGTTGTTTTAATTTTTTTCAACATTTGTCACAAAGGCTTTGTGGCACATTTAGGGCAGCATTATACATGTAGATCTGCAAAAGATTATTTTTCATTATTATAGATTGTGTGTGTGTGATTTTTTTTTTAATGACATACTGTAGATATACTAGACCAGGAATTCTTATTCATCCAGATAAATTTAGAATACCAACCAAGACACCAGATGGGAAAGAAATGAGAAAGCCCTACAGGGCTTATGTTACATGTTTATATTATTCGACAAAAATAAATCTTCTATGTCTATGTCTATGCAAAAAATAAAATAGATAATAAGAAAGGCAAGCTGGATATCATAATGATAAGAGGACCAGTGATAGACTGGGCAAGGATGGATCACACATTTTTCTCTTTAACAAATGATTTGCAAAAGTTTGTTTCATTGATAATGCAGTCACCTGTATCCCCTGTATCGGACTGGGTACAGCAGGGTCACAGTGGGGCTTAGGTGCTGGGATTTTACCTTCCATGAGTCACAGCAGTGCCGTAGATATGCCAGGGTTTTAAATGGCCACATTAATTAGAATTATTTATGAATAAGTTTTTCACATTTAATTACTTTCATCATACATATATGCTGCTTTTTTGTTTAAAAAATGCAAATATAGCAGTACATGCTCATGCTGAAATACAAGACTCTGTTTATTTTTTTAAATCAACTCACAGCTGTTCAGTGTTCCTCATTATGGTCAGCCTAGGCTACAGGACTGAGGCCCTGGGGGTGGCTTTTCCCCCATAGATTTTACAACAAATTCGAGTTATTTGACCTCGCAGTGCAAGGCTTTTAGAATGACTATAATATGTTAAAAGCCTCGTTATTTCCCAGCCCTATGGGGTAGGGGGACGTGGATGCACACCTATGATGGGTATCTTAAGTTCGATTTCAGGCCAAAAAACACTTGAAAAGCAACATAAACAGGCTGTCTATATGACATTCGGATGTCTAAGACATTTTAAATATACCAAAACTTTTTTAAGTTAAACCCAGCCAACATTTATTTATCCACCATGTCTATAGTAATTAAATCAAATTCATGATTCTTGGCATATGTATTCCCCCCCACCCCCAAAGATTTTCTATCAAGTGACAACATTCCTATCGATTCGATCTCAATTCAGTACTCGTACCTCGCTTGATTTAATTTTTCTGCATACTTTTGATGCTTAATACAAACCTCATTTGGTACAGATCATTACTGTTGTAATGATTTATCTGTTATCTCTTGCTGCTCGTCATAAATTCTCTTCCAAATCATCTAAATTTCTCGATTCATCTCCAGTCGGCCATACTGTTTACATATGGCAACGCGTAGGGATACGTTAGCGGTGCGTCTAAATTACGAACAACAACAACAACTACAACATTTTACACTGGTGTCGGCAGTGATCAATATCGGAGAGCAACGGAGGTGTTGTCACTGTTGGGGAGTATGACTTTGATGATGTCTGACCTTCACAGTAGCCGAATAATGATCTATACTATCCTAAATTAAGATGGGATGCCACATGGCCGATTTTTTCGGGTATACGTAGTTTCTTCAACAGTGGCTATGTAATAGGTACCTTTCTTCCGGAGGGGATGAATATTCAAATCTTCAACGAAGCTGCATGAATAACAACGTACGTTTAACAGTTCTTTATCATGGCTTAAAAGGTTTGCTTAAATCTTATTCGTTTTTAATTAATATTTTACTTAAGTATATGTCGGCCCATAGATAATATTCTTCAAATCGCTGTTATATTCGCTTTGTCATTTTTGCTATAGCCAGGATGGCACAGGAACCTGCAAAATCACCAATTCATACCAGAGGACCAATGGTCCTAAAAAACGCTCACCTGAAACCTGAGATATATACCAATAAACTTGTTTGACTAGAATGGTAATATAAATGTATATAACCCCAGGGCGCGGTCAGACAACCCCTGGAGTCAATTTCTTTTTCAAATCATAAAACCTCAGTCCATTTGCCAATTTACTGCGAGTTTTGCCCTTCAAATGACATTTTAACAATTTTCCCCATTCAAATGCATGGGCGACCTAAGTTGACCTTGCCGTAAAATAGGTCAACGTCATCCAAGGGTCACGATTTACTATAAACTGTGTAGAGCTCCATTGCCTGATGTTTCATGCCTAAATTCAGAATCATAGGCCTTCTGGTTCTGGAGAAGAAGCTTTATGAATGTTTTTGCTATTTATAGCCATGACAGCCATCTTGGTCTTGTGACCTTGACCATACAAATTTTCATTGCCCCTTCTTAACGATCCTCCACATAAAGTTTGGCTTTGATTGGCCGAGCGGGTTCTGAGCAGATGGTATTTGTATATTATGGCTATGTTCATTTATATAGCCCTGGGGCAGGGTCAGACAACCCCCCTAGGGACAAAATTTTTTCACAGACATAAATATTCTGTCTATTTGCCCATTGCCTGCAAGTTTTGCCCCTCAAATCATATTTTAGCAATTTTCCCCATTCAAATGCATCAGCGACCTATGTTGACCTTGCCTCAAATTAGGTCAAGGTCATCCAATGGTCATGATTTATATAAAATGTGTAGAGTTTCAGTGCCTGATGCTTCATGCCAAGTTTCAAAATCATAGGCCTTCTGGTTCTGGAGAAGAAGATTTTTGAAGGTTTTTGCCATTTATAGCCATGGCGGCCATCTTGGTCACGTGACCATGACCATTTATATAAACTTTCATTGCCCCTTCCTAACGATGCTCCATATAATGTTTGGCTTTGATTGGCCAATTGGTTTCAGAAGAGAAGATGTTTGAATATTATGGTCATATGCATGTATATAGCCCCGGGGCAGGGGCAGACATGCCCCTTGGGACAAAATAATTTTATAAACATAAATATTCTGTCCATCTGCCCATTTCCTGCAAGCTTTGTCATTCAAATCATACTTTAACAATTTCCCCATTCAAATGCATGAGTGACCTATATTGACCTTGCCGTAAAATATGTCAAGGTCATCCCAGGGACATAAATTATATAAACTTTGTAGAGCTCTAGTGCCTGATGCTTTATGCCAAAGTTCAAACTCATAGGCCTCCTGGTTCTGGAGAAGAAGAGTTTTGAATGTTTTTGCTATTTATAGCCATGGCGGCCATCTTGGCCATGTGCCCTAGACCATTTATACAAACTTTCGTTCCCCCTTCCTAAGGATGCTCCACATGAAGTTTGGCTTTGATTGGCCAAGCGGTTTCAGACGAGAAAATGTTTGAAAAGTGTGGACGACGACAACGACGACTACGACGACAACGACGACGGACGAAGATGCATGGGTATACTATAAGCTGACCCGTGAGCCTTTGGCTCAGGTGAGCTAAAATAACCATTTCGACTTTCATTTACATTTACGATAAGCAGACAAACCTTCATAAAAATAAAAATATATTAATATCATCATAATGAACGCCTCTTGTTTTAACACCTGTATACCGACTTTATTGTCTGAATGTTTTGCTCAACTCCAGAAAGCTCCATGTACATCCTTTCTAATTGATTGACGTAAATTTCCACGTGATCAATCTCAAAGCAACAGTCAAGCCATCAGGAAAACATGTCCATGAAATATATACCCCCTTGAACCCAGATTGTGTATAGTAAAATAAGGTTTACAGGGGTATACCTATTTTTCTTATATTTGATCCAAAACATAGATTGATGGTAATCATTAGAACCGCCTCGGCGTGGCAGTCCTAACGTGTACCCACAATCAATGTTTTAGCAAATACATTAACAAGTAGCCCAAAGGCAACGATCGCTCACCTGAAAGTCAACAAGTATAGTCATTGAACAAAGTGATTTATTTTTATTATTTTTTGCCATAAATGGGTATAACGGCCATCTTGGTCATGTTTCAGGTCTATGGCTGCAATAGTTACCATAGGATCATTGGTCCTGGAAACGCTTACCTGAGACCTAGTTGCCACTTTTTCCCATGTTTCCATGTTTGCCTATGTTTCCAAAATTGACCTTGACCTAAGTTAATCACATACCTTCATCTTCTGTATTATTTGTTTTCATCTACCACTTTTCAGGTCTCAGGCTTTGTTTTGTGAAAATCGGCCTGTTGGTTATGGAGAAGAAAATTTTTAGTGATTTTTACCATATATGGGCGTGGCGACCATCTTGGTCATGTGACCTGGATTTTACAATCAAACTTTCGTTCCCCCTACCCATGGCTGCTGCACATAAAATTTCACTTTGATTGGCCAAGCGGTTTCAGAGAAGAACAAGTGTGTATGAATGACAGACAGGCCAAGGTCAAGAGATGACCTTGACCTGAATTAAACACATACCTTCATTGACTCCATTAGTTGTTTTGCATCTACCACTTTTCAGGTTTCAGGCTGCAATAGTTTTCAAAAAAATCCATAGTTTTCACTTTTTCCAATGTAAAAGCATGTTTCAAAATTGACCTTGCTGTGAAATAGGTCAAGGTCATCCTAGGGTCATCATTTTATCAAACTATTATAAGCTGGAGTCCCAAATGCTACATACCAAGTTTTGTGAAAATCACCCTGCCGGTTCTGGAGGAGAAGATTTTTGAGTGTTTTTTTCCATATATGGGCGTGGCGGCCATCTCGGTAATGTGACCTTGTTTTCGCAATTATACTTTTGTTATCATTACCCAAGGATGCTCCACATAAAATTTCAGTTCGATTGGCCATGCGGTTTTAGAGAAGAAGATCTTTGAAAAGTGTGTATAAACGACAGACCGGTCAAGGTCAAGAGATGACCTTGACCTAAATTAAGTACATACTTTCATTAGTTGTTTTGAATCTACCACTTTTCAGGACTCTGGCTGCAATAGTTGTCAAAAAATCCACATTTTTTCCCATGTAAAAGCCTATGTTTCCAAAATTGACCTTGCCGTAAAACAAGTCAAGGTCATCCTAGGGTCATCATTTTATCAAACTATGATGGGCTGTAGTCCCAAATGCTACATATTAAGTCTCGTAAAAATTTACCTGCCGGTTCAAGAGATGTTTGAGTGGTTTTTACTATATATGGGCGTGGTGGCCATCTTGGTCATGTGACCTAGATTTCTCGATCAAACTTTCATTACCCCTACCCATGGATGCTGCACATAAAATTTCACTTTGACTGGCCAAGCGGTTTCAGCGAAGAAGATCTTTGAAAAGTGTGTATGGACGACAGACAGGCCAAGGTCAAGAGATGACCTTGACCTGAATTAATTACATACCTTCATTTACTCCAATAGTTGTTTGCATCTGCCACTTTTCAAGCCTCAGGTTGCAATAGTTTTCACAAAATCCATAGATTTCACTTTTTCCCATGTAAAAGCCTATGTTTCTAAAATTGACCTCGCCGTAAAATATGTCAAGGTCATCCCAGGGTCATCATTTGTGCAAACTATGATGGGCTGAAGTCCCCGATACTACATACCAAGTTTCATAGAAATCGACCGGCCGGTTCTGGTGAAGAAGATTTTTGATGGTAATGTGATCAAGATCCCGCGAACAAACTTTCGTTCCCCCTACCCATGGATGCTCCAAATTTGGCTTTCATCGGCCAAGCGGTTTCAGAAAAGAAGATCTTTGAAATTATGGACGACGGACGGACGGACGACGGACTGATTGGTATACTATACGCTCATCTTGTGAGCCTTCGGCTCAGGTGGGCTAAAAATATCTTTTTTTTTTTTTTGCTGATTTTGTTTTCAATTTTTACACCTGAAAAAAAAATATCTGTATATTGCATGGGCCAGTTTTCGTCATTATATGCTTTGAGCCTTTGCATGTTAAAACCAACAATTTTGTTTCCGACAAAAAACGACTTGTACAGTCACACAATCATGCTAGAGGTTTAAATATCCGATTTAACAAGTATTGCCCATATCCCCCTCCCCCCCCCCGCCCGCCAAAATAATATAATCAAATTTAAACGAACGCAAATGCCACATTTCCGAAATATGACAAATTGCTACCAGATGTTCTAATTTCATTATTTCCCGTCGCTGTTTTGTAATACATCCGAACCTCCGAAGCGAGGCGGAGTGAAATTTACTTCCCTGGTCTACTCACATATCTGTGACCTTTAAATGTCTTTTTTTTAAATAATAAAGGATAATCCTTAGTTGGTGTTTCTGCATTTCACACTGAAGTTAACTAACGTGCATCTGGGGAGTGAGGTGGCTTACCAGGACTCAGGAGCAAGAAATTATGTTATAGATAATTAACTGATTTTTTCTTCAAGTGCTGTGTTTTGGAAATTAATTCATAGTTCAATGACCTTTCGTCAGGATCTTTTACGAGCCGAAGGCGAGTAAAAGGGTCCTGATGAAAGGTCACTCAAACTATTAATAAATTTCCAAAACACAGCACTTGAAGAAAAAATCAGTTGATTATCTGTTTTATCCTAGAGACTGTAAGATCCAGACCAGCTTGTTACAACTGAGCAGGTGATCAGTGTCTTTGTCTTACTGTAACTGTACAAAAAGTAATGTACATTAAGATAAGTTTTGTTGTGACACAGCTTTGTACTCTTGTGACACTGTGACACTCCCTGTATTGACCATGAAAAATGTACCTTTGTAAATCTACATGTGATCAGCCAGTGCAAATAAACTAGCAGGAACTCGACCTTTTAGTACAAAATAAAGATTGAGATCAGCTGTGAGATCCGCTGTTTGACAACACAGCAGCTTATCAGTGTCTTCATTATGATGGTATGGAAAGTACAGCCACTAAAGATAGACTTTGTTTTGCCATGGCACATAATGAATAGACCAAGTGTACTAAAGACCTGAAGGTAAGGATGGCTTTGGTTACCAGTATTTCTAATATTGATTATACTGTATATGTAGGTTGGAAACCAGCCCATTTTAATTTTTGAATGAGATGCTCATTGATTGGTCAAAAAAGTGTTGTTTCAACAAAAGTAAACAAAAAATATAACTCATATTGTTTAATTTTCGTTAACTCATTTAACCTTAGTTTTGTTTCCATAGGCTCTCTACTATGTCTATAGGATAAGGGTTTGATTCCTACCTCCGCCGTGCTGTGCATTTACACAAGACACTTTAATCTCCCCCACGGTACTGCGTTGCATCCAGGAATTAGTGGTTTCGTCCTGACATGACTGAAAAAGCTGTTGACTTGCACAAAAACCCATAGCAAAATCAAAATAACATTCATGAAAAAAGAAGTTTTATCGACGATGGCCTCCTCCCTTAATGTATGCTCATACTCAAGCCCTCCGTCTAAGGAGACAACGTAATTGATTTATATCAACATATTTTCAAAAAAGGTACAAGTAGGCAAAGATCAGGAAAAGGCGCAATCAGAAAAAGATTCCCACTCCAAAAACCGAGGTGGGAAAAAACCAAACTAACAATCAGGTACTTATACCATGAAACAATCGTAAGCCGAATGGGCAGCTATTTTCCCAATAGGTGGCCACTCAGTTACCTTAACTTAACTAAAAATATGAAAACATACATAAGGCGCCAACAGCACAAAAAATTTTTTAAAAAACACCAAGACATAAAACATAAGAACCACCACAGAAGTATCGACTTGGAACGATCAGTAACACAAAGTTACTGGCGGGCTTAAACCGGTTTTACATGGCCATAACCTCACCCTCAGCTTCTGCAGTGGTTCATAACATTTAGTTAGTTATTCGGTCCTCGTGGTGAATCTCTAACTAGTCAATGAATCATCAAGAACAAACAAATAAATCATGATAAACATCCTGATGAATCAAAAACCAGGACTCACAGACTGAGTAAGCTGCCCGACGATGGAGATCCCTGGGCGCCGAATAACCTACTAACTCCGGAGCAAAAGAAAAACACCAGTTGGACCCCGGTGGGCCAAGCAACAGACAAGAAGCTCCGGCCCCAACCAACTAAAATGAATAGCTTTATGTCGGGGCCATCATAGAGTCTGACGCCCGACCCACCGGCGTGCAATTAAAGAAGGCAGCATAGTTATCAACCATGATTGGGTTAAAAACTAAGCATGCAGACTGTCGCATAACATTCAAGTTATAACCTATACGTTTGTAACGTGTTATGATTTTTCTGAACTGAAAAGAAAAATCATTAATTCCTTTAAGTTTCTTAAATTTGTAAACCAAGTCACCATAAAATTCAGGTTCCGAAAGGCCCTCACTTAAAAGCGTCTTTAACCTAACATTATATTTGGAAATCAATTCATAGTGTCTACGATAAAATTTAGAAAATGTTTTTCGAAGTTTATGATACCGATAGCCCTGTTGGAGAAGTTTTGCCGTTAAACATTTATTTCGAGCGTTGAAGTCTGTAACATGATTGCAGACTCTAGCAAACCTAATAAGTTGCGAAATGTATACACCATAAGAAGCACGACGAGGAACGTCACCATCCAAAAAAGGAAAATTTACTATATCAAAATCAAAGTCATCGCGCTTATCATAAATTTTAGAAGAAACAAATCCATTTGCAACAGAAAGATGTAGATCTAAAAAGGGGGCTTCAGTATCTGAGATATTGGCTTTGTTCAACTGAAGTTCAGGTGGATAAATTTGATTGACCATACCTTCAAAATAAGGGTTGTCAATGTTCAATAGGTCATCGAGGTACCTAGATGTGGAATTAAAAGCCTCGATAACATCAGCTTGATTATCATGGTTAAGAGAATCCATGAAATCTCTTTCGTAGCAGTATAAAAATAAATCAGCTACGAGAGGTGCGCAATTTGTACCCATCGGAATTCCAACAATTTGTCTGTATAACTTGGTCCCAAATCTAATATAAATATTATCAAGGAGATAGGATAAGGCGTCGCATACATTCTGACATGACCAAAGTGTATACCGACTTTGGTCAGAGGAAGTGAAAAAAGCCTTTCTGTCATTACATGCCAAATAAAGTGAACCATAGTTTTTTAATGCCCTTTTGAAGGTCCACTCTATCAAATCCAGAAGTTTTTCTTTAATTAGATTATGTGGTAATGTTGTATACAGAGTAGAAAAATCATATGTGGACAAGCTTGTCGCACGGAACCCTCTACACTTCAATTTACTGAGCACCTCACCAGAATTTTTAATTGACCAAAACCAATTTTTATTTGAAGTTTCATACACTGTCTCACAGTATCTTATAACATGAGATTTGATAGCAGTAAGACAGGAAGTTAATAATTTAGAAAGTTCAGTGGTAGTACAAGAGCTAGAATTTGCAATAAATCTAGCTTTGTATGGTCTTTTGTGAAGCTTAGGTAACCAATACATCGTAGGAAGTTTGTCTTGGCCTTCATTGACACAAACAGAAAACTTAACAGGTAAATCGTTTAAGTGGGCATTAACTACAGACACCTCATCAGTATCTGTCTCCAGATAAGCCCTGGTACCATCAAGCTCCTGTTTTAAGGTGTTAACGTAGTGAAGCCTACAAACGACAACAACATTGTTTGCGGCTTTATCTGCCGGAACCAAGACATACTTTCTATGAAATTCTTGGATACCCTGCTTCAAATGTCTAAATGACGATTTGGGTTTAGGAGGTAAAAGATTAGTATTTTGTGAATAAAACTTAATACGTTTATCCACGATAGTGAAGATACTTCTTTTCCATTCTTTAAGAGCATTATCCTCAACACCCTCTCGTTTACACCATCGATTACCGAAATCAAAACTGTATGGCTTTAGTCAAAATTATTAATTTAAAGTACATGTATACAATAATACGTAGTCCAAAAAGCACTCACCTCTTCACAAGTGATTGCAAAATACAGGACATCAATTTGGCCAAAATAAGGAAGTTGGCTGATTTCGATCCCACAATTTCCACGGTCTGATTTATACTGGCGCATATTTACGTGCTACACGGGGCATGACTGCGACATAATTGCTATACCAGAATGTGAACTGTAATAACACTTTGCATGCGCTATATCGTTTAGATCAAAAAAGCGGAGAAGGAGTTTTAAAACGACATTTTTGTCGTAAAAATGCAAGAACCCTCTATAAAATGGTTGTATTCTATTCCCACCCGTCTATTGTCGAACTATGGATTGGTTGTAAGAATTGTTTTCATAATTTTCGGAAAACATCACCATTGACATCAATTGGAAAATGGCTTTTTTTAATTTCCTTAAACTTTAAACTCTTATATTTAAAAAACTCAATGTTGAAACTTCATCAAAAGATCTTTGTTGATTGCTTTATTTATTGACCTTTCAAATGACAACAAACTCATAACTAGAGGACCAATGGTCCTGTAAACGCTCACCTGGTTTCAGAGAAGATATTTAAATATTATGGTGATATACATATACATATACATATTGCCCCGGGGTGGGGTCAGACCAGACCCTGGAGTCAATTACTTTTTTTTTCAGAATCATAAATTTTCAGTCCATTTACCCATTTCCTTCAAGTTTTTCCTCTTCAAATGACATTTTGACAATTTTCCCCATTCAAAATGCATGGGCCGCCTATGTTGACCTTGCCGTAAAATAGGTCAAGGTCATCCCAGGGTCATGATTTATATAAGCTTTGTAGAGCTCCTCTCCCTTATGCATCCTGCCAAGTTTCAAAATTATAGGCCTTCTGGTTCCGGGAAAAGTAGACTTTTAAAGGTTTTTGATATTTATAGACATGGCGGCCATCTTGGTCATGTGACATGGACCATTTATATAAACTTTCATTCCCATTTCCTTAGGATGCTTTACATGAAGTTTGGCTTCATTTGGCCAAGCGGTTTCAGAGAAGAAGATCTTTGTATATTATGGTAATATATAGCTGTACTAGTAATTGCCCCGGGGCGGGGGCAGACCAGCCCATATGGTCCAACTTTTTTCAGGAACATAAATCTTCAGACCATTTGCACATATCTGTAACGTTTGGCCCTTCAAATCATATTTAGATAATTTTTCCCATTCGAATGCATGGGCGACTTATGTTTACCTTGTCGTAAAATAGGCCAAGGTCATCCCAGGTTCATCATTTATATTGACATTGTAGAGCTCCTCTCCCTGATGCCTCATTTCAAGTTTCAAAATCATAGGCTTTCTGGTTCAGAAAAAGATTTTAAAAAAGGTTTTTGCGATTTATTGCCATAGCGGCAATCTTGGTCAAGTGACATGGACCATTTATTATAACTTTTCGTAGCCCCTTCCAAAGAATGCCCCATGTAATAATTTGAGTTTGAATGGCCAAGCGGTTTCAGAGGAGACTATCTTTGAAATGGTGGATAACAGACGACGATGGACGACGATGGACGACAGACGGACAGCGGAGCATGTCTATTCTATAATCTCACCTTGTGAGCCTTCGACTCAGGTGAGCTTACAATATGCTGGCCAGATGAGGCTGAATATTTTTCTTGCAAATAAATGTACTTAAGTGTTCGCAGTTTCTGAAAGTGACAAACAATTATGTCTATTGACGATACAAATAAAACGTAGAATCAGAGGAAATTTATTTGACTGCTAATATTCATTTGCTCATTGATACCTATTCATTTACAGAATTTGAGGAAATATCTGCTGCCATTTAAAAGTTATTGGAGAAAAATAAAAAAAAAATGGAGCCATAGTTGAAAATCAAATGTTTAACGGCTAAAATTATATTAAACGCTTTAGAGGTTATTTATACATACATAGTATTTTAACATTCATAGTCCTGGAGCCTGTACCATGGGTTCGACCTCCAACTGTTGGGTCCATATTATTCCTGGCAGTACAGTTGTAAACATCAGTGTCGTCTCGCCTTGTATTTGGGATGGTCATGGTGGATTGTGTTTGTTTGAAATTGCCATTGGATCTTGTCCATGTGTAGCCTGTTGGTACTGGATTCCCAGTCGCCTTACATTGCACTGTTAATGGCTGGTTTTCTATGATAATTTGGTCTTGCAATGTATCAACTTCTGGTGTAGCTGTAGCATAATTTTGTTATGTAACATGGTTTATTGGAGAATCAATAGTTAAAAATTTCTACTGTTTTGATAGATTTAAAGGAAAACAATATGTTACAAAAAATACATATTGATATTAACATTTTTATTGCAATTTAGGTTATATTTAGTAAACTTCAAATTCAGTTTATGTGACGCAAAACAATGTGGAGCAACTCAAGGGCATACTGTAACGATTCTTGCGTTCCATAGAAATACAAGCTTCCAATGGTATAATCCTCAATATACCAGCATTGAAGGGGAAAAAGCATAAGCCTGGGAAACCTCCCATAAGGCCAAACAATATAGGCCATACACTCACAGTAATTACATCACGAGGTTTTGGCAATCAGCATCAGGAAAATGATTCATAACATCTTAATATGTTTATCTGGAGCTAATCATGTCATTGTAACTCCGGTATATGCACCCAATTAAAGGCAAAGTAACTATCTGAATCTGAATCTGAATAGTTTATATAGTTTATTATTTCACCAGGGGGTTCGTATGGGGGAGAAATTAGTCCCTTGAATGCACGAGTGAAGCGAACTTGGACACACAGTCATCAGACATTTCAGCAGAGGAGATAAGTGAATCAGGGAGGTCATTCCAGTCCCTAATAGTCTGTGGAAAGAAACTACTTTTGTACGCTTCTTTGCTAGCTGAAGGTATCTGAAAAGCCAAAGAGTGTTGATTTCTACAACGCCTATTCTTCGGGATAAGGTCATCTGTGGGTATTCTGGCTTTACCCTTTAGACCTTTGTATAGCAATATAAGTCTACTATCCTTCCTCCTTTTCTTAAGAGATTCCCATTTCAGTTGACCTAAAATGCCAGTCATGCTCCCAATTTCAAAAACATAATTTCCCGTCGCAAACCTTGCAGCACGATTTTGGACCTTTTCCAATTCTTCCTGGAGGCCATGAGTGTGAGGGTCCCAAACTGAGCTTCCATATTCCAAGACCGGCCGCACCAGTCCTTTATAAGCTGCTTCTTTCACATATGGGGGACAAGAATACAAATTTCTCCTCAAGAATCCGAGAGTTCTGTTAGGCTTTGTTCAAACATTGGAAATATGAGAATTCCATTTCAAATCATTTGTGATAGTTACACCCAGGCATTTTATGCTTTCAACGTTTTCCGGTACAGTGCCCTCCAGGGTGTAGTTAGCCTGTATCTTACTCGACCGTTTATTTGTTAGCTGCATCATGTTGCATTTGACGGGTTGAAATCTCATTTCCCATTTCCTAGCCCAATTGCCTAAACGATCAATGTCTCTCTGAAGTTTCAATGTATCCTCTTCATTCTTGATTTCACGATAGCAAACTCAATCATCAGCACAGAGTCTTATTTAAGACTCAGTGTCTGCTGAGATATCATTTATATACAAGGAAAACAGCCAGGGGCCGGGAACGGTGCCCTGAGGGACATCCGACACAACTGGAGCCCAATCCGATTTAATACCATTAACCACTACCCTTTGTTGTCTGAAACAAAGGAAAGCATTTATCCAATTCAGTGTTGTTCTACCTATTCCATAGCTAAACAATTTGCTTTTAAGGAGTTCACGGGGAGGAGTATCGAAAGCCTTTTCAAAATCGAGTATAAAAGTGTCGACCTGGCCTTTTTTGTCTAAGATTTTGGCCCAGTCATTTATCACTGTAGACAACTGAGTTTCAAAGCTATGCCATTTCCTAAATGCGTGTTGCCAGTCCGACAAGAGTTCATGTTCATCAAGATGGGCCATAATATTTGAGCATACAATATGTTCAAGAAGCTTACAAGGAATGCATGTCAAAGAAACATGGCGGTAATTGCGGGCAAGTGACCTGTCGCCCTTTTTAAACAGGGGGCAAATATTAGCAAGAGACCATTCTTTAGGAATTTTACCTGTATCAATTGACTGCTGGAAGAGATGGGCGAATACCGGCCCTAATTCCATAGCCAGTTCCTTTAGGACTCTGGGATGAAGCTCATCAGCCCCTAAGGCTTTAGACGGGTTTAGACCTTTGAGAAGTTTGGTCACCCCTTCCTTTGTGACCACAATTTCATACATGAATGGGGCAGACCTATCCATAAGAGGGACCTGTTTGTATTCACTTTTAGTGAAATCATCCGAGAACTAACCATTAAGTTCTTCTGCCTTCTCAAATTCAGATTGTGCAATTCCACTTCCATTTCTCTTTTTCAACGGGGGAATACCTTGGGTATCTTTTTTTCTGACTGTTTTTGTACTAAGGATTAACCTTAACATCTCCTACCAAGTTGTTTACGTAAAGATCATGCTGCTGCCTGAAATCAGCCTTTATCTCTTTCCGTAAAGATTCAAATTTAGATCTAAATTTTGCACTACCAGTCTTTTTAGCTTTTGCATGAGTTGCATTTTTTCTGCGAATCTTCCTTCTTATAACAGGTGTTATCCAAGGGGCAGAGGAAACTGAGCGACTAGTTTTTGAGGGGATATGTTTATCTGCCGATTCCTGAATAAACGATGTAATGAGATTGAAATTTTCCTGGACCGACCGAGTATCTGAGTAACCGTTGAAGTATCTTTCCTTTGCAAATTTAAGTGTTTCTGCTCTCATGGATTCATAATTACCGTTCTGATAACGATACACTTTTCTCCTAGGTTTCTTTATAGGGGGTAGCAATTTTTAATGTGCCAGAAACAATGTCATGATCACTGAGCTTATCC
Organism: Rugalucina vietnamica; assembly: GCA_964017185.1. Classification (NCBI taxonomy): domain Eukaryota; kingdom Metazoa; phylum Mollusca; class Bivalvia; order Lucinida; family Lucinidae; genus Rugalucina; species Rugalucina vietnamica. The sequence goes on along the minus strand of OZ024880.1, from coordinate 53,339,372 downwards.
GGGGAATGAATGTGTGCAAACTGACCAGGAAGAGAGGTCAAAATTAAGTCCAAAGTATTTCTTTCTCTGGTGGGAAAATTGACTAATTGTTCCAAACCATGGTCATTCATGATATCTATCAAAATATAACCCTCCGTCTGACTCAATGATGACCTATACTAACCCCTTTTCTTTAGTTTGCACTCCACTTGCAGGTCAAACAGAGTAGATATATTTAAACTCATTTATGATTTTACAAAAGATGGGTGATCCAATAAAGAAAGAAACCTTTTGAATGATTCCAATGCAAATAAATTTGACCTTTTGAGAATATATCTATAAACTTTTCTCAAAGTAATGCACACACAAAACAATATTAAACAAATAGCCCAAGGGCAACGATCGCTCACCTGAGAGTCAACAAAGTGATTTGTTTACCATAAATGGGTATGACGGCCATCTTGGTCATGTTTCAGGTCTATGGCTGCAATAGTTACCATAGGATCATTGGTCCTGCAAACGCTTACCTGAGACCTACAGTGAAGTCTTAACTAATGTATACACCCTTGTGCACATCATGTGCTCGTCATGTGCATTATGCGTGAGCTTGATCTGAGCCATGAGTTGCACCTGATGTTCATTTCAAGTGCACTCCAAGTTCTGGCACCTCAATACCCCTACCTGTACCTGTAGTTCACTTTTCCTGGTGTTTGATGATACCACTTACCTTTATTTGCTGTATCAGCAGTATAATGAAATGGTTTTGAAAAAAAAAATTGCGTTATTTTAAGTTTGTCTAATTTTTATTTTTCAAGTATAATATATCTCCTCTAATATAATGTTCCTTTGGGGAAAATAAGCAATTTACATATATGTTTTCCTTTCTCTATAATTTTGCTCCTTTTTTCTTTTTTATTAGATCTAATCTTCTATATACTTTATTACTTATTTTCTTTTTTTAATCTCTCTTTTCTTTCTTTCGGCTTTGCAAAATTGTTTCAAATTTATAATCCTATTCCGCAAGGTTAAACAAAGGAATGCATGTAAATGTCTATATCACGGGGACCCAACTGTTAATCGTGATTATTGATGTGACGTGGAATGTTAATGCATGCTATAATGAAGTTTTGTATGCGTCGGCGAGATCGTTACGAATGCGACGTTCCACATCCTCTGCCCTTGGACCGTAAGTAGCACATGTTTTGCTCTCGTGAAAATAAACAAAGCCGAGTTCGCAAAATCGAATGATCTGCAAAATTCTTATATGTTCCCACATGAAGTCAATTGGAATACTTACGGCACTTGTGTTTTTCAGCTAATGGTTAAAAAGTTGACATGTAGATACAATTTTGCCACGGAAACTCATTACATTCTTAAAGTCATTTTGTTTTTCTTTGTCTTGGTCGTAAACTAAGAAGCATAACAGTCCTGTGGGTGTCTTTATTGCAATTTGTATCCAAACAGCTTTGCAAATGCACATTTATCTACTGAGCGTGAAAAACAGTAAGATAAGCATCCTGTGTATGCATCGAAGACGAAGGTACGTACTACTAGAATGGGTCATGGAAGAATTAGCATTTTTGTTGTGCTCTTTCAAAAGTTATTTACGTACATGCAGAAGCATAACGAGTGCCTTTATCAAGCAAAATATTGCATGGCGTTTCTTTCCTTGGAATACATGCACTTCGTTGAGCGAGCTTCAAAGCATATACCACTTTTATTTTGAATGAGGTCACAGAGTGGGGTTTCTGATTCAGCTTTGTCAACATTCGAGTGACACAACTGATTTATTCTTGTCTCGAAACAGCCGAAATCATTTTCGGACATATCAGTGACAGAGCTTATATGTTTCCTTACATAAATGAATCTAAGGCTAAACCAAATAATGTTTGATTATTGAATATGGATGGCTCCCTGCATTTCTGATAAGCAGGGGGAAAACACAACAGAATTAAAGGGGTTTATGCGGTTTTTAGGTGCGGTTGCGAGGCAGTTTTCCATTGGAATGGTGTGTTATACAAGAACAGTGATCAACTATGATTATTTCATTGCATTAACATTAGAAGAGTCTTCGGGAGCACTTTGAACCCTTGGCCTCGGGCTCAACTTTCTCCAGCCTCTGCAAGTAATAATACAGTATGAAAACCATGGTTGACCCCTTTAACCTGTATCTAAAAATATTTATTGAAGAAATGCATCACTGTCTCCATATCGCAACATTTGCTATTTTATTTTACTGAATCATCCAGTCTTATTCTTCCACGATGCATTTCTGTGTCGCATATTAAATTTTAACAACGTCTTCGATGCATACAACAGATGCTTATCTTACTGTTTTTGACGCTCAGTAGATAAATGTGCATTTACAAAGCCGTTTGGATACATATTTCAATAAAGACACCCACAGGACTGTGTTCTACGTTTTAGTTTACGACCAAGACAAAGAAAAACAAAAGGAATTTAAGAATGTAATGAGTTTCTGATGCAAAATTGTAGCTACATGTCAACTTTATAAACCATTAGCTGAAAAACACAAGTGCCGTAAGTATTCCAATTGACTTCAGGTGGGAACATAGAAAAATTTTGCAGATCATAGTGGACGCCGATTTTGTAAACTCGGCTTTGTTTTTTTTTTTTTTCGCGAGAGCAAAACATGTGATAATTACCGTTCAAGGGCAGAGGATGTGGAACGTCGCATTCGTAACAATATCGCCGACGCATACGAAACTTCATATTAGCATGCATTAACATTCCACGTCGCATCAATAATCACGATTAACAGTTAGGTCCCCGTGTATATACCCTAAAATTTAGGATATTGTTTTCAGAACATAAACCAATATTTATTTATTTATTTATTTGTTTATTTATTTATTTATTTATTTATTTATTTATTTATTTATTTGAATCGATTGAAATCAGAGGACTGCAATGAAGGTAAAAACAACAACAATCAGTCAACGGTTGTCAAGAGAACAGAATCATAAATCATTAATTTCCGTAAGCCTTCTTTTGAATAAGTTTAAGATTGATCAAGTATACTCAATATCTTATTCAGGACAAATTTGTTCAATAGAATTAAAGAAGCTCAAACTTCGAGGTTTATGGTCCTTTAATCCATTTTATAACCTGTCATAAATATGAGCAATAACTCATCTATAATTATTCATCTCTACAATAATACAATTAAAGAGAGCATTTGTTTTTACCTGAGACTGGTTCAGTAATTAATTGAATGGTTCTCAGGTAAATGTTGACTGGTTATTTAGATAGGTAACTAAAAGATTTTCTTGCTGGGAAGCGGATTAAAGCAAAAGATTAAAGTAAAAGACTAAAGCAAAAGATTTAAGTAAATAAACATTGAAAATAAAATAAAGTTTCTAATTATATTTATTATTTAATGATTAAGGAAAATGTGAAATAATCTATATCAAGTTAATAAAATTTAACAACATTCGAACATTGTATACAATATGCGTATCTGAGATAAAAAGTAACCAAACATTCTCTAATCATGACCAAACCGATTAATTTGCCTATTGAAACCAATTATGAAGTGTGCGTGATATTAACAAGGTGAGATAAGACATGTTAATCATAATGAAAATTCATATGTTTACCTGGGACTGGTTCAGTAAATAATTGAATGGTTCTCAGGTAAATGTTGACTGGTTATTTAGACATGTAACTGAAAGATTTTCTTGCTGGAAAGCATGATAGTTTTCAGGGAACAGGTGAAGAAAATTCGACAAAATAAGAAACTTGACAAAGGTTCACCAGTTACAATTCATTCATTCATTCATTCATTCATTCATTCATTCATTCATTCATTCATTCATTCATTCATTTATTCATTTATTTATTCATTTATTTATTTATTTATTCATTCATTCAAAAGATAAAATATGAAAGTTGAAAATAAAATAAAGTGTTTAAATATGTTTATTATCTATTGTTTAAGGAAAATGTTATTTGTCTATTGGAACCATTTATGAAGTGTGTCTGATATAACAAGGTGAGTTAAGACATGTCAAAAACTGGACAAAAGTTCCATCATTCATAATCAATCCATCCATTCATTCATTCAAAAAATAAAAGTTGAAAATGAAATATAATAAAATAAAGTTTTAATTATTCTTATTATTTATTGTATTAGGAAAATTTAAAATAATTTATATCAAGTTAATAGCATTTAACATCCTTTGAGCACTCTATACAATATGCGAATCTCAGGTAAAAAGAAGCCAAACATTCTCTAATCATAACCAAACCGATTAATGTGTCTATTGAAATCAATTATGAAGTGTGCCTGATATTAACAAGGTGAGATAAGACATGTTAATCATTTTATTAGTCACTGAGCACTTTGATTGGAAAGTAAACAGACAGGATGTTACAGGTATACCTGTGTGACATTATATACTCCTGTCATGTCTTGAAACACAATGCCGTGTTTGTTTGTTTGTTTGTTTGTTTGTTTATTTATTTATTAATTTATTTATTTATTTATTTATTTATTTATTTATTTATTTATTTATTTATTTATTTTATAAAGTTGCTTAGTTTGGGTGCATGAATAAGAAAGGAAAATGATAAAGTATCCCGTATAAAACCTGATGGAAGCCTCATTCAGCCAATCTATTACAACATTTTACCAAGAGAGAGAGAGAAAGAGAGAGAGAGAGAGAGAGATGATATCTTTAATTTCCGTTAGTCTTCTTTTGAACAATTTTAAGATCGATCAAGAATCCTCAATATTTTATCCAGGATAAATTTGTTCATTTTGTTCAATAGAATTGAAGAAGCTCAAACTTCATGGTATATTGTCTTTTAATCCACTCTATAACCTGTCATAAAATATGAGCAATAACTCATCTATAATCATTTTCCAGTGGACGCATATCTATTGTAAAATACTTATACAAATACAAGAGCGTTTGGTTTTACCTGGGACTGATTCAGTAAATATTAGAATGGTTGTCGGGTGAATGTTGACCGGTTATCTAGACAGGTAAATGTGTGAAATTCAGATATATCATATTATTTAAAAATGCACAACTATGGCGAAAACACATGTAGCTTGCTTACACTGCAACTTGTGCGCTCATTTATTTTGTATATCTGTGTGACATTATATACTCCTGTCATGTCTTGAAAAACAATGTCATGTTGTTTATTTATTTATTTATTTATTTATTTATTTATTTATTTTAATTTCCATAGTTGCTAAGTTTGAGTGCATGAATAAGAAAGGAAAATTATAAAGTATCCCGTATAGAACCTGAAGGAAGCCTCATTCAAACCATGTATTACAACATTTTAGCAAGAGAGAGAGAGAGAGAGAGAGAGAACCTGAAGGAAGCCTCATTCAAACCATGTATTACAACATTTTAGCAAGAGAGAGAGAGAGAGAGAGAGAGAGAGAGAGAGAGAGAGAGATGATCTTTTTCATTTCCGTTAGCCTTCTTTTGAACAAACTTAAGATCGTTCAAGAATCCTCAATATTTTATCCAGGACAAACTTGTTCATTGTGTTCAATAAAATTAAAGAAGCTCAGACTTCATGGTTTATGGCCCTTTAATCCATTTATCACCTGTCATAAAATTTGAGCAATAACTCACCAGTGAGAGTGTGTCAATAATACAATTAAATGCATGTTAAAGAGAGCTGTTGGTTTTACGTGGGACTGGTTCAGTAAATATTCGAATGGTTCTCATGTAAATGTTGACTGGTTATCTATACAGGTAACTGTGTGAAATTCAGATATATCATATGATTTTAAAAAATGCACTGCAGCTATGATGAAAACATGTGTAGCTTGCTTACAGTGCAATTTGTTTGCTCATTTACTTTGTTCAAGAAACAAGAAGCAGTTTGCTCATGACACAGCTCAAACGGTATGTAAGGAAAATTCCCGCATCGCTCATGGAATATCTTGGTTTCACACAGCCTGCTTTGGGACTATTGTTTAATATAGAAACTTGCAAAACAAATCAGCATTATTTTGTTCAGTTAAATTATTTCATTTTCCAATTACATGCATTGGTTTGATTGTCACACAATGCATCCTATGATAATTACCTGTAAAATTGAAATGACACCTGAGCTAACAGCAAGTGCACTTTTTGGCTCAGATAGGTATCGTGCACCTGGAGTTCTAGGTAAGTGCACTTGACTCTCAGAGCTTGTGCAAAGTAATGTGCACCTGAAATTCGGAGAATGTGCTCACCATGTGACTTTCTGTATACTTTAGTTCAGACCTTACTGTAGTTGTTACTTTTTCCCATGTTTCCATGTCTGCCTATATTTCCAAAATTGACCTTGACCTAGATTAATCACATTCCTTTATTTACCCTATAAGTTGTTTGCATCTACCACTTTTCGTGTCTCAGGCTGCAATAGTTATCAAAATATCCATTGTTTTCACTTTTTTATGTAAAAGTCTATGTTTCCGAAATTTACCTTGCTGTAAAATAGGTCAAGGTCATCCTAGGGTCATCATTTGATCAATTTATGATGAGCTGGAGTCCCAAATGCTACATACCAAGTTTCGTGAAAATCGGCCTGACGGTTTAGGAGAAGATTTTTGAGTGGTTTATATCAAATATTGGTGAGGCGTCCATCTTGGTCATGTGACCCGGATTTCGCAATCAAACTTTCGTTCCCCCTACCCATGGATGCTCCACAAAAATATTTCACTTTTGGCCAAGCGGTTTCAGAGAAGAAGATATTTGAAATTGTGGACGACGGACGGACGACGGACGGACGGACGCCAGACTGATTGGTATACTATACCTCCGGCTCAGGTGAGCTAAAAACAAAACCAGCCAACAGCATGTTGTTGCATCAAAGTTAATAAATGGTCCATTGGCCATGCAGGTAATTATGTATTTAAATGGTTTGCCATGGCAACCAATACTAAATAATCCAATCATGACACAATACACAATGTACTTCATATGATGCTTTTTTTGGCCTTTTGTTCCCAAACATCAGAGAGTCTGACATAAAAAATAAATTGAACATTTGCATTTTGTTTGCGAAAATGTAAATTAAGGGTTTCATAACTCAACCCCTCCATCCAGATTCCAATGTTCTAGATACAGCTGGGCCACATGCTCCGACTGTGTTCAATGGAAAAACACATAAGTCCAATGTATGCTTACTTTGGTAAATTTTGTGTTTTAACATCTGTATGCAATACTTACTCAGAATTTCCATGACAACATGGTTGCTGTTATTTCCATATGTAGTTTTCCCAACAGTCCTCACCATTGTATTTTCTACTATACAGTTATACTGTCCAAAGTCCGTTGTATCAATATTGCTGAAGGAGATCATATTATTGTCGGATGTCTTGATTCCGGACCAGCGATATGTAGGAGTTGGGACAGCGCTAGATCCTGAACAAATCAGTTTAAAATTTGTTCCTTTGATGACTTTAAATTGTTCACCTGACAGCTGTGTGGTTGATCCAGTTGATTGATATGAAATTATAGGAACTGTTGGCCCACCTGTAAGATGAAATAGTTAAATGCTTGTGATTATTATAATATTGTTATATAAACTGATCAAAGTAAGTTTAATTGCATGTCAGTAGCTTTAATGCATAGTTTAAAATACGGTTTTATCAATTTCAACAAAATAAAGATCAGTTGAAATATACAGATAAGCTCCAGCATTAGACAATGGTTTACTTAGCAGTGAAATCAATGTATCTCAAAGATGACTAAACGTGATATTTTCAATATTGATATTTTCACTAGTGGTTGATACCAGCCAATATTATAACTGTATAGATAAAATTACTTCTGACGCTTTCATTCACTTGACTTCATATGATGTGCTGTTACTTGAAAAATGTAAATGCCTGTAATTATCTATGAATGAAAACATAAAGAGTGGATATTAATTTTCTTAGAAAGAATGTAAGGAACAATTTGGTACAATTTTTGTGTGTCTGCCTGTATAAAGATTTATATATTTACTTTTTGCATTTTCACCGCCCATCTCTTCAATGGAAAAAAGGTTCATGGATTGTATATAATATAGAGAAAACTACTTTTATTTCGGTAAATACCAAATATATTTCATTTTGTGTGTTGAAAACATCGTAATTTTCACTTGTGCTGCACACTCGTGAAAATCCTTATGTTTTCAACACATTCGACGAAATATATTTGATATTCACTCAAAAAGTAAATATCCTCTCTCAGATGTAAATATACACATTTACCTTTAAAATAAACATTGTTTTGTTGTGTTTAAATGTGCTTTATTTTTCAAGTGACAACGTGTATTTGTCCTTTTTTACTGCAGGAATGATAATGAACAAATCTCTAACCCTAACCCTAACCCTAACACTAACCTCACCACGAGGACCGAAGAACTAACTAAATGTTATGAACCACTGCAGAAGCTGAGGGTGAGGTTAGGTACCTGTAAAAAGGTACAAGTAGGCAAAGATCAGGAAAAGGCGCAATCAGAAAGAGATTCCCACTCCAAAAACCGAGGTGGGGAAAAAACAAACTAACAACCAGGCACTCATACCATGAAACATATCGTAAGCCGAATGAGCAGCTATTTTCCCAATAGGTGGCCACTCAGTTACCTTAACTTAACTAAAAATATGAAAACATACATAAGGCGCCAACAGAACAAAAAAAATTTAAACACCAAGACATAAAACAAAAAGAACCACCACAGAAGTATCGACTTGGAACGATCAGTAACACAAAGTTACTGGCGGGCTTAAACCGGTTTAAGCCCGCCAGTAACTTTGTGTTACTGATCGTTCCAAGGCGATACTTCTGTGGTGGTTCCTTTTTGTTTTATGTCTTGGTGTTTTGTGCTGTTGGCGCCTTATGTATATTTTCATATTTTTAGCTAAGTTAAGGTAACTGATTGGCCACCTATTGGGAAAATAGCTGCTCATTCGGCTTACGATATATTTCATGGTATAAGTACCTGATTGTTAGTTTGTTTTTTCCCACCTCGGTTTTTGGAGTGGGAATCTTTTTCTGATTGCGCCTTTTCCTGATCTTTGCCTACTTGTACCTCTTTGTACTGTGATGTTATTTAACAGAATAAGTGCAATCATTTAGTATTTCTTATCCCATCAATTAACGTACTCATTACAATAATCAGAAGTGTTGCACTTGAAGACTTTGTTTCACGCTGTCCGACTGTAGGTATCATTGTGTTAGTTGCGGTACAGCTCCTTGATGTATCTGCCTGTATACTGTTGATTGTAAGTATATCGCTATTAGATGATTGGAGTGACCACTTGTAGATGTTTGGGCTAGGGTCAGCAGTTGCTTCACATGTTACTTGAAAACCGTCACCTTTGACTACTAGTAAATCACCAGAGATCAACTGAGTCCCTACTTTAAATGTCGGAGTATTTGGCGGAACTACAAAATAGCAGAGCAAGCTAATTTAAATCAAAATAATATAATCTTTGCTCAACATGATTTATTTCATATCATTAGTTTCTAGTAAAGGGGAAAATAAGATGATTCCAAATCATTCTTTAAAAGGCCATAATCACAAGAGCAAATAATACACACTCTAAAATACAGACTCTTATCAGGCTTGGTGTCAATTATTTTAAAAAGTAATTAATTGAATTACAGTGACATTTGTTCAATTACATTACAATTACTAGGCATTTTAGTAAAGTAATTCATTACATACAATTACGTAGCCTAATGTAATTCATTACATACAATTATTGCATCAAGTGTTGAGACGCATGAAACTTTAAGTCGAAAAATATTCATAAATGGAAATAAAACACCTGTAGTGATAACGACTGAGAATTGTCTGACAGGAACCTTTTGTACTGCGTGTCCTTTTTTTTTTTTGCCCCCACTGAACAGGGATGTTTGAATCCACTTGTGTATACAGATTTGACCATCAAATAATATGGTTATAAGTTTAACATATGTATCCCTTCAAAGGTCAAAAGATTATTTGCAAATATAATAACTCTTCATATTGTCGGTTAATAACTAGGAAGCAGAGAATCTGTTCTCGCATTACTGAAAAATTGTTGACTCTCAAGCTAAAGAACATAATAAATAATTTTATAAAGGTTTTCGGAAGATTTCATAGGTTTCCCGCCCAAAGTTTGAGTGTTTCTGGCAGCTTCTGTGTGATTTGTATAGAAAATATGTTGCATTCCCCGTAAAATTCAACATTTGACCAATGCAACAACATGGCGGAAACCTCTTGATGTTATATACATGCAGCATAAATCTGTGTCAAAGGGGGAGGGGGTCAGATTTTTTCAAAAAATATTTTTTAAGAAAACATATTTTTTTTTCCAAAAGATTTTCAAGGAAATGCTACAATATGCCTATTGCAACCCAAAATTTTGGGTAGAAACTATCTATCCACGAACAACAGGTACAACATCTTTATTAGATTTATAACTGTAAACAGCACTGTCCATCACTTATGCAAAAACCTGTACCTTAAATATACTATGCAAAATAAAAAGAGCAAATGTTACTTTGAACAGCGACTCGATATGTTTTGTAGACTTAAGGGAAGTTCTTCTGACAATGGCTTGCATGCATTAAATAATGGTAGAAACAGTCTTTATGTGATGCTGAAGTAAAATTTGATTTGAAGCCCACGAAGGCATATCTCAAATAAAACATAAACCATCAAATATTGATATACATATTTTGCACAATATATGTATATGCATCATAAGTGTACACCTTGTGTATACCTATCAAAATAGGACAGTCAGTCTGTTCATTCAGGTAGAACATACATATACAGTATATTTCCATAGCCCTGGTGAATTACAAATAATGGACCTGAGCCCATTTTTCAGTTTTGGGGCTTTTTGACAGCCTTCCCCCCCTTGCCCAAACATGACATTTGGATATACTATGTCATTTATAAAAGTACAGTTGTGTTCAAAATATTTTGGTTGGGCAAGGGGGGGAACATGGTCTTATAAAAGGTTTTCTTTTTCCTATATGACGCTATATTAAATTAAAAGATTTTATCCAATTTTTAAAGAAGCCACTGCTTGAGTTGCACAAAACATTACATGCCTAAAAACAATAGAAATTAATTTTTCGACTGCAATAAACGTCATTTCAGTGCCTGGAACGTGAGATTTTGAAAACATTCTTGGGCATTTCACTTAAGAAATCTTCCGAAAACCTTCTACCTAGATAAGTATGCTGACTGTGACTCTGGCTTATTGAAAAAAGAAGAGGAAATGATCACAGTTGGTTTCTTATGAATAGCAAATCAAGAAAAACACACAAAACTTGCCATGTGTTAATATCTACATGTGCAGTCCTACAACTGCAAAATGTCAGTTGAGCAATAAATTAAACAAGTGCTAACAAGGGCTATACTGTCTACCTGTGCACATACTTAAATCGCAGAAACATGATAAAGAAGTTTTAACCAAAAATTTCAATCAGTTTCCTATTCCTATTTTTAAAACATGATACATGTGTTTATGTTCACTCCATCTTTCATCAATTAGAAATAAAAATTTACAGTGAAAAGAAGCAGTTTAATTTTGTGACCAGTTAAATAATGGATCTGTCAGTGAGATGTGAAAAACTAACAACAAGGAATCCTGTAGGAAATATACAAATCAAGGACAAAAAAAGAAAAGATAATGATTGTTTGAGTTTTCACACTTATTTTGATCAATCATTGTTTAATGTCACATTGTGTGTATAAGAGATGATAAATAGCTCTAAGGTCATCAGTTTTAAGGAAGAATTAAACATGTGCCCAAGACTTTTTATCAGTAGATGAAGAAACACGTTTAATTATAGATGAAGAGACGAAATTTGTCCTCTGTTGTAACATAACTTATCTCAATGGGAAAATAATTAATTGACCATGTACTTCAATGATACATGCAAAGAAACAAGATTCAACAGGATAATCTGCAGTACACTCTTACAAAAATAATCTCTAAATATAAAATGTATATGTAAGAGATGTTTTCTTTAAAGTAATTCAAAGTTAATTAAAAATTATTGTTAATTACACCCCTTTTTGACACTGTAATTCATTACATTTCAATTATTATAATTAAAGCAAAGACTCATGGTTAAAAGTTCCAAAAAATCTCAATACTGAAAAGCCATTTTTCCAATACTGAAAACTAGGGTTTTCCTATACCAATACATTGGGGAAAAATTATTCCCAATACTGAATTCAGAATTAATTCTGAAAATTTTCACCCATGAAGACTGAATTACAATTATTTTCAATTATTTTGGAAAAAATAATTAAATTGCAATTAATTACAATTACAATTTTAATTACTCCAACCCTGACTCTTATACATGTATCAAGTTTACTTGGTATAAGTACCTAAATGTCATTTTGGCTTTTTCCCAACCCATCCTTGAGATGTGTTCTTTTAGTGGTACATAAAGGCTGCAGCTTGGCAAAAGCAAGTCATGTTTAATTAACAATCACAATCACAAGAAACACATTATGTCAACTTCCATAGTACATTTAAGCTAAGACTGGCACTAGCTGATTTTGTCTGTCGTGTTCCTTGAGATGTGTTCACTTAGTGGTACATAAAGGCTGCAGCTTTGTAAAAGCAAATTATGTTTAATTAACAAACACAATCACAAGAAATACATTATGTCAACTTACATAGTACATTAAAGCTAAGACTGGAACTAACTGATTTTGTCTGTCGTGTTCCTTGAGATGGCACCATAGTATTTTCTACTGTACATGTGTATGATTTCTCGTTTGACAAGTTAACATTGGGAAAACGTAGATATTGACCGCTGTCATCATTGTTCCATTGGTAGGATGAACCTGGGTTGCTAGATGTCTGGCATTTAACAACAATATTTTTGCCTTGTATGATTTTAACAGTTCCATTCACAGTTGTACCACTGATGGAGAACACTGGGTTAGATGGAGGATCTAAACACACATGAAAATAACATGACGTTTGTTTATACAACAGCTACCAACCTTTACTGATATGATGATAGAGACTACTCAATTCTATAATTGAGTGCGGATCTGACAAAAAGGGTCTTCGTGTGCCATTAAACTTTAACCAGAGGACCAATTGTATATGATGATATAGGTTTGTATATACAACGGCTACCAACAGTTACTGATATGAACCAAAAATCTTGATGATAGAAATTGGTCAATTCTATAACTGAGCGCGGATCTGACAAAAAGGGTCTTCGCCAATTCAAGTACACTTATGTCATTAAGATTTAACCAGAGGACCAATGGTCCTGTTAACTCTCACCTGATCTGTTCAGCTTTACTTGCATATTTATAAGAACAAAAAGTCAACTGGTTGGTTTGAAGGTTTGATAAGGTGGTTATCATGATTTATTCGTTTTTCCTTGATGATTCATTGACCTAGTTGAGATTCACCACGAGGACCGAACAACTAACTAAATGTTGTGAACCACTGCAGAAGATGAGGGCGAGGTTAGGCGCCTGTTAAACCGGTTTAAGCCCCCCCCCCAGTAATTTTATATTACTGATCGTTCCAAGGCGATACTTCTGTTGTGGTTCTAATTGTTTTGTGTTTTGGAGTCCAGTTTTTGTGCTGTTTGGGCCTTTTGGCGTTTTCATATTTTTAGTTCAGTTTGGGTAACTGAGTGGCCGCCTATTGGGGAATATCTGCTCACTCGGCTTACGACATGTTTTCATGGTATAAGTACTTAAGTGTCATTTTAGTTTTTTCCCACCCCTCGGTTTATGGATTGTGTCATTTCCTGATCATTGCCTATTTGTACTTTTTTTCTTATAGTAGTAATTCTATTGAGACTTTTGACCCCGGGGCGTGCCCAAATTTGACCCCAGGGACATCGCTGGCACAATTTATTTAGAGGACCATTAGCCATTGCCAAATACAAAATATCAAAGCTGGATGTTTTATGGTTTCAGAGAAGAAGATTTTTTTTTTATTTCTTTTCCATTAAAACGTATATGTTGCCATGCCATTAGGCAGAGTTCAAGTTTGATCGGTCCAAAAACAATATTGCAACCTCCCAACTACCCGTGTAGCTGTTTGTGTAATTTATTAAGATTTGCCTACAGGCTTTGGAGATATTGAATTTTGAAAGGTTTCCTATTGTAAGTCCATGGAGACTATCGACCCGCGTGGCATGTGCAAATTTGACCCCAAGGGCATGACTAGCACAATTTATAATGGGGTATTCCAAACATTGCATCATACAAAAGAAAGAAGCTCTGGGCCTTGTGGTTTCAGAGAAGAAGATTTTTTTCCACTATAAGTCTATGCAGACTATCGACCCCCGGGGACAGCAAATTTGATCCAAGGGGGCATGGATGGCACAATTTATGTAGAGGACCATAAGCCATTGCCACATACCAAAGCTGTGTGCCTAATGGTTTCAGGGAAGATTTTTATTATTTTTTTTATGAAAAGTTCCAGTCTGATTTGCCAAAATACAATATGCAAATTTCCTACTGCCAAATGATGCTGTGTGTGTAATTTGATCAAGATCCATCTACTGGCTTTGGAGATATTGAATTTTGAATGGTTTCCTATTGTTAGTCAATGGAGACTATCGACCCCCGGTATGTGACCCCAGGGGCAAGACTGGCACAATTTATAAAAAAGACTAACAATCATTGCTACATGCAAAAATATAGAAGCTCTGGGCTTTGTGATTTCAGAGAAGAAGATTCTTTTAGTTTTAAGTGTTTCCCATTGTAAGTCTATGGAGACTATCAGCCACCGGGGCGTGACCAAATTTGACCCCAGGGGCATAGTTGGCACAATTTATGCAGAGGACCATTAGTCATTGCCACATACCAAATTTCAAAACTGGGGGCCTTGTGGTTTCAGAGAATAAGATTTTTGATTTTTTTGTTTTTCAGTTAAATATATATGTTGCCATGGCAACCACAGTTCCAGTCTGATCTTTCCAAAAAGAACATACAACATTTTCTATTGCCCCGAGATGCTGTGTGTGTAATTAGATCAGGATCCCCCACCTGACTTTGGAGATATTGATGTTTGAATGTTTCCTCATAGTAAGTCTATGGAGACTATCGACCTCATGGATGTGGCCATATTTGCCCCAGGGCAGTGATTGGCACAATTTATAATGGAGACTACAAAACATTTGTACATACAAAATATAGAAGCTCTGTGAATTGTTGTTTCAGAGAAGAAGATTTTTTTTAGTTTTTCCCATTGTGAACCTACCCGTTGCCGAGGAAACCTAATGAGGTCAATTCCCAATCTAATGATGGTTCATGTTAAATTTGATCAAGATCAGCCCACTAGCTTCAGAAATATTCTTCTTTGAAATTGTGGACGGACGGACTGATTGATGGGCTGACGCGGGACGGACCACGTCGGACGCCGGATATCTGCCTATCCTATAGGCTCACGTGAACTAAACAAGTAGCCCAAGGGCAACGATCGCTCACCTGAGAGTCAACAAGTACAGTCACTGGACAAAGTTTTTTCTTTTTTTTATTTTTTTTTTTTTATTTTTTTATTTTTTTTTAAGATCTGATCAAAATTGAAAATGCTGGAGTGGCCACGAGGCCACAACACTAAAAATTTATTTTTCAAACATTCAAGGGCAGCTAACTCCGCAGTCAGATGTCGGATCTGAACGAATTTCGAACTCATCCGAGATATTGTAGTTATTTTTGTTACCTGCAAGAATGAAGAAGATCCACTGAAAAAAAAGTTGCTAGAGTGGCAACAACACAAAATATTGATTTTTCGAACACTCATATGCAGATACCTCCGCAGTCAGAGGTCGGATCTGGTCGAAATTCGAACTCATTCGAGATATTGTAGATATCCTTGTTACCTGCAAGAATGAAGAAGATCCACTGAAAAACAAAGATGTTAGAGTGGCCACAACACAAAATATTGATTTTTTCAAACACTCAAGGGCACATAACTCCGCAGTCAGAGGTCGGATCTGGTCGAAATTCGAACTCATTCGAGATCTTATGGATGTCCTTGTTACTTCCAAGAATAAAGAAGATCCGAATTAAAACAAGTAGCCCAAGGGCAACGATCGCTCACCTGAGAGTCAACAAGTACACTGTACAGTCACTGGACAAAGTGTTGTTTTTTTTTTTTTTTTTTTTTTTTTTTTTTTGTTTTTATTTTTTTTGTTTGTTTGTTTTTTACCATATTCGGGTATAACGGCCATCTTGGTCATGTATCAGGCCTATGTCTGCAATAGAATTCATAGGATTATTGATCCTGTAAACACTTATCCTTGTTACTACCAAGAATGATGAAGATCTGATCAAAATTGAAGACGCTAGAGTGGCCACAAAACTAAAAATTGATTTTTCAAACATTCAAGGGCAGCTGACTCCGCAGTCCAGGGTCGAATCTGGCTCAAATTCGATGTTATGGTTATCCTAGTAACTTCCAAGAATGAAGAAGATCCGATCAAAATTGAAGGCGCTAGAGTGGCCACAATACAAAATATTGGTTTTTCAAACACTAAAGGGCAGCTAACTCCGCAGTATGAGGTCGGATCTGGCCGAAATTCCAATTCGTCCGAGATATTGTAGTTATCTTTGTTACCTACAAGAATGAAGAAGATCCACTGAAAAACAAAGATGCTAGAGTGGCCACAACACAAAATATTGATTTTTCAAACACTCAAGGACAGATAACTCCGCAGTAATAGGTCGGATCTGGTCGAAATTCGAACTCATCCGAGATGTTATAGATGTCCTTGTTACTTCCGAAAATAAAGAAGAACCAAATAAAAATGAAGGCGCTAGCGTGGCCACAACACTAAATATTGATTTTTCAAACACTCAAGGGCAGATAACTCCGAGGTCAGAGGTCAGATCTGGTCGATATTCGAACTCATCTGAGATGTTACGGATGTCCTTGTTACTTGCAAGAATAAAGAAGATCCGAATAAAAATGAAGGCGCTAGAGTAGCCACAACACTAAATATTGATTTTTCACACAGTCAAGGCCAGATAAATCTGCTGTCAAGGGTCGGATCTGGCTGAAATTTGAACTCGTCCGAGATGTTATGGCTATCCTTGTTACTTCCAAGTATGAAGAAGATCCGATCAAAATTGAAGGCGCTAGAGTGGCCACAACACAAAATATTGATTTTTCAAACACTCATGTGCAGATAACTCCGCAGTCAGAGGTCGGATCTGGTCAAACTTTAAACTCATCCGATATGTTATGGATGTTCTTGTTACTTCTAAGAATAGAGAATATCCTAATAAAAATGAAGGCGCTAGAGTGGCCACAACACTTAATATTGACTTTTCAAACACTCAAGGGCAGATAACTCTGCAGTCAAGGGTCAAATCTGTCTGAAATTCGAACTCATCCGAGATGTTATGGCTATCCTTGTTACTTCCAAGTATGAAGAAGTTCCGATCAAAATTGAAGGTGCTAGATTGGCCACAACACAAAATAATGATTTTTCAAACACTAAAGGGCAGCTAACTCCACAGTCAGAGGTCGGATGTAGCTGAAATACGAACCCATCCGAGATATTACAGTTGTCCTTGTTACCTGAAAGAATGAAGAAAATCCACTGAAAAACAAAGATGCTATAGTGGCCACAACACAAAATATTGATTTTTCAAACACTCAAGGGCAGATAACTCCGCGGTCAGAGGTCAGATCTGGTCGAAATTCGAACTCATCTGAGATGTTACGGATGTCCTTGTTACTTGCAAGAATAAAGAAGATCCGAATAAAAATGAAGGCGCTAGAGTGGCCACAACACTAAATATTGATTTTTCACACAGTCAAGGGCAGATAAATCTGCAGTCAAGGGTTGGATCTAGCTGAAATTCGAACTCATCCGAGATGTTATGGCTATCCTTGTTACTTCCAAGTATGAAGAAGATCCGATCAAAATTAAAGGCGCTAGAGTGGCCACAACACAAAATATTGATTTTTTTCAAACACTCATGTGCAGATAACTCCGCAGTCAGAGGTCGGATCTGGTCAAACTTTAAACTCATCCGAGATGTTATGGATGTTCTTGTTACTTCTAAGAATAGAGAATATCCGAATAAAAATGAAGGCGCTAGAGTGGCCACAACACTAAATACTGACTTTTCAAACACTCAAGGGCAGATAACTCTGCAGTCAAGGGTCAAATCTGTCTGAAATTCAAACTCATCCGATATGTTATGGCTATCCTTGTTACTTCCAAGTATGAAGAAGTTCCGATCAAAATTGAAGGTGCTAGATTGGCCACACCAAAATAATGATTTTTTAAACACTAAAGGGCAGCTAACTCCACAGTCAGAGGTCGGATCTAGCTGAAATACGATCCCATCCGAGATATTACAGTTGTCCTTGTTACCTGAAAGAATGAAGAAGATCCACTGAAAAACAAAGATGCTATAGTGGCCACAACACAAAATATTGATTTTTCAAACTCTCAAGGGCAGATAACTCCGCGGTCAGAGGTCAGATCTGGTCCAAATTCGAACTCATCTGAGATGTTACGGATGTTCTTGCTACTTGCAAGAATAAAGAAGATCCGAATAAAAATGAAGGCGCTAGAGTGGCCACAACACTAAATATTGATTTTTCACACAGTCAAGGGCAGATAAATCTGCAGTCAAGGGTCGGATCTAGCTGAAATTCGAACTCGTCCGAGATGTTATGGCTATCCTTGTTACTTCCAAGTATGAAGAAGATCCGATCAAAATTGAAGGCGCTAGATTGGCCACAACACAAAATATTGATTTTTTTTCAAACACTCATGTGCAGATAACTCCGCAGTCAGAGGTCGGATCTGGTCAAACTTTAAACTCATCCGAGATGTTTTGGATGTACTTGTTACTTCTAAGAATAGAGAATATCCGAATAAAAATGAAGGCGCTAGAGTGGCCACAACACTAAATATTGACTTTTCACACAGTCAAGGGCAGATAACTCTGCAGTCAAGGGTCAAATCTGTCTGAAATTCGAACTCGTCCGAGATGTTATAGCTATCCTTGTTACTTCCAAGTATGAAGAAGTTCCGATCAAAATTGAAGGTGCTAGATTGGTCACAACACAAAATAATGATTTTTCAAACACTAAAGGGCAGCTAACTCCACAGTCAGAGGTCGGATCTAGCTGAAATACGAACCCAAGATATTACAGTTGTCCTTGTTACCTGAAAGAATGAAGAAGATCCACTGAAAAATAATGGCGCTAGAGTGGCCACAACATTTTTCCCATTATAAGTCTGTGGGGATTTTCCCAGACGCTCAAGGGCAGCTAACTCCGCAATCTGAGGTCGAACCTAGCCGAAATTCGAACTCATCCGAGATGTTATGGTTGTTCTTGTTATTCCCAAAAATGAGGAAGATCCAATCAAAAATGAAGTTGCTAGAGTGGCCACAACATTTTCCCCATTATAACTCAATGGTAGCTATCTGTTGCCATGGAAACCAGAGTTCTGATCCGACCTAGACCAAAACCTAATGCAACCTTTCAACCTCCTCAGTGATACTTCAGATAAAATTTGATTGCGATTGGCCTTGTTGTCTTAGAGATATTCAAGATTGAAAGCACCCACGGACGCCGGCTCGCCTACCATACTTTAAGCTCACCTTGTGAGCCTTCGGCTCAGGTGAGCTAAAAACCCATCAAAATATGAAATATTTGGCATGCACTTATATTTATGTAAACTGCTTAAATATTGTATCACAATCCAAGACACATAAATTTCTTATGAAACAAAGTTATTTGTATCAGGCTTGTTGCCATGGCAACAGTTGCGCCCAAAAGACTACCTTCATTTTGCATACCAGGTACGCCCTATATTTTTTTTTTCAAATGGTTAGTAATTGTGTGCCTATTGCATAGTCTGTATTTTGGTGTAGATGTTGAACTTCTGGAAACACAAATAATTTCAAAGAGTTTAGACCTAGATTGTTTTTATTGCAGTGTTATAAAGATGTTAACTCATCAACATGAAAACGTCATCAAAAATTATGTCAAACTTAAATTGCAGCAACTACACATCTTTAAGTGCTCATATCGCTGCTATTTGCGATGATAATCTCTCCGGAAATACTCAGGTAAACGTATTCTTTTACGTATAATAAATATCTTAATTTTAAATTTTCGGCCGTAAGACCCATTATCCCAGATCTTGGCCCAATTAGAATTCAATATAGATAATAAAATATAAAGGTTTGATCCTTTGGAAGCAGTAAAAACATTCAAAGGGAGATATTATGGACTATATTGCACAATTTCGGGTAATGAACCCTCATCACTAGCCCTTTTAAACCGGCAACGAACGCCAGACTATTGTGCTCCAATTTCAAGAATTTACACGAGGAGTCTAAATCAAAGACATATTCCTAAATTGGGTCAAGTATGTTTAAACATTGCTTAGAAGTATGTTTCTAAACGTGAGTGTTTTGAACGCTCTGAATATCTTTACTGATCTCAAAGGACCGAAATAAAAATATAATCTGCATTATGGATGATGTGCGGGGAGACTTTCTACGGCCGCCACACGGCACAACACCAGCTGCAATAATAGCAAATAAAATATAAAGGTTTGATCCTTTGGAAGCAGTAAAACATTCAAAGGGAGATATTATGGACTATATTGCACAATTTCGGGTAATGAACCCTCATCAGTAGCCCTTTTAAACCGGCAACGAACGCCAGACTATTGTGCTCCAATTTCGAGAATTTACACGAGGAGTCTAAATCAAAGACATATTCCTAAATTGGGTCAAATATGTTTAAACATTGCTTAGAAGTATGTTTCTAAACGTGAGTGTTTTGAACGCTCTGAATATCTTTACTGATCTCAAAGGACCGAAATAAAAATATAATCTGCACTATGGATTATGTACGGGGAGACTTTTTACGGCCGCCACACGGCACAACACCAGCTGCAGTAATAGCAAATAAAATCTAAAGGTTTGATCCTTTGGAAGCAGTAAAAACATTCATAGGGAGATATTATGGACTATATTGCACAATTTCGGGTAATGAACCCTCATCTTTGTCTCTACTGTAATTAGTTTGACTCACTAAATTAATGTTACAGCTACTATAGTAATAGATTTATTATCAAGTCAGCTGAAGTAAACCTGTTGATATTGTCCTCTGATAAATGGAAAAGCATCAATTGAGCATAAATTACATCATTAAATCATAACATATTTTTTATGTTGTTACATGTTCCTCTCGCTTCAACATGGCTATTAACCTAATAACACACAAAACATTAAACATTTTTTTCAATACTCACAAAGAACATCGACAGTGAGAGAAGACACTTGCTGTCTGGACACTTTCTGATTCGACACACATTGACACGTAGCTGATCCAGTGTTGGTAGCTGTCCATGTCACACGTTTCTTAACCTCAGATTGAGCACCTGACACATTCGTAACTGTTCCAAAGAAGCATGTCCAGGTTAATGTAGGTGATGGATATCCTCCAGTAACTGTACACACCAAACTCTGTTGCTCTGATATTATCGCTTTATATGTATCACCATTGGAAAACCCATCTATCACAGGTGGACCATTTGTACCATCTGAAAAACAAATGACATATGTAACTACATGTATTAGATATCTCTACAGGATGTTAGGAAAGTTCGAAGACAATACAATATTCGGCTTACGATATGTTTCATGGTATAAGTACCTGATTGTTAGTTTGGTTTTTTCCCACCTCGGTTTTTGGAGTGGGAATCTTTTTCTGATTGCCCCTTTTCCTGATCTTTGCCTACTTGTACCTTCTTAACAACTTCAGGATAAATTGAGCCGCGTCGCGAAAACAAAGATGCAGATCAGCTGTGCAGTAACTGCACAGCTATTAGCACCTTTGTTTTCGCTACTCGGATAGTACAATTCCTCCTTTATTTAAATCCAAAATTTCTAGCCTGCTGTGACTGTACTGGCCGATTTGTGTCATAGCCATGGTGGCCATCTTGTTGGAAAGGTCCTCAGACCTTTCAACTGTGTTCAGGTTAAATGCAGTACATTTTGAGCTGGCTCTCTACTTTTTACATCTCAATTGGCTATCGCTGACAGTGAAATATATCGATAGAAGATAAACCAGTCTTAAAAATAATAATAATTATAATAATACCATGTTCGTTAGCAGGCCATTGAAAGTTAGCAGAGAGCTAACCATCATGAAGACATGCCTAAGCAATGAACAGCAATTTTTCAACTGTAAAATATAATAATTATAGGATAGGAAAAAACGCTGACATTTTTTCTTTTTTGTGCTCGAAACATATATTGTGGGTACAACTTAAAACCAATTGTATTAAAAACCGATCTTAACTTAACATGTGTGGATGTATATCTTGTTTTAATCAGGTTAACGTTGTGACCGTCTCGCCACGAGGCGAGTGTGCGAGGTGGTTTTATCGAGTACCAACAATCTATATGTTTTAGAGTTAAAATAAGAAAAAAAACATGTGTACCCCTGTACACCCAAGTTTTACAACATAAAAGTGGTGTTTCAGGGGGTATGCATTTCCCGGACATGTTATCCTGATGAATTATCTATTTTTAGGACTCTGTCGCCACCCAAAACCCAAATGGGAAATAGCTAAATAGAAAGTTTAGGGACTAGGGACTGTCACAGATAAATAGACAAAATACAATGGGAACACTATATGGTAACCCGAGCGATCGGCAATTTCGCAAATGGTTGCAACTGAGCTACCTAAACCGAAGAAAATAGAATATGCAAGTGCTTTATCAATTGATATTATAACAAGAAGCCTAAGGGCAACGATTGCTCACTTGAGAGCCAACAAGTACAGTCACTGAACAAAATGTTTTTTTTTTTTTTTTTTTTTTTTTTTTTTTAAAGATCTGATCAAAACTGAAGATGCTGGAGTGGCCACAACACTAAAAGTTGATTTTTAAAGCATTCAAGGGCAGCTAACTCCGCAGTCCAGGGTCGAATCTGGCTCAAATTCAAATTCATCCAAGATATTATGGTTATCGTTGTTTCTTCCAAGAATGAAAAAGATCTGATCAAAATTGAAGGCGCTAGAGTGGCCACAGTACAAAATTTTGATTTTTTTAAACACTAAAGGGCAGCTAACTCCGCAGTCAGAGGTCGGATCTGATCGAAATTCGAACTCATCCGAGATATTGTAGTTATCCTTGTTACCTGCAAGAATGAAGAAGATTCACCGAAAAACAAAGATGCTAGAGTGGCCACAACACAAAATATTGATTTTTCAAACACTCAAGGGCAGATAACTCTGCAGTCAGTGGTCGGATCTGGTCGAAATTCGAACTCATCCGCGATATTACGGATGCCTTTGTTACTTCCATGAATAAAGAATATCCAAAAAATGAAGGCGCTAGAGTGGCCACAACACTAAATATTGATACTTCACACAGTCAAGGGCAGATTAGTCTGCTGTCAAAGGTCGGATCTGGCTGAAATTCAAACTCATCCGAGATGTTATGACTATTCTTCTTACTTCCAAGTATGAAGAAGATCCGATCAAAATTGAAGGCGCTAGAGTGGCCACAACACAAAATATTTATTTTTCAAACACTAAAGGGCAGAAAACTCCGCAGTCAGAGGTCGGATCTGGTCGAAATTCGAACTCATCCGAGATATTATAAATGTAATTGTTAATTCCAAGAATAAAGAAGATCCGAATAAAAATGAAGGCGCTAAAGTGGACATTACATATTGATTTTTCACACTGTCAAGGGCAGATAACTCTGCAGTCAAGGGTCGGATCTGGCTGAAATTCGAACTCATTCGAGATGTCATGACTATCCTTGTTACTTTTAAGTATGAAGAAGTTCCGATCAAAATTGAAGGCGCTAGAGTGGCCACAACACAAAATTATGATTTTTCAAACAATCAAGCGCAGATAACTCCGCAGTCAGAGGTCGGATCTGGTCGAAATTCGAACTCATCCGAGATGTTATAAATGTTCTTGTTACTTCTAAAAATAAAGAAGATCCGAATAAAAATGAAGGCGCTAGAGTGGCAATATAATAAATACTGATTTTTCACACAGTCAAGGGCAGATAACTCTGCAGTCAAAGGTCGGATCTGGCTGAAATTCGAACTCATTCGAGATGTGATGGTTATTCTTGTTACTTCCAAGTATGAAGAAGATCCGATTTAAATTGATGGCGCTAGAGTGGTCACAACACAAAATAATGATTTTTCAAACACTTATGGGCAGCTAACTCCACAGCCATAGGTCGGATCTAGCTGAAATTCGAACCCATCCGAGATATTATAGTTGTCATTGTTTCCCGCAAGAATGAAGAAGATCTACTGAAAAATAATGGCGCTAGAGTGGCCACAACATTTTCCCATTATAAGTCTATGGGGATTTTTGCTCCAGGCAGCTAACTCCGCAATCTGAGGTCGAACCTAGCCGAAATTCGAACTCATCCTAGATGATATGGTTGTCCTTGTTACCTGCAAGAATGAAGAAGATCCAATCAAAAATGAAGTTGCTAGAATTGCCACAACATTTTCCCCATTATAACACAATGGAAGCTATCTGTTGCACTGGAAACCAGAGTTCTGATCCGACCTAGCCCAAAACCTAATGCAACCTTTCCCCTCCTCAGTGATGCTTCAGATAAAATTTGATTGCGATTGGCCTTGTTGTCTTAGAGATATTTAAGTTTGAAAATGTGAACGGACGCACGGACGGACGGACGGACGGACGGACGGACATACTATAAGCTCACCTTGTGAGCTTCGGCTCAGGTGAGCTAATAAACAGCAGCAGACCTTCCTATCGGATTCTGTTTAAAGAAGCCGACTTGTAAAATTTGGCTTTGATTTGCCGAGCGGTTTTAGAGAAGAAATGGTTCGAATATTTTGGTCATATACATGTATATAGCCCCGGGACAGGGAAAGACAACCCCTGGGCCTAAAATATTATCACAAGCATAAATCTTTGGTCCATTTGCTCATTCCTAGCAAGTTTTCTACCATTAAATGACATTTTCTATTTTCCCCCATTCAAATGCATCGGCGACCTAAGTTGACCTTGCCGTCAAATATGTCAAAGTCATCCAAGGGTCATGATTTATATAAATTTTGTAGAGCTCCATTCCCAGATGCTTCATACTAAGTTTCAAAGTCGTAGGCCTTCTGGTTCTGGTGAAGAAGATTTTTCAAGGTTTTTGCTATTTATAGCCATGGCGGACATCTTGGTCATGTGACCTTGACCATTTATAAAACCTTTCATTCCCTGTTCCTTAGAATGCTCCACATAATGTTTGGCTTTGATTGGCCAAGCAGTTTCAAAAAAGAAGATGTTTGAATATTTTGGTCATAAACATGTATATAGCCACGGGGCAGGGTCAGACAACCGCCTGGGCCTACAAAATATTTTCATAAACATAAATATGTCCATTTGCTCATTCCTAGCCAGTTTTCTGCCATTTAATGACAAGCTTGTCCACATATGATTTTTCTACTCTATATACAACATTACCTCATAATCTAACAAAAGAAAAAGGTACAAGTAGGCAAAGATCAGGAAAAGGCGCAATCAGAAAAAGATTCCCACTCCAAAAACCGAGGTGGGAAAAAACCAAACTAACAATCAGGTACTTATACCATGAAACATATCGTAAGCCGAATGAGCAGCTATTTTCCCAATAGGTGGCCACTCAGTTACCTTAACTTAACTAAAAATATGAAAACATACATAAGGCGCCAACAGCACAAAAAATTTTAAACACCAAGACATAAAACAAAAAGAACCACTACAGAAGTATCGACTTGGAACGATCAGTAACACAAAGTTACTGGCGGGCTTAAAAAGGTACAAGTAGGCAAAGATCAGGAAAAGGCGCAATCAGAAAAAGATTCCCACTCCAAAAACCGAGGTGGGAAAAAAACAAACCAACAATCAGGTACTTATACCATGAAACATATCGTAAGCCGAATGAGCAGCTATTTCCCAATAGGTGGCCACTCAGTTACCTAAACTTAACTAAAAATATGGAAACATACATAAGGCGCCAACAGCACAAAAAAATTTTTATACACCAAAACATAAAACAAAAAGAACCACCACAGAAGTATCGACTTGGAACGATCAGTAACACAAAGTTACTGGCGGGCTTAAACCGGTTTTACATGGCCATAACCTCACCCTCAGCTTCTGCAGTGGTTCATAACATTTAGTTAGTTATTCGGTCCTCGTGGTGAATCTCTAACTAGTCAATGAATCATCAAGAACAAACAAATAAATCATGATGAACATCCTGATGAATCAAAAACCAGGGCTCACAGACTGAGTAAGCTGCCCGACGATGGAGATCCCTGGGCGCCGAATAACCCACTAACTCCGGAGCAAAAGAAAAACACCAGTTGGACCCCGGTGGGCCAAGCAACAGACAAGAAGCTCCGGCCCCAACCAACTAAAATGAATAGCTTTATGTCGGGGCCATCATAGAGTCTGACGCCCGACCCAC
The DNA here is from genome assembly GCA_964017185.1 of Rugalucina vietnamica. Lineage (NCBI taxonomy): Eukaryota > Metazoa > Mollusca > Bivalvia > Lucinida > Lucinidae > Rugalucina > Rugalucina vietnamica. The sequence goes on along the minus strand of OZ024880.1, from coordinate 53,312,921 downwards.
CGGCGTGCAATTAAAGAAGGCAGCATAGTTATCAACCATGATTGGGTTAAAAACTAAGCATGCAGACTGTCGCATAACATTCAAGTTATAACCTATACGTCTGTAACGTGTTATGATTTTTCTGAACTGAAAAGAAAAATCATTAATTCCTTTAAGTTTCTTAAATTTGTAAACCAAGTCACCATAAAATTCAGGTTCCGAAAGGCCCTCACTTAAAAGCGTCTTTAACCCAACATTATATTTGGAAATCAATTCATAGTGTCTACGATAAAATTTAGAAAATGTTTTTCGAAGTTTATGATACCGATAGCCCTGTTGGAGAAGTTTTGCCGTTAAACATTTATTTCGAGCGTTGAAGTCTGTAACATGATTGCAGACTCTAGCAAACCTAATAAGTTGCGAAATGTATACACCATAAGAAGCACGACGAGGAACGTCACCATCCAAAAAAGGAAAATTTACTATATCAAAATCAAAGTCATCGCGCTTATCATAAATTTTAGAAGAAACAAATCCATTTGCAACAGAAAGATGTAGATCTAAAAAGGGGGCTTCGTTATCTGAGATATTGGCTTTGTTCAACTGTAGTTCAGGTGGATAAATTTGATTGACCATACCTTCAAAATAAGGGTTGTCAATGTTCAAAAGGTCATCGAGGTACCTAGATGTGGAATTGAAAGCCTCGATAACATCAGCTTGATTATCATGGTTAAGAGAATCCATGAAATCTCTTTCGTAGCAGTATAAAAATAAATCAGCTACGAGAGGTGTGCAATTTGTACCCATCGGAATTCCAACAATTTGTCTGTATAACTTGGTCCCAAATCTAATATAAATATTATCAAGGAGATAGGACAAGGCGTCGCACACATTCTGACATGACCAAAGTGTATACCGACTTTGGTCAGAGGAAGTGAAAAAAGCCTTTCTGTCATTACATGCCAAATAAAGTGAACCATAGTTTTAATGCCCTTTTGAAGGTCCACTCTATCAAATCCAGTTTGCATGCTTAGTTTTTAACCCAATCATGGTTGATAACTATGCTGCCTTCTTTAATTGCACGCCGGTGGGTCGGGCGTCAGACTCTATGATGGCCCCGACTTAAAGCTATTCATTTTAGTTGGTTGGGGCCGGAGCTTCTTGTCTGTTGCTTGGCCCACCGGGGTCCAACTGGTGTTTTTCTTTTGCTCCGGAGTTAGTAGGTTATTCGGCGCCCAGGGATCTCCATCGTCGGGCAGCTTACTCAATCTGTGAGTCCTGGTTTTTGATTCATCAGGATGTTTATCATGATTTATTTGTTTGTTCTTGATGATTCATTGACTAGTTAGAGATTCACCACGAGGACCGAAGAACTAACTAAATGTTGTGAACCACTGCAGAAGCTGAGGGTGAGGTTAGGTACCTGTAAAACCATGATAATCAAGCTGATGTTATCGAGGCTTTTAATTCCACATCTAGGTACCTCGATTCTCCAACAGGGCTATCGGTATCATAAACTTCGATAAACCTTGTACCTTTTTTCTGATGAGAATTTGTCAAGATATGGACTTCTAGAAAACTTTAACGCAAGTGTGACGCGCACGGGAACGTCAACGGGAACGTGGACGACCGCTGTGACTGCAATAGCTGTATGCACTTCGTGTAGTCGAGCTAAAATAGAACAACAATATGAAAAGGGTACAAGTAGGCAAAGATCAGGAAAAGGCGCAATCAGAAAAAGATTCCCACTCCAAAAACCGAGGTGGGAAAAAAACAAACTAACAATCACACACATGAAACCGCACATGAAGCGGCACTTGATTAGATCGAAAAGACGATGCATCAAGTTGTTTGTCAAATCCCATCTCTATTAACCTTTTACAGATAATTAACTTAAATAGAGGACATGAAGAAACATATAAAACGGAAGACCATGGTTTGTCAAGCGAGGTAATGCCTTCTTTCTTACACGACCAATGGTCACCATCCGTACACATGCAGAATACGACAGATTCCATAAATAATAAACATGCATCACATGACAGAACAAATGAAATTGTCGGCAACTGGTCAACCCGCAATACAAATGGCGATCACTGTGTCGATCTTCAAAAGTTAGAAGCACATGTACATGTATTCACTATGAATCACGTAGACCTAGACAGACAAGGTTCTTCAAATCAAGGCTCTTCAAATACACTCGGCGCGCGTGCTGCACCACAAATCAACGGTGCGGCTTATACGCCAAAATCAACGATAAGCGAAACACTATCCATAGGTCAGGACCTTTGGCAACAGCTGAAGCGGATTTAACTTCCGATTTTCTCAGGAGACAAACATACATATCAAAGTTGGAAGGCGGCGTTCAAAAAATGTATCGATAACGCTCCAGCAACAGAGGAGTATAAACTTTTACAGCTCAAACAATACCTTACCGGAGAAGCACTTAAAGCCATCGAAAACCTTGGCCATTCAGCTATGGCTTATAAAGCGGCGAAGGAGAGGTTAGAACGCAAATATGGTGGGCGACGCCGGCAAATTGGGATTTATCTGGAAGAGTTAGAACAATTTAAACAGATATGGCTAGGGAATTCAAGAGATCTTGAACATTTTGCAGACCCTTTAGACGTTGCAGTAATAAATCTTAATTATGAAAATTATGAACTTCGGGATGGCACGCTTTACACGAATTTACAGCGGAAATTACTGAAAACCATGTTGTCATGATACCATCGATGGATGATTGAAAACTCCCTATCTGAATCAGTGCAAATCTTGAGAACCTGGGTTCTTCAAGAATCAGAGTTCCAAACTGTTGCTGAAGAGACTATTCATGGCGTGACTATGGATAATCAGCCGGTACAAAAATATACGTAGAGAGGTCATACAACATTGTTCGGAAATCAAATAGACTCCAGCGGTCCTGAACAAATACAATGTAAAGTGTGTGGGGCGCAACATGTTGTTTGTAATTGTGAAGAAATCCTGCAAATAAGTGTTAAGGAACGGTTGATCATTGCCAAACAATTTCAGTTATGTTTCCGCTGTCTTGAAGAAGGTCATTCTGGGAAAGCTTGTCCAAGAAGTCGCCATTGTAGACAAAATGGCTGCCAAGAATCGCAACACTGACTGTTGCATAAAACCGGAAAAAGACCGCCTCGCGAAATCAACACCATAAGACATAATGAGATGAAAGTACCGAAAAATCATCGCATCGATCGGGCCATGGAGGGGTACGTACGCACGCAGCAAACAACAATGACAACTGTAGACAAAAGTAGACGAATCCTGCCATTATACTGTGATTAAAAAATAAGGAGGAACATTATAAAACTGTGTCGTAGCATTAACATGATAGGATTTTACCGAATTCATAATTTATTCATACCGAAATATTTACATTGTTCTAAAACCTCCTTAGATGAACCATTAGATGTCCATCTGTGCTCATACTTCCAGGAACAACATTGTGTCACGCGACGTGATGTTATCCAAACTTGACGTCAAAAAACATGAATCTCCCCAATCTGATTGGACGTTGTAAACGTCGACGCCGTTCCGCTGTTTGAACACCCACTGTGTGTAGATTCTTTGTTTGCTTGTAAATGTGACCGCCTTGGTGATTTTTCAACAAGCGATAGAGAGAAATGAATGTAAATATAAGCAATGAGTTTATTTTTTCTGTTGTTCATGGAGCTATGAACCGCAGTGGGTCGCTAGCAAAGCTTACATGAACCCCTTCGGGGTTCATTCACTTTGCACGCGACCCACTGCGGTTCATAGCTCCATGAACACCAGAAAAATGAAATTCATTTCTTAAATGAAACCTTTAGGGATGACATACAGCGAACGATTTTTCAAAATAAGTGTATTATACATTTTGAGGAGGGGAAAATGGACATGGGAAAATGTAATCATTTATTCAAATTTAAAATTGGACGTTCCGTAATTGACGGTACGTCGCATTGATGCCTCCGCAACGCGAGTTGCTACGGCAGACCGGAAATGCGACACCATTATCGTCGGGTGCGCTATTGTTTAACTGTTGAATAAATCGACCTATTACAACTCATAATCGGAGTTACATCGTTTCTTGGACGCTTTTCCATCTTCGGGAAATCCTTTGGAACATCCATGAATATGCAAATAAAATCATGTCCATTTAGGTCCACCATCAATACATTTGTCATATGCTATTACTGGTTCAATAACAAAGTGTTACAATAATAGTTTGGGCCTCAAATTAGTTTATGGATTTTTAACGATTTTCTGTCATTTTTTAAAGTTTTCATTAAAATTCATGAATATGCAAATTAGATATCTTGTACTACTTACCACAGGATGAAAGGGCAATGTCGAAGATTAAAAATGAGACCAAGTTCAGTTGTTTAGGGTAAGTAATACACCTCCATGCTCAAGAATTATGTTAACGGTTGCCATGGAAACCATGCATTTTTGTCAGAGCGCAAACAAGCTATCCGTAAGTCATCCATAGTCCAGATTAACATTCAAGTTTAGAAACATACTTCTGAGCAATGTTTAAATTATTTGACCCCGTTTAGGAGTGTGTCTTTGATTTAGACTTGTCGTGTAAATTTTCGAAATTACAGTACAATAATCTGGCTTTCGTCGCCGGTTTTAAAAGGGCTAGTGATGAGGGTTCATTACCCGAAATTGCACAATATAGTCCATACTATCTCCCTTTGAATGTTCACATTGCTTCCAAAGGATCAAATTTTTATATTTTATTTCTTTGAGGACAAACATTTCATTTCATTATCATGATTTATTTGTTTGTTCTTGATAATTCATTGACTAGTTAGAGATTCACCACAAGGACCAAATAACTAACTAAATGTTATGAACCACTGCAGAAACTGAGGGTGAGGTTAGGTACCTGTAAAACCGGTTTAAGCCCGCCAGTAACTTTGTGTTACTGATAGTTCCAAGTCGATACTAATTTTCCTTTTTTTTGGATGGTGACGTTCCTCGTCGTGCTTCTTATAGTGTTTACATTTCGCAACTTATTAGGTTTGCTACAGTCTGCAATCATGTTACAGACTTCAACACTCGAAATAAATGTTTAACGACAAAACTTCTGCAACAGGGCTATCGGTATCATAAACTTCGAAAAATCTTTTCTAAATTTTATCGTAGACACTATGAATTGATTTCCAAATATAATGTTGGATTAAAGACGCTTTTAATTGAGGGCCTTTCGGAACCTGAATTTTATGGTGACTTGGTTTACAAATTTAAGAAACTTATAGGAATTAATGATTTTTCTTTTCAGTTCAGAAAAATCATAACACGTTACATACGTATAGGTTATAACTTGAATGTTATGCGTCAGTCTGCATGCTTAGTTTTTAACCCAATCATGGTTGATAACTATGCTGCCTTCTTTAATTGCACGCCGGTGGGTCAGGCGTCAGACTCTATGATGGCCCCGACTTAAAGCTATTCATTTTAGTTGGTTTGGGCCCGAGCTCCTTGTCTGTTGCTTGGCCCACCGGGGTCCAACTGGTGTTTTTCTTTTGCTCCGCGGTTATTAGGCGCCCAGGGATCTCCATCGTCGGGCAGCTGACTCAATCTGTGAGTCCTTGTTTTTGATTCATCAGGATGTTTATCATGATTTATTTGTTTGTTCTTGATGATTCATTGACTAGTTAGAGATTCACCACGAGGACCGAAGAACTTACTAAATGTTATGAACCACTGCAGAAGCTGAGGGTGAGGTTAGGATCCTGTAAAACCGGTTTAAGCCCGCCAGTAACTTTGTGTTACTGATCGTTCCAAGGCGATACTTCTGTGGTGGTTCTTTTTGTTTTATGTCTTGGTGTTTAAAATTGTTTTGTGCTGTTGGCGCCTTATGTATGTTTTCATATTTTTAATTAAGTTAAGGTAACTGAGTGGCCACCTATTGGGAAAATAGCTGCTCATTCGGCTTACGATATGTTTCATGGTATTAGTGCCTGATTGATAGTTTGGTTTTTTCCCACCTCGGTTTTTTGGGTGGGAATCTCTTTCTGATTGCGCCTTTTCCTGATCTTTGCCTACTTGTACCTTTTTCTGTAGTGGTTCTTTTTGTTTTATGTCTTGGTGTTTAAACTTTTTGTGCTGTTGGCGCCTTATGTATGTTTTATATTTTTTGTTAAGTTTAGGTAACTGAGTGGCCACCTATTGGGAAAATAGCAGCTCAGTCGGCTTACGATATGTTTCATGGTATAAAGTACCTGATTATTAGTTTGGTTTTTTCCCACCTCGGTTTTTGGAGTGAGAATCGTTTTCTGATTGCGCCTTTTCTTGATCTTTGCCTACTTGTACCTTTTTGCATATCTGGGTCCCCAAGGACGATTTGGCACCCATGAAAGATTGTCCTGGGGGATGCAAGGTAGGTCAAATTAGCTCCCAGGGTATTAAATTTTCATTGCCTTTTTATCATGCTCTGTTAAATGGAGGGGCAGATTATAACCACATACAATCCTCTTATCAGTTTCATATGAGACAAAGTTTTATCCATTATTTCATGCATGTCACTCTTTCAAAAAAAACAATTACCAGAATTGTATGAAAATCGAATCCCATTATGTGTCGTTTTGAATGAATGGTGTCTTTGAACTTTCTTAACACCTTGTAGAGTAAACGATCAAGGTAATGTTTGGTCGCTCAGTTATTCAAAACAAGCTTGTTTGGACCGACTCATAACCATCTTAATTTATTACACTAATAGCTGTCACTTTACTGACAGAATGTGCAGCAATGAATCAATATTATAATCCAAGATACCCTACCAACTGGGCTTTCTGGGTCCATGTGGTAATTTCATCTACACGGTGTCAATCGACACCAATACAAATTGTTTTCGTTGAAACAGCAATGGTATAAATTTAGCGCAAAGACTTTGTGATAATTAACGACAATCTTACAGTTGAATTTAGCTAAAACACAAGAACTTACACTCAACGATGATTGTCATGTTAGTCGACTCAACAGGAGTTTGACCTGGAATATTAAAGGCTGTGCAGTGGAGTTGTCGATTACTATATGCTCTGTTGAAGCTGTATGTAAGTGTACTGACAGTTGTTCCCAGAGCATCATGGTCTGTCGGTGTAATATCTCCTGTCCCAAGTGAAGCAGCATTACCACTTATGTACCATTGAATTGTTGACCTTGGCCTTTCTTCTGAAGTTCTACATTCGAACTGTCTTTGAGAGTTTTCACTGACTGTTATACTAGATCCTGATGAACTCGAGAATGAGACTGTGGTGACCGGTACTGAAATTATAAATATGTATCCAATTGACACATGCTCTAAGTAGTAGTGTAGTGGGCAACTATTAATCATATCACCAAGCTAAAACCAAATTCAAAATAAACACACAAATTAGCAAATGAGAAAAATAAGCTAAAAACAGCTGCTTCTCAATGAACATAATCGGCTTATAATCATTTTTCACTTTTGAACGTAAATGCTGCTGGCGCTTGCGGTTATGACTTTCCGTGTGATGGGGGGCGACTCGTGAGGGCATATTTGAGACGAAGACGAGGGACGATATAAAGAATTACATAGTCAAAACTACCAATAGCCCGACGAAGACGAATTAAATAAGAGAGTAAAAAAAGTCAAATAGTCTAGGACGTGTAGCGGTAGCGTTCTTGGAATTGAAAGCAAAAGGTCCTGGGTTCGAGTCCCGGACGGATCACTTTTTTTCTTTTCTTTATTTGTCTCTCTTTTGACAAAAAAGCTTTGCAAATAAAACATATATTATCAGATGATTATATTTTTTGGCAAATACAAGAATCATGAAATGCCCTACTATATTAAATTCTTAAATCGTAAAGGAATCAAGTTTGAGACGGCAGCCTATATGTATGTTTTCTCTTGTATTGGGAGCTCGACCGTATTTTTGGTATAAGAGCTGATCTATCATCACGTCAATATTTCTTTCTGGGTGACATGAAAATATGAAAATACTGAAGGCTTGTACAGGCATAATGTGGCTAGGATAAGTTAGCCACTCTGAACGACTTAAACTGAATGTTTTCAGCGGACGTAGGCACTAACTCAAATAGTACACTGTATAGTGTACATGTAAAGATACATAAATATGTATATTTATTAGGTGTAAGACCTACAGTTCCACGTGCTGTCTCGTGAGAGAACATAATTTATTTTGGCATGTTTATACATGTATTTCAAACAGATACTCAAAATCTTGATGTTATTTATATATTTTTGGCAAATACAAGAATCATGAAATGCCCTACTACATTAAATTCTTAAATTGTAAAGGAATTGAAGTTTGAGACGGCAGCATATATGTATGTTTTCTCTTGTATTGGGAGCTCGACCGTATTTTTGGTATAAGAGCTGATCTATCATCACGTCAATATTTCTTTCTGGGTGACATGAAAATATGAATATACTGAAGGCTTGTACAGGCATAATGTGGCTAGGATAAGTTAGCCACACTGAACGACTTAAACTGAATGTTTTCCGCGGACGTAGGCACTAACTCAAATAGTACACTGTATAGAGTACATGTGAAGATACATAAATGTGTATATTTATTAGGTGTAAGACCTACAGTTCCACGTGCTGTCTCGTGAGAGAACATAATTTATTTTGGCATGTTTATACATGTATTTCAAACAGATACTCGAAATCTTGATGTTATTTATTTGGTTGATGTTTCGTTTTGAGTCCATTAGACGATAAGTGCGATATCCTAGCTACATTTTGCATAGCCATACAAATAAGTTGAGGTTTTGTAGACCTTCCACAGTATTTCAGCATTTTGAATGCGATCAGTCGCTTCGTAAAATCACATGTCGAGAATAAATACGTACATGTAGTTGATATAAGACTGGTACAAAATTATTTTTAGGGAGCGCGGTGGCGTAGTGGTAGGGCGTCTGACACCGAATCGAGAGGTCCTGGGTTCGATCCCCATAGGCGCCACCGTGTTGTGTCCTTGAGCAAGACACATTCGCTCCTTACCATCTGGTTAAACCCAGGAAGCGTTGGCTCCGTCCCGACATGACTGAAAAAATGTTGACTGGGACATAAAGCCTTAATAAAAATGATTTTGATAAGAGCATCTGACTCGTTAGCTCAGGAGGTTGAGCGCGAGTAGGAAACGCCTATTTTTATTGGAATTATTATCATTTTTTTTTTTTTTTTTTTTTTTTTTTTTTTTTTTTTTTTTCGCAGAAAAAAAATAAAAACTTAAAACCTATATGCATTGGTAAAATGCAAAAATAAAGAATAAAAATAAAAACTGAGATCCTTTAAGAGCAGTGAACACATTAATGAGAAAGGTGATGGGCCATACCGCGGTGACCCTTTAGATTTGGCAACATGGAGCCAAAGAGAATTACTGAAATTTTGCAACTTTCAACAGGGTAGTCGATACAAAGACTAGTGTTATCTAAATGGGGCCAAATATATTAAACATTGGTTAGAAAATGAATCTTAACCGATAATAAATTTCTGAGTTCTCAGAATATCTTCGCTGATCTCAAAGGACAATGATCTTCTCTTAAACAACTTGGCCAATCAAAGTTAAAACTGTTTGCGGAGCATTCTTAGGAATGGGAAACGAAATTTGCATAAATGGACCAGGTCACATGACCAAGATGGCCGCCTTGGCTATAAATAGCAAAAACCGTTAAATTTTTTCTTCTCCAGAACCAGAAGGCCTATGATTTTGTAACTTGGCATGAAGCATCAAACAATATTAAACGCACTACAAAGATCGGTAAGATCAACTTACATGTAGGTCGCCCATGCATTTAAATGGGGAAATAAGTTAAATGTAATTAAATGGGTGGAAACTTGCTATGATAATACAAATGGACAGATTTATTTTTTTGAAAACATTAAGACCCAGGTGGTTGTCTGCTCCTGCCTGTGGGATATATACTTGTATATGACTATAATATTTAAACACCTTCTCTGCAACCGCATGGCCTATCAAAGCCAAACTTCGTGGAAGGGGAACGAAAGTTTGTATTAATGGTCAAGGTAACTTGACTAAAATGGCCGCCATGGCTATGAATTGAAAAACCTTTAAAAGTGTTCTTCTTCAAAACCAGTAGGCCTGAGTTTGAAACTTGGCATGAAGCATCTACAAAGTCTATATATGACCCAGGGATGAAATTAACCTATTATAGGACAAGGTCAACTTAGGTTGCCTATGCTTCTGAAAACATAGATTGTGAGTATTCGTTCTATCATGTGTCCACAATCTATGTTTTGAACAAATAAGAAAATATTTAAACTGTTAAACTGAAAATTTTCATTTTTTTTTCAACTTAAGTAAACACACTGTATTTTGCTTGTTAAGGTTTTGTAATGATATCGTCATGATACAGGGTTCCGTTTTAGTGCATATGTACTACACATGCTGACGACAGATCTACAACATTTGATCATTCTTAACCTTACTCATTAGGGCCCATCTTTGCGTCCGGAATCGGGCAAGCATATAAGCACATAAGCTTCTTACTCAATCTGAATTTAGATAAATAATAAATTGAATCGGTTTGTTGATTTGGGCGTTAATCCAACAGCAAAGGTCATATGGAAACGAGACCTCAGTTTATAGTCTCATCCGACAGACGCAAGAAGACCCGCATCAAACCTGCGATCTCTGGTTTATAAGGCACGTGAAATAACCACTGCACCATGGAGGCTTGCTTAATAGGTTCAGTATAAACTTAATCATGATAGAAATCGTACTTTTAAATGTTAAAAAAGGACAAAAGAATGCATGCCCTTAACATCAACTGCGTACGGCTTGCCAAGCAGCACTGATCCGGCTTGATATGATCTTTGTTTTGTCGATGGGCCCTAGGACAAAATGTTCCCCTGTTACATGTATATATATTAGAATCATGAATTGCGGTTCGTTTGTTTACATATAAAAGGTCGGTAAATGGACACGTGAAATGTCTGCGTGGTATACTGTACATGTATATGAATATGTGTATTCGGGTATTGTCTATCAGTGTCAGCACCATCGTATATGCTTGCGATACAATCAAAGTCCTTACAACAAAGATTGATGCAACATCACACAACATGTGATAAAATGGATTAAAACAACCTTCAGCGCAGCAATATCGCTTTGGCAACTACCAACACCAAGACAATGAACTCTTCGCCGTAGCCTTGCTTCCCAATTGATCAGTCTTACAATCACGGGTGACACAAACCAAGTTCTGCTTGTGGGTGTGCAAGTTCGTTTTCTCAGGGTTCTCCCCTTTCCCCCCTGTTGCTGATTTACCCGTCTCATATGAACTAAAATAATCTTGAACGGGCCGAAACTTGTATAAAAACGCATCATTATGATCAGAAATGAGCACAATCAGACCCTTATCTGTAATCAAGTAACAAGAGAATGACCAAGAATCTATACAATTAAATTTCCTATCCTAACATAGACAACAGGCGGGAGAGACATAGCGGTCCCACACACCACAAGCAATTTAACAACACGCATAAAAAACAAAATTACCAGCTCTTTCCAAACAAAATCAGCGTCTAGTCTGTTAAAAGGGATAATAGGCGGCCCCCGTGGCCGAGTGGTTAAGGTTGCTGACTTCAGTGCTCTTGATCATTCGATCATCTCACCGCTGTTGGTTCGCGCCTCGCACGGGGCAGAATTCACATGTGGGACGAGCCAAATTCTGCTTGCGGGTGTGTCAGGTGGTTTTTCCCCGGGTACTCCGGTTTTCGCCCCACTATCTGATTGATTCGTCTCGATATGAGTGAAAAGGCTTGAAGGGACGTAAAACTGAATCAAAAAAAAAAAGGACAATACACGAGGCAATAATCTTAAGAAAACACATGTGTCAATGTGAAGACAGTATACACCATTATTTGTGAAACAAATTAATAATTTGTGCACTTTGACAGAACATGTAGTGTCCAAAATTGCTTCTACGTGTATGGGAAAATGGCGAACATCAAAAGTAAACTGCGGCGAAGTGACGCGCGACCCGCTTTACGGGGCGACTGAAACACTATGAGTCCTCTACGGAAACACTTTAGAAACTCATGAAAATAATATAATTGCGTTAGTTTGATTTTTAATTTATTTATTTGAATTCAACCAGGTGAAACAGCACGCATACTATCGCACAGAATAAATGAGGATCAGAACGAAAGCTTATGTCTTGCCAAATTAATTTTCTACATCGCACTCGATATGGCAGAAATACTGTTGAAAGTCTACAATAAACAAAAACAGTTGTGTGGCTAGGCATATTGTAGCTACATGTAATGTATTGCCCCCATCGCTCGGCCACGGGGGACGCTTGCGTATTTTTTTTTAGTCATTAGAGGCGGTCAGCTTATTCTATCCACATTATCTGTACCAGCCAGTCAGGAAATAAATGTTGACGTTAGGATCGGTCGCTGATCCGTTCTTCTGCCGAAAATGACGATCGAGTTCTCGGCTTCAATGGGTGAAAAATTATTTCAATTTTACAGGCATAAATGCGAGGATGTCTGGGTCGTGAGTTGTAGGGAAAACAAAGTAAGGATGCTTTCAGTTTTTGCCATAAGAAATTTGTTAAAAAACCTTACCTTGTGTTAGACGTTATACATTTTATTGGAGGAATATGCCACCAGAGACACAAAAATTGACTACGTTTGCTAATTGCTCGAATCCTTCATCATCGTTTTTCAATGTCAAAGTTTCGGTATATACCGGAATCATTCCTATTTTCATACCACCAAACGACAATCCCGAACTCAAACCGGCTTTTGTACAATACGGTGTTTACACACCTAGATTGGAACGTTTGGGAAACAACGTACGTCAATGTGTTCATCGCCTGGATGCAAGCTACGTCTAAGATGTGTTGTTAAAGAATGCGGCTACGTACGGCGGATCTTTGGGCCGAAAATGATATTTCTTACGGCGGACAAATCGTAGAATGGAAATAATGTTAAATTTTAGACATTTTCTGCTGTGAAATCAATTTGGATAAACATATATCTCTTAACATATTTGTTGTACTTATCTACACGCGTTGCAGAATTATTAATATACTTAAGGAAAACACTTTGGGTCACTGTAGTCAGGATGTGTGATGCAAGTCTGTGGTGAAACTGGTCTTACTACATGATCGCAGTATCTTTACGTCAAATTACAGCAGTTAAAGCCTTTATGTCGGTTACGTTTGCTTGATGGCGTGCGCATAACCTCACTGGCCCACAGTCACGCACTCTGGAAACATGATCAATAAAAGTCAAATTTTATTGTTTCCACATCTGCTAAAAGTGATTGTAGAGGTGATCATTGACCGTGGGTAGCATTTGTTGTGATTTGGGACGTTTAATGCCACCTACGTCAATGCCAAAACAAACGTTAGGTGTCCCATTACTACAGTAATTGTGGCGTCATTGTTGCTTGAAAAGCATGTCGTGTCGTCTTTTGGTTCGATGAATACCGTATAAACACAAAACGTCCACATCGAAAATTGTAAATGACGTTAATTGCTTATCATTCATTATTGTGCACTTTTGCATTCCGTTAGCCAGTTTTGACGCAACATGTCATATTACCAAGCATATACAGTATTTGGAATATTCATCTTCGCCCCGACGCTTGCGTAACAATTTGCTTCTTCCATGGTTTTTGACGTTTTGACGTTAATTTTATCAACAAAATGACGTTTTCTCATTTCATCACATGTCACATGCAGTCTGCAAGACATTTCTAAAAAGATTTCATCCAAATGTTAAAAACATACGTTACAGTTGAACTTTTATGTGTTGCGTATTTTAATTCCTTAAGTATGATGAACAGTATGGAACCATATATACACATTGTACCTATCCACCCTAATGCAGTGAGTACCTTACATTTGACGGAACGATAAATTTCCACAAATATTGCACAAATCGGGCATTTTATTTCAATTTATTATTATTAAAGTTTGAAAAGAATAAGACATATAAGTTAGATCCTTTGGAAGCAGTAAAAACGTTCAAAGGTATATGATATAATATGGGTCGCATCGTGAGAAAACCGGATTTTTGCCTATGCGAAAACAAAGCGCAGTAACTTCGAAGCTGATCAGCGTCTTTGTTTTCGCTACTCGGATAGCACATGTTTTCTACTTCCTACATCTGAAATTTCAAGCTTCAAGCCATCTTCTGTGCTTGTACAACTCGGTTAGTGTCAGACCTGGTTGGAAACCCGAAGGCCGGTTTTCTCGCGTCGAGGCTCAATTATAATAATCCATAATTGTATGTGACGTAAAGATACTGCAATCATGTAGTAAGACCAGTTTCACCACAGACTTGCATCACACATCCTGACTACAGTGACCCAAAGTGTTTTCCTTAAGTATATTAATAATTCGGCAACGCGTGTAGATAAGTACAACAAATATGTTAAGCGATATATGTTTATCCAAATTGATATTGAATCTGTCAATTCACAGCAGAAAATGTCTAAAATTGAACATTATTTCCATTCTACGATTTGTCCGCCGTAAGAAATATCATTTTCGGCCCAAAGATCCGCCGTACGTAGCCTCATTCTTTAACAACACATCTTAGACGTAGCTTGCATCCAGGCAATGAGCACATTGACGTACGTTGTTTCCCAAACGTTCCAATCTAGGTGTGTAAACACCGTATTGTGCAAAAGTCGGCTTGAGTTCATGATTGTGTTTTGGTGGTATGAAACAAGGAATGATTCCGGTATATACCGAAACTTTGACATTGACAAACGATGATGAAAGATTCGAGCAATTAGCAAACGTAATCAATTTTCGTGTCTCTGGTGGCATATTTCTCCAATAAAATGTATATTTTCTGTCACAAGGTAAGGTTTTTAACGAACTACATATGGCAAAAGATGAAGGTATCCTTACTGTGGTTTCCCTAAAACTCACGACTTGACATCGTCACATTAATGCATGTAAAATTGAAAAAATCGTCAACTTACCGTTTTACATTCCTCACTAACCTCGTGAAATGTTGCATCAATCTGTGCCGTAACATATTCAGTTGCATCAACGGTATACAGGGTGTACATGCGGTCTGCCTTCTCACTAGACAGTTTAATCCAGAAACTTACGATTTAGTATTAAATGCAGATGTGAATTTTGAGATTCTTGCATTTGCCAATAGATAAAATATTATTTTCTTTTTTCCTTTTTTTTGTTTCTTTTTAATTTTCTAAGCTTCATTGTCACAGGTGCGAAAAAAGGAAGAAACAAAGAAAAGGAAAAATATTTTTTGTCCTACCCGGACTCGAACCCAGGACCTTTCGATTCAATGTCTTACACTCTACCTACTGAACTATTCAGCTAGGCATCCTGGACAATTCGTTTTTTGCGTGTCTCATTTAATACACCTCCGGTGGGCTGTTGGTAGTTTTGACTTAGTAATTCTTCATATCGCCCCTCGCCTTCGTCTCAAATATGCCCTCACAAGTCGTCGCCCATCACACACAGTCGTTACCGCAAGCGCCAGTAAACTTTACGTTCAAAAGTGAAAAATGTCTAATAATAATACGTTTTCTTATAGGTCACTGGCTAGATATGGTTCCGCCCCCAGGCGGAATTTCGCAGACCATGATTTTCATATAGCCTGATATCTAAGAAGATTTTTGAAGCCTGTTAGCCCTCTGTAAAGTGTAGCGTTATCGTGTCAAATCGAGTTACGTACGTTACCTACCGAAAATCTAAGTATTACTGTTGAATTTGAATATGCCATAGAAATTAAAATTAACAGTGCTCTATTGATCAAAACTGAGTTTCAAAAAATAGCAGACATTCTTAGCTACAATATGAGACCTTTGGTTTCCATATCACTCTGTCACAGTGTAACATATGTAACATTTTTTCACAAAGTTCATTTTAAATGCATATGTGATGCTAAGCTATCATTTTGTGGTTCTGAACAAATTAGCAAATGAGAAAAATAAGCTAAAAAATGAACATAATCGGCTTATGATATGTTTTCTTATAGGTCACTGGCCAGATATGGTTCCGCCCCGCCCCCCCCCCCCCACCCCCAGAGGGAATTTCGTCTGCTATAATTTACATATAGCCTGATGTTTTAAAGGTTTTTGAAATATGTTAGCCCTCTGTAAAATGTAGCATAATCGTGTAACATCGAATTACGTACGTTACCTACCGAAAATCTACTTTTACTGTTGAATTTAAATACGCCATAAAATTAACATAACCATTATTTTATTTATCTTAACTGGTTATCAAATAATAGCAAATATTCTAAGCTACAATATGAAATCTTTGATTTCTATGTCAGTCAGTCACAGAGTAACATATGTAACATTTTGTCACAAGTTACATTTTAAATGCATATGTGAAGTTATCTTTTTGTGGTTTTATGTCCCATTATAATTTTGTAGACTATGATTTTTTTATAAGCCTGATGTCTAAGAAGGTTTTTGAAACATTTTAGCCCTCTGTAAAGTGTAGCGTAATCATGTTACATCGAATTACATACGTTACCTACCGAAAATCTAATTTTTAATGTTGAACTTAAAAATGGAATAAAAATTAAAATGAACATTTTTCTATTGATCAAAATGGGTTTCAAATAATAGCAAACATTCTAAGCTACAATATGATACCTTTGTTTTACGTGTCAGTCTGTCATAGCGTAACGTATGTAACATTTTTTCACAAAATTCATTTGAAATGCATATGTGAAGCTAAGTTATCCTTTTGTGATCTTGCTCTCCATTAGAGGGAATTTGGTAGACCATTGTTTTCATATAGTCTGATGTCTTAAAAGATTTTTGAAACATTTTTGCCATCTGTAAAGTGTAGCATAATCATAATCATAATCTATTAACCATTAAGTTTGAAAATGCAATAAAAATCAAAATAAACATTCTTCCTACGATGTATTGGTTACCTAAGCTTCACAAAAGACCATACAAAGCTAGATTTATTGCAAATTCTAGCTCTTGTACTACCACTGAACTTTCTTAATTATTAACTTCCTGTCTTACTGCTATCAAATCTCATGTTATAAGATACTGTGAGACAGTGTATGAAACTTCAAATAAAAATTGGTTTTGGTCAATAAAAATTCTGGTGAGGTGCTCAGCAAATTGAAGTGTAGAGGGTTCCGGGCGACAAGCTTGTCCACGTATGATTTTTCTACTCTGTATACAACATTACCACATAATCTAATAAAAGAAAAACTTCTGGATTTGATAGATCGGACCTTCAAAAGGGCATTAAAAACTATGGTTCACTTTATTTGGTATGTAATGACAGAAAGGCTTTTTTCACTTCCTCTGACCAAAGTCGGTATACACTTTGGTCATGTCAGAATGTGTGCGACGCCTTGTCCTATCTCCTTGATAATATTTATATTAGATTTGGGACCAAGTTATACAGACAAATTGTTGGAATTCCGATGGGTACAAATTGCGCACCTCTCGTAGCTGATTTATTTTTATACTGCTACGAAAGAGATTTCATGGATTCTCTTAACCATGATAATCAAGCTGATGATATCGAGGCTTTTAATTCCACATCTAGGTACCTCGATGACCTTTTGAACATTGACAACCCTTATTTTGAAAGTATGGTCAATCAAATTTATCCACCTGAACTTCAGTTGAACAAAGCCAATATCTCAGATACCGAAGCCCCCTTTTTAGATCTACATCTTTCTGTTGCAAATGGATTTGTTTCTTCTAAAATTTATGATAAGCGCGATGACTTTGATTTTGATATAGTAAATTTTCCTTTTTTGGATGGTGACGTTCCTCGTCGTGCTTCTTATGGTGTTTACATTTCGCAACTTATTATGTTTGCTAGAGTCTGCAATCATGTTACAGACTTCAACGCTCGAAATAAATGTTAAACGGCCAAACTTCTCCAACAGGGCTATCGGTATCATAAACTTCGAAAAACCTTTTCTAAATTTTATCGTAGACACTATGAATTGATTTCTAAATATAATGTTGGATTAAAGACGCTTTTAAGTGAGGGCCTTTCGGAACTTGAATTTTATGGTGACTTGGTTTACAAATTTAAGAAACTCATAGGAATTTATGATTTTTCTTTTCAGTTCAGAAAAATCATAACACGTTACATACGTATAGGTTATAACTTGAATGTTATGCGACAGTCTGCATGCTTAGTTTTTAACCCAATCATGGTTGATAACTATGCTGCCTTCTTTTTAATTGCACGCCGGTGGGTCGGGCGTCAGACTCTATGATGGCCCCGACTTGAAACTATCCATTTTAGTTGGTTGGGGCCGGAGCTCCTTGTCTGTTGCTTGGCCCACCGGGGTCCAACTGGTGCTTTTCTTTTGCTCCGGAGTTAATAGGTTATTCGGCGCCCAGGGATCTCCATCGTCGGGCAGCTTACTCAATCTGTGAGTCCTTGTTTTTGATTCATCAGGATGTTTATTATGATTTATTTGTTTGTTCTTGATGATTCATTGACTAGTTAGAGATTCACCACGAGGACCGAAGAACTTACTAAATGTTATGAACCACTGCAGAAGCTGAGGGTGAGGTTAGGATCCTGTAAAACCGGTTTAAGCCCGCCAGTAACTTTGTGTTACTGATCGTTCCAATGCGATACTTCTGTTGTGGTTCTTTTTGTTTTATGTCTTGGTGTTTAAATTTTTTTGTGCTGTTGGCGCCTTATGTAGCTTTAAGTCAGGGCCATCATAGAGTCTGACGCCCGACCCACCGGCGTGCAATTAAAGAAGACAGCGTAGTTATCAACCATGATTGGGTTAAAAACTAAGCATGCAGACTGTCGCATAACATTCAAGTTATAACCTATACGTCTGTAACGTGTTATGATTTTTCCAAACTGAAAAGAAAAATCATTACTTCCTATAAGTTTCTTGAATTTGTAAACCAAGTCACCATAAAATTCTGGTTCCGAAAAGCGTCTTTAACCCAACATTATATTTGGAAATCAATTCATAGTGTCTACGATAAAATTTAGAAAAGGTTTTTCAAAGTTTATGATACCGATAGCCCTGTTGGAGAAGTTTGGCCGTTAAACATTTATTTCGAGCGTTGAAGTCTGTAACATGATTGACGGCGAGGAACGTCACCATCCAAAAACGGAAAGTTTACTATATCAAAATCAAAGTCATCGCGCTTATCATAAATTTTAGAAGAAACAAATCCATTTGCAACAGAAAGATGTAGATCTAAAAAGGGGGCTTCGGTATCCGAGATATTGGCTTTGTTCAACTGTAGTTCAGGTGGATAAATTTGATTGACCATACCTTCAAAATAAGTTGTCAATGTTCAAAAGGTCATCGAGGTACCTAGAAGTGGAATTAAAAGCCTCGATAACATCAGCTTGATTATCATGGTTAAGAGAATCCATAAAATCTCTTTCGTAGCAGTATAAGAATAAGTATAAGTATGTCTATGAATATTTACTCTGTATAAAAAAACTTTCAGATCTTATGATGTCGTATGCCTAAATTGATTACATAACACATGGAGCCAAATTTTTAACAAAAAAATATCGCTGATATTCGAGTTTCAAAGATTCCACAAGGAACCATGGTTAATAGTTTGTAATTTTGTTTATAAATTATGACAGAATAGCCATTTTTGTACTACGGCTGAAAATTTGGTATATTTATTAGCACTATTTACAGAGTTACACCCTGATTTTCATTTATTGTGCATTTTAGAATTTCGTAGTAAAACGGTTCTTACAATATAAAACTAAGCATGTCAGTGTTATTTTGCAAGAAAACTAATATTCTATCAGGACGGTTTTACAAACAAAACTTGCTGGTGGGTTCCTTTATGAGGTAAGCATGCTTTAAGGCACTGTGGCGTCACATATGGCTTTGTATTCTGCCAAAACGTGGGTTGACATTTCATCATACAATTCATGGTTTGTTTCTCGGCACAGAATACCATAGGGGACTGGGACTTTCACAGAGAAACTGTCATACTTAGGCTATTTCTCACTGCTCATACTCATGATATTTAAATCCTCTTGTTTAGGCATAAAATCAAGGAAATCACCAGGACATTCAAAGACAGACGTTCCTCTAATATCAATAATAGGGATGAATACAAAGAACATTTGCATTGCATAAATACCATTTTGACATCCTTTATTGGCATGTTAATTTCCGTGACTTAATCGCTATAGGAGAGGTTTGGAATACCACGAAGAGGAGATGTGAGTCATTGTCCAACAATAAATTAAGCCCACTTAGCCCCTCGGTGCGTAGGAAACAATCATGAATTGTATGATGAAATGCCAACCCACGTGTTGGCATAATAAAAGTCATGGGTGACTCCATAGTGCTTTAATACATGCTTACCTTATGAAGGAACCCACTAGCAAGCGGAACTAGGAACCCACTAGGAACCGCCCTAGTAGAATATTTGTTTCATTGCAAAATAAAACTGACATGCTTAGTTTTATATTGTTACAACCGCTTTATCATAAAAGTCTAAAATGTACAATAAATGAAAATCAGGGTGTAACTCTGTAAATAGTGCTCATAAAGACACCAAAAATTCAGCCGTAATACAAAATGGATATTCTTTAATAATTTACAAATAAAATTACAAACCACTAACCATGGTTCCTTGTTGAAATCTTTGAAACTCGAATATCAGAGATTTTGTTTTGTTAAAAATTTATCTCCATATGTTATGTAATCAATTTAGGCATCAAACATCACACGATCTGGAAGTTTTATATACAGAGTAGATATTTAAAGACATACTTAACATATTATATGAACAAATGCATCCAGTTGTCTATTTCTTGCCAGTGACGATTGTTCAAAAACAAGAAAAGTTGTCAACTTATTTATGAATTTCGCAGGATTACATTAATAAGTGAACGCACCTGTATATTGATTCACCTTTCATCATCCTAAAAAACCTTTAGAACACTGCAACATTATTTAGTGTTGTAGTTATTGGCTTATATACAAATACATGCATGTACATGTATACCCCATACCACTCTCCAGGAGTCTTTTTTCTATAATGAGTTAAATGAAGCAGTGCAACAAATAAGGCTTGATGAGCATGCTGCCATAATGCAAAAGGCAACATATGTAACACGAAAATACTTTTTTCTATTACTTAATCTAATGATTGAGAGACATAAACATCAGATTTCCATGTAAATACAAAGCAATGGGAAAATATATAATGAAGTCTTCCGAACAAGTGCCACGCACTGTACACCTTGTAACATATACAAAACATGGCAAATTTAAACAAAATCAGTAACATAACTAACATATGGGAAAAAACTTTCTTGGTGTAAAAAAAAAATGAAAAAAGTGTTAAATTTCAGCATTTCATATGATTCTATGGATTCATGGACAGTCTTTTTCATCTGTGTCAGCCACGTACACCTCATCTAACAAATATGTCAACACCTCAGTCAACAGTGATCATCAGCTAATCACCGTCCGACTTGGCACTCTGGTTACAAAAAATCTCAACCAGTTGCCCACGTTAAATTTTAAAAGCTTCCCTTTGTCCATTCACATTCAATGTCCTCTCCTCAGAGTTTTCATCCACAGTCATAAATGTTTCGGAGTTCTTGGCGTTCTGCATTTAAGCTAATTGACATGCGGAATCAAGCTCAAATCAGTGTCATCTAAAACAGCACATTGCTGGCACTATCACTTATCATAACCAAATTTATTGATGCTTTTGTGTGCATTTAAACTGTGGCAGCTTCAGGTGGATCTGGAATCGTTTTAAATTTTGGAGATTTGCAGTTCTACATGAACAGAGTCAGATGGTCTATTGTTACATGTTCTCTGCCCAATTCCAAATTATGTAGGGGTGTGGATGTGTCTGTTTTGGCTGACATGCCAGCCGTTATTACAAGAGACCATGGTGCAGGATCTAGAGGATATGAAAGTTTCAGTTCGAGGTCAGCATCATGCTCAACTGCAAGAAGCATGCGCTGGCCAAAACATTCCTTTCAGTTTTAATCTTGGTTTATCTGACTTTGAGAATGTGTTACTTTCTTTGTGATTTGACATTCTGTAAAGTGTTTTTATTAAATGTATTGTGTTTAACTGGGCCATGAAATCCAGTGGATTTGTTAACTTGATGAAGTGTCCCATGGTGATTTTACCACTTAAGGGTGCTTTTAGCAGATCTTGTGCCACATCCAGCTTTGCTGGAACACCTGATGTCAGATTGTCTAGTTGACTAGGAGTATCATCTAGGCAAAATGAGTGAGTGAAGCTAGATAATGCACAAATGACATGCTTGCCATATTGCTCACTACTTTATACATGTAGTTGCGCTGTTCCTTATAATGTTTTTTCTAAAGTGACACCTCATCATTACTCAATTACTCATTTCAGTATGTTGTAATGTGGCTTCAACATACAGCGTAGTGCAGGTAGCGTTCTGATTGCCAGGCTTTGAAACTGTTTGAAACTGTGCTGGCCATCGCAAAAAGGAAATGATGTTCGGTAATAAAATGGGCATCACACTGATATGCCAATGGTGAATATGTCTCTAGATTTCCATTGTCATAAAGTTGATTCAACATTTTTGTTTGCTATTACTGCAGCTGCTGTTGTATCATGTAGCGACCCTAAAAAGTCTACCGATACACCACCTATGGTTCAGATAATGTTCATGTTGGTCCTTATAAATCTCCCAGGGACATCACTGGCCTTCCGATATGAGTTTTACGGCCATCAAATGTCTAATTGATAGAAGGCATGAGTGGGGGAGGGAGATCATGAGACTTAATGTTTTTTCTTATAAGGGTGGTTCGGGGGAACTCCCCCGGAAATTTTCGTAATATTTGAGCAATTTTAATGCACTTTGAACTCATTTATGCTCAGGAAACCCTGCCTATTTTACAGGCAGTATTTTTATTTCAAATGCTTAAATACACTTGTAGGTTGAATGGAAAACTGCTGGCACATATATAATAGGTTAATTGGAAACTTGTCGAATATATCCATGGCAGAAGAATAACATACACGTTATATAAATAGAAAAATTGAAATATTTTCGAAAACTTTATAGATCTTTATATGTGAATCCATGCACAGATTCAGAATTCTGGAGTACTAGGGGGGGGGCATTATATTTAACTTAACCTACCTTTTCTCCAATGGCTCCATAAAAATATAATTAATCTTTAAAAAATGGGCTTTGGGCAAACTCCCTAAACTACCTCCATATCAGCCACTGGAAAATTTGTCAGCACATTGTATAATTTCATGTTATGATGTACGTTTATGAGCATATTTAAGGAGTGTGTTTTGTGCATATCATTAACTAAGTGGGATAACTAAGGGGTAATTGTGGTACGGGTGTGTGGCCCAAATTTTTGAAACCTACCCCAATCATATACCTGGTCATTGAAAACATAGACCCATTCATATACTTGATTGATCAAAATATTGACCATACATATACTGTCCTTTGATTTTTTATACCCATTCATATACTGTTCTTTGATTTTTACACCCATTCATATAGAATTGCTGCTTCGTATCTTCTGCGCAGAGATTCTGAGCTCGATTCTGAGGGCATATACTGAGGGCGTATATCTCGTGACTGAGTCTCGTGACAGGAAATCTTTGCAAATACCATATACAGGGATGCCAGATATATCACACAGGAAATCTAGGGCTATTCATATACTGTTGTGTGAAAAATGGGGCCATTCATATACTTTTACTTGGAAATTGAAGCCTATTCATATACTGGCGAGGCTGAAAAGGGAGGCTTTTCGGGCGGCACATCCCTACTATGTCACATAAAGGTAGTTACCCCACCCCCCCCCCTCCCCGAGCATGAAGGAGAAACCATTTGGTCCAAAAATGACAATTGCAGTCCGACCAAAACCAATATCAGCCAAACAAATGTGGTGTGGCATTGGTTGGCTCTCTGACAATGGCCATGATCATGAATTCCACTTGATACCAGGTGAGCAGGCTGCCCAGTGCATTTTGGTACAAAATATATATTTTGGGCATGAAAAAATAGGAAATTTATGCCAAAAATATAAGAGATAAATAGGAAATTTTCGACCTAAAACTGACATTTTTAATAACATGGAGAACCATAATTATAAACAAATAGCAGCAATAAAACAAAATTAACTGGTTTAATTTAAGTATTGGTGTGTGTTCCATTATTTTAGCATCTATCAAAGTTGTATAAATGGGCTTTGAAAAAATTGACACATCAATATACTTGATTGTACACCCGGCCTATGTCCTCGTATACGCAGTTGAACCCATTCCCCTATGATCATTTGCCATTAAGGGGTAAGAGAAAATAAAACGAATTTACAATAATAACTCTTCCCTATGACCAATGTAGCTCTTAAGAATTTTAAGAGAAATCAAAACATCTTTTTTGAATTCCATCAAATGACAGACAAAGTGACAAATGGTGCCCAGTGTCAAATGTCTATGATCAGTTAAAATGCAATAATGCATATGTTGATGTCTTGGTAATACATATACTGTGACTCTATCATGTTGTTTTGAACAGATCATGTTTGTAAATATTTAAGTTAATAGGACATTTTCCATAATAAGAAGCAAACTTAATTCTTTGTAGTTTCAGCCTAGAGAAATGTGAAGTTGTAAAACTAAATACATATGTAGGCAAACTTGTCAAGTCCATTTTCTTCATATTCATTCCTCGAGAGAACAAAGTTCTTCCTAAATTTCATCACCACTTTGAACCAAAAACAAAGTTACCCCTCGAATAAACAATCACATGTACTTTGTGATACAAAATGATGACCAACACAGTCAGACAATTTTTCTGTATAAAATTTAGTAAGGTATAGGCAAATTCTTTGAAGAAATAAATGTTCAAAGCCAAATTTTGAATTTGTCTTTAACATTGGAATTGAAGAGAAAAATCTGTGTAGTGTCTGTATTACAAAATATTAAGTTTTGCTCATGTTGTTTGCAACACTGAAAAGTTTATATTAAGTAAAGCACACTTTGTTTTTAATAGCTTTCAGACAAACACAAAATCTATAAACTATGACCATACAGAAAATACTGCATTTGTATGGGAAAATTGTCAAAATGTCATCTGAAGGGAAAAACTTTATGGAAATGCGCAAATGGACAGAAGATTTATGATTCTGAAAAAATGGACCACAAATGGACCCCAGGGGCAGGTCTGCTCCCTTCCCGGGACAATATACATGCATATTACCATAATATTCAAAGATATTCTGAAACCGTTTGGCCAATCAAAGCCAAACGTCATATGGAGCATTCTTAGGAAGGGAGAACCAGAGGACCAATGGTCCTGTAAACGCTCACCTGAGATATGCGACCTCAGCTGACCTTGCCATAAAATAGGTCAAGGTCATCCAGGGGTCATAATTATACAAACTTTGTAGAGCTCCATTCATTGATGCTTCAGGCAAAGTTTCAAAATCTTAGGTCTTCCGGTTCTGAAGAACGAGATTTATAAAGGCTTTGCTATTTATAGCCATGGTGGCCATCTTGGTCATCATTTGATCAAACTATGATGGGCTGGAGTCCGAAATGCTACATACCAAGTTTTGTGAAAATCGGCCTGCCGGTTCAGGAGAAGAAGATTTTTAGTGTTTTTTACCATATATGGGCGTGGCGGCCATCTTGGTCATGTAACCTGGATTTTGCAATCAAGCTTTCGTTCCCCCTACCCATGGTTGCTGCACATAAAATTTCACTTTGATTGGCCAAGCGGTTTCAGAGAAGAAGATCTTTGAAAAGTGTGTATGTATGACGTACAGGCCAAGGTCAAGAGATGATCTTGACCTCAATTTATTACATACCTTCATTGACTCCATTAGTTGTTTTGCATCTACCACTTTTCAGGTCTCAGGCTGCAATAGTTTTTCAAACAATCCACAGTTTTCCCATTTTCCCATGTAAA
Organism: Rugalucina vietnamica; assembly: GCA_964017185.1. Taxonomy (NCBI): domain Eukaryota; kingdom Metazoa; phylum Mollusca; class Bivalvia; order Lucinida; family Lucinidae; genus Rugalucina; species Rugalucina vietnamica. The sequence continues at coordinate 53,287,011 of OZ024880.1, read as the reverse complement.
AGCCTATGTTTCAAAAATTGACCTTGCTGTAAAATAGGTCAAGGTCATCCTAGGGTCATCATTTTATCAAACTATGATGGGCTGGAGTCCCAAATGCTATATTACAAGTTTCGTGAAAATCGGCCTGCCGGTTCTGGAGAATAATATTTTTGAGTAGTTTTTTACCATATATGGGCATGGCGGCCATCTTGGTCATGTGACCTGGATTTTGCGATCAAAAGTTCGATACCCCTACCCATGGATGCTCCACATAAAATTTCAGCTTGATTGGCCATGCGGTTTCAGAGAAGAAGATCTTTGAAAAGTGTGTATGGACGACAGACCGGTCAAGGTCAAGAAATGACCTTGACCTAAATTAATCACATACTTTCATTAGTTGTTTTGCATCTACCACTTTTCCGGTCTCAGGCTGCAATAGTTTAAAAAAAAAAAAAAACAACGTAATTTTCACTTTTTCCCATGTATAAGCCTATGTTTCCAAAATTGACCTTGCCGTAAAACAGGTCAAGGTCACCCTAGGGTCATCATTTGATTAAAGTATAATGTGCTGTAGTCCCAAATGCTACATACCAAGTTTCGTGCAAATCTGCCTGCCAGTTCAGGAGAAGAAGATTTTTGAGTGCCTTTTACCATATATGAGCGTGGCGGCCATCTTGGTCTATGTGACCTAGATTTCGCGATCAAACTTTCGTAACCCCTATTCATGGATGCTCCACATAAAATTTCATTTTGATTGGCTAAGCGGTTTCAGAGAAGAAGATCTTTGAAAAGTATTTATGGACGACAGACAGACCAAGGTCAAGAGATGACCTTGACCTAAATTAATCACATACATTCATCCACTCCATTAGTTGTTTTGCATCTACCACTTTTCAGGTCTCAGGCTGCTATAGTTTTAAAAAAATCCATAGTTTTCACTTTTTTCCCCGTGTAAAAGCCTATGTTTCCAAAATTGACCTTGCCGTACAATAAGTCAAGATCATCCCAGGGTCATCATTTGTGTTAACTGTAATGGGATGGAGTAACCCGATGCTACATGCCAAGTTTCGTGGAAATCGGTCCGCCGGTTCTGGAGAAGAAGATTTTTGAGTGGATTTTACCATATTGGCGTGGCGGCCATCTTGGTCATACGATCAAGATCCCGCGAACATACTTACGTTCCCCCTACCCATGGATGCTCCACACAAAATTTGGCTTTCATCGGCCAAGCGGTTTCAGAGAAGAAGATCTTTGAAAATGTGGACGGACGACGGACGACGACGGACGGACGACGGAGCATTGCCATCCTATAAGCTCACCTTGTGAGCCTTCGGCTCAGGTCAGCTAATAAAAGTTCATATAAATAGTCACATGACCAAGATGGCTGCCACGGCTATAAATAGCAAAACCTTTAAAAAATTCTGCAAAATTCTTTAAAAAAAACTTTATCCAGAACCAGGAGGCCTATGATTTTGAAACTAGGCATGAAGCATCAGGAAGAGGAGCTCTACAAAGTTTATATAAATCATGACCTTGGGATGACCTTGACCTATTCTATGGCAAGGCCAACATAGGTTGCTCATGCATTTGAATGGGGAAAATAGATAAAATGTAATTAAATGATGGGAAACTTGCTGGGAGGAATGTCAGACAACTCGGACCCAAGACGACTCGGACCCAAAATTTCTGGGACGACTCGGACCCAAACCTTTTCGGACCCAAGACGACTCGGACCTAAACCTTTTCGGACCCAAGACGAATCGGACCCATACTGACGGACGATATAAGGACGATATCATAAATGTATGATATTCCCCCGGATCCGAGAGGGTCGTGGCTACAAATAACCTTGTGCATTATCTTAAATGTTAATAAAACTCATAAGACGAGTGAGCATGTATACTCGTGTATATATGTTACAGCCAATCTGTGAAATCAGCCTTTTCATGAAATGGCTAAAAATTTTAGCCTTTTCGTGAAATGACTAATTCACTCAGCCATTTCATGAAAAGGCTAAATATTTCAGCCTTTTCATGAAATGACTAAAATATCCATGTCATTGTTACACAGATTGACTGGTTCAGTTTCAGCCAATCTATGTAATAAGTCCTTGAGTTTTATTTATGCCTTTGATATCATAACTGGAATAATTCATTTGATTAAACCACAAAAATGAATACGATAGTACATATATCTTCCATTTTCACTTTTAAAAGAATATAATTGTAGGCCTAAATAATAATAATAATAATAATAATGATAATAATAAAGTTAAAGATAAGTATACATGTAATTGTTATGATTATGATTATAAGTTAAACACAATAAGAAAACAAAGAAGTTTAAACCATTCCTTTGGTCATAGTCAAAAAAAGGTTAATTAAAGCAGTTTGCACGCTAATCAAAATGTGTGATAAATCGTACTCGACTACCCTTTGATTTGAAATGGGAGATAAAGTTGCTATTCCTATACATGTACCTCTGGTTGACAGAGGTAGAGGTGACCCATGAAACATTCTTGGTGTAATTCGGGTTTGTGATGAACATAATATGCACACTATTGCTGTCAATTCTAAATATGCAAGGATTCAAATTGATTTATGTCCACAAAAGCTCCGGACTAATCGTGATGTTAACACACGGTTTGTACAGTGACACTTCGCCAAGCTGTGAGATTAACAACTTCAGGTGGTCAAGGTTTGTTTCGATGTGATTGTGAAAATGGTAAAAAAACAATGTCAAACCAACAGATGTAAGTGTTTAAAGGCTGGTAAAATGTATAATAGACATTTTTCACTTTTGAACGTAATGTTGCTGGCGCGTGCGTTTACGATTTTCGGTGTGATGGGGGACGACTCGTGAGGGCATATTTGAGACGATGACGAGGGGCGATATGAAGAATTACTTGGTCAAAACTACCAATAGCCTAACGGAGACCAATTAAACAAGACAGGCAAAAAAGAAATAGTCCACGACGTCTTACTCTGTAGCTCAGTAGGTAGCATGTATGGAATAAAACCAAAAGGTCCTGGGTTCGAGTCCGGCTAGGACAAAAATTCTTTTTCTATTCTTAATTGCTTCCTTTTTTCCTCCCTGTGACAATACATCTTAGAAAATGAAAAAGAAAAGAAAAGAAAAAAAAATGCAAGAATCACAAAATGCACTGCTGCATTTAATACTAAAATCGTAAATTTGTGGATTAAAGTGTGTAGTGAGAAGGCAGTCCGCATGTATAGGTCTTTCACTAAGTCTTGTTGTTTTATCACCGATTTTCGCGGGTAGCTTGATCGTAATTATCGGCAGAAGAGCGGACCCGCGACCGATCCTTACGTCAACATTTATTTTCTGAAGGCTGGTACAGATAATGCGGCTAGGATAAGTTGACCGCCTCTAATGTCTTTGCGGCCCCCGTGGTCAATCGGTTAAGAGCGCTGTTTCTTAATCACTCGTTCATCTCACCGCTGTGTCTTGTGTGTGTTCGAGCCCCACACTGGCCACATATGATACAAGCCAAGTTCAACTTGCGGGAGTGACATGTGTTTTTTCTTAGGGTACTCACGTTTTCACCCCACCTACTGATTGGTGAGCTGAAAAAATCTTGAAAGGGACGTAAACTGAACTAAAATGCGCAAGACAATAAATCAAATAGTATAGTGTACATGTTCAGATACATGTATATCAGTTTCACGTGCTGTCTCGTGAGCGAACATAATTCATTCTGTTTATATTTCAAACAGATTATCAGCTTGATGTCGAAGTTTCGTTCATTCGACAGTCATCTGCATGCCATACGAAGTGCGATGGAGGCAACATCCTACAAGTAGCTACATTACGCCAAGCCACACAACTTATTTTGTTTATTGTAGACCTTCAACAGTAATTCAGCCATATCCAGTGTGCTGGTTACGATGTAGTAAATTAATTTGGCAAGTCATAAATTTTCTTTTTGATCCATATTTATTCTGTGTGATATTGTATGCGTGTTGTTTACCTGGTTGAATTCAAATAAATATGATTAAAATCAAACTAACACAATATTATTTTTATAAGTTGCTAAAGTGTTTCCATAAAGGACTCCATGTCGTAGTGGTTCAGTCAGTCGCCTCGTAAAACGGGCCGCGCGTTCAATCCAACGCGTAACTCCGTCTTTCGGGCGAGACCATGGTCCAGCATGTAAATAGTTGTTATTTGCACGCGAGACCCCGAATATTCCTCGTTATATGGTTTACATTAAGCATGCATGCATGATGGAATATAAATGCATTTTTTTTTCTTATCGGCGCGAGTAACATCGGAGAAATTTTGCTATCTGTTAAAATCTAATCAGGGCCCAGAATTACACTACGCCCACCTTAGTGACGATGTGAAATTTAATTGTATAGATTCTTGGTCATTCTATTGTTACTTGATTGCAGATAAGGGTCTGATTGTGCTCATTTCTGATAATAATTTCGTTTTTATACAATTTTCGCCCCGTTCAAGATTATTTTAGTTCATATGACACGGATAAATCAGTAACAAAGAGGGGGGGGGGAGGAGGGGAGAACCCTGAGAAAACGACTTGGCACACCCACAAGCAGAATTTGGTTTGTGCCACCTGTGATTGTGAGACTGATAAATTGGGCAGCAACCTACGACGAAGTGTTCATTGTCTTGGTGATGTTTGTTGCCAAAGCGATATTGCTTTTTTCAATTACTCCATTTTATCACATGTTGTGTGATGTTGAATCATTCTTTGCTGTAAGGACATTTGTTGTATCGCAGGCATTTACGATGGTGCTGACACTGATAGGCAATTCCTGAATATTCATATTCATGTACAGTATATCACGCAGACATTTTACGTGCTCAGTTTACCGGCTTTTTATATGTGAACAAACGAAACGACATCCGTGAACCTTAATATTGTGCTGTGTTTGGCTGTTGAATTTTTGTCCCACGGCCCCTCGAAAAAAACCAAACAAAGATTTTATCAAGCAGGATCAGTTATCAAACCACATTGCTGCTTATCAAGCCGAAATCAGTTAGTGTTAACGGCATGTGTTCGTCCTTTTAAACCAGGGACCGCGGGTTTGATCCCGGGATCCTTAAGTCTGTAACTATAAACTGATGTCTCGTTTCCATATGACCTTTGCTGTTGGATTAACGTTAAGCCTCAAATCAACAAACCAATTAAATTTATTATTTACGTAAATTCTGATGGAGTAAGAAGCTTATGTGCATTTATGCTCGTCCGGTTCCGGACGCAAAAAATGTCCATATGAGTAAGGTTAAGAATAATCAAGGTGTTGTACATGTAGCTCTGTCGTCAGCATGTGTAATACATGTGCACTAAAATGGTGCCGTGTATCTTGACGCTAGCATAACAAAACCTTAACAAGCAATATACAGTGTTTTTAAAGTTGAAAAAATGAAAATTTTCAGTTCAACATTTTTATCTTTTTATTTTGCTCAAAACATAGATTGTTGGTACACGCTAAAACTGCCTCGCAGAGGCGGTTCTAACGAGTACTCACAATCTGTGTTTTTAGATGCATGGGCATCCTAAGTTGACTTTGCCGCAAAATAGGTCAATATCATCCCTGGGTCATGATTTAGGCCATGTATAAACTTTGTAAATGCTTAATGCCAAGTTTCAAAATCATAGGCCTACTGGTTCTGAAGAACATTTTAAAGGTTTTTGCAGTTTATAGCCATGGCGGTCATTTATACAATCTTTCGTTCCCTTTCCATGAAGTGTGGCTTTGATCGGCCATGCGGTTGCAGAGATGTTGGAATATTTTGGTATAAAGCTTCCGGGCAGGAGCAGACAAACCCCTGGGGACTAAATGTTTTCATGAACATAAATCTTCAGTACCTTTAAAGGCATGCTCATCTCGAGTTTCCACCCATTTAATTACATTTAGCTTATTTTCCCCTTTTAAATGCATGGGCGACCTAAGTTGACTTTGCCATAAAATAGGTCAAGGTCATCCCAGCATTATGATGTATACCAACTTTGAAGAACTCTATTGCCTGATGCTTCAAACTTAGTTTCAAAATCATAGGACTTCTGGTTCTGGGAAGAAATTGTTTTAAAGGTTTTTGCTATTTATAGCTTTGGCGGTCATCTTAGTCATGTGACCTGGGTCATTTATGCAAACTTTCGTTCCCCCTTCCTAAGAATACTCAGCAAGCAGTTTAACTTTGGTTTGCCATTTGGTTTCAGAGGAGAATATCATGGAAATTGTTGACGAACGACGACGGACGGACGACGGGGCATGGTCATCCTATAAGCTCGCTTTTTGAGCCGAAGGGCTCACGTGAGCTTAAAATAGGTATACCCATGCATACCAAAGTTTTGCTGTATAAAAGTGTGGTTCATGGGGTATTCACGGACATGTTATCCTGATATGGATAACCGACCATGCTCGAGATGACTTGAAATATGTCAAAACGTTGTAAGGCGTAGAATAAAAAACTGCTCATAAAATTAAAGATCAACTTATGTTTCAAATCATAAATCATGCCATGTATACATGTATAAAATTTTCTCTGCGTTCACGAAAAACACGTGAAAATGTAGCTTATCAGAACCAATGTACATACATAAGCCAGTATGTAAAATGTCACATGGCGATAACAAATAGTTGATATTGGTTTTTCCCACCAACAGTTATGGTCATATAAAGACGGGACCTCGGTTTATCGAACGAGCGACGTCTAGTTATACACACGAGTGACTAAAAACGAATTCTGCATTGGAAGCTGTTAAAATGGAGGCATTTTATTCGCGCCAAGCATTTGTAAAACCGACTCGCATTGAACGAGTATACTTCTATAACGCATCTTTAATGGCAAACATGATAAGTGATATATATATATGATGCGATTTTAGAAAATATTTCGTGTCAAAGGTCACTTCTGGTTCCTTGTTCCATCAGAATTAGACAGTTTAACGGATATACAACAATTTTCATTTTTAGGCGTTTCGTTCTCGCGCTCAACCTGCGAAACGAGTCAAATGTTCTTATTAAATTCAATTTGTAACTACGTATTTATTCTCGCCATGTGATTTTAAGAGGCGACTGACTGAGCCACTGCGAGACAAAGTCCTCTACGGAACGTGTTTGCGTGAGTGTGTGTTGGTGAGTTAGAGTGTGTATGCGTGCTTAAAATTCAGAATATTGTTGTCCTGTTTTAGGGTTAAGCAAGGTTCGCAGCACGTTTGATCAGCTGGCTAACCTGCACTCCGATACACTTCGTGATCTCGTTCCTTTTCTGTGTATGGAGAGGACTAACAGAATACCGATGGAAATATTCCGTCTAGCAGCACGTAATGAAAACCAGAGGACCAATGGTCCTGTAAACGCTGACCGGAGACCTAGTTGTCACTTTTTCCCCATGTATAAACCTAAGTTTCCAAAATTGACCTTGCCGCTAAATAGGTTAAGGTCATCCCAGGGTCATCATGTTTTTCAAACAATGATGGGCTGAAGTCATCGATGCTACATACCAAGTTTCGTGAAAATCAACTTGCCGGTTCTAGAGAAGAAGAGTTTTGAGTGGTTTTTACCATATACGGAATTTTCGTTCCCCCTACCCATGGATGTTCCACATGAAAATTTCTCTGTGATTGGTACAGCGGTTTCAGAGATGAAGATGCTATGGACAACAGACTGGCCAAGGTCAAGAGATGACCTTGACCTAAATTAATCACATTCCTTCATCTACTCCATTAGTTATCTGCATCTACCACTTTTCAGGCCTCAGGCTGCAATCATTTTTTTTAAAAAATCCATAGTTTTCACTTTTTCCTATGTAAAAGCCTCTGTTTCCAAAATTGGCCTTGCCGTAAAATGGGTTAAGGTCATGCGCGGATCTAGAGGGGGGGACAGGGGGTCCGGACCCCCCTCCCCCACTGGAATCTGAAAATTTTACCTAAAAAAGGTAATTTTGGGATTTTTGGGGGTTTGGACCCCCCCCTCGTCTGCGACAATATTTTACCATTTTGGTTGGACCCCCTCTCGTAAAAATGTCTGGATCCGAGCATGAAGTTCATCCAAGCGTCATCATTTTATCAAATTATGATGGGCTGGAGTCATCAATGCTACATAACTATTTTCGTGAAAATCGGCCAACCGGCTCTGATGAAGAAGATTTTTGAGTGGTGGCGTGGCGGCCATCTTGGTCATGTAACCTAGATTTCACAAACAAACTTTCGTTCCCCCTACCCATAGATGCTCCACATAAAATTTCACTTTGATTGCCCAAGCGGTTTCAGAGATGAAGATTTTTTATATTCAGTTTAACGTCCCTTTCAAGTATGAAACGGGCCAATCAGTAGGTGGGGCGAAAACGGAGAGAACCCCGAGAAAAACCACCTGGCACACCCGTGAGCAGAACTTGGCTTGTCTCACATGTGGCCAGTGCGGGGCGCAATCCTACACCAGGTGAGATGATCGAGTGATTAAGAAACAGCGCTCTCAACCGCTCGACCACGGGGGCCGCCATGAAGATGTTTGAAAAGTGTGTATGAACAACAGACTGGCCAAGGTCAAGAGATGACCTTGACCTAAATTAATTACATACTTACATCTACTCCATAAGTTGTCTGCATCTGCCTTTTTTCAGGTCTCAAGCTGCAATCGTTTTCGAAAAATCCATAGTTTTCACTTTTTCCCATGTAACAGCCTGTTTCCACAATTGACCTTGCCGTAAAGCAGGTCAAGGTCATCCCAGGGTCATCATTTTATCAAACTATAATGGGCTGGAGTCACTGATGCTTACATACCAAGTTTCGTGGAAATCGGCCTGCCGGTTCTGGAGAAGAAAATTTTTGAGTGGTTTTTACCATATATGTGCATGGCGGCTATCTTTGTCACGTGAATCGGATTTCATGATCAAACTTTCGTTCCCCCTACCCATGGATGCTCCACATAAAATTTCAACTTGATTGGCCAAGCGGTTTTAGAGATGAAGATGTTTGAAAAGTGTGTATGGAAAACAGACTGGCCAAGGTCAAGAGATGACCTTGACCTAATTTAATCACATGCCTTCATCTACTTCATTAGTTGTCTGCATCTACATCTTTTCAGGTCTCTGGCTGCAATCGTTTTCAAAAAATCCATAGTTTTCACTTTTTTTCATGTAAAAGCCTATGTTTCCAAATTTGACCTTGCCGTAAAATAGGTCAAGGTCATCCCAGGGTCATCATTTTGTCAAACGTTAATGGACTGGAGTCACTGATGGTAAATACCAAGTTTCGTGGAAATCGACCCGCCGGTTCTGGAGAAGATTTTTGAGTGGTTTTTACCATATATGGTCGTGGCGGCCATCTTGGCCCTGTGACATGAATTTTGCGATCAAACTTCAAATGCCGCTACACAAGGAGGCTCCACATAAAATTTCAACTTGATTGGCCAAGTGGTTTCAGAGAAGAAGATCTTTGAAATTGTGGACGACGACGAAGACGGACGACGGACGACGGATCATGTCCATCCTATAGCTCTCCTTGTGAGCCTTTGGCTCAGGTGAACTAAAAAATCTCAGTTTCTCAGTTTTATAATCATTTATTTACTTGAAAATAACATTGTGTTAGTTTGAAGATTAATTATATTCATTTTAAGTCAACCAGACAAACAGCACGTATACTACAAGAGAATAAATGAGGATAATACAGAAAGCCTGTGGCTTGCAATAAATTATCTAAAATTCGTAATTATCACACTCGATATGGCTGAAATACTGTTGAAGGTCTACAAAACCTCAAATTATTAATATGGCTATGCATGATGTAGTTAGGATATCGCACTTATGACATGCAGATGGCTGTTGAATGGGATCAAAACGAAACATCAACCAAATAAACCCCACCAAGCTTTCGAGTATCTGTTTGAAATACATGTCTAATTATGTTTGCTCACGAGACAGCACGTGAAACTGTAGTTTTTACACCTTATAAATATACATATGTGTCTGTACAGGTACACTATACTATTTGAGTTAGTGCCTCGCGTCCGCGGAAAACATTTAAAGTCATTCAGGGTGGCTAACTTATCCTAGCCACATTATTCCTGTACAAGCCTTCAGAATATGAACATTTTTATGTCCCCAAGAAAGAAATATTGACATGAGGATCGCTCGAAGATCAGCTCTTCTACCAAAAAAAAATACGATCGAGCTGTCGATTTCAATAGGTTAAAAGTCAACAAGAGAGAAACATTAATGTGAGGTGCCGTCTCGCACTTCAATTCCTTTAAGATTTAAGTATTTTATGCACAAGGGCATTTCCTGATTCTTGCATTCGCCAATAAATATAATCAGCTGATAATACATTTTTTTATTTCCTTAGCTTTATTGTCACAAGGGAGACAAATAAAGAAAAGAAAAAGAGCGGTCCGAGGAGGACTCGAACCCAGAACCTTTCGTTTTGAATCCTAGCACGCTAGCTACTGAGCTACAGAGCTAGACGTCCTACACTATAACATTTATTGCATGTCTTGTTTAATTCGTCTCCGTTGGGCTGTTGGTAGTTTTGACTGTGTAATTCTTCATATTGCCCCTCGTCTTAGTCTCACATATGCCCTCACGAGTAGTCCCCCATCACACAGAAAGTCGTAACCGCACGCACCAGCAGCATTTACGTTCAAAAGTAAAAAATGTCTAATAGCAGATGCCATAACAGTCTAGCAGACAATGTATGTGAATTAAACTGAACATTATGTATGGTATTGAAAATGTATACTATTGATACGTGTAACTAATGGCATGTTGCTGATGTTTTACTATTTTCCAAGTAAATGCTTAGTATCTTATATTGTGTGATTCAATAACTTGGAATTTTCCCAAGACAATTGGAAAAATGAAACGAAATTGTGCCAGTAAGAAATTGAAAATCTCAATATATTAACTGGATTACTCATGACACATACAATTGATCATTTGATGTGCTTACATTATGTGCTTTATCATGTTTAACCAATGATCAGAGCTTTTAATAAAATAAACTTCAGTCTTTGTCTTGGTTTAAAGGTTCCCTTCTTAGTTTAGCCATTTCGTGAAATGACTAGAGCAAATTTTTAGTCATTTCATGAAAAGGCTGAAATATTTAGCCGTTTCATGAAATGGCTGAGCGAATTAGTCATTTCACGAAAAGGCTAAACTTTTTAGGCATTTCATGAAAAGGCTGATTTCACAGATTGGCTGTAACATATACACAACGGACCAGCAAATTTTAATACGAACAAATGAACACAATGATTTTAGAATTAACGTGTTTTAGACTTTTAATTTATTTTAAAAATTGGTATATGATTTTTAAAGTTGTATGAATTTTCACTGCCTAACTTGGTTTTAAACTTTCATGTTTTCTGCAGACAAAGTTTGATCTGTGTGTCAAATTTGACAGTACCGTCCGACCAACACAGGAAAGCCTTGCCTGTACGATGTCACAAAATTTGCGAGCCAAGTAGATCATATTTTATTTGAAAGGCAGTCCACTGCACCGTATCATATATAAGATACTCAAGTCATCTACAGATTTACCACTAAACTATCTCAAATACCGATATGCATGTACTAAAACACTTCTGTTAGTTTATGTTGATTATCGCTTATCGATTACAGAAGCAATTATCGACGTTGATTAAATTATCGAATAAATCGAGATACTTAATTGAGGTGTCACTTGTGCCCACAGGCGAGATTTTGTGTATTGTAAAAGTTTATAATATTGACATATTATCACAGAATCATATCAGAGTAGTCACCAAATGTCCAAGTAAGGCCGAAAAATTATGGTGTACCAGAAGGGTCAAAACCACCGGTAGCAGTCCACTGGTAAATTTTTACCAGTGCACTGCTAAATTTTACCAGTGCACTGCTATATTTTACCAGTGCACTGCCAAATTTTACCAGTCCACTGATAAATTTACCAGCCCACTGATAAAATTTAGCAGTGCACCGGTAAATTTACCAGTCCACTGATAAAATTTAGCAGTGCACTGGTAAATTTACCGGTCCACTGATAAAATTTAGCAGTGCACTGGTAAAATCGGTGACTTTGTATTTTACCAGTGCACTGCCATCTAAGGGTATGTTCTTCAGCCAATCAAAATACAGCTTCTATCTCGTTATCGGTATCGATTTACCTGTGCATATTTGACAGTTGTAATCATGGTGTGTAACCGCACACAGTCGCATATACGAGTAGGCCTACAGGAATTACGAGTTACTATGCCTTCGACCTTTTTATTTATTTATTTATTTATTTAATTCTCAAATATACACATTCGCTGTGTAGTATGGATGCATCATGTTTCTTGTCCGTATGATAAAACACACATTTACAAATATTCATAGGAAACTTCTCAAGGCTGATTTACGTTTTATCTACCGTAGCTTCGTCTGTTTTTGTCTTTATTTGGAATCCAAATCCAAATTTTGGATATACACTCGTATGCGATTTGTAGATTTGTTTGCTGATTTAACGCAGAGAAAGTGACATTTCTAATGATCGCTTTTATGTGTTAAACTCTACAAATTATGTGCAAAGTGAACAGTATAAAGGGAGCGGCACGTCTAGAGGCTTTTTCTCAAAAAGGGTCGAAAATGGGCATTTTACCATTAAATAGAGACAAAATATGCGTAAAATCCAATTTTGTCAATTTAAGATAAAATGTTAATATTGTTTCTTTTAAAAATATACGTTATCTTTGCAGAGTCAGTAATGGGTATATTATCTAAAGTGTCATAAGGCAATACACGAACGTGCCACATATCGTGATAATCCACACCTAAGTGTAGTAATTAAAGACGCGAAGTCATCGCACTTGTTTGAAAAGCTAATTGTTGTGGTATGATCTGTGTACATGCTAGGTAATCTTTGACTTATGGCATATGCTTTATATATGTACAAGTTTCATGGGAAATGTGTACAAGCCCTCATTTGTTTATCGTCTTAATATGCACAAATGATGATTATGGCAGTCGCTGTAGTTAGTACAGTAAGTGTGAATATGTCATAATGGAAAAATGATTAAGCAAACGACATGTTGGCTAATATCAAAAGAAGCATACTCAAGGTAATAGTGGATTCATTCAAAAGCAGACTGGCATGTGTCTAACTTGGTCGCCGCGGCGTTTGTTAAGAATACTATCATTGAATGTTTTTCAAACTTTAAAACATTATAATGCTTTACAATATATAGTGTTTTTTTTTAATCCTACGTGTGAGTTTAAGATTACATGTACATCTTTTTTTGCATAGTTTTGCCTCGTTTTGCTGCCGACCCACCCGTACAATAGAATATGTATTTGAATACGCGAGTGTCAGCCAGTTTTCAAGTTACTGACATCCATGTGAAATCGACCATATATCGATTGTAATTAATTTGACATGCGTCTATTGTCGATCGCACCTACAGGAGGATGAACCTTTGCGTTCTTTTGGGAAGGAATGAAGGTATGAATATAGTATATGATCTGGTAGGGAAAAGAGCTGGTTATCTTGCTCTTCGTACTTGTACATTAATGACAATTTTGTCAAATTTCTAGCCTGTTGTCTGGGCTATGTAATATAGTCACCGCTGTTTCCGATGTTGGTGCGATCCATACACGAGCCACATTTGAGACGAGACATGTTTAACTTGCGAGTACGCTAGGTTATTTTTCTCGGGGCGTCCCGTTTTCGCCACATACGCTGATTGACCCGTCCTATATCTTGAAAAGGACGTATAATATTTGTATGTATTTCTGGACATTCGATTTTTACTTTACATGAAAGTTGCTAATTTGTTACCAATTGAACATTAGGCTTGAAATATATCATTCAGCGTTTTTAACTAGATAACATACACGCACATGCCCTTATTTGTGTCGATAAAAGATGACAAAATAATATAATATACGTAGCATTTGACATTTTTGCTGTTACGTCAGCAGACAGATACATGTTTTTTTTTTTCTCTCTTTTTGTGACTTAAATTTTGTGCATGTATGCATATATTTGTCACAGTTTAAATACGCAACTTTTCGTTCCGTGGCAAATTTGCTTGAAGCGCTCACTGATCAAATCAGTCCGTGTAAACATCAACGAAATATCTTGCTCAACTGGCTTAGGTCGCTCTTCATTCTGTAATATTACAGTTGTGGGGTTGGGGTGCACGCTGGACAAAACAATCGTTTTCCTCCAAAGAACCAAATGATTCGCCTCTATCCTGGTGAAATATCTTGAAATAAAAATGCCCGATATACTAAACTAACTACTGTTACTTCATGTAACTGACTAACCAACTAAGAGAGCGATCATTTTATTTTATGGGGGTGGGGCTGGAAAATGTTGACCATGTGCGACCCCCGGGTGCGACCATGCCATTTAGAAACTTGACAGTCGTTTTTGCTGATGTGCCGATTTGAATAAAATTAGCTATGATGTATTGAAATGCATCAAAAGTATTCAAACTGTTAATTTTGCGATATAGTTCCTGCAGTTTCATATATGTATGCATGTGGACAGTTTGATACGTTATCGCGCAGTCTGATCACATCACCGTAATTCGAGATATTCGCGTACTAACGGTAAGAAATCAAAACTTTCCACAATGGCTATGGTTATGGTTTCATATGATGTGTTGTGCTCTACTTGGTCAGAATTCTCACAGAAAAGTGTTTATCGTAGAATGTGCAGTCCGGTCTGGGTTCGATTGGAAATGCATGTAACATTTTCCAGTTGAAGAAATTGAAAAATAGTGCAAGACGGGCCTTCCGGATATGTCAGTTCAAAAAAAAAAAAATAAAAAAAAAAAATAAAAAATAAAAAAAAATAAAAAACACGTATAAACATAGAAACAAGAAATGGGTGCGGGTGTTTGTTTGATGGATTTGTGGTTTAGCGTCTCAGTCAACAGCTATGGCCATGTGGGATTGTGGAACTTTTACTCTCTATAAGAATGGCATGGCAATCATAATGTGCTTGAAACTATAACGACCCGAGTACACAGCTGATGCGTACATGTATATGTTTAGATGGATTGGCCTGAACCACTTTTCTTGGGCAGGCTCAGACTTCTGGACGGTTAACCCGTAATCAGATGGTTAGTCAGTTGGCGCGGGCCCTTATTTCCACCAGAAATTTTAGTTTGTCCATATGTGACGGCATTATTAAACATTATTCATTGCTTCTTGAATGTTTTTGCTTTTGCACCCCGGGGTGGGGGCAGACCAACCCCTGTGGTACGTTTTTTTTTTTTCAGAATTACCTACCTTCAGTCCATTTGCCCATTTCCTGCAAGTTTTGCCTTTCAAATAACATTTTAACAATTTTCCCCATTCAAATGCATGGGCGACCTATGTTGACCTTGCCGTAAAATAGGTCAAGGTCATCCAAAGGTCATAATTTATAAACACATTGTAGTACTCCAGTCCCCGATGCTTCATGCCAAGTTTCGTTGAAATCGGTCCAGTGGTTCCGGAGAAGAAGAATTTTGAAGGGTTTTTACCATATATGGGCATGGCGGCCATCTTGGTCATGTGACCTGGATTATTTATTAGCACATTGGTTCCCCCTTCCCATAGATGCTTCCTATAAAATTTGGCTTTAATTGGCCAAGCGGTTTCAGAGAAGAAGATCTTTGAAAATGGTGGACAACGACGGACGGACGACGACGACGGACGCCGGATCATGGCCATCCTATAAGCTCACCTTGTGAGCCTAACGGCTCAGGTGAGCTAAAAATGGACGTAATAATTTTAAAAGTTAATCTTGAGGTGTGAACACGCGTATTTGTTTTCTTAACGGCGGTGTGAACGCATGTTTCTTTTTTCTTAAACTTCTCGGGTACTTGGTTTTTACGGCTACATTCTAAAAACGAAATTAAAGAAGCCTAATTAAGTAGCCCATGAGGTAAATTGCTACTGAAACCCTACTAAATATAGCGAATCGCTTCTGACAGACGCTTTCATAGTTGACAATCGATGAATAATCGATTAGTTTCAAGCCAGGTACATGTATCGCGACACACGCCACATTGAATTTTAATTAATACTGAATCTTGGTGGTCTAAATAGCACTTATTTATCTAACTAATTACATGTTTTCGTACATCCTCCATTTTCCTTGTTTGCATTTTAGCATTTTGATAACATAAGCTTCAGAATAGTTTGCATGTTTAACAGTTTAAAAGTGGTCTATAAAAAGTATGTATACTCACCGACAAAAGATGAAACCCGAAACTAATTTGTACGTGTGAATTTTCACGGTAGCCATTGGCACGCTTGCACCTTTTTGTAGGTTTTGAACTTTCACGGTAGCCATTGAATGGCACGCGCGATGACACCTATGTAATTACCAAATGTTTTGATAGTAAGAAGTGTGATGGTCTTGAGCACCTTTAATTTGTAGGTTTGTTTGTCTCAGTTCTTGATCCTTGGTTAATCTTATTTTAAAGGCGCTGATAGTCAACGACATTAACCACGGCCTGTTGTGCGGTCGTGTGATCTAGTGGGTAGTTAGTTCCCATCATCCTCCAGAGGTTGTGGGCTCGAACCCCGACCGACTTTTGAGCCCCCGGACTCTGTGGCAGTATGCAGGACGCACAATATGTACATCAGTATATACATTTGAAGGTGGTCGGGTTGCGATATGGGCACTCACCCATTGGGGGCTAAAGAAATAGATGGGCTGCTTGTACATCCAGGTAAAGCTTATACATTACTGACCGACCATCTGATTACTGGTTAACCCCTCTGGTCTGAGCTTGCCCCAAACGTGGTTCAAGTCATACCATCCATACGTATAAGCATTTTTGGCTTAGTTGGATGGTTATATTTCAAGCACTTGTAGGATGTCATGACATCCTCATTTTGCGTAAAAGTCCCATATTAATGGAGGCAACGTCCCGACATGACCTTATCTGTTGACTGGGACGTAAAGCATCAATTCAAACAATCAAAAACACATGTTTTTGTTCCGTTGGTATGAAAATTAAATTCCATCAAAGAAGCACGTTGGCAAACAAATAAAGCACAGGTTATGCCATGGTGTTTCTAGGGCGAAGACTCAACCGAGCGAATGCGTGAAGACACCTGATGCCTAACAACGCCCCTGGACATTGGAGCATAAGGAAACCAACAATCAGTTTGAACCCTGGTATGCCCAGGCACAGACCGCAAAGTTCAGTTCCGGCCCATGTGATACTGAATTTATAATCAAAATTAGGGGTATGCATATAATTAAAGCTAGAAACAATGCGCTATTCGTAAATTATTCCCCGTCTCATGGCGCTTATACATGTACGTGTACTGAGTCGCGTAGTGTTCTATTTGAATATTTAAAATTGCTTTGCAGTAGTCATGTATCAGTTAAGTTACATGTATGTGGAATATTATCAAATGTTCACACTATCTGCTTTCATTTTTTTCCCAAATTTCTATATAGTCAAAAGTACAATCAGCTTTTTGTTCATCGACTGGCCATCTTGAGTAAAAAAAGCGGCATATAAAATCGTTTTAAAAACAGTCGTTTCACTTTATTTCCTTTCCAAGTAATGTTTTCTTTATGCGATTTATGGTTAGTAGCGATGCAAATTAAACCATAAACTGACTATTGCATAACAAAGAAGTGTTTAAGTAGACCCGTATCATAAAATGTTGATCTACCGTCTGGGTCATTCCGTATCGGCCGTCTGTAATTTCACTTATCATATGACATTCGCCCGTCTGTACTTTGGCGTGTTGTTTTTGTCGCCAAGCGACAGAATAAAACGATAAATACACTATAAAAGTTGATTATCAATGATCCTTCACATGGAGATTGAAAAAATATAAGCCTCAATAAGATTATACCATGAAAAGTTAGGTATTCTTTATAAAATACAGCAAAATAACTTACCCGCCAAAACGCACGCGCTGACATAAATATCTGGAATTTGACGTACCAGTTGGAATTTGACGAGCCGTATGTACGGTGTGCACCGGCCATATGCAGAATCCAAAGTATACACACTATTGAGCACACAGCATGGCATCGATTTAGTGTAATTAAAATCATACGTAATGATCGACACTATTCCGTGCATATTATATACCATTGAAAAGTTGTCTCGTGGATAAATAAGCATCTCGTTAAAAACAAATTTTCACCTGTTTTATGGATAATGTTTGTTTTCACAACCGCTTTCAGCTTCTATCAGCTTCGAAAATGGTAGTCCGTCCACCGATAAATTTCTATTTGATATGGTCAGCCAAAGTCATTGTCCCGTAGAATACGTCCCGTAAAATACAAACGCGATTTCAGATTCATTTCCAACGAGCAGTAGTATACAAAAATTATGAAATGTCTGTAGTGACCAACACGGGTTCTCTCCCTTTCACTGTAGGGACGGAGCCATAACTATGACTAAGCAGCTCCTTACTTTTGATGGGCTCGTAGAATACAACAGAAAATTACGACTCGTCGTAAAGAATGCGGCATCATACCCAGCGATAAGTTTTAAAACTTGCCATTAAAACATTTTCATTTTTGTCGAGATAAGTGTTAGTGACTCTCTGGTGAAAACAATCATGATGATTGTCTTTTTTTTTGAAAGAATTTATTTAAGCTTTTATATCTGGACTCGTAGAATACACCAAAGGCAATGACAAATATACTTTGATTCTGTTAATTTCCATTTATCTCTGGTGATTGGGCATTTATTAAGGATCAGAACAATACTTCTGTAGTAACATTTTCCGAGCGTGTCTGGCTGTTTTATTGCAAAAAGTCAGTCAATAAAAACTAAGTGAGAAACGACCCATTTGACTATGACATTGTGATTAAATAGGGGCCATGCATCAACACACGCTAGCATACGTACTGTTCGGTATGTTAGACTAAAATTTTCTGTTGAAATAGTTCAATACGAGGTAGATACTTCAAAACGCAATCTTAAGTCAGGTTACCTATTTATTAAAGTAGCATAGGATGTGCATTTTTCGCTATGACGCCATTTGATCCACTTTCGTAAGAACTAGTGTATATCGTCCTTTCAATGGCTACCGTGAAAACCTACAAATTAAAGGTGCTCAAGACCATCACACTTCGTACTATCAAAACATTTTTTGAGGAAGAGTATATTTTGATTTTCGGTATTGGGAATTTTGTATACACATGGAAAAATGTTAGGGAACATTTTTAGCTCATGGGGAAAAATCCTTTGCCTTTTTCAAGTTCTGGCGATTTTGAAATTTGCATCACAAATATTTCATATCGGGTCCGGGCCTTGGCATAGCTACATGGCATATTATGGACGTCCATAACAGTTTGTATTTGTGCTACGGAGGATGCATATAAAATACGAGTTGCCTTAACTCAATTTTTGAAAGCGAAACAAGAATAGAACGTTGACTCTGATTGTTGTTTACTTGATGAGAAAACGACTTCCGTGTTTTATCTCCAACTAAACCATACGAAATCTGCTGTTTGCATTGATTTCTATGGAAAGCAAAGTTCTTGGATATATATATATGGTTTCATTTTTTTTTTTTTTCAAATAAAGCCGTAAAAGAATACTTCCGCTATGACCAGAACGTGCATATTCTAATCAGTCCTAACGGGTCATATCTGGCCCAACATTTACAACCTGCAAAATGTAAAGCCAAAGAACAAACCGTAAAGAAACCTACCCCCGGAAATGGATGGATCTACCGCCGACAGTGACCGTCGGGGTAACCGGAGCGACACCGGGATTCGGGCGCGCGCCAGGTCTTCTCCGGAGCATCCTCCATGATGAACCGGGGCCTTCCAGCTTTGAAGGTTTGACCAGTGGAATAACAACGGGCTTGTAGCATTGCCATTTTAACGTTTTAAGTCCCAAGGCCAACACACGGACAAATATGTACAGACTGCAAATACACAAAAGTGTCAGTTGTATTCAATACACAAGAGCAGAGACGGATAAAGATTCTGAAAGTCTCTTACATAAAGAAAATCCCTTGAATCAAGAAAATTAGACGAATTCAAAACTTGAAAATAGCTCGATAGGATGGTATGGACACGTGCGTGCCGTTGAAGTTTAACTACAAGCGTATTCGCTGAGAAGCCGAGTGGTTGCGGGTTCGATACCCGGCTGGTACATGCCTGTCTAGTCGTGTTGGTGACAAATGTTTATCCAGGCGTTGTATAGGCAATGCACCACTATGGATATTCATCAAACGCAAAGATAGCCAAAACGTTCGTTAAATAACAAAGACGTCGTCCAAATAAACCTTTTTGTCCTTCAAAAGACCGCCGAATAAATAAATAAATAAATAAATAAATAAATAAATAAATAAATAAATAAATCTTATTCCTTAGAAGTGGAAGACCTATGATTGTGAAACTTTGCATGAAGCATCAGTGAACTGAGCTCTACAAAGTTTGTATAATCATGGCCCCCGGAAGACTTTGACCTATTTTATAGAAAGGTCAGTTGAGGTCGCATATCCCAGATCTCAGGTGAGCGTTCACAGGGCCATAGGTCCTCTGGTTAACATTTGTCTTACTCATTTTCTTATTATTTTCAATTTCCTTACAAAAAACGTAGGGATAGTAGGGCATTTTCAGAAAAAAGTAGGGAAAAGTAGGAGCACCAGAAAAAAGTAGGAAAAAGTAGGAATAGTAGGAAAAGTTGGGCCCACTGGGAAACCTTTTATACATATTTTCATTCCCCTTTTCTAACGATGCTCCACATAAAGTTTGGCTTTAATTGGCCTTGCGGTTTAAGAGAAGTAGATGTTTGAATATTATGGTCATATACATGTATATAGCCCCGGGGCAGGGGCATACAACCCCCTGGGGTCAATTTTTTTCTAATAAACATATATTTTCTGTCCATTTGCTTACTCCCATAAGCCCCCCCCCCCAATTTAATTACAATTTACTAAGTTTTCCCATTCAAATGCATTAGCTTGCCGTAAAATAGGTAAAGTTCATCCCAGGGTCATGATTTATATAAAGTGTGAAGAGCTCCATAGCCTGATGCTTCATGCCAAGTTTCAAAATCATAGGTCTTCTGGTTCTGAAGAAGAAGATTTTGCTATTTATAGCCATGGCGGCCATCATGGTCAAGTGACCTAGATCATTTATATAAACTTTCGTTCCCCCTTCCTAAGAATGTTCCACATGAAGTTTGGCTTTGATTGGCCCAGCGATTTCAGAGGAGAAGATCTTGAAATTGTGGACAACGGACGGATGATGAAGGACGAGGGACAGACGACGGACGCCGAAGCATGGGTATACTATAAGCTCACCTGTGAGCCTTCGGCTCAGGTGAGCTGATAAAACTGATCGTGGCAGACCTGCCATATTTTCCAGTGTATGCATTGAAAAGTCGCACCTTGTGAAAGTATTGCTTTTTGTGAAATTGGACAGGTAATCACAGATTAACAATCCCTCGCTTTTCCCCTAGATAAATATCCAAGGAGAAACTTTGGCGTGCTCCACAGGCATCTACATCCCTTCAAAGAAGTGCATACAGCTATGTTGCAAACTATTTCATCGATCATTGCACAAAATATTTCATACTTGTGCCTGATTATATGATACAAATTTCATTGGATTCATGTTATATAGTCTGAAGTTATTGTAAAAGTCTATGCTATTTTGGGACAGCCTTTGTAAATAGGTTATTGCTCACACAATTAAAATAAAAAAAATATTCTTACCTCTCACATATATTTCGGTCTCATCACTGATCCCATCTTGGTCCCCTTCACAAGACCATTTAACGCCATGTTCTTCTCGTTGCACATTCAATATAGTCAGTCGAAATGATGTTGAATTGGGACAACTATGGGTGTACTTTGATGGGTCTAAGGTATCTGCGAATGGCTCACAATCTGCATACTGAAAATATGAGTTTAGCAGTAGGTGTCCATCCTTTCGCCAACTCATAACAAAGTTTCCAGTATCAGTTGATACGCATGTCAAACTCAGTGAGGCAAATTCTGCTATGTATGCCTTTGGAAATGGAGATAAAGTTGGCTTTGCATCGGTGGTTTCTGAAACAAACAAATAATATATAAAATTCAAATGATACAAAAGTCAGTATGCATAGTTTTCGACCCAAGCGTCGAATCATCCTCCCTCTGAAATTTAAACTTGTTAGCCGCAGTATGAGTTTATACGCACTTTAACATCAGTGATCTACCTTCCATATCGTACCTCTGGTCTTTGGAAAAGGTGTTCAACTGATAAAAAAGTACAAAATCAAAAGTGACTAAAAGGGTACAAGTAGCCATGATCAGGAAAAAGCGAAATTAGAACGAAATTCTGACTCCAAAAACCGAAGTTGGTAAAAAACTAAATTGACAATTAGATACTTGTACTAAGAAAACATACTGTAAGCTGAGTGAGCAACTTTTTCCCAATAGGCGGCCACTCAATTACCTAAACCTAACTAAAATATGAGAACGCACATAAAATGCAAACAGCACAAAAAATCAACACCAAGACATACGACAATAAGAACCGTAACAGAATTATCGCATTGCAACAATCGGTAATATAAAATTACTGGCGGGCTTAAACGAGTTTTACATGGCCATAACCTCACCCTCAGCTTATTCATCTTAATGATCAATCTGCGCACCAGCTTGTGCGGAACATTTCACCAGTGATCCAAATTCCATATCATATGCCTGGTCAGTGGGAAAGATGTTCAGCTGAAATAAATTATAAAACTCAATGGTGACTAAATACGTAGTCATTTTAATAATCAATCTGCTCACCGGCTCGTGCGGAACATTTCACAAGTAACTGACTATGCTGAGGCAGTATACTTTTGTTATCTTGCTGGTCGTTCAATATAATAAATTACTTAAGAAAAACGTGGACTCCAACAAAAGGGTCATTTGGATATGAAAATGCATGGTCTAAAATTTAATGGGTATGAAATGAAACAAAAATGGTTTAACGTTATAGTTGGGACGATGAAACTCGTACGACGCTTAGTATTGACGAAAAGTACACCCATCGTTTTAACGGCTAAATTGGGTATCAAATTAAAGGTCATTATGTCTCCTTTTATTTCCAGGTTGTTGTTGGGTCAAAAAGTGTAGCGTCATAATGGAAAATGAGGCGATAATTCTGTACTGCACTACACTTTAGATGTGCTGGTACGAGCAGTACAATGGATATATCTCAGTCATTCTTCAAGATAGATCAGCACACTTGGTACCAATTTAAAATGACGACATTAATCCTTCATCTGAATTTGAATATGAAAATAATTCATTATTCTGAATGAATGAATAATCATGAATATTCATAAATAGTGACGATTTATCAAATTATTGATTGAAATATCTAAATTAAGTAGAGTTTGAAGCCAAACCAATGAATATATTCAGCAAATACAACAATATATTCTTCCAGTATGTCAAACATCTCTAATGAAACAAATCTGTTTTACATTTGCTTACGTTTATCCGTTCACGTACACTTTGCTAGCGTGGGCAAGAATTGGTCGTAGGTTTACAACACTTTCTTGTATAGAAATCTATCTGTGTTTGCTTATACTGCGTTTACACTATGTTCCCGGCGGTCACGGCGGCCACGTTTCAGACAACCGTGAGCAAAACGAGATAACCGTGAGGCAACGTAGGGGAACGGGATAGGCAAACGTAGCACGCCGGGATAACCGTGGACACCGTGACAAATTTTTTGACAGTTTAAAAATCTGCCACGGCAGTCACGGCGGAAACGAGAAACGTAATGGGCCGTGATAAAACGGGCTGAACGTAACACACCGTGACAGAATGTAACAGTGGAGGCGGTCCGTAGTGCAACGGGAAGCTAGTGAATAGCCCGGCAAGCTACGGATCTTCCACGTTATGTTGCGTTTGATCACTGTCGTCTCACGTCTCGTCCCGTTTCCTACGGAATACTCAACACGTTTTGTTGCGTTAAGTTACGGTGCGTTACGGTCTTTGACGGTGTTCACCCCGTTCTACTACGTATGTCACGTTCTGTTACGGTTATCACGGCGCGTGAAGTTTATAGATATAAAATGGCATATCATGGGGACACGTTCCTTCATATTGGAGCAGTCACTATAGTGAAAAATACAGACCATACGCTGCACTATGCAACTGAAGAAGAATTACAATCCCGAACTTTCTTAATCAACTCTGCAGTCGGTTGTTGAGGAGCGCGATTGTTATTATTTCAAAGGACTTATTCGTATACAAAAGGAAAAAAATGTGCTTTATATTGTATGGTGTCTATGTTTCGTCCGTATCTGACCTTGACAGACCGAAAAAAACGTGTTACGCCTTGGTCAAAACGCAACTGACCGCAACAGAACGTAACAGGCCGTATTAGAACGTGCTAATAATCGTGATAGATCGTGGATAACCGTAACGTTCCTTAGCGCCTCCGTGACACACCGGCTTATCACTACCACGGCTTGTTACGGATATCGTAATACAACGTAAGAAAACGTATTAAAACGTAATAGATCTTGAAAATCAGAGAAATGTATTACCAAAACTCCACGGCACGCTACGTTTCTATCAAACGGGGCTGCCGGAGCCGCCGGGAACATGGTGTAAACGCAGTATTAAAATGTACAGTATTTATTTAGACGTTTGAGTGTGTTCTACACACTAAACAGAATTGCATTTTTCGAGTAAAATAAGTGGCGCGTCGTTATAGGGACGACATAGTTGAAGCCTTGCATTCAGACCGTGGGCATCAAGTACAGGATCGAACGGCGTCCTTGATAAAACAGCGCTTCTTCTGGCCTGGAATAGACTCGTTCGTAGCTGAAAGAGTTAGACAGTCAGTGTTAGAGATGCATCATGAAAAGGTCAAATCCTGGCATCAGTGCTGAATAGGTGATCATTGTGTCCACTGACCCCATAGGGATCACTTGTGTAGATTTTCTTTCACTGGAAAGATCGAAGGATGGCATTGAAAATGTATTGGTCATTACCGATCATTTCAGCCGCTAGGCCCAGGCATTTCCGACCGCTCGTACGACAGCGCGCATTCTTTTTGACCAGTTCATTGTGCACAATATCTTTCCAGCCAGACTGCACAGTGATCAGGGTCTTAACTTCGAGATTCTTATCAAGGAGCTGTGTGATATTGCCAGTGTAGAGAATTCTCGCACAACGTCATACCATGCGATGGGCAATGGACAGGTTGAGCGCTTCAACCAAACGCTTGTGCAGATGTTGGGAGCGTTGGAGGAGTACCAGACGTCGGAATGGAAGGCACATGTGCCAACTTTGGTACATGCATACAATGCAATAATGCACGACTGTACTGGTTACTCACCCTACTTCCTAATGTTTGGTATACATCCCCGTTTGGCCATTTACGCTTTCCTCGGCCTATCACTGGATCTATTATCAGCCAAGCATAGAGAACACAAGAAATCAGGGCTGCCACAATCAGGGAAAAAGTCTGGAAAATGAAATGTTTTCCAGGTCAGAAAAAGGTCAGAGACTTTGGGTTTGAGCCAGAGAAAATTGAAGTTACATGACTTTCAGTTCTCAGAATTTCTTAATTGATTAAAGTAAACATATTTCTTTATCGAGAATTATTTGATTTTTCACTTTTACAGTGCTTGAGCTTCAAAGTAAACCTATCTTTTCTGTATCATACTTGTTTTCTTCAATTAATCCCTCAATTAAATTTGGTTGCATGCTCAAAAATGATTATTGAAATCAGGAGGGGCCAACATCAGAAGAATTTTCATCATTAACCCAAGAGCCTAACCCAAGAGCCTCTGGGGCCTAGGCGGCCCCCAGACTCCCGCTTAAATTCACTTCCCCATTTCCCTTTTACATCAAACATTACCATGAGAAGTAAAGTATGGGCGGAAAAAAATGAAGAAAAGCCAATGAAGCCATTTATCTGACATACTTTTAATACTTTTTGAGTCCTCGTTTTTGATTCATCGCGGAGTTTATCATGGTTTATTTGTTTGTCCATGATGATTCATTGACTAGTTAGAGATTCACCACAAGGACCGAACAACTAACTAAATGTGTCCCACTGCAGAAGCTGAGGGTGAGGTGAGGTACCTGTAAAATAAATATTAAAAATGTACAAGTAGGCAAAGATCAGGAAAAGGTGCAATCAGAAAAAGATTCCCACTCCAAAAACCGAGGTGGTATAAAACCAAACTAACAATCAGGTACTTATACCATGAAAACATTTCGTAAGCCGAATGAGCAGCTATTTTCCCAATAGGTGGCCACTCAGTTACCCTAACTTAACTAAAAATATGAAAACATACATAAGGCGCCAACAGCAAAAAAATATTTTAAACACCAAGACATAAAACAACAAAGAACCACCACAGAAGTATCGACTTGGAACGATCAGTAACACAAAGTTACTGGCGGGTTTAAATCGATTTTACATGGCCACAACCTCACCCTCAGCTTCTGCAGTGGTTCATAACATTTAGTTAGTTCTTCGGTCCTCGTGGTGAATCACTAACTAGTCAATGAATCATCAGGAACAAACAAATAAATCATGATAAACATCCTGATGAATCAAAAACCAGGACTCACAGATTTACTAAGCTGCCCGACGACGGAGATCCCTGGGCGCCGAATAACTTACTAACTCCGGAGCAAAAGAAAAACATCAGTTGGGCCAGTAATTTTATATTACTGATCATTCCAAGGCAATACTTCTGTATTGGTTCTTATTGTTTTATGTCTTGGTGTTGAAATATTTTGTGCTGTTGGCGCCTTATGTATATTATCATATTTTTAGTTAAGTTTAGGTAAATGAGTGGCCAACTATTGGGAAATAGCTGCTCATTCGGCTTACGATATGTTTTGAAGGTGTAAGTACCTGATTGATTTTTTTTTTTTTTTTTTTTTTTTTTTTTTTTTTTTTTTTTTTGTCCGCACCTCCACCCCTTCGGTTTTTTTTTTTTTTTTTTTTTTTTTGTCCGCACCTCCACCCCTTCGGACTCCAGTGCAGGTCTTGCTACCTGATTGTTAATTTAGTTTTTTCCACCTCGGTTTTTGGAGAGGGGGTCTGGTCTGATTGCACCTTTTCCTGATCGTTGCCTTCTTTTACCTCCTTTTATTTTGTTAAGGGGTTAAGTATAATAATAGTGCAAATAATTTCCCTACATAGGGAATTCTAAAGTGGGAGAGGTAAAGAACATCCTTGCAACCTATGCTTTTACAGAAGCTGGGATGGCTTCAAAGAGCTGAAAAATGGCGCCGAGATGTCAATAAAAGGATCTGGAAAACTGTAAAAAGTCAGGGAAAAGTCATGGAAAAGTCAGGAAATTTTGGGGGGAAAATGAGTGACAGCTCCGTGATCGTCTTCAATTTGCTTACCGTACAGCACAGAAAGCTGCTCAGAATACTAATGCCAAACACAAGGCCACTTATGACCTCAAGGTACGATATTCAACACTTCAAGAAGGCGACAGGGTATGGCGCATTTACTTCTCGTTACTATGTTCACTGATTTTAAAGGATGTCAGTTTTATATTTATTTCTTGTAAAGAATGTCGGACTACGGGGCAAACAGAAATTGGCAGACCGCTGGGAACGTACCCCGTATATCCTGTTTATGATGCGGCTGATTTGGTCAAACAAGACCAACATTATCCAGTACAGGATGATGATCTGATACAAGAACCAGAGTCCTCAGCAAAGGAATCAGACAATGAGGAAAGAGAAAATGAATCTCGCACTGACAACAGAAGAGATACTCCAGTCCCTAGACACAGAACCCCCATGAGAATGAATCGAGGAGAAATAGCATTGTATTCAGTCAACACAGAACCTCAAACACATGTAAGGCCGAAATGCACACGCAGGTTACCGACAAGACTGAGGTCGCCTAACAGGGTTTCACAGGCACCTGTTTTTGAATTCTGTGTCGATCCTTAGGATGTTGACGTGCTGTAAACAATGATTGGTTGAAACTGGGACAAAGCAACATTACAGTGAAAATGTATATAGTTTTATCACAGAGTTATCTTAGCAACTAGTTATAGTAACCTCATCATGCCACGCAACTTTTCATTTCATTTCATTAGATGTAACAGTTTCATGTAGACTAATGAGTCGACACGCTATTTCTTTTACTTTTGCAGGTAAAACTTAATCGTTCAGATAGAGTGTGGCATGACTAGTCATTATATTATGTTTCAGTTCATCGATTTAGGCATTGGACATATGAGGGACTGCAGACGGAAGCTTGAGGAGATAACTGTGTATCATTATCATCATCATCATCATCATCGTCATAATCATTTTCTTTTGGCAGCATCACTCGTTAAAACATTTAAACAGGTGTTTCAAGACATCAATCTCGCTGTTTTGAGTGATCAACAGTTCCATAAGATTTTGTAAATGTCGGGTCGCCATTTAACAAAACGGGGAAAATGTCATAGGGCGAAATATATGTATTGCTACTATTTATTTTCCACTGACTTTGTTGTTATTTGTTATTTATTTTCCCACGACATTATCAGTTTCATAAACTTCGAAAAACATTTTCTAAATTTTATCGTAGACACTATGAATTGATTTCCAAATATAATGTTGGGTTAAAGACGCTCTTAAGTGAGGGTCTTTCGGAACCAGAAAATCAAAGACGTGGTTTTCCCTTTGCCACTACTAAGTGATGTAATTGATCAAATAGGTACCAGTAAAAGTGAATATTTCAGTTCTTTGGATTTGAAAAGTGGATACTTCTAGGTACCCCTCGGGGAGAGATATCGCCACAAAACAGCTTTCATTTGCCACCATGGGCTATTTCAGTTCAAACGTATGGTCATGGGTTTATCAACTTCAAGTGCGACCTTTCAAAAACTTATGAATAACGTATTTAAAGGTTTGTCATGGCACATTTTACTTTGCTATCTTGACGACGTACTGGTCCACAGTAAAACTTTCGAAGATCACTTAAAACATCTTAGGCTCGTTTTCGACAGACTTCGTCAGGCTAATTTGACGCTGACACCTAGCAAATGCTTTTTCGCTACAAAAAGCGTGAAATTTCTTGGACATAGACTTTTGAAACATGGCTCTTCTCCAGAGAAATCAAACACACACGCTATTGACACATTTCCAACACCAAGAACTCAAAAACAGGTTAGACAATTTCTTGGCATGGCAGGCTATTTTCGAAAATTTGTCAAAGATTACTCTAGAATAGCATACCCTCTCTTTTCTTTAAACTTCTTACCAAAGAAACCACAAACAGTAAGGGACACATTGTATGGACAGAAGACTGTGATCGTGCATTTAAGGATCTAAAACGAGCACTGACGACAGAACCAGTTGTTCTTAAATACCCGACTCCAGACGGACAAATGTACCTTACAACTGACGGTTCAAAAAAGGGAGTGAGTTATGTACTGTCTCAAGAAGATGACAAAGGTGTGATACGCCCTGTTTGCTACGGGGGCAAGAGCTTAAGACCTGAACAAGCCAACTGGCCAGTTTCACATATTGAACTTTACGCAATTATACTAGGTATACGAGAATACTGACCATATCTTGCGTCTAGAAAGTTCAAAATCTTGACAGACTGCAAAAGTTTAACTTGGCTGAAAACGACAAAACACACAAATGGACGTCTCATTAGATGGAACTTAGAGCTCATGCAATACAATTTCGAAATAAGTCATTTATCAGGACGTCAGAACGTGGTCGCAGATGCCCTGCCTCGTAGAAGTTATAACGACGAAACAGAAAAACCTACGCAGACAAGTGACGACGAAACCGACATACACGTCAGTGACATGCAACACATGACAGCATTACATTCAAACACAACAAACAATGCTGACTATGTCCAAAACATTGCAAACGGCGACCAAACACAACTGAAACATGTACAAATGCAAAATCAAAGTCAAATGCGTGCCAATGCAAACGAACTTCCGTCCTTATTAGAACAAGAAAAACAAGCATTTGTGCGTGCTTTACAGACAGGTACAGACATAACACAAATAAAAGTAAATGTAGGAAAACTACAAGAAGAATGTGACGAATTAAAGCCACTTTACATGTACATGAAATACGACACATTGCCAAACAACACTCAACAGGCAAAACAAATTATCATTGAGTCCCAACAATATGCTATCCTCAACAATAGGCTTTATCACCTGTATCAACCCAGAACTAAAAATAGGGACCCCAAAGGCACACTTGAACATCAGTTAGTCATACCAAAATGTCTCAGGCCAGACGTGTTGCATGCATACCATGATTCGGCAACAGGAGCATGTCATGCAGGGTTCAAACGAACTTTCGAATCAATTAGAATGAAATACTACTGGAAACACATGTATCAAGAGGTATCAGATTACACATCTACATGTACTGTATGTCAAGAAATGAAAAGGGACCCAAGCAAACGGGTAGCTCCATTAAAGCCATACCAAATAGATCCCATTTTTAGCCGCTGGCAATAAAAATGGCAATAAAAATATTCTCTTGGCAATAGACTCATTTAGCCACATCACAGAAGCGTTCGCTTTAAAAACACAAAGTGCAGATGAAGTAGCAAGAATTTTATACGAGAATATAATATGTCGGTACGGCTGTCCTACTACACTTGTTGCAGACAATGCCGCAAATTTTAAATCCAAAATTGTCAACGCACTATGTGACACATTTCACATTAAAAACAAAGCATAAGTAGTTACAATCCACACAGCGGACGGCGCCAAACAATCTCAGTCCAAAAACACAAAACGCAGAACAGAAATAGAACCAAGATCAAAGGGTGTGATTTCCGATGACACAGCTCCAACAGACGAACGAGCCGACTCACAAGAAAATGACGACATCTGGTACGAGGCAGAAAAGCTCTTGAAATCAAAACGCGTCAACGGACAGAAACATTATTTAGTGCAGTGGTCCGACAAAAATGCAAAACCCTCTTGGGAACCAGAATGCAACATCACGCCGCTGCTCATTGAGCAATTTCACATCAAGAAAACCAGCAAACAAAACCGCAAGAGAAAAAAGACGCGAAAATAGTCTGCAAACTGTATATTATTACATGTCAGAATAACCTTCGAAAACGCTAGACAAAACATTTAGTTCTCATACGAAGATCACAGCCTTATACCCAATCAATGTTACACATATCAACAACCTGGCATGTTGTTAAAACAAGAAACGACCATACAATGTTTATCCAAACGAAAAGCTAATACATGAAGCATAACATAACAATTTGCACTTATCATATGATAGCAATACAACCAAATGATGGCATTCATTGCTACAGAATGACCTCTACTAAACATATTATGCCTTCGATGCACATCAAATAATACAAAACAAGCGGGTAAATAAACTTCATGATTTATTTGTTTGTTCTTGATGATTCATTGACTAGTTAGAGATTCACCACGAGGACCGAATAACTAACTAAATGTTATGAACCACTGCAGAAGCTGAGGGTGAGGTTATGGCCATGTAAAACCGGTTTAAGCCCGCCAGTAACTTTGTGTTACTGATCGTTCCAAGTCGATACTTCTGTGGTGGTTCTTTTTGTTTTATGTTTTGGTGTATAAAATTTTTGTGCTGTTGGCGCCTTATGTATGTTTCCATATTTTTAGTTAAGTTAAGGTAACTGAGTGGCCACCTATTGGGAAATAGCTGCTCATTCGGCTTACGATATGTTTCATGGTATAAGTACTTGATTGTTAGTTTGGTTTTTTCCCCACCTCGGTTTTTGGAGTGGGAATCTTTTTCTGATTGCGCCTTTTCCTGATCTTTGCCTACTTGTACCTTTTCATGCTTAACCTATATGCATGGGCACTATTTGCTGAATACGACAAATATGGAGAACGAACTATACGAAATTTGTAGTATGGGGAGTACACTAAACGACTAATACATGTGGGAAACAATATCACAGAACAATACACATAATCCACAGTTCGCAGGGTAAACAAAGAAACAACTTGGCACCAAAACTGTTTACATCTACATATACAAAACGTAGCTATCTATGCATTATATAACAAGACATGTGGCCAACCATGTTCCTAATTATCAATACTACATACCAGAGGTAGCCAAACATAACATCATCAGAACACATTGATACAAATAAATCATTCTACATGCACACGATGATATTCTATTACACTACACTACTGGGGCGAGGACAAAACTAATTACGACGTATGCATCTTACGATGCAATAAAACGAAATAACTATTCTTAATATTTCATTTAATAAGTTCTATATTTCAAACAACACATGTACATGTAGCTACATATGCGAATGCTATGATAATAGTTGATAATACGAAAAGCAAAGGCTTAATAAACATTTTAAATATATAACAAAATGATTACGCCATACTTTATAATCACGGTTAAATATTATGTCAACTCTAACCGAAACTTTATATCAACTTATCATAAATGTATTAAATAACTTCCTTTTCGAATACTTCAACAATACTTTTCAAAGAGCTCATTTCACATATTTCACTAATATTTCACTAGGTAAGTAAAGACGTACGCAAACTCTAACAGGAATATACGAACTCGAAATCGCAATAGCCGACCTTAATTTTTTTTTCAAAATCTTTTTCAAAAATTAAATTTAATTGATATAAAATAATGCGCATGATCATTTCATTTTTTTTTTTATTTTTATAGGTATGGCGTTGCGATTTCTGATTTTGTCCTTCCTACTTCAAACAACTTCAGCATCAACGGATCATCTTAACTATGGCATTTCCTTCAAAGATGTGGGATCGGTGAAGTTTTCCGTTGATGTATGGAAACATTCCTATCTCATAGGAATACCAACACAACTTGACATTCCGCTTTTGCAATATTGTTCTTCTCCGAGTAGAACGTGCATGGAAAGGAATGCAATCTTCAACAACATCAATGCCGTACGACAAGAACTCATAAATGACTTTAACAATACATTTAAGTTTATAGAAGAGTTGTTGCCAAATACGGAACTTCCAAACAACATTACACGACATAAGAAAGCCATATTTGGATTTCTTGGCTCACTCGCCCATGATCTCTTTGGGGTTAGTACTGAATCCGATTTAAAACAAATAACAAATCAAATGAACGTTCTGAAAAAGGCTATCTCGGGTATGAACAATGTCATGTCACAAAACAACAAAGAATTCGCTTCATACGTAAAAACAGTTGACGACCGACTTAATAATTTAATGCAAGGTATCAAACAAAACTCCATTGCAAATGAATTATTAACACAGGAAATGCAAACTTCCACAACAAGTTTAAGCGATTTCATTACGGCCACATCGAGTGCTCTCGCAAAAGAAATAGCAAGCTCAAGTTACGTCTCACACAATCTAGCCATATTACGGCAAGCTATAACTGATATGACAGAGGGACGACTTTCCCCATCACTAATTAAACCAACCGTGCTTGCCAATACAATTACGGAAATACAGGATATGTTAATCAGACAATATCCCAATTACCGTTTAGCAATAGCAGATATTACGTTCTTTTACAAACAGGCATCATTTACAGTACTAAGACAAAACAATAACATGTTAATTACTGTGGATTTTCCCATAGCATCAGCGGACACTTTCCAGCTGTTCCGCATATATTCGTTTCCTATACCTGTTAATCAGTATTTCACATGCTACACAATTAACACAAATTCCTGATTACATGGCAATTACAGCTGACAGACAATATTACACTTCTCTATCGGAAAACGCAATATCTTATTGTAAGACAACTAAGCAAGAGAAATAATGTCATTTTAGGCCACCACTTTCAGCAATAAGTAAAGACAACTGTATTGCGAACATATTCATGAACAATAGAAAAGAGGTCAAACAATTTTGCAATTTCAGACTTCTTACAGATGAAATACATCCACATATACTACACATAAATGACAACAAGGTCATTATTTACCAAATGACGAAACTTATTCTCGAATGCCCGAACAACAAACGTAGCATTCTGCCATGTTGCGAGAGTTTTTGCCAAATGACAATTCCATGCTCATGCGTCTTGTTGACGAACGACATAATATTCCAAAGCCCACTTCCTCAATGCGATAACGAGTCTGGGTCAATAAGTAAAGTATATCCTGTTAACCTCGCTTTGCTACAACATTTCTTTAATGACACTCAGCTAGAAACAATACTAGCAAACACAACATACGAACAACAAATGGCAGTCATTATACCAAAACTTAAAATATATAAACACAAAATGTCTGGGTTAATTACTAAAGACCAAAAATTCGATTTGAGTCTCAAGAAAATAGCGGAAAGAGTAAGGAATTCAAGCACAATCTACAATTCAATCTCAGACGCGTACCTAGACGGTCAATTTACCTTTAACGAGGACGACATAATTGATATCAAACTTATTCTTACGATCATTGGACTAACTTTAGCGACCATCAATTTTCTAACGATTCTTTATTTATTTCGGAAAATAAAACTTCTAACATTCATATTAGTCATGGCCCACGGGGCACGAGCAGCAAACCCACCTTTTCATTTTCAAACAACGTCAGAAACACAAGGGCAACCGGAAACGAAATCAAATTCACCATGGTTTAATGCATTGAAATGGGATCATGCCATTTTTGTCATCTGCACGTTACTGTTAATTATTGCCCTATGCATGATCATACACTACTTAACAACACGCAAGGAAACAGCGACAACTGTCACGCTCGAAATTACAAATGGAGCCGAATGCATAGATGTCCGAATTTTAAGACTACCATCGTGCCCAGATTTCTACATTATTCAAGCACCTACATCTATAACACGACTAGCAATATCCGGGTTACTAAGACCATGTTTAACATTGTACTGGCCAGACTTTACGATCACTGATAAGGCATCAAACAAATCAATAATGGCTAACCAAACATTACCAATTTCTTGGTACTTTGCATACAAGTTACGCCAAATCCTACAAACTCCGTTCTTAGCACACATTACGGTCAAACATCATAATTGTGTTTACATACTGGATAGGCATACGGAAACAAGTGTTATACCATCGGCACCACCAACATATATCGAAACAGCAGGGCAGCTTACACACATGTAAATTACTTCATGTCAATATACAGTCACTCTGAAATATGCAGACATTATTCATACCTCTTAGGTTAATGCATCCCGTTACAATAGTTAGATTAAGATTTAAGGTATCTCAGGTTAAGTGCTTTGTCTGGTGGGCAAAAGGAAATTTGATGAGACGTTTACTAATTGTTAATTTCTTGCGACGTTTATATCTTAACGCTGTATTTACGCTATAACGTAACGCTCTGTTTACGTAACGTCAGTTGCTATAAATGTTAAGCAAGGTAATGACGCTATTTTAAGGAATCAGTATTGTTTGTTTTAAATTCGCATTAAATATATTTCGGACTCGCTATCGGAGTTCAATGAGTTTTGAATTTCACTTCCATATTCGGGAAATCGTCACAACATTCTGGTAGCAGAGCGAGGTTTTATATCGGAAAACAACAATCGAAATGTCGTCAAAGGAAATATGCAATACCGAGGAAGAAGTAGTTCTAAGGAAGGAAAAGACACGAATGAAAATGCAGTTTACAATTTATAGACACAGACTTTTACGGTCGACAGAAGAGCAGAGCTTGCCAATATCAGAAGTAAACAGTGTATGCAGCAAACTGGAATCGTTCACGGAATCGACTATGGAGGTAATGTCACAGTTATCAGAACTTTATATCAGAAATAAACAAACTGATAAAGGCGTGGAAATGGTAAATGAGATGGAAAGGCTAGAGGAAGAATTCCATTATGCTTATAAATTATATTGGGAATCGCATACTTCGCGGAAATACATGGACGACTCGGGTGTGACATCAATGAATCTAGCGCATAGAAAATACAGTTCAAGAGATACAAAGTCGGATTCGTTTCGAAGGAAAGATAATTCTACAGAGCAAATCATAAACCAAGAAATAACGCATGAGCCCGATTGCAGTTCATATTCCATTGGAAAAGACCTTTGGAAACAACTTCAACGAATACAATTACCGGTGTTTACAGGGGAAAAGCGGGCCTACCGAAACTGGAAAGCTGCATTTACACGAGGACCGAATAACTAACTAAATGTTATGAACCACTGCAGAAGCTGAGGGTGAGGTTATGGCCATGTAAAACCGGTTTAAGCCCGCCAGTAACTTTGTGTTACTGATCGTTCCAAGTCGATACTTCTGTGGTGGTTCTTTTTGTTTTATGTCTTGGTATGTAAAAATTTGTTGTGCTGTTGGCGCCTTATGTATGTTTTCATATTTTTAGTTAAGTTAGGGTAACTGAGTGGCCACCTATTGGGAAAATAGCTGCTCATTCGGCTTACGATATGTTTCATAATATAAGTACCTGATTGTTAGTTTGGTTTTTTCCCACCTCGGTTTTTGGAGTGGGAATCTATTTCTGATTGCGCCTTTTCCTGATCTTTGCCTACTTGTACCTTTTTATGGCATGTGTAGACAACGCGCCGGCTACAGGCGAATATAAACTGTTACAGTTTCGACAATGTCTATCAGGGGATGCTCTACAAGTCATAGAAAATCTAGGTCATTCGGCGACAGCATATGAAGCAGCAAAGGATCGACTAGAGCGGCGGTATGGAGGTAGGCGTCGTCAAGTGGCAATCTATCTGGAAGATCTCGACAAATTTCAACAAATAAGACCGGGAAACGCACGAGACTTGGAGCATTTTGCAGATTTGCTGGAACTCGCAATCATTAATTTGACAGAAACTGGTCATCATAATGAGCTCGGGAACGGTTTCCTTTATGGTAAACTTCAAACAAAGCTGACAGAATCCATGCTTGCTGACTACCATCGTTGGATTTTTGAAACAAAAACGCCAGAATCTGTTGTAGCATTAAAAACATGGGTCTTTCAGGAGTCAACATTTCAAACCATCGCTTCAGAGACTGTACATGGCTTAAGTGCTATCAGCGACTATGCATGTACCCAGTCAACGGAAGTTTCGCCAATATGGAACGACCAGAGAACGTTCTTCGGTGAGCTGATAGATGTAGACAGTAACCGTATGCAGAATACGTCCTGTCAGTTATGTGGGCAGTCTCACAAAATCTGGGCCTGTCAGATATTCGTAGACAAGAATGTTCCTAGACGATGGGATACAGCAAAGCGCTTTAAACTATGTTTTCGTTGTTTGGACGACGGTCACGTAGGGAAAGCATGCCAAAATAGCCTGCCATGTGGGCAAAATGGATGCCAGAAACTACACCATGTGCTCTTACACACAGAGGGAAATCGACAGCTTAAGCCAAAGCACTGCTTATTGGATGGGTTAACTGATACATGCACAAAGTCACGTCACAATACACTCGCAACAATGCATTTCGATAGTTACAGTGTTTCAATGCATCAAGGAAGCACATCCGGCACGGAGGGGAAGAATAAAACGAATGATTCGACCACTTCGCCACGACAGGCACAGGATCGTTTTAATATTTCTGACCTACTGACTCAAAGGAGTCGCGAATCGAAAGAAGACAGCATAGCCAGGAAGCTAGGTCGGGCGACAAACGGTGTTGCTTTGCTGGAGCATCGTAGCTGGTCAAAGAACATACCGGTAGATCGTGGTAGAAAATATGGACCTAACATAAGAGGAGAAACTGAACAACAGACTTACCATGAAAGAAATGAAAACTCGCAGACGGTTATGGAGGGGAACAAAATAGTTTTGTGATTATGCGCGTTAAGTAAATCATAATGCTGTACACTTAGTTTCGGATTTAAAGAATAACGTTTATCACTGCCGAGTTCTAAAGATGATTTCTTGCACTAGACATAAGTTTTTAATGACTAATTAAGTGGAACATTTCAATTTGAATTTATAATATATCGGCATAATCTGAGCTTGCACAATGAACCACATTTTGACACTTAATGAATATTTTGACGATGATTGCGTCGAATTCGATCCAGTTTCGACTCAAGCAAAATTGTACAGGTTTATCAAAATGAATATCTGAACATTTTGAGGAGGGGAAAATGGGCAAAAGGAAATTTGATGAGACGTTTACTAATTGTTAATTGCATGCGACGTTTATATCTTAACGCTGTATTTACGCTATAACGTAACGCTCTGTTTACGTAACGTCAGTTGCTAAGAAATGTTAAGCAAGGTAATGACGCTATTTTAAGGAATCAGTATTGTTTGTTTTAAATTCGCATTAAACATATTTCGGACTCGCTATCGGAGTTCAATGAGTTTTGAATTTCACTTCCATATTCGGGAAATCGTCACAACATCAACAACTGTATATTTTCCTTCACAAGTGTTATGTCATATATTGTATTATTGTTTCATCATATGTTGTATACATACATCAATACTGTAGTTATAAAAGCTACGTATACCGTGCTCACTAGCCACTTTCAAGATGAAAGTCATTATGAATGGTTACACTGTCTAACATGCTAAATAGACATGTAATGGGCAGGAAGTAAGCACTTTTGTTGTTCGCATATGTAAATAGTCACACATACCCCGTTACGGAGTGAAATATTAGTTATATTTTTTCTCATTATATTGCTATTACTATGTATCTATTTGTGGTTTTTAAAGATATATAGTGTCATTTTCAATTCAGTTTTACTGATATGATAGTTATTATTGATTGTTATCACACGGTATTACATGTGTACATAAGATGAATCTTATGCATTTCCATAAGTATTGCATTATTCTTATTGATATTGCCTGACATGCTGATATCTTTCATATTACAATATAAATGTATTCTTAACTTGTTTAATTAAACCAAACATCATGTCATATTCCTACAACATTCATAATACTCATCAAACCTTTTGGCTTAACGCTAATTTCTTAATACGAAAAACAAATTTAATTTTCAATACAAATTAAACGAAACAATTAAATGAAACACAACTTAAATACCATTATCTTTAACAATCATGATGTTAGGTTTAGCCGGTATGCATCTGAAGCTACCGGCCCCAAAGCGTTGTAAGCGTTGATAGAAGAAAAATGAGGATATAACAAAGTAATTTATTACACTTGTTTAATATATATAGTTATATATATTTACATTTTAAAGATATACAAGCTTTGGGTGCCGATATGGATCAGGGGAGGTCGTCGCCCCCTGCCGGCACAGACGTGTACAAATTGTCTATAGTGTGTGTTTTGATGTTTTTGTTTTCTTTGATATTCATCGGGATATTTAAAACTTTCTTTTATATGGGGTTATGTAGTGTTATACTTGCACTTTGTGATGCTGCTAGGTCACCAAAATCAGACCATAGTTCTCCCCAAAATAAAGTCAAACCAATTGCAACAGTACGCCCCTTTTCAAACCCTACTAAAACAAATGACTCTAGACACCTGCGACGAGGTTTACACACTCTTTCGGGAAATCAACCACTTCGGTTACCGCAGTTATCATCTTTCGCTCGCCAAATCAGTCCTTACAATTATAATCGGCAACCGCAACAACCACGATTTTGGTGACCATTATTATAAAATTGAATCTTCTCCGGGTTACATACATTAATTGTTTTCAACAAAAAATATCAAATTTCTGCTTTACTCTTATATGAGCCTGTGCATGAGAAAATCGACAATTTGCATATGCGAAAGCAAAGACGCAGATCAGCTTCGCAGTAACTGCGAAGCTGATCAGCGCCTTTGTTTTCGCTACACTGATAGTACAATTTCTCCTCTGCATATATGCAAAATTTCAAGATTCTTGCTTTCTTCTGTGACTGTACAGCCTGGTTTGTGTCGGACCTGGCCAGAAACTCCAATTGTTGGTTTTCTCATGCACAGGCTCATATAAGATCACATGTCCTACATTTCACGACATGTAGAATCTTCCATCCACATATCATAAATTACATAAACCCTACAAGTTACAACATAATAAAATTAACACGGAGACGTTTCAAAAGATAGCAGTACTTTAATTATGTAGAATGTGTATTTTCTTTTTATATTTAGATGTGTGTTGCCTGGGTAAACGAATAGCGTTTACCCTACAAGCGGATTGAAGACTTCATTAGCGATAACCAGCTAGACAACAAGATTATATTGCTTCAGTAGTGGGCCACATTCACAGGGTTCCGCCGCCCGTGGCCCACGCTTCCCTGCCTTTAATTGGTAGGAAGATTATTTTCTCATACGTTTTTCGTTCTAATCACTCATTTCATTATATCACCTTATCCTCTTATCATGTTACCCTTAAATTTAGAAGAATCAACTTTCACTATATTATCCGACATCACATCTGAGACAGTTTAATACGGACTAAGGCGCCTTTCCCTAACCACAATTCCCCATTACCTACCTGACATTCCACCTTCTACGCTATCATGGATATATAACCTTTTAGAAAACTTCGAATTAGACACTAACCATACCCGTTTACAAGACACCCTCAACTTTCATGATTTAGGTGAATTATATTTTGTTTTAAATTTCCTGCGTGATACTTTAATTGAGGCACACTACCAACCTTATTTCTTTACGGACAACTTTGTCACGTCACTACAATTTTTATCGGCGAGAGTAATACTCGACCAAGTTCCTATGCATGACCCTGTCCCTAGACATTTAAGACGTTTGCTCTTTCAAAACGAATATATCGTAGATTTAAATCACGGCCACCCTTACCTCTTCAGAGACATTCCTGTAACCCCGGCACAGGCCCCTTACCTTCCCATCATCCCACCACCCGTTTACGGCCCGACAGCTCCAGCAGATGAAAATTGGGACTAGGACTTTCCATATGAGCCGGATGTGATAGAAGTCCACGTTCCACCTTCTGCATAATTTCACATGGATATCTATAGACCATTGTCGAATATAACAATCAAATAATAATAAAAAAAAAACTCATTTTACTCATACTATTCTCAAAATTAATTTCTCTACTTTCAAATACACTAGACACTAATTTCTAATTCATACAAACATTGTTCTGTAGATGCATGTAGTCAGTATCCTTTAAAACGTTCTCAGATGTCGATTCTTTTGCGGATATATAGATATTTGTTACTCTTATTGGGATGAAAGGCAGTTAATATCAAAAACAAAATTAATAAATACAAGATTTTGACAAAGAACCAACCATTATAAATTAACTTCATCTTCTTAGAAAACATTTTACGCAATTTCTTAATTCATTCACACTAAAACAACATAAATAATAATTTCATTTCCAATAAGAATTTCATATTTCATTTTACTTCATGTGACAAATTTCAGGCATTCGCATTTGTTACACATGCAATAAAAAACATTAAAAATACTTGTCAGTTTGCAAATTAGGTATTTTAACATTTTAGCATGCTTTATCCATAGGACAATTTAATATTAAGCTCTAAATATGATTATACAATGATCAATTGCCTAATATAAAACGGGTTTTATTCCAATATACGATTTTGAACGTCTACATCAGATATATTTATAAATTAAAATTCGGGGGCTCATTTCCGCCGGAGGAGAGGCAACTTTGTTAGACCAAATTTTTTAACATCTTTGGTAGACCAATGTTTTAGACAATTACATAGATTTCTCTGCAAAAACAAGACTCCGAAATTACACATAATTAATCAGAATCGGTCAGCAGTAGATGCTAATCTTTATATAACACAATAGTGTATGTAGAACCTTTACGAACCAGATATTTTCGGCAAGGTACCTTTCATTTTAGCAAAACTCTTTATGAAACATAAACAAAAAACATACAAAAACATGTCCATCAATAACCTCGTATAATAGTTTAAGAATTAGTATTAGCATCTCTCTGCAAAACCTAAAACTTATCAATTAATATAACAACAAATCAAACATAGCAAAATACAAATTACGTTTCGCCATACCCCGGCCAAATAAGCCAGACGAATGGCTATCTTTTTTGCGTAAGAGCTGATGTGGTCTTGCTGTTCTATCAGCTACCCTGTTACACGGGAACCTGATACGAGCGGCATGACCATATACAGATTCCGCTTCCAAGAATTCGCGGACATGCGCCTGGATAAATACCCCGCACGGCACAGACTGACCAGTCGGAAAATTACAATCATACTAGCAGTCATGTGTTGGGTTTTATCTTACAGTTAAGATTTTAATATTATATTACTTATTATTATTTTATATATCACTTAGCATTATTTTGCTTATTTTATATATTGATTATTACTAATTTACAACAGTAAAAATGAATGAAATTAAGGTTAAATATATCCGATGCGCAGACTCAAAATTGTACTGAATTTATACTCAATAATTTCTAACCAAAATTTAAGCACATGCCGTTTTGCATTTTTAACAATGTTGTACGATTTGATATGCTTAACGCTGTTATTTAGCATTAGTTTACTTAAAGGTTAGTTTATAAATTGTTCTATGCATATTTTATACATGTAATTTTAATAGCGCTTCGAATAAGCAAGTCTATGCACATACAAATTTAAAATACGAATATTCTACACAAAGTCCATACATATAGTTTTAGAAGCAGATCGCGTGGGCATTTTAGACACAACAAATCTAAAACATAAATATTTTGGCTAAATAAACATGTATTCGCACATGTATGTAAAGTAAGTAAAATGTGCATACATTTGCTGAGTATTTATCATTTTCAATAGTAACTACTATTGTTGAATTTTATATATATATTTATTTCAAATGTATAACAAAATACAGAGTCGGAAAATTACATTCATACTGGCAGTCATGTGTTGGGTTTTATCTTACAGCCTTTAATTCCCCAAGAGTTTGCCCATCAGTCATCAAAGATCCCGTACAACGTATTCAACAGTTGTTAAGCTAAATCCTAGTCTTAACATAATGACAAACTATGACCGAATTATCCTCTAGCAAAACGCATGATGTTGGTTTTGTTTTGCTTAGAATACGTAAATTATTTTTAAATGTGATTCAGAGTGTATCTAGGAAGGAGGTTTTCGTTGTACAAAGTTGGTTCTGACAAAGCAGTGCATCGCTAAGCACCACCTTTAGGTAATTAGCGTGGCCTCGCCGAGTTGGAATTAACTGACAAGCCCCGAAAATATCCTGTCTTAGAGTGTTATCTGTTATAAATGATATAGGCCAGCTAAGATTGTAAGAATTGTAAGTTAAGGTTTTAGGGTACAACCAACGCGGCAAATAAGGTCATAATTTCACTGTAAATTAAATATAACGGCAATGCAGAAAAGAAGTGCATTTGAATCATTTATCATTTGATGTTTTATGTAGCAGTGTCATACAGAAACCTGTCTTTGTTAGGGAATAGTTGGGCTTATGTTGGTCTGCGGATAAGCGCAGTGGGACATGGGTCTACCTATTGTCTATAGCACATGGTATTGTTGTGCATCTGTGCGTATTTGTGAATTGCTTGACCTAGCAATTGACGCATGTGCTAGGAACACAACATGATTTCTTTATGACGAATACCGCGTCTGATTCGTTTGCAAGTTTTGTTATTCGTGAATTGTAGGCAAACCATGAAGGGTGCCAAAGCCACGAGGGCTACGAGTACATCCACCCGATAGTGTATCCTAGACGGGCCTAGCAGAGGCGGACCGGGATCAACAGCAGCCAAACCAGCGACGGGGGTCGCTGTAGTCTGGAGTTTGTCGTAGCTAAACGGTTGACGGGGACGCCGTTATATCGCGATCGCTAGTATAATATAGACGTTACGTCCAAGTTCGACGTACCATAATTATCTTAT
Organism: Rugalucina vietnamica; assembly: GCA_964017185.1. Taxonomy (NCBI): domain Eukaryota; kingdom Metazoa; phylum Mollusca; class Bivalvia; order Lucinida; family Lucinidae; genus Rugalucina; species Rugalucina vietnamica. The sequence goes on along the minus strand of OZ024880.1, from coordinate 53,243,300 downwards.
CTGACGGTACCATGATGCGAGTCCAGTCTCGGGTTCAACGACGACAGCGGAGACTTGGACAATCAGGCCTTCAAATGTTCAAATCGTGCACGTAACTTTTTCTTGTTAAACTTTTCGTTAATTAGTTCGTGTCGCTGCAGCACGGACACAGCCTACCGGTGGTTCGTGTCCCTGCACAGCGAGATGAACTAATTTCTTTTTTGTTATTTGTTTTTGTATTTCTGTTTGAGTTTTCCATCATGTAAATATATCATATAAATGGTTCTAACTTTAAAAGTCAGAATTGTGTTGTGAATTGCCCCACTTTAGGAGACATATCCCTGACAAGCCGGATTTCGCCCTCTCCCGTCCTGGTTGCGCAAGTAAATCCGGGCAACCGCCTTTCCTTGCGTAACATTTGGTGTCAGAAGTGGGATGATTTCCGTATCTTTGTTTTTTAAGGTCTCCAATTGTCGGGTTTTTCACTTGATCTAGTAAGATCAGGCCCCGTATTTTTTTGATTAAGTTTTTAGGTTATTTTTTCTTTTAAGAATAGGGAGGCATTTTTTTCTAAATTGTTTGGGGTTTTTTAGCACTGGTAATAGTAACATCTGAATTCCCTGAATGATGAAGTGCAATGCCCATGCAAACTTGAGGCGGGAGTTTTGACAAGTGCACATCTGAGCAGGGAATCATCTGAGGTAATTGGCCCAGGTTAGACAACGGATAGCAAAGTAAGCAAATTGAGTATTATCTTAGTTTAATTTTTTGTTTCGGATCTCTAGTCGTAACTGTTACATTGGTCTATTGGAGATGACCAAATTTTGAACGTTATTTTCGTCCGTAACGTCACGTAGAATAGTTGTGTCAAATTTAAGTGAGTTATAAATTAACGTCACTATCATGTAAACTTTGCGTCAATAAATTGAGCCATGAATAATACCGCCGTCACGTCGACGTAGTTGTTTATTACGTCAATTGTGACATCGCTTATCCGTTACACTTGGTAAAACGGGTCGTGTTACTCTTGTATTGGTATGTTGGTTACATGTATATTAGAGTTCTATGCATCATGTACGTCAACATGTGACGTCATATCGGGTCTGTAAGAACGTTACTTAATTAAAAACGTTAGGATCGCGGAAATACTGATAATTCAACGTTCTAGTTGTATTAGTATTTCGTATTTTGTATATTGCTAGTGTACATCAGCATTAAGTTACGATAGCGTTTATCATCATGGATAAGATACGTGAAATGGGCATTGAGTTTGGTTTTCCGGGAGAAGAGTTGAAGCAACTCGTTAAGGAGCAGGATGCATTTCAGAGGGCTGAGCGCGCTGCAGAAAGAGAGTTAGAAAGGGATAGGCTCGCAGCCGCACAGCAAGATAGAGATTTAGAAAGGGATAAGTTCGCGGCCGAAAAAGAAAAGCAAGATAGAGATTTAGAAAGGGATAGGCTCGCAGCAACGCAGCAAGAACGCGAAATTGAGGGAATTTAGGGAAAGCAAAACTATAACGCGAGGTTGAGTTAGCACGGCTAGAACAGGAAGTCGAATTGGCGCGAATCGAGAGCATAAATGGCAGAATGATCAGGATAGGGATAGTAAGTTGAGATTGAAAAGATGAAGGCAGAGAAGGCGGCATATGCGAGTAATCCCAAGCTAACTTATTTTGAGGAAGCAAAAGATAAGATGGATAGTTACTTGGCTAGATTTTAGAAGTACGCAATAGTAAATAAATGGGACCAGTCTTTATGGTCCACCTATTTAAGCGCGTTACTTAAAGGTAGGGCACTTGAGATTTACGATAGGATGGCGGTTAGCGATGCTGCAGATTATGCGAAGTTAAGAGCAATTCCGTGTAAAAACCAGCCAAATCCTTATGGGGGCTCGGCACGCATGGTCATGGATTTCCTTCATACTTTGCGGATATATTAGGGACCACACAAAAACAGGTTTTTCAAAGTTAGTTTTTTGAAAATATGCATGGTTGCCATGGTAACCACAAAAGAAGATTTAGGGCTTCAAAACAGCATTTTTTTTTGAGTGAAAATTGGCACTTTTTCAAACACAACCTAGACATCACATAACTTGCTTTCTAAAATTTGAATGCATACAATGGTACAGATATACATACCCAAAATTACTGTAACTTAGCATCTTACTATAATTCTTCTAGCTATGGTAGTTGTAAGGTGGGTGGGGTTTCCCATTTTTCAATCTTATCAGAAAAGTCAGTTTTCAGCATATTTTGAGAACATGAAGAAAAAAATTGAGGTAAATTTAAGAGGCCTCACATAGTTGTCATGAAAGATCATTGTCAGCATGGCCAGTTAATATAAAATCTTAGTGGGCACTTCATAAACAAAAAATTCAGAGACATCTAAATCTACCTACTAGGACGAGACCCCATAAAATTGTGTTTTATAATATCGAGGTTAAAGAATGAGGCTATCCAAATATTTTTGACTTAACACTAAATGAGAATTTTGAACAGTTATATAATGATATATAGCATCTAAAAATACTTATAAAGCAATGATTTATTGTATTTAAAGTGTTTAATGACAATGTAGAAGTACCCCACCCACTTAAATTAACATGGAAACTGGTACATTTTCAACCTGAAACAAAAGTTAGTACAAGTTAAATGTGATAAAATGCTATAGTCAAGAGACATATTGTATACTTAGTGCAAAACCAATGAATTGTTTACCAGTAAAACAATGGTTACCATGGTAACACTTAGAACAAACATACATGGTCGCATCTTAAATAGCAATGGCAAATAGACTATATTGCTGGTAACTTCATACAATATATCAAACATCATTTTTTTCATTATTTTTATTGTGTAAATCATTAACAAAATGTTAAAATACTCATAAATATGCTTTACTGTCTAAGGTACTCAATGACAGGATAACCTTACCCCACCCACTTAATTAACATAAGAACAATTCTCTGTAACCACTTCAATTTTTTCACAGGGCCGTGGAACAAATAATCACCGATTTCGCTGAAACATTCTTATCTTGGTTATATAATCATAAACCTTTTTAATCGACACTCATTTGACCCAATTTCATACCCGTTGGCATGGAAACGGCAAATGAATATTTTGGCAAAAAGTGTGTCCGAAAATCACTTAAACTTGGTATTTTCCAGCTGCAACAATTACTTTATACAAATTCAGATCCAACTTCTGGTCCCTATTTATGAATATATAGCACATTCTGGTTAGAAATACAAACAACAAACATTGATTTGGAAAACCTTTGATTTTATCGTGGCCCTGCAAAGTGGGTGGGGTTTCGAAGATTTGAAAAAATGTGATTTTGAAGCATTTTCAGGGACAATTCTCATAGTGAGTGCAGTCGGTTGCAGATATACGCCCATATTTACGATATACAACAGTGTTTTGTTAACCAAGTTCTGCATAGACATGTTTGGGAAGTAAGGTCTGAATATGCGTAACTGATAGTTCGTCTCTCACTAATGAGAAAGACCATCATTATTTCTTGAATAGTGCTGATGTGTTTTGGTGAGTTCTTTGATGGCTGACTAGGCCAATTCTGGCTCTAAACTGTCGGTTGCAAGTAGAGCAAGTCAATGTCATAGAGTCTGCTGGTGGCACATTTGTTTTGGCTTTGCGCTCTCTTCGCTTTCTTTCAGCTTCACAAATTCTCTTCTTTTCATAGAGAGCTGCTTCTTTGTTGATGAGACCTCGCCACTTTGATCGCTCCTGTGCAGTCTGTTCCCAGGACCCCACTGGTATTTCGAAATCCTTCAGAGAGGCTTTGAGGGTGTCTTTGTAGCGTTTCTTCTGGCCACCTTGAGAGCGCTTTCCCTCCTGTAGTTCTCCATAGAAAACTTTCTTTGGAAGTCGCGCATCAGGCATTCTTATAACATGGCCAGTCCATCTTAGCTGCGCTAGCTTTAAGACCGTATGCATGCTTTGCATCCCTGCTTTCCTCAGGACCTCTGTGTCTGGAATCTTGTCCTGCCACTTGATTTTTAACAACTTTCTCAAACAGCTTAAGTGGAAATGGTTAAGTCTCTTTGCATGGCGTTGGTATACTGTCCAGGTCTCACATGCATACAAGAGGGTTGGCAGTACCACAGCCTTGTAGACTTTCAGCTTGGTGTCAAGCTTTATTCCATTTCGCTCCCAGACATTTGCACGGAGTCTTCCGAATGCCACACTAGCTTTTGCAATTCTGGCAGTGATCTCATCATCAATATGCACTGCTCTGGAGAGAGTGCTTCCTAGGTAGGTGAACTTGTCAACAACTTTCAGTTTTTGCCCATTCACAGTGATGGTTGGTTCATTATATGGTTTTCCGGGGGCTGGTTGGTGTACAACCTCTGTCTTTTTTGTGCTGATTGTGAGATCATAGTTATCACATGACTGTGAGACTTGATCCATGGCTCTTTGCATTTTTGCCTCTGTGTTGGCATTCTTATCCATATCATCTGCATAGAGGAGCTCATCTAGCACATCAGTCTGGACCTTAGTTTTGGCTTGCAACCTTCTGAGGTTGAATATGTTGCCATCAAAACGGTACCTGATTGGAAAACCAGTGTGCATCCATAAGCATGGCAGAAAACATCATGCTGAACAGTGTTGGTGCCAGAACACAGCCTTGTTTGACCCCATTTGTTACTTCAAATGGTTCAGAGAACTCTCCATCATTTTGCACACGTGCCTGCATGCCATCATGAAACTGCCGCACCATAGCTATGAATCTGGGTGGACAGCCAAACTTGGCCATGATTTTCCAGAGTCCATCACGACTAACAGTGTCAAAAGCTTTGGTGAGGTCAACAAACGTCATGTATAGATCTACATTCTGTTCTTGGCATTTCTCCTGAAGCTGTCTTGCTGTGAAGATCATGTCTATTGTCCCTCTGTCTTTTCTGAATCCACATTGACTTTCTGGGATAAGTCCCGTCTGATCAAGATGAGCATTCAGACGATTTAACAGAATTTTTGCAAGTATCTTCCCAGCAATTGATAGGAGGGAGATGCCTCTGTGATTGTCACAGACTTGAGGATTTCCCTTCCGCTTGTATAGGTGGATTATGGATGCATCCTTAAATTCTTGTGGGATAGCCTCCTTCCTCCACATACAGTGAAACAACTCTGTCAGTTTCTCTGCCATGGGTAGCCCCCCAGCCTTGTAAACTTCGGCAGGAATTGCATTTGCACCTGGGGCTTTGCCAGATGATAGTTGTTGAACTGCTTTTCTTGTTTCCGTAACGGTAGGAAATTCATCTAACAGAACATTGCACTCTATCTGTGGAAGTCTGTCGATTGCATCCTGATTGATGCTTGATGGTCGATTAAGCACACTATTGAAGTGTTCTGCCCACCTTTCCAAGATAGCTTCTTTATCTGTGAGAAGAGTGTTTCCATCTGCACTGAGCAATGTGGTGGCTCCAGAACTCTTTGGACCATAAATGGTTTTCAGTGCCTCATGAAATTTCTTCATGTCCTTTCTAGCCGCAAAAGACTGAATTTCTTCTGTTTTCTTCCTCAGCCAGGAATCTTGCATGTCCCTAAGCTTGGTCTGGACTGTCTAACAAATGTTGCTGTAGGCTGCTTTCTTTGATACTGAGCTAGTATCATCTTGATGTGCCTTGAGCAAACGGTGCTTTTCTTCAAAAAGCCTCTGAATTTCATCATCATTCTCATCAAACCAGTCTTGATGTTTGCGAGATGGATGGCCTAAGGTGCTTGCAGCTGAAGAAAGAACTGTTTTATGGAAAACTGTCCAGTTTTCTTCGGGGTCCTCTGAACTGAGATTCATTGCATCCAGTTGGTTGCTAATGTCTGTTAAGAAATCTTGTCTCATGCTGTCTTTATTCAGCTTTGAGACATCCAGTCTCTTAGGAGCTTTCTTGCCTTGAGGTCGCCTCGCAGGCTGTATTCTTAGGTTGAGTTTGCTGACAACCAGTCTATGATCTGTCCAGCAGTCTGCACCACACATAGTCTTTGTCACTTTAACATCCTGCCTGTCTGTTCTCCGCACTATGACATAGTCTATGAGATGCCAGTGTTTGGAACGGGGATGCATCCAGGATGTTTTGTTCCTATTAGGTAGACGGAAGACTGTGTTGGTGATTAGAAGATCATGTTCAGCACACTTCCTGAGAAGCAAGAGACCATTGCTGTTGCACTTTCCAACCCCTTCTGGACCTATAACTCCTTCCCAACTCTGGTGGTCTGTACCCACTCTGGCATTAAAGTCGCCAAGAAGGATAAGCTTGTCTGTGCGGGGTGTTGCAAAAATAACATTGTCTAGGTCATCATAGAACTTGTCCTTGACCTCATCTGGATTGGTCATTGTGGGTGCATAAGCACTGACAATAGTTGCATGTTTATTGCCTGACAGAGGAAGTCTCAGTGTCATTAGACGGTCATTAATGCCTTTTGGCAATCCTGACAGCTTACCAACAAGTTCTGTTTTGATGGCAAAGCCAACTCCTGCTTCACGCCTCTCTTCACTTTTGCGTCCACTCCAGAAGAAGGTGTATCCAGCACCAACTTCTTTGATCTCCCCAACATCTGCGAACCGAGTCTCACTCAATGCAGCTATCTGTATATCATACCTCCCAAGTTCTCTGCCCACAAGGGCCGTTCTACGCTGTGGTCTATCTGACCCAGCACTATCCATTAAAGTGCGCACATTCCATGCGCCAATCCGTAAGGGGATTACTCTAGCTTTTTTCTTTGTATTTCGACCGCTTAAGGGGATCCCCGCTGATCGCGGTTAACCAGCCAGGGGGTTTGAAGCAGGCAATTGTTTAGGGCACCTTTTCTAGCCCCTTCCCCATGCTACGGGGGTGAGCAGTGCGGTTCTAAATAGGTCTGCTCAGTCACTCAGCCGACTGCCGAATTCTGCTTACTGCTTCTCCTCACAGAAAACGACCATTAGAACTGAGCCGCCTGTGTGCAGGTCTGCAACTTCAGCTTTCAGTGTGTTTCCTACACCTTCTGCTTCGCCACTCGCCCATCGCCACAGGACTTTGTAGGTATGTGGGTGCAAGTGTGATGAAATTGTTGTGTATGCAAGTGCTTGTGTGTTGAGAAATAAGATGACATGCGCTATGAAATTGGATTATAGTGAGGAAAAGGTGCGCAACGTCAACCTCACTCTCTAGTCCTCGCCCAGCTGCGCCCAGAGGCAAGACACAGGTCAAGACGTCTGGAGTTGGGTTTGGATGCAGTGGATGACCGTAACATCTTTAGTGCCTTGTCACGCTCTGCATGTTCCACAACATGTTGCTGTATCGCTTGCTGAACCGTTGAATCAGATGATTTCTTCCGCTCCATCTACCGAAACAGTCTTTGCATATCTGGACTAGGCATATCCAGACACACAGGTTTGATTTTGGAGTTTCCTTCTCCTAGATGAATTGCTGGCCACAGCTGAAGAGCTCCATCTACCCTTTCTTAGGTTTTGTTTAGAGACCTGTAAACTCCTAGGAGGGCTGTCAACCAAGACTAATGAGTTCCCCCTGCCCAGCGTAACTATAGCAACAATGAGGGTACTGTCACAAAACGCAAATTTGTGAGTGTCTGTCATTTTGGTCTCATAGAATTCTAATAAGAGGACATAATTGGTTGTAAATTATTTGATATGTTGCAATTGAAACTACTCTTTAGAAAATTTTGCATATAATCTTCAGTAACCTTCTAAAGGTCAAGGTCAATGCCATAGAATAGAGAAAAATGGCACAAAATTGACCTTTACCCATGTTCAAGTTGATTTATGCATAACTGAGACTCAAATTTCTTACTTACTTTATTTGATATTTATGCATACCACTACAAAGTATTTCATGTTGAGATATTTTTGTCCACCAGGTGATTTCAAGGTCAAGGTCAAATATCATTCAGACAATCCTCCTGCTGACCTTAAATAACCTTTTAAGGGTCAAGGTCATGGTCAAAAATGCAAGAAAATGGCTTAAATTGGCATTTTCTTACCAGTATTTTGTTATTTTTCAAAGAGTTTTTTGGTGCAAAATTGCCTAAATATTTGTTTTGAAAGCTTGAGATATGTTGTATATGAAACAAAGGTTAAGAAAATATGGCATTTAGGTATCTGCAGTGACCTTCGGAAAGTCAAGGTCAAGGTCACGTTAGAGAAAGTTAACACAAAATTGTTTTTTTTTTTTTTTTTGCTCATGTTATAGTTGATTTGGCCATAATTTAGGCTCATGTTTTTTTCCTTATTGAATATTTATGCACATCACCAAGCCGTTTTTCACGCTGAGATATTTTTGTCCACCAGGTGACTTCAAGGTCAAGGTCACGAAAAGTTCAATTTTTCAGGGGTAAAATGAAGTTTTTGTTGAAGAAGTAAACAAATTAAAAGTGTTAATTTTTATCGTATTAAGTTTTTTTTTCATTTAAATGTGTGTTGCAAAGTCCAATATCATTCAGACAATCCACCTGCTGGCCTTAAATTACCTTTTAAGGGTCAAGGTCAAGGTCAAAAATGCAAGAAAATGGTTTAAACGGGCATTTTCTTACCAGTGTTTTGTAATTTTTTTCACAGAGTTTGGTACAAAATTGTAATAATATTTGTTAAAACGCTTGAGATATGTTGTGTATGGAACATCAGTTAAGAAAATATGGCATTGAATCTGCAGTGACCTTCAATGGCATTGAATATGCAGTGACCTGAATTCTTCAAGGTAACAGAATCAAGAAAATGACATGAAAATGTCATTTTTTGGCCAATATTCAAGTTTATTTTGCAATAATTGTTCCTTGTCATTCTTGTTATCATGACTGATTATACATGTTTACACAAAGTCTTTCAATTTGTGATAATTTTGTCCACCAGGTGACTTCAAAGTAAAGGTCAAGGTCTCAAAACTTTATTTTATGGGGTAAAATGGAGTTTTTGTGTTAATTGTAAACAAATTAAATTATTTATTTCAATCATAGTATGCTTTTTTCATTTATATATGTGTTGCAAAGTTCGATATCATTCAGACAATACACCTGTTGACCCAAAATAACCTTTTAATGGTAAAGGTCAAGGTCAAAGATGTAAGAAAATGGCTGAAACTGGCATTTTTACCAGTATCTTGTTATTTTCCTCCGATTTTGGTGCGAAACTGTTTAATGTTTGTTTTTTAAAGTTTGAAATATAATGTACAGCATATGAAAAGGTACAAGTAGGCAAAGATCAGGAAAAGGCGCAATCAGAAAAAGATTCCCACTCCAAAAACCGAGGCGGGAAAAAACCAAACCAACAATCAGGTACTTATACCATGAAACATATCGTAAGCCGAATGAGCAGCTATTTTCCCAATAGGTGGCCACTCAGTTACCTTAACTTAACTAAAAATATGAAAACATACATAAGGCGCCAACAGCACAAAAAATTTTTCAAACACCAAGACATAAAACGAAAAGAACCACCACAGAAGTATCGACTTGGAACGATCAGTAACACAAAGTTACTGGCGGGCTTAAACCGGTTTTACATGGCCATAACCTCACCCTCAGCTTCTGCAGTGGTTCATAACATTTAGATAGTTATTCGGTCCTCGTGGTGAATCTCTAACTAGTCAATGAATCATCAAGAACAAACAAATAAATCATGATAAACATCCTGATGAATCAAAAACCAGGACTCACAGACTGAGTAAGCTGCCCGACGATGAAACAGCTATAATCATGCATTTTTAACTGATTTATGTCCAATCTCAGTATTATGAAAACATGAATTTATGAGATCTTGCTTTAGTGCTCACATTTAATTGTCCTTGAAAACTTTGTTTATGAAGTGCCCACTAATATTTTTTTTTTCAGATTTGCCTTAGATGGCAATGTTCTTTCATGGGGAGTGTATAAGGTAAATTTTTATACGATCAGGAAAAGGTGCAATCTGAAAGAAACCGAGGTGGGAAAAAACTAAACCGACAACCAGGCACCAGAAAACACATCGTAAGCCGAAGAAGCAGCTATTTCTAAACAGGTGGCCACTCAGTTACCCAAACTTCAATAAAAATATGTAAATCCACATAAGGTTCAAAAAGCAGAAAATTCGACCCAAAAACAAAAACAAACTGAACCACAACAGAAGCACCGCCTTGGAACGATCAGTAAAACAAAATTACTGGGGGGACTTAAACCGGTTTTACTGGGCCCTAACCTCACAGTACCTCTGGAGAACCTCTATAGGTGAGGGGAATGAAATCCGGATCACATGCGCAAGACAAAATGCATGCATCTTTGACCTTGACCTTTACCATTTAAAGGTTATTTTAGGTCAACAGGTGTATTGTCTGAATGATATCGTACTTTGCAACACATATTTAAATGAAAAAGCATACTATGATTGAAATTAATAATTTAATTTGTTTACAAATAACACAAAAGCTCCATTTTACCCCCTAAAATTCAAAGTTTTGAGACCTTGACCTTTACTTTGAAGTCACCTGGTGGACAAAATTATCACAGATTGAAAGACTTTGTGTAAACATGTATAATCATTCATGATAACTCGAATGTCATGGAACAATTATTGCAGCATAAAATTGAACATTGGCCAAAAATGACATTTTCATGTCATTTTCTTGATTCTGTTACCTTAAGAATTCAGTTTCAGAAGGTCACTGCAGATTCAATGCCATTAAAGGTCACCGCATATTCAATGCCATTTTTTTCTTAACTGCTGTTCCATATACAACATATCTTAAGCGTTTCAAAAAATATTAAAGCAATTTTCCACCAAACTCCGTGAAAAAATAACAAAATACTGGTATGAAAATGCCCGTTGAAACCATTTTCTTGCATTTTTGACCTTGACCCTTAGAAGGTAATTTAAGGCCAGCAGGTGGATTGTCTGAATGATATTGGACTTTGCAACACATATTTAAATGAAAAAGCTTAATACGATAAAAATTAACACTTTAATTTGTTAACTTCTTCAACCAAAAACTTCATTTTTCCCCCTGAAAAATTAAACTTTTCGTGACCTTGACCTTGACCTTGAAGTCACCTGGTGGACAAAAATATCTCAGCGTGAAAAAAGTCGTGATGAAGTGCATAAAAATTCAATAAAGAAAAAAAAACTTGAGCCCAAATTATGACCAAATCAACTTTAACTTTAACTTATGACCAAATCAACTTCAACTTTAACTTGAGCAAAAAAAACAACAACAATTTTTTGTTATCTTTCTCTAACGTGACATTAACCTTGACTTTCCGAAGGTCACTGCAGATTCAATGCCATATTTTCTTAACCTTTGTTTCATATACAACATATCTCAAGCTTTCAAAACAAATATTTAGGCAATTTTGCACCAAACTCTTTGAAAAATCACAAAATACTGGTTATACAGCGTTTACACTATGTTCCTGGCGATCACGGCGGCCACGTTTCAGACAACCGTGAGCAAAACGGGATAACTGTGAGGCAACGCAGGGGAACGGGATAGGCAAACGTAGCACGCCGGGATAACCGTGGACACCGTGACAAATTTTTGACAGTCTAAAAATCTGCCACGGCAGTCACGGCGGAAATGAGAAACGTAATGGGCCGTGCTAAAACGGGCTGAACGTAACACACCTTGACAGAACGTAACAGTACGTAGCGAAACGTGGAGGCGGTCCGTAGTGCAACGGGAAGCTGGTGAATAGCCCGGCATGCTACGGATCTTCCACGTTCTGTTGCGTTTGATCACGGTCGTCTCACGTCTCGTCCCATTTCCTTCGGAATACTCAACACGTTTTGTTGCGTTAAGTTACTGTGCGTTACGGTCATTCATAAAAATTATTAAAATATTTAATCATATGGTTAATATATCTGAATACCAGCCAATGTGCCTTAGTCTAAGCAATCATTTAACAACATTTTCAGCTATTTGGGACCGCTAGAGGCCGAGATACAAGAACGTTTGTTAGTATACCCCTTCATTTTTTCTTCAAGTATTTATGTTTTCAATAATATTTTTGAAATTTGAAATCATATGATTAACTTTTTCGATTACAAACCAATACATAATTGTCTAAACAATCATTTGATGTCATTTTAGTTCTTTGTAATCATTGGTTGATTAGAAACAAGAACATCTGTAAGTATATCCCTTTATTTTTTTCCGCATTTTCCCTCCATCTTCTATGTCATAATAAAAATATTACCACTTTGATTCACTTTTATCTATGAATATAAACTTATAGAACAAAGTCAAAGCAACAATCTTTTGACACCATTTTCAGCTATTCAGGCCCATCAGAGGCCAAGATATAAGATTTTATATAAGTATACCCCTTTTATTTTTCCTCAATTTTTCTTTGTTTATCTATGATTTCTGACCATACTTCAATAGTCGAAACTGCGGTATGGCCCATACCCCCTTTCTCATTAATGTGTTCACTGCTCTTAAAAGATCTCAGTTTTATTTTTTATTATACCCCCGGCATACGAAGTATTAGGGGGTACATGTATATAGTTTTTGCTTTTTCCGTCTGTTTGTCTGTCTGTCTGTCTGTAAACTTTTTTGTGTCGAAGATTTCTCAGGAACTACATAACCTAGAATTTTAAAATTTGGTACAAAGCTTGGGTATGTCGAGTTGTATTGTGTATTTGAGAATCAACAATCTCCGGCTTATCATTCCCTTTATTTATCAATTTTTCTCTCTATCCGAGAAAATTTTCCATCATATCAGCTCAGTCTGTATAAGAGTTAGAGACTTCAAATTTTATATGCATGTTCAGAATAACCAACTCTATTACTAAAATAAGATAATGATTCTGTGGTTTACTTTTGTCTTCTTTTTTTACTTTGTTTCTTTTCCCATCTGTCACTCCTATACAAATCTGCACCTTTTTGTCTGGCATATGAAGTATTACACTGTGGTATATCTACACCGGCACTTTGCGTTTCGTCCTTCCACCGGTGTTACAGTAGACAAAATGCAACCTTTCCTATATTTGTAATCTACGTCTTAAGAAGTCCTTTCTGAAGTACGTTCGTGATGAATTTTGACCAACAAGCATCTCTGTTTGCAAAAACATGATTTTTTTCAAGTTTTGTGCACTTAAACACTTTTAAAACGAAAACTTTACAAGTACGGTTTCGTCAGAAAATGTCCGGTTTTGTCATTGGCGGACTTAATTTTACGACAAAACCGTACAGTTTTGTCGAAACCGTACAATTTTGATTTCGATGTTTTAAAAGATTTGGAGCATTCATTCACTAAACCTTCATGCTTTCGAATGATGTTTATTCTTGTTCATGATCAACTAAAATATAACAGAAATCTCAGCCAAAATTCTTAAATTTGACACTTTTATGTTGACACCGGCGAAACCCAAAAGTGCCGGTGTAGATATACTACAGTGTATTAGGGGGTATATAGTTTTTGCTTTTTTATTTATGAATATATTTTTGTTGGATGTAACACTATGTATACCTTTTTCTGTAATCTGCTTTTTGTCTCAAAGTGGTATGATCTCTGATGGCTACCGCCGGGGGTATGTGAGCTTTGCTCACTTTTGCTATATTTTTCAATGATTTTTTTTAATTTTGAAATCATTTTATTAATTCATCCGATTTCATGCCAAAAGATAATTGTCATAGTAATTATTTAACACCATTTTCAGCTCTAAATGGCCGTCTGATGCTATGATACAAGGACTTTTGTATGTATATTCCGTCATCGTTTCCGCATTTTTTCGTATAATTTTTACGTATTCATATATTAATCATTAATGCATTTAATCATATGGTTTATACATTTGAATATTAACCAATGTGTCTTGGTCAAAGCAATCATTTAGCACCATTTTCAGCCGTTTTGGGCTGCTAGAGGCCTAGATACAAGAACTTTAGTAAGTATATCCCTTTATTATTCCTCATTTTTTCTTTAAGAATTTATGATTTCAATAATATTTTTGAAACTTGAAATCATATGATTAACTTATCTGATAACAAAACAATAGATAATTGTCTAAACAATCATTTGATGCCATTTTCAGCTCTTTATAATCATTGTTTGACTAGAAACAAGAACTTTTGTAAGTACATGTATATCCCTGTATTTTTTTCCACATTTGTTCCTCCATCTTCTATGCCTTCATGAAATTATCACCACTTTGAGTCATATGACTTATATCTATGAATACAAGCTTATTGAACAACATCAAAGCAATAATTTGACACCATGATCAGCTATTCAGGCCCGTAAAAGACCAAGATACAAGATTTTTTGTGCCTATACTCCTTCACTTTTTCCACATTTGTTCATATCTTCTATGCCTTCATAAAAATTATTTCCACTTTGAGTCACATGATTTATGTATATGAATACAAGCTAATGCATCAAAATCAAAGCAATCATTTGACACCATTTTCAGCTATTCCGGAACATCAGATGCCAAGATACAAGATTTTTTGTGAGTATACCCCTTTTATTTTTCCTATTTTTTTTTCTTTAATTATCTATGATTTCAATAATAGTTTTAAAATTTTAAATGATATGATTAATTAATCCGATTTCATACCAAAAGACTAGTATCTCAGCAATTATTTAACACCATTTTCAGCTCTTTAGAGCATTGAAGGCCAATAAACAATAACGTTTCTATGTATTATTAAATCTTTTATTTTTCCGCATTTTCCTCTATTTTTTAAATGCATTCATCAAAAATATTAATACTTTAAGCCTAAGATTTATTTATCTGAATACCAGCCTACAGAACGAAGTCTAAGTAATCATATAACATCATTTTCAGCTATTAAGGGCTGTCAGAGGCAGAGATACAAAAACTTTTGTTGGTATACTTCTTTGTTTTTTCCACTATTTTGAGTAAGTGTTTTTTTTTTCTTGACACTTTAAGTCACATGATTATATATCTGATCATGTAGAAGTTTCATTCAGGCCAGACTAATAGCCATCCAGCAATGATCCATGCATTGCAGGGTACGGGGTCAATTTATTTTACGACATTGCAGGGGTATGTTATTTTTGAAACGGAGCTGTACACTAAAGGTTATCGATATGGACATACCTATAATGTACTGAACATGGATTAATACCTTTTTGGTATACGAATGTGGCCCATTTAGAACTTCTGATTTTGTCTTTCCAAATGTTTCATTATAACTGGATGAAAATATAAATTGTTTTGTACATAAAAGAACTGATTTCGGCAAATTACGTACTACAGACATACAGATGAATAGACCAAAATGGTCAGCTGTACATATAAATACCAAGATAGGCACAAAGACAGAGTGTAATCTGGATCAATGATAATGTATCTAAAAAGCAAAGCTATAGATCAATTTCGAAAACGCACATTGCTTGAAAGTGGGTGGGGTAACTTGGCATGACAAAAACCTACATTATAAAGGATTATTTAGCACTTTATGACCTTTAAATGCATTTTGAAATGTGTAAAGTTATTCACATTCAAAGAATATGTATCAATATGCATTGTAGTATTAATCAAAAGAGCACAATGATCCCATAATGATGTCAAAGTCTGCTTTGTATGGAATGCGTATTTTCCCATGGTACCTCAGAACATGGTGTGAGTAAACCTATCTGCCAAAAACATTTCCAGAGCAGCCCACCTAAACCATTTATGGGAAGGTTAAAACTATTCAAAAATGCATTCAAACCAACTATAGCAGGAGATGTCACCTCCTTCAAAAATTACCCTGGCTGGATTCTAGGGTATAGGTACCTCGATGACCTATTGAACATTGAAAACCCTTATTTTGAAGGTATGGTTCATCAAATTTATCCACCTGAACTACAGTTGAACAAAGCCAATATCTCAGATACCGAAGCCCCCTTTTTAGATCTACATCTTTCTGTTTCAAATGGATTTGTTTCTTCTAAAATTTATGATAAGCGCGATGACTGTAATTTTGATATAGATAATTTTTCGTTTTTTGAATGGGGACGTTCCTGCTTCTTATGGGTGTATAAACTTCGCAACTTATTAGGTTTGCTAGAGTCTGCAATCATGTTACAGACTTCAACGCTCGAAATAAATGTTTCAAGGCAAAACTTCTCCAACAGGGCTATCGGTATCATAAACTTCGAAAAACCTTTTCTAAATTTTATCGCAGACACTATAAATTGATTTCCAAATATAAAGTTGGGTTAAAGACGCTCTTAAGTGAGGGCCTTTCGGAACCTGAATTTTATGGTGACTTTGTTTACGAATTTAAAAAACTTATAGGAAGTAATGATTTTTCTTTTCAGTTCAGAAAAATCATAACACGTTACAGACGTATAGGTTATAACTTGAATGTTATGCGACAATCTGCATGCTTAGTTTTTAACCCAATCATGGTTGATAACTATGCTGCCTTCTTTAATTGCACGCCAGTGTGTCGGGCGTCAGACTCTATGATGGTCTCGACTTAAAGCTATTCATTTTAGTTGGTTGGGGCCGGAGCTTCTTGTCTGTTGCTTGGCCCACCGGGGTTCAACTGGTGTTTTACTTTTACTCCGCAGTTAGTAAGTAATTCGGCGCTCAGGGATCTCCATCGTCGGGCAGCTTACTCAATCTGTGAGTCCTGGAATTTTATTCATCAGGATGTTATTGTGATTTTTTGTTTGTTCTTGATGATTCATGGACTAGTTAGAGAGTCACCAGGAGGACCGAAGAACTAACTAAATGTTATGAACCACTGCAGAAGCTGATGGTGAGGTGATGGCTATGTAAACCGGTTATGTAAATTCGGCTTACGATTGTTTCATGGTATAAGTACCTGATTGTTAGTTTGGTTTTTTCCCACCTCGGTTTTTGGAGTGGGAATCTTTTCCTGATTGCGCCTTTTCCTGATCTTTGCCTACTTGTACCTTTTTAAGCCCGCCAGTTACTTTGTGTTACTGATTGTTCCAAGGCGATACTTCTGTCACGTGGTGGTTCTTTTTGTTTTATGTCTTGGTGTTCAAAAGTTTTTGTGCTTTTGGCGCCTTATGTATGTTAACATATTTTAGTTATGTTTAGGTAACTTATTGGCCACCTATTGGGAAAATAGCTGCTCATTCGGCTTACGATATGTTGTCATTGTATAAGTACCTGATTGTTAGTTTTTGTTTTTTTCCCACCTCGGTTTTTGGAGTGTGAATCTTTTTCTGATTGCGCCTTTTCCTGATCTTTGCCTACTTGTACCTTTTTTCTTAATGTTGGGAACCACTGTAGAAGATGTGAGGTTAGGCGACACTAAAACCGGTTAAAGCCTCCCAGTAATTTTGTATTACTGATCGTTCCAGGGCGATACTTCTGTTGTGGTTCCATTTGTTTTATGTTTTGGAGTCAAATTTTTGTACTGTTTGAACCTTATGTACGTTTTCGTATTTTATGTAAGTTCGGGTAACTGAGTGGCCGCCTATTGGGGAAATAGCTGCTCACTAGGCTTACGATATGTTTTCTAAGTATAAGTACCTAATTGTTTAGTTTTTTTCCCCACCTCGGTTTTTTGGGGTGGAAGTTTCTTTCAGATTGCGCCTTTTCCTGATCATTGCCTACTTATACCTTTCTTGAAAAGGGTGTCAAATGACATAAGATGCCAAGCCTCTAGAACCCGTCTTTGAACAATATACAGATAAAAGAGGGGGAGAAAATGTGTGTCTGAGTAGGTGTACTCAAAACATTCCACACACACCTACATCAATAGTTGTAAAGAGAATGTAAAATGGTGAAGTTTCAATGCGACTATAGCATGGTTTATAGCAGAGTTTTGACACCTGGTTTTATAAGATATGCAATACATACCTGAATAATAATTGAGTCGCATCATCAGAAAATCGGAGTTTTGTATAGATGGGGTCTTAGACAAAAAAGTAAGAAATTTGGTTGCGTCCCGGTCATACAGGGTGTATTGTTTTCTGCTTTCGTTAACTCATGGCGTACATACACATGTACGAAACCGCGGTATGGCCCATTCCCTTTCTAATTATGTATTCACTGCTCTTAAAGGATCTCAGTTTTAATTTTTATTTCAAAGGGTTTTTGCCTTATATGGGCATGACGGCCATCTTGGTCATGTGACTTGGCTTATTTATAAATATATTGGTTCATCCGTCATGCAGATTCTTCCTATAAGATTTGACTTTGAGTGGCCAAGCGGTTCAAAAGAAAAGTGTTTTGATAATATGGTTATATACATGTATACTGCCCCGCGGTGGGTGCAGACCCACCCCTGGGGGCCAAACTCGTTTCAGAATGTTCAATCTCCAGTTCATTTGCCCATTTTGCAAGTTTTGCCCTTCAAATGACAAATAACAATTTTCCCCATTCAGATGCATAGGCGACCTATGTTGCCCTTGCCGTAAAATAGGTCAAGATCATCCCAGGATCATGATTTATACAAAGGACATCTATGCCTTAGATGTAAAAAGTCCCTAAACCTCAGATTTGGGAGGACGAAATTTTCATGTTATGACTATGGGGCTGAATTTAGCATTACTAGACATTTCTTGCCTAATCTGAGATGTACTCTGAGATGTAAATACACCATATATTGACAAAAAGTCAAGGATTATCTCAAGATATTGCATTGACGTACTTTAAGAACACTTTCGTTTATCCAACTATTCATTTGTAAATTAAATGTTTGTCTGTGCGAACGGTTCGTTCGTTCGTTCGTTCGTTTGTTTGTTTGTTTTCTTGCTTAACGACCACGGCGTACAGCCAAAGTCATGTCGGACCTGACAATTGTCCTTACCCTGAAATCCTGTCACACCAGGGCGGCGCTATTACGGATTTCTAGAAAAATACAGACCGCCGAGGTGAGCGCGGTACGAACGCCACCAACGCCGTAGCAACGCGGTGGCATCGCCAGCATACGCCGTGGGAAATCCTATCTGCGCCAATATTGGCATTTCGTTTGGACATACTCAAACAAATGCCGTCGCTTGGCGTTATAATAAGGGTGTAATATGAACGTCCTGAGAACGCCGTGGCAACGCGGTGAGAACTTCATCAACGTACCATGAACTCCATGGGCATGCAGTGAGATAGTGCAAACGTCGTGGTAGCCTATGGCGTTTGCGCAGAGATGGAACGGCGTCCATCACGATCTCAAGGCGTCTACACCGCGCCGATTAGGCGTTTTCACGGCGTCTTATTTATCTTACTTACTGTTTTCCTGAGGCGTTTGCTAGGCGTTGTCACGGCGTTTATTGCGCTCGCGCGGAGCTTTCACTTACCGCGTCCAGTGGTGTTTTTGATGAAAATAGATGAAAAAATATGCAAATTTGACAAAAACAAACAAAACACTGTTTAAATCAGATGCACATACATGTATTAGAATTTCTTTCACAATGTCTATCGACCAACAAGCTGGTTTATTACTTGTATATATGCAGGCGCAGCAGATACAAATTGCGGCTGATGCTGCCAGCATAGTTCTATAAATACACAGATGGAGCAGCTTTAGGTCTGGCCATGGGTGGAGGCAGCTAGAAGTTTTCAGTATGGTCATTTTCACAGATGCCAGGATATGCTTAAAAGCAAAAGGTACAAATGACAGACTTCGTTTCAAGTTTGCCTACAACCGTCAGCGCAGTGCCAGAACGCCGTGGATGCGCGGTGCGAACGCCGTGGAAATGCAATGTAAATACCAAAAGCGCCGCGCAAGCACAGTGAAAATTTTAAGGTCGTGCAAGCGTTTTGAATTACCGGCTATAACTCCGTAGAAACGCGGTAAAACGCAGTGTGAACTCCGTAGCAACACAATGAGGACGTGGTGAGGACGCCATGGCTTGCCTTTTCACTAATGAAATCGTTTTTACCTTGGCGTTCTCGCGGCGCCCTGGCGCTGACCAATGCGCTACGCGTAAGTTGCGCATGCGCTGAGTACGTTCTTCGCACGTTTAACATACGCTGCATACGTTCTTCGCACGTTTAACATACTTTCCAATTACGCTGCTCGTATGTTGGTAATGCATTGTGCATGCGCTTCTCATAGGCTTAAAACATCCAGGAGGGCTTTGGCGTATGACAAAGTATGCGAACGTATGAGTTACTTACAGGTAACGCTCATGAACTTATGCCTAACGTATTCGTTTCGTACGCCTAACTTTTGAGTCGGCATACGTTGGAAATTTTGTGCATGCACAAAGTCTGGGCGTACGCGACGTGTGACAACGTATGCCAGCGTATACTAGCGTACCCGTAACTTATGCAAAACTTAAGCCGAACGTATGCAACATACACCATATCTCATACGTCGGCATACGTTGGCGCTATACGCTGTTGTGTGAATACCCCTTAAATGGAGGCTCAGGAAGAGCTAAAATAAAATAAACATTACGAAAACTTGCCCATGCAATAAACAGATTTTTTTAGCTTAAAAAATGAAAATTTTCATCAGAAAAATGTTGATATAGTTCTTATTTTTGCTCAAAGCATAGATTGTGAGTACACGTTAGAACCGCCTCGGCGAGGCAGTTCTAAAGAGTACCCACAATCTATGTTTTGGAGCAAAAATAAGAAAAATAGGTATACTCCTGCATACCCCAGTTTTGCTATACTAAAGTGGGGTTCAAGGGGGTATGCATTACACGGACATGTTTTCGTGATGAAGTTGCCTTTCCACTGTACACGCGTTTAAAACACTCCAAAAAGTGTTCAGCTCGCCAATGTAATAATTCTGTGCTTATGCATCTTATTCTCTCAAGCTACCGCGCCCGGTTTTTGAGTTAAATGATGTTCAACTCCAAAACCGAGTTCGGTTGCGAGATCAGCCAAGTGTCTGGCTCGAGTGTATTGAAGCAAGCCCGAGAGTGATGACCACGTTCAGCACATTTCTCAAGTTCTAGAAGCATGTATTCATAAGAACATTTCTACGTCACGGACATTGTCCGTCATCCGCTATTTTTTCTGTCAGTTGTGTGTAAATTAATGTGGTTTAATATCCCTGTCAACAGTTTTGTCATGCCGGGACATAACCACCGCTTCCTGGGTATTAACCTATGATAAAGAAATGTGCACAGAGCACCGGTTGGTTCCGGAACAGTGTGGCTAACTTACATGGCATAACTGTTGTCCGTGTACGTCTTAAACCTGACAAAAGAAAGATTTCTTGCATCGCGGCCAATTATGAGAATACGACGTACAATACTATGTCCGAATAGACAAGAAATGTCATGAGATAACCTGCTTTTTCTGTCAGTGCACAGATCAGCATTGGTGTGATCGCTTAGCCGATTAGCGCACATACAAATTAAAAAAGGACTTCCTGGACCAGCTATCAGATTTGACTGTGCAGCTCCTGGTTAGCGTCGCCTGATCAACAATTAAAAACGGATGCACATGTATAGAAGATTGGAATTTTATTTTGAGACATCCCCATTAAAAACACGTTTGTATTTCAGTGTATGGTGTACAAATCTATCTCGAGTTAGGCAAGAGAAGAAAGATATACACTTTCGTTTACAAAACAGTTTTGCTGATTTAACAGAGTCCAGATAATGCAAATAAATATTTTCACAACCCTCCCCATCTTTGGCAAAAATGAACCATTAGACTTTGAACTGATGTGCATTTGTTTGTCAACAAAAACTTTTCAAGCAAACAAATATGGGCTTGTTTGTCATATGAATGCTGAGCAATACCCACACATTGATTGTCATATGAATGCTGAGCAATACCCACACATTGATTGTTTATTGTTTGGTAATTTTAAGATTATTTTGAAAGAAATGTTAGCTTAGTGCATAAGATCTTTAATTTACAATCTTATAGTTTATTCCTAGGTGTGTTCCCCCCAGGGACCCAGCATGCCCTTTAGTCAGTTTTATGTGTTTTTTACATTTACACATCATATCAAAGTGGCATTCTGGGTCCAGGGGGAACAGGGTCAGCAAGGCGAAAATGTATAATTTCCTGAAATTTTCCATGAACATAAGCACAGTTGTTATTGGCAATTTTAAAGACATGAACTGTAGAATGGTAAACATTCATGGTCGTATTTCTTGTCCAACCGGTGTCAGGGTGAGTATATTTAGGTTATGTAGATGTATTTATAGAGATACAGCACAGGTTCAAAAGTAAATTTGCATTCAATCTATGCGTATTGCATTAATGCTTAGAAATGTGAATTCCCAAACTAACGTTAAAATTGACATAAATTATGTCATATAAATTATGTCATTGACAATCAAAATATGCAAGAACACAATAATAATAAAGAACTAGGCATGTTCGTCTTTGAAAGTGACATATTTGTCAATTAAATGTCAAGTATCCCAATCTAAGAAAGTACAAGTAGGCAAAGATCAGGAAAATGCGCAATCAGAAAAAGACTCCCACTCCAAAAACCAAGGTGGGAAAAAACCAAACTAACAATCAGTTACTTATACCATGAAAACATTTCGTAAGCCGAATGAGCAGCTATTTT
The DNA here is from genome assembly GCA_964017185.1 of Rugalucina vietnamica. Classification (NCBI taxonomy): domain Eukaryota; kingdom Metazoa; phylum Mollusca; class Bivalvia; order Lucinida; family Lucinidae; genus Rugalucina; species Rugalucina vietnamica. The sequence continues at coordinate 53,220,917 of OZ024880.1, read as the reverse complement.
CCCAATAGGTGGCCACTCAGTTACCTTAACTTAACTAAAAATTTGCAAACATACATAAGGCGCCAACAGCACAAAAATATTTTAAACACCAAGACATAAAACAAAAAGAACCACCACAGAAGTATCGACTTGGAACGATCAGTAACACAAAGTTACTGGCGGGTTTAAATCGATTTCACACGGCCGTAACCTCACCCTCAGCTTCTGCAGTGGTTCATAACATTTAGTTAGTTCTTCGGTCCTCGTGGTGAATCTCTAACTAGTAAATGAATCATCAAGAACAAACAAATAAATCATGATAAACATCCTGATGAATCAAAAACCAGGACTCACAGATTCAGTAAGCTGCCCGACGATGGAGATCCCTGGGCGCCAAATAACTTACTAACTCCGGAGCTAAAGAAAAACATCAGTTAGACCCCGGTGGGCCAAACAACAGACAAGAAGCTCCGGCCCCAACCAACTAAAATGAATAGCTTTAAGTCGGGGCCATCATAGAGTCTGACGCCCGACCCACCGGCGTGCAATTAAAGAAGGCAGCATAGTTATCAACCGTGATTGGGTTAAAAAATAAGCATGCAGACTGTCGCATAACATTCAAGTTATAACCTATACGTCTGTAACGTGTTATGATTTTTCTAAGGCATAGATGTCCTTTTGTAGAGCTCTATTCCCTGATATGCATGCCAGAGTTCAAAATCATAGACATTCTGCTTCTGAAGAAGATTTTTAAAGGGTTTTTGCTATTCATAACGATGGCGACCATTTGGTATATGACCATAACCATTTATTCAAACCATAAAATGAAGCTTTGATTGGCCAAGCGGTTTCCGAAAAGACGAATGTTTAACATTATGGTCATATATATGTATATAGCTTCGGGGCAGGCAGGGGTAGATAATCCCCTGGGGGACAATAAACATTGATGTTTTGTCCATTTGCATACTCCCAGCAAGTTTCTTCCCGTATAATTACATTTTACTAATTTTCCTCATTCAAATAAATTGACGATCTAAGTTGACCTTGCCGAGAAATATGTCAAGATCATCATGTGTCATGATTTATAAAATCTTTGTGAAGCTACAGTCCAACCTGTTTAAAGCAAGGCCTGCATTAAGCAAGCACCTGCCTTAAGCAAGCACTTTCATTCCACCCCCAATGGATTTTACATGTAAATGAACCTCTATTAAGCAAGCACCTGTCTTATGTGGCCAGAGGCCACTAGTTTCCGTCTCAATTTTGGCATTAAGCAGCCACTCATTTCATCAATTACAAAAAATATATTTTGACATGGATATTTAAACTCTGTCAGGTGTCAGAATTGTCTTCACACCTTCAGGATGCCATAATTCATTGTTTATTGTCTCAAAAGATAATCCTAGACAACTTGTCTGGAGGAACTTTGTGACAATTACCACTGACAGAACAATAACAGTAGTAACAGACTTTAATTTCAACTCCTTTTTTATAAAGAATTGATCTTTACTGTGTCAGTCACATCCCTTTATTTTTTCGCTTTTCAATCAAAGCAAACATGAGTCTAATCTGTTGATTTAAGGATGTTCGCTGCCAATGAAAAAGTATTCAGACTTTTTTTCTAACCACTCTTTTTTGATTCCAAAATACAACACAAGACATTTGAAAACAAAATAAATATAGGGTAGTGTGCATTTTTTCAAGCTACAGGCCTCTGAATGAGACCTCTGAGCACCATGTTTTAAATTTGGTAAAATTAATTTATTTTTTAATTCTTTGAAACATACCTGTCTTGAACAAAAATACACTTAGAATGCTTTCAAAAGTCATAATATTTATGTAACGCACACTATTTTGGACCAAAAGAATAGAAAAATTTGCAACTTGAAGTGGCTGACAAAATTTTACGATTCCTTTTCCAGCCCTACCCCCATATTTGAAAAGTCGGCAAAAATCAATATTTCGAAATGTGCCAAACCCATATTTGTTGATTCAAACTTTTTCTTGTATTTTCACACAACATAGAACTTGGCAATGTTGTTCGAATAAAAGAAAGAAATATATAGGGTAGTGAGCATATAAGAGAGAGCCAACAACTTAAAAATCGCCATTTTCAGCCTTTCTTCGGCTGTTTTGTTTCTAAAAGCTCATTTCATAAAGCCACCTAAAATTTTAAAACCAGCACACCAAAGACACAACGAATGACTTAGAAGACCATGTACACATATACTGCTGCTAAAATTAACATCGAACTAGTGCAATTAATTTGAAGATGTGTAATATTCAAGTTTAATCTACCCTACCCCCTAAATTTTACTGTCAACTAAAATTTTCTGAAAAGTTGCAGAAAATGGGGTGAAAAAATGAAGTTTCTTAGATTGACATTTTTCATGGCTTATTCAATGCAAATCATCAATATGTATCCAAATATAAAATATTAGGAAAATATCTGCAACCGTTTACGAGATATTCAAGAAAAGAAAAACCGGAAGTTCCGAAATGTCAAATGTTAGCAGCGAACATCCTTAAATATGATATAAAGTTTCCTATTCTGTACTTGTTTCCAGTTCCTTATAATGCATATTTAATTTTGTAGATATGGCAGTGCAATTATTTTTTTCTAGCTAACATGGTTTGGTCAGGACGCCCACCCTAGAGTCAGATCATAACCTCTATTAAGCAAGCACCTGTCTTAAGCAAGCGATTTTAGTGTTTCCCTTGGCCGCTTGCTTAAGACAGGTTGAACTGTATATTGCCTGATGCTTCATGCCATGTTTCAAAATCATAGGCCGTCTTGTTCTGGACAAGATAATTAAAGGTTTTTGTTTCTTATAGCCATGGCGGCCATCTTGGTCATGTGACCTGGACCATTTATATAAATTTCTCTTTACTACGCATGCTCCACATGAAGTTTAGATTTGATTGGCAAAGAGATGTCAGAGGAGAACATCTTTGAAATGGTTGACTGACGACGGACGACAGACGGATGCCGGAGCCTAGCAATCCTATAGGCTCACCTTTTGAGCCTTCGGCTCAGGTGGGCTAAAATGTATAAAGGCCTGGTGATTGATCGAATCAGAGCCGCTACAAAATAAGCTATCACGTCCAGTAAAGCAAAGAAAGTTTTTAAACTATTCTCATAAATAGATGATTTGCCATATTTTCTTTTTCTTACATAGATGGTACATGAGATGACTGTCGGCCAAAACTAAAAATTCCCCTTGCCAAACTAGATTTTTGGAATGGGAATCTTTTTCTGACTGCGCCTTTTCCTGATCTTTGCCAAATTGTACCTTTTTATGTAGAGATCTAGCAAACTACTAGATGTGTTAAGTCCAAGTCTTATGAGCAAAATCCGCCCACATGGCAACGGGGAGTACTGATTATATGGTACAGTAGCAGTGAACCTGACCTGACCCTAAAAGCCTCACTGAAGCACTTCAACATATTCTTAGTGAGAGACGAACAATCAGATCGTACATATTGATACTGTGCGAATTGCAATCCTTGTATTCACTGTTCAAGCGTTTCTTTTCTTCAAATTCAGCTACTTCGCATGATGTAATCGAATTTGTATAGTTGTAAGGGTAGGTTTTAGAATAATATCATTTTAACATACGGTAGAATAAAAATATTACCTTTTAAAACCAACACCGATAGCAGCATAACCAAATACAGATATATATACATATCCATGTTGAACATTTACGACGTCTTGCAAACTTCCTGGACTCTGCGCATTTGATATGAGTGTGTAAATACAGTGTATACAAAATATGAATATACATCAAGCGAAGTAACATTATGTACACTAAACTGGTTTAAATCGATTTCGCCCCTACCTGATTCGCATTGACCTCAATATAAAATTGCGATCAACACATATTAGACATTTCTTGTCTAATGTACATTTATTTGTCCGTCGTATTCTTACATACGAATTGGTTTTTATTGGTCAATTCTTTGGGGATCGTCTCGATATAGTTTACAATATATCGTACACGAAAGCATAGCCGTGATGTGATGAAAAAAGGAAACGGTCCTTTTGTCATGGGTGTTTGCTTTAAACTCCAAACTGAGTACACGGTCAACAGTTAAGGTTTATTTTATTTTATTTATTTATACAATATTTTACGAGGGCGACGCTCTTAGCTACATTAGCTATTCTACCTCGCAGCCCTCTGAAAAACATATATACATATGTACAAACATTATGGAAGTACACAAGTAAAACATATATTAAAGCAATGATTCCAGACCAGCAGGATAAATTGCTAACATTTGAGCGTATAAAACATCCAGAGCCATTTTTTTTTTTTAAAAAAAAGGGGAAAAACATTATACTGATTTTCAACAACCTTGAAATAATAAAAGTTTTAAGATAAAAGAATAAAATCAAAATGTACTTCGTTTTTAAGAACATATTTTGCGTCTTGTCCTCATATATTCATTTGAACGGCATTGCTTTCGCAATACCCAATCGAGGGTCCAGCTTCATGTAAGGACAGCTCGTCATAACTGATCTGTTTGTGGACAAGCATCTCAGACGCTGATTACCGGTGCTCAATGTACATTTCATTCAACGTGAATGGCAAATTAGCGGAAGAGATTTTTTTTTTCGGTTTTACGTCTGTTTCAAGATTATTTCAGCTCACATGAGACGGGCAAATTAGTAGGTGGGGCAAAACGAGAGAACCCCGAGAAAAAAAAAACCTGACACACCCGCAAGCAGAAATTGGCTTTTCTCGCATGTGATATATTGATATTAACGTAACGCCATCTTCATGAAAGAAAAGTACCGGACGCATTGATTCTTTAACTGCTTATCTGTACATTTGTTTATATCAAATAACAGTCACAGGAGGATAACGTCACGTGACCACCCGTCAAGTCGTATGTTTATCGAGGTCTCAAAAATTCACAATTTTTGGATGCTTTAAAGTTTAAACCAGAACTGGAATTCATGTGGATATCTCGGATATATTGGTTTTACAAGGTACTTTTATCGTTTTACTGAAAAACCCTGAAAGAAGAGACTTATCGATATTTGTTTAATTTTCCTTTGTTTAATACATTCTGGGTCACCTGAGTGAAGTTAACAGTATTCACCGAATACAATAGTAAACCGGTGAAGTGTCTTATCGTGTATTCGATTTTCGAAGATGGCAGACAAAGACCTTGATCAAAAACTTCAAGAGATCGACAAATCTCTGAGGAAAAAATATCTTGATATAATATTATCACTCAGCACTGACGACCTCATTAAAGTTAAAACCCACAAACACAGATGCAAATCGATGGTGAAATCTGAGATATTAGAACTTCTTCCAGAAGCCAGTGATGAGCAAGCGGATGAGACCGCTCAATATATTTCAAATCTCTTGAGTAACGAAGCCCAACGTGAAAAGTCTAGACGTCTGACAAAAAATGATAGGCCTAAAACAAGACAATCAAAACAAGTCACTGACACACACGTAAAACAACATTTTGACAATCAGCAGGAGGTGCAAATAGACTTAACTACTGAATCAACTCAACAATATATGCTTTCAGACACTTTTGTGAGAGATCTGGATAATACCCTACTTGATTCAGATGATACCCTCAACTCAACTGTGACGGCGTCTCAGTTTGATAAAACATACGACAACATTGTCGATGATAGCATTACAGAACAAAAGACAGTAGCACAAGAACAAAACAAGGACAAAACTAAAAACAATAAAGGACAGCGAAAAAAGAAAGACAAACAAACTCCATTACATGGATCTACAAATAATTCGGACAAGGGACAAAATGACGATGAAGATGAAATATCGTGCTTAGAGGGATGTGACAAAACAAACACAAATTCTGGCAGTGTCAGACGCAATTTCTGTATGACATGGTTTCATACACAGTGTGTAGGCATTAAGAACTTGGATGTGATAGTGGCCTGGGTCTGTGGTACTTGTAGAGTATTACCGTTGGCTGTCAATCAAATGAATTCACAAGTTGATTTACTTTTGGATACAACTAACAAATTAATTCAAAGTTTCACAAATTTTCAAGATAACATGGAACGAAAATATGAAGGGCTCAATGATAAGCTTACAGCTCTTTCAAACCAAAACAAAACCTGTCAACAAGCCACCACGGACACTCTTTCCACTATCACAAACGAAATTAGTACTGTCAAATTTGACCTGGACAAGAAAACAAACGTTATGATTTCAAAATCTCAAACAATCATGGAAACAGTCAAATCTACAGCAGATCTTGTTGGTCGGGCCTCAGTTAGTGTACCCATGGGCAATAAATCTGGTAGCACTCACCAAAGTAAACAATCCACTAAGACATCAAATGAACCAAAAAACCAACATAAAGACAAAAACACTCAACATCAAACATCAAACACAATAACCACTGAGCAAACATTAAAAGCGAACACGCAAACCTAGGATCGACGCCAAAACAGTCGCAAGAAAAACAAGTCACTCGGCCACTGCCCAAGCGAGATTTGACTTTCGTTACCGGTTCTTGCCTTTTAAAAGCAATAGAAACCAAGTTTTTAGATCAAAATGTCAGGGTTAAAAGTTATCAAAATGCCAAAATTGATGACCTCCAAGACTCGTTGTCGAATATGGACCTGTCCCGTTACCAGAGCATAATCTTACATGTAGGGGGACATGACGTTGATAATCATATCGGCTTAGCCTCTTTCCGTAGAAAATATGATTCTTTGTTGGATTCTCTTGAATCCTCCGGCTGTAAGATATTTATATCGGGCCTACTGCCGAGAGGAGGCACAGACATGAAACCCTTCAATGACATACTCAAAAGTCTCAGCATTAAGTACAAAGCTAGCTACATAGATAATCACAATTCCTTCATTATGGCATCTGGAGAACTCCCGTTTGATTTCTTTCATGCAGATCAAGTAAACCTGAAATTTCCTGGGGTCCGAAAGCTAATTCAAAATATCAACGACAAATGCCACATTCTCCCGACATGGTCACCTACACAGAATGGCCAAGCTGCCAGACCCGGTCGACGTCGATACAACGCTGTAAGTCACTGGGGCGCAAGGAAACATTAGGAACTAGAGTCTGGGGAACATTTACCGAAGCATGAAACAAGCACAAACGTTTTCCAGGTACTTGAAACTGTATGCAGTGAATGCAACAATATTGCATGTATGTGCGATAAAACGTCTTCTTTTAATTTAGTCACCGAAAACCAAATTCAAGAACAAACAGTCTCATTTTCTACATCTCAGAATCTCTCACAAACCCAAGCACCAATGTCCAATACCTCGGCTTCTGTATCTGATAGTCTAAACACATCGATACAAAGCCATTGTAACAAGTATAGTACCGCTAATGAGCATGCTCCGCAAAATAATACGGAGACCGATCTACGTTTCTCTAAACGAGGTCTCCACATCGCAAATCTCAACATAAGGCATTTAAAGCCAAAACTTGATCACATGAAAATGATGCTGAGCAGTTCACAACATATAGACATCTTAGGTACATGCGAAACATTTTTGAATATTTCTATACCCGATGACATACTAAACATGCCAGATTACGTTTTCGAGAGAAAAGATAGAGCTGAATCAGCGAATGATAGATCAACAAGCGGCGGCGGTATACTTGTCTACATAAGTAATCATATTAATTATGTACGTAGACATGACCTTGAGTCGTCTAATATCGAGTCAATTTGGCTAGAAATCAAAATAATAAATAGCAAATCTTTCCTCTTATGTTCTGTTTATCGACCACCAACATCTAAATCGGAATGGTATGACTCTTTTTCGACACAAATTGAAAAATCCCTTGAAGTATCAGATGAAATTTATATAATGGGGGATTTAAATGTCAATGTGAACCGCCAAAACGCCACTTTAAATTGTACAAAATGGAAACATATTACCGAGCTGCACGATCTACATCAACTTATACACGAACCTACCAGAGTCACTGCGCGTTCTTCTACTTTGATTGATCATTTGTACGTCTCACACCCTGATAAAGTTACAGAATGTTTTGTCCCGAAGACTGCAATTAGCGACCATTACCCAATTTGCTTTACTTGTTGCACGGCAAAGCGGCAGTTAAAAAGGCACGAACATAGATCAATGGATTACAGATGTTTTAAAAGTTTTAATGATGATGATGATTTTTGCAATGAATTAGCAATCGCAATAAATACAATACAAACATCAGACACTGACTGCAACCATAACTTTAATAAGTGGTGCTCAATTTTTTCGGACATACTTGATAAACACGCCCCAGTAAAAAGTAAGCGTATTAAGCATGAAACCCAGCCGGAATGGATCAACGATGATATTAAATCTGCAGCCCGACAACGTGACATTTACCATAAGCAAAACAACTGGCATCAATATAAAATCTGGCGAAACAAAACAAACACCTTAATACGAAAAGCTAAAAGCAACCTATTTTACAAATCGATTGCAGAAAACAAGGATAACTCATTTCTCTGGAAACATGTCAAGGCCCTAAAAGAACAATCTAATGAAGGATCGTTGCCAACAAACGCCACTAACAGTAGTCCCGAAAGTGGTAGCACGTCCGATTTGTTAAATGAATTAAATGACTATTTTACATCTATCAGTGATGAACTCAAAGAAGAATCTGGCGATGACTCCTTGCCATATGACTTTTCAAAACTGAATTCATATGTGAAATCCAAAATTCCTCAAAACGTCACTTTCAAAATTACTTTGATGAAAGAAAACGATTTGCTCTCTATCATAAATTCATTAGATCCAAATAAAGCGACAGGTATAGATGGCATTAGCGCTAAATTATTAAAAAAAGCAGTACATGTAATTTGCCCGTCCCTACTTAAATAATCAATATAAGCATATCAACCGGAGTGTTTCCAGATACCCTTAAAGTTGCAAAAGTAAATCCAATATATAAAAGTGGGCCTAAAGATGATCCGGCCAACTACAGACCGATTTCCATTTTATCTGTTTTATCAAAAATCATTGAAAAACATGTTACCAAACATTTATTTTCATTTATGAATAAATATAGCATTCTTCACAAATCACAATCCGGTTTTAGACAGAAATACTCGTGTAATACTGCCTTAATAAACCTTATGAATAAATGGCTGAAGAGCATTGACAATGGCGAAATAGTTGGGGCAGTCTTCTTCGATATCCGGAAAGCTTTTGACGTAGTGGACCATGATCTATTGATTCAAAAGCTATCTGCTTATAAATTCAATGCAAAGTCACTTTGTTGGATCAAGTCATATTTATCCGAGAGAAAACAGTGCATCATACAGAAGTCAACCAGATCCTCTATGCAAAATGTTAAGTCTGGAGTCCCTCAAGGTTCTGTCTTAGGTCCAGTCCTTTTTCTTTTATTTGTAAACGATATGCCTCTCTTTATTAAGGAAACTTATCTAGACAGTTACGCAGATGACACAACAGTCCACACGGCAAGCAAAGTGCCTGACACTATTAAAACAAAACTTCAGATCTCTTCCAATGACTTTAAGATATATTGTAAACAAAATAAAATGTATGTTCATGTAGGAAAAACTTCACTCATGATTCTTGGTTCTCGCCAAAATATTGCAGAAATTGAATCATTTGAGATCTTTATCGATAATGAAATTATAAAACAGGTAGACAACCAAAAGCTTCTTGGTATAATAATTGATCAAACACTGAGTTGGGATAAACAGATAGATATGGTAGCTCTAAACATATCCAGAAGAATCACCTTACTAAAATTACTTTCAAAATATGTCGGAAAAGACTGTCTTTGCCAATACTATAGCTCATACATATTGCCGATTTTTGACTACGGCTGTCTTATTTGGGGAGGCAATACAACAGCTCAATCTAATAGGCTCGTAAAACTGCAGAAACGTGCCGCTCGCATCATCCTTCGAGTAGATATAATGACACCTTCTGAATCAATGTTTTCTCAATTAAAGTGACTGTCTTTTCCCAAACGGATTCAGTATCATGTCTCTATTATGATGTACAAATCACTAAATAATTTAGCACCGGATTACATGAGTGATCTTTTCAATAAAGTATCGGAGTCTCATAGCAGAAATCTACGATCCGTAAGCAACGATCTACTGTCTATTCCGTTGTCTAAAACTCGTTATTATGATCGATCATTTGCAATTCAAGGTGCCAAACAATGGAACTCTCTACCGATAGACATCACTGCTGGGAATCATGTGACAGCAAATGTTTCCATATACACCAAAATGTAAACAAATGACGTCATCAGTTTTGTTTTCTTTCCAAATAACTTCAAGATACGCTTGTTGATTTTTATGCCACCTAGTGCATTCCATGGACAACCCTATTTGGAAGAATTTGAGCCATAGTTTGTGGCATTTCACCTGGCCAGTGTTTCAAACACTTCAAAAATTCACTTAAAATACGCTGATACCCTACACACATAAGCTTTATTTCCTTCAATATCTTAAATATTAAATGTTAATCATGACATTGAAATTCATTAAATACTGTTGTGTTATTATAAAAACGTGGGAAGTTGTTTCATAACGGATAAAACCAAACTCTGCAATTTTACGAGCAGATTACTTTGCTAGATACCATGTACACAGCAAACCAAATTGATTCCTTCCACACAAACAAATTGTGTTCTTATTTTCTGTCAGTTTAATATTTAAGTAGATGAATTTTGGCTCTCTAAAATTGATTAGGTCCAATACAATGACGGACAAATCCATGTTTTTCGCTAGTTCAGAAAGTACTAGATCATACAAACTGTTTGACTCTTTACCACTCATATCGATATGCTATTTGATCACACTTTTGAACAAAGGGCAAAAACTGTGCTTCAAAAATTGGCCATCAACCAGGTGGGGATCATATGTTAAGTCACTTTAAAATTGCACCTTTTTTACCCTCACTTTGGTATTTGCTTTAGATGTTTAGAATCTTTTGAGTACACTTCAACGACCCCAGACACACACTCTTTGCATCTTTTATTTTCATTTTGTTCTAACATGGACTCTTAAAGAGAAAGGCAAGGTTAAACACAATGAAACTTAAATGAAAGTAGTTGCCTCTCAACAATTTGGTACAAGTTTTATTAAAATCAGATGGATATTAAGAAAGTTGTGTTGGTTTGAATATACATTTATTTCTGTTAAAAGAGGCGGCCATCTTGGATATTCATTAGGCTTAATGCCGTCATAAAGTTCTACTTAAATATGCCTAATTAATAATAATGAAACCTTATTAATATTTTTCTGTTAATTTTTGTTACACTGTTTTGTACTATTGATTTACTATCAATTTTGGACATATACCCCCATAAAAGATTTGAAATATAGAATTTATTCATTGTTTATGGTTTTACAGTTTTCTGATTAAATATTCACTTCGTTCCAAAACTTCAAATCACAATATCTCACTTAATCCTTGACCGATTTGAACAAAATTTGCACCAAAATGTTTCTTAGATCAGACCTTGAGTTTAAAAGGTATTGTCGTTGAACGTTCTCCTTTAAGGCTTGGTAGCTCTTGTTTTAACCCTAATTTAAACAAAAATGCTTACTGGAGCTAAATCGTATAAACCATGAAAAGTTTTGGGCTAACTTTTATTAGCTGTAGCGATCAAGAGCGATCAAATTAGAACGGTTCAAGTGGGTGATGATCAGGAAAAGGCGCAATCATAATGAAATTCCAACTCAAAAAAAAAAAAAAAAAAAAAAAAAAAAGAAAGAAAAAAGGTGGGAAAAACAAATTGACAATTAGGTACTTATACTTATAGAACATTGATGGCTATGCTGCCTTCTTTAATTGCACGCCGGTGGGTCGGGCGTCAGACTCTATGATGGCCCCGACATAAAGCTATTCATTTTAGTTGGTTGGGGCCGGAGCTTCTTGTCTGTTGCTTGGCCCACCGGGGTCCAACTGGTGTTTTTCTTTTGCTCCGGAGTTAGTAGGTTATTCGGCGCCCAGGGATCGTCATCGTCGGGCAGCTTACTCAGTCTGTGAGTCCTGGTTTTTGATTCATCAGGATGTTTATCATGATTTATTTGTTTGTTCTTGATGATTCATTGACTAGTTAGAGATTCACCACGAGGACCGAATAACTAACTAAATGTTATGAACCACTGCAGAAGCTGAGGGTGAGGTTATGGCCATGTAAAACCGGTTTAAGCCCGCCAGTAACTTTGTGTTACTGATCGTTCCAAGTCGATACTTCTGTGGTGGTTCTTTCTGTTTTATGTCTTGGTGTTTAAAAATTGTTTGTGCTGTTGGCGCCTTATGTGTGTTTTCATTTTTTTAGTTAAGTTAAGGTAACTGAGTGGCCACCTATTGGGAAAATAGCTGCTCATTCGGCTTACGATATGTTTCATGGTATAAGTACCTGATTGTTAGTTTGGTTTTTTCCCACCTCGGTTTTTGGAGTGGGAATCTTTTTCTGATTGCGCCTTTTCCTGATCTTTGCCTACTTGTACCTTTTTACTATTGTTTATGAGCACACTGTTTGCGCAATGTCGGCGTTTAGTGTATGCATGTTACGCGTAGCTTTTAGCGTCGTTTTGTTTTGATTTTCCAATGACGTTGCAAGCTGTCATGAGAATCTTATTTTGTTTGTTTCTGCATAATTAAGTCCTAAAGCAGGTAAACATATTGTTCATTTTTATTTTAAATTAGTTATGCGACAGTTGATATACCCTAATTCTTGTATAAGGTTAATTACATGTGAAAACGGTTATTTCGCTGTTGATGACGTCGCATTAATATACGCGACGTCAGTGCAACGTTTGACATTAAAACGAAAAAGGCGGGAATATTGAACGGGTTTTCTCTAAATCTCCCAACGCAATTCGATGACCCCCACTTTTTATTTCAACTTTTGGATGGTTACGTCGTTTCGTATCTATTGGTTTAATTTAATTAAAATCGTATGCGTAGTTTAAGAGATATCGCAAAAATACATATTTTTTCCAGGTTTGAAGACATGGCGGGAAAGTTAATTTTGCTTGTAATCTCCTCAGTTTAAAAGCAAATAGTATCAAAATTTAAGAAAATAACACTGATCGTATGTTTAAGTTGTTTATGCAAAAATAACACATATATTAAAACACATGTTCGCTACGAACGCGTTTTTCTGAAATGCACGAGAAACATTCAAAAAGTTCTGATACCATGGAAACGAGGCCTGTGACATCCCACTTTTATTTAGATTTTAGTCCAAGGATACAATTATCTTGAAGCATGTGAAATTTCATGAAAATCATATGCGGGAATTTAATAATTATGTTTCCCTTTAAGCCGAATGAGCAGCTATTTCCCAATAAGTGCCAAACAGTAACCCGAACTTAACCAAAACTCTGAAAACGTACATAAGGTTCAAACAGCACGAAAATTCGACTCCAAAACATAAAACAAAGAGAACCACAACAGAAGTATCGCCTTGGAACAATCAGTAATACAAAAAAATACTGGGGGCCTTAAACCAGTTTTTAGAGTCTCTCAAAGACAAGTTCACACGCTTCTTAATTAATGCAAAAAGTATGCAAAAAGTATCAGTTAGCTTTTTACACAAATAAAAAACTTCTCCTTACCTTTTTATACTCACTTTTGACATGTAAAAGCATAGACTTTTCTACCGTCAAGAGCGTCATGTGCCCCAGAAAATGAACATACGCACAGTTTAATTCAACAGTTCTTGACAGAAAGTTTGCAGAATACACACCAATTCTTCACATGTCAAAAATACACACGTGAATCTTAGTACCGTTTTTATATATTAAAAAAAAGTTCTTCACAAATGTGATGAATACGTACAAATTCTTCACACGACAATGATAAAAACGTATTAAATTGGAAAAAGGTACAAGTAGGCAAAGATCAGGAAAAGGCGCAATCAGAAAGAGATTCCCACTACAAAAACCGAGGTGGGATAAACCAAACTAACAATCAGGCACTTTTACCATGAAACATATCGTAAGCCGAATGAGCAGCTATTTTCCCAATAGGTGGCCACTCAGTTACCTTAACTTAATTAAAAATATGAAAACATACATAAGGCGCCAACAGCTCAAACAAATTTTAAACACCAAGACATAAAACAAAAAGAACCACCACAGAAGTATCGCCTTGGAACGATCAGTAACACAAAGTTACTGGCGGGCTTAAACCGGTTTTACAGGATCCTAACCTCACCCTCAGCTTCTGCAGTGGTTCATAACATTTAGTAAGTTCTTCGGTCCTCGTGGTGAATCTCTAACTGGTCAATGAATCATCAAGAACAAACAAATAAATCATGATACACATCCCGATGAATCAAAAACAAGGACTCACAGATTGAGTAAGCTGCCCGACGATGACGATCCCTGGGCGCCGAATAACCTACTAACTCCGGAGCAAAAGAAAAACACCAGTTGGACCCCGGTGGGCCAAGCAACAGACAAGAAGCTCCGGCCCCAACCAACTAAAATGAATAGCTTTAAGTCGGGTCCATCACAGAGTCTGACTCCCGACCCACCGGCGTGCAATTAAAGAAGGCAGCATAGTTATCAACCATGATTGGGTTAAAAACTAAGCATGCAGACTGTCGCATGACATTCAAGTTATAACCTATACGTCTGTAACGTGTTATGATTTTTCTGAACTGAAAAGGTATCATACATGATACCCAAAAACTTATCGAAACTGGCATATGCCAAATTAATGTCACATTTCTCAAAATTAATGGGGTGTACATGGGTGTAAAATTTGCGATATGTTAAATGCGCGTGTCCGACAAACCTGCATTTTATCTGTCGCAGTGCATCTAGTTTGAAAGTAGCTTGTCTGTTTCAGGTCATGCTTAATTTGCATGTTACGCGCATGGAACTTATTCGAAACGTATAAGACACACACCCGGGACACACCGACCTTCTAGAAAGTTTTTAAGCATGTTTGTTTTTTTGTTTTTTTGTTTTTTTTTGGGGGGGGGGGCAAACGCGCCTAGAGCGCGCAGCGACTTACAGCGACGTATATCGACGTGCAACAAGAGTACACCAAGCTTAAAAAACGCGCGTTGAACGCGCTTCTAACGTGTCTCCAACGTGCTCCTGGCGTTTTTTGAATTTTACATTTTTGTCGACACGCCCGGCGCGCGTTTGGATTATACGCTAGTGTGTGACTACTGCTTAAAATAGCAGAATAAGCCAACGCGCGCCGGGCGTGTTGACAAAAATGTAAACTTTGAATGATTCAACTTACGTCAGGAGCACGTCGGAGACACATTAGAAACGCGCTAAATATGCGTTTTTGGTGTACGCTTGGTGTACGTTGATATACGTCGCTAAAGGTCGGTGCGCGCTCTAGGCACGTTTGTGTTATATCATGCTTAAAATTTTTCCAGAAGCTGAGCGTGTCTTGTGCGAATGTCTTTTACGTTTCGAATAAGTTCCATGCGCGTTACAGGCGCGTTGAATACGCTATGAACGCATTTGGCGCACGTGTTATGCACGCTAGTGTACGCCACATGCGTTTTCAGATTTTATGAGATATTGCTTCCGAAGCGTGCCCTAAGCGTTTGTGAGACGCGCGTTGAATGTTTGCTGTGCGCCTGTAGCACATGCTTAGCGCGTCCTGGAAGTAACACAAACGTACTTCAACACTTTGAGATTTTTGTACGTCCGGTACACGTCTCAGTCAGGCGCTTATGTGTGACTGCTAAAGCGAGTTAAAGGGACAAATTATTTTTATACGTCCAAAATCTAAAGCATGTTGAGAGTATTCATACGCCAGACGCGCGTTTGGGTTATACGCTAATGTGTGACTGCCTCGGGGGGGGGGGGGGGGGGGGTAACTACCTATATATGACGTAGTGGGGATGTGCCGCCCGAATAGCCCCCTTTTTCAGCCTCGCCAGATATATGAATAGGTTATTGTGGCATTTCTGCTTTCAGTGCCCTGCTATAAGCCGCACACACAGGGGGCAAACTTGGGGGTCAAAACTTTGCTCTTTGGTCTCACCGTAGAAATAGAAAATTGCCATGGAGTAAGGATCCTAATGCATAAAAAACCTCGTCATTCCCCATGCACTGCAGATACACTCGACAAGTAATTGCGCTGCACTTAAGCCCGGCTATCCCCACCCTTCACCGTAGGTATGTGTGTGTGTGTGGAGGGGGGGGGGGCAATGGTTACAAAGGACTGGTGCATTAGCAATCAATACATTTATCGACGAAAGAATAGAAACATGATGACTATTGTTTTAGTGTGGAGGGTATCAATCCACATTGCATGTGTATAGGGATGCAATGTCAATGATGTTGATTATCTTTTTTCATGTGGCACTTAGCATATTTCTGTAAAATGGAGGTAATTGTCCTTTGAAAAAAATGTTATTTTACCTCTAAGAAAAGACGCATTGTTGCTGGAAGAATGAATAAGGTCCAAAATAAATATTTGGTGTACATGGCAACAAACAATTTTGATGATGGGAATGAGGTGTTCACACAAACAAAACACTTTGAAAGATTAGCTCGCACATAGTTAAATAAATCTGATGTATCTGCATGGACTGGGCATATTCATCCATCATTATCCCTCAGCATTTGAAAGAAAACTCGATAGACTTACCTAGACCCGGTGGAAAATGGCGGCTTCTTGTTTACAATTTGCACATATCATAAACATTGCGTATCACGTGATTCCCAGCAGTGGACATAAGACATGCACCTTCGCTTACTAGTTTCAAACACAAAGTTAAAATGCATCTCTTATCAACTTAAACACATGCACCTTTAACGTAGGTAAAATTATTCAACATAGTGCTTTATTCTCTTTGCAATGAGGCCACTGTATGGATTTATACAAAAAATAGATGGACTGTTCGTTTATTTTATTATTCATGTTCACACTCAACTGGTTGTGAGTTGCTGTATATTTCTTCAGGGTATTAAACTCAATAAAACATTTTATATGTGTGTCAGAAACGATATAGGTAGGGAAAGCCCAATCAGACAGTTTTCTGACACGCACATTCAGTTTAATTGTCGTTACCTTCGCTTACTAGTTTCAAACACAAGGTTAAAATGCATCTCTTACATGTATCAACTTAAACACATGCACCTTTAACGTAGGTAAACTTATTCAACATAGTGCTTTATTCTCTTTGCAATGAGGCCACTGTATGGATTTATACAAAAAAAGATGGACTGTTCGTTTATTTTATTATTCATGTTCACACTCAACTGGTTGTGAGTTGCCTGACAGGATCTGCTGTATATTTCTTCAGGGTATTAAGCTCAATATAACATTTTATATGCGTGTCAGAAACCAAAAACGTTTAAATGTGTTGACCAGGAGAAGCAGGGTATTTTTTCTTGCAAACATGAAAATACAGTTTTTCGAGAGTGACGAACAATTATGTCTATTGACTGTACTTTTGACCTGAGCCTCATGACCTTTCGGCGATTACGTTACTCTCCGTTTCTCTCCGCCGCTGAAAGGACATGAGATGCATGCCCAAAATATGGAGGGCGTCGAGTAAAGAAATGCAATCCAACGTTCATATTTAGCTTTTTTGTACAATTTTACACATACAAACAACGGCGTCCGTTTATCTTTTTCTCGGTCTTCATCTAAAATTTGATATTTGTAATTAACTTGTCTCAGCATATGTTGTATGTTTTACCCTGTCCGCCATTTTGAATTGCGCCAATTCTGACGTCATAGTCGCGCGCTTTGTACGCGAGCCACTGCACAAGAAGATGGACGCTGCCTGTGCGTCATGCAGTGAAACTTTTGTTAAAAAAAACTCACGGATACAACAGATTCGGGTTGTGGAAGAGAATTGACGGGAAAATCATTGCACAAATTCTAGCTGATTATAATATTCAAGCTGCAGATAGGAAATTCATATGCAACAAGTGTTCACAATGCATTAAAGGGCGTCATAATAAACGAAGGCATCTTTTTGAGACGTGCCTCAAAGGGACAAAATAAGAAATTGGTGACTATGCAATTTAAAGTTTATTTATATAGTTGACGGTTTTCACATGTTAGTTACTTTTTTATGTTCTTTGCATAATTTGTTCATTTTTCTTCTGTTTCAGAATCACAGAAATAGGCCTATTGACGAACCTTGTCAGATTTCTCTTGGAGCCAATCTCAAAAGCACAAACCTAACAGAATGTTTTTCAAAACTTAACAGCATTAGTATACATATCCAGTGCGTGCATCACATCCCCACATCCTCCACACACCCAACCACCCATCCACACCCACCCAGAGAGAGAGAGAGAGAGAGAGAGAGAGAGAGAGAGAGAGAGAGAGAGCCCAGAACCAAGATTTCCAATTTAAAATCTACGAATTAAACACCATTTTAGTAGTTACTTCACTTATTAAAGCCTTCAAAGACACACAATGTGTTGAGAGAGAGAAAGAGAGAGAGAGAGAGAGAGAGAGAGAGAGAGAATGAGAGGGGGGGAGAGAGAGATTTTACATCCACCTCAATTATGTCCCTTATTTGTTTTTCAGAGGTTGTTTATTAAATGTATTCAAGTTTAATACAATGTATATCAGCGAACGGTCTATGGAGTGACTAGAGCCCAAGCACCTGTAGTGGAGATAAATATGTTAATTCAAGACTATTGAATGTATATGTACAATGACAAAACCACGCCCATGTTATATTAAAGATTTTTTTTTTCAGCTGAAAATTTCGTAAAAAAAAAAAAAAAAGGATTCTTTTAATTATTTTTGCGTGGCATTTCAAACGGGTACACACAATCATAATGTTTTGGATCAAAAATAAGAAGAAAAAATGCATACCCCTTGTCACCTCAGTTTGACGCATATAAAAGTTATGTTTATTAAGGGGTACATATTTCACGGACGTGTTATTCTGATGAAATTAAGGGCAGTACGCCTAAGTCATGCCAGGATGAACATTAGTCATGAACATGACACGCATGCCAGAGGATCGAACCCGCAACCTCCTGATTGCATTTTACGGGGTGTGAAAAAAATGTAGATCTTGTCGTCCGGGGACAAGTAAATCATGAAAATTCACTTGCAGCATCCAAAACAGACTTGTCCAACAAGGCGACAACTAGATCTTATCATGACATCATCACGTGCACTTTTTGATAAACATGATATGAGCCGCGACGCGAGAAAACCCGGTCTTCGTGTTTCCGACCAGGTGTGACACAAACCGGCCTGTACAGTCGCAAAATGAGGCTAGAGGCTTGAAATTTTGGCTATAAGTAGAAGAGGAATTGTACTATCCGAGTAGCGAAAACAAAGGCGCTGATCAGCTTCGCACTTACTGCGCCTTTGTTTTCGCATAGGCAAAAATCCGGTTTTCTCACGATGCGCTCATATCATAGCGTAGCACCAATTCAAACAAACAAATAATAAGGGTTTAATAATGAAGTATTAATCGCATGCTTATTAATACTCTCTATAAATGCCTGCCTTAGTTCATCTGAATGTTCAAGAAAGCATGTTACAGTAAGATCTATGACTGTAACAATATAAGCATTGTTGTTGTTTTAGCAAATAAGAATATTTAACTTGTTCAAGGAGAAGCAGATCTTTAAAACTCACTTTTCATTTCTTCTCTAGTACCAGGTCGGACATGCTATTTCCACATTGATGATATTACGTACGGTTAAACTGAAAATACCCCACCCCCCACTGTGCGGCCTACCCAAGGTTTGTCCCCGTACGCGAAAAGTACATACATGTATTGAAACTACTTGAGGATTTTTTTTTTGGCAGAAATGTATATAATTTTATATAATAATAGTTTTTCAAGATTTTGGTTTTGTGAGCAATCGTTTCACATTTTCAATTTGTCGCTGTTGTTGTTGTTGTTATTACAATGCATTACTGCCAAAGTCAATTGACTGAGAACAATGACACAGTTATCTTCAGTAAATTATACTACAGTGGACCAATAAAGTTATTATTAGACGCGTAGTGTTCAAAATCAATACACCTGTAGTCAGGAGAGGTTTATTTTTATACCCAATATTGTATTTCCGAACTGTTTATTTTTAGACTAAACTTGTATCATTGGAAAAGTGTGTTTAATTTCATAGAACTTTAAACTGTTGAATGTTGAAACTTTTTCAAGTGCTTTATCCATTTAACTTTCAATTGACACTAAATTCATAAATTTATGTTGACTAGAAGAGGCAGGATACTTTTTTTTGTTAACAAGTTGCCTGATGAGTCAGTTGTAAAATAAATTTTTGATAACTGACCAGAAACAGAATAGTTTACTGGTGAAACATCAAACTGACAATACCACACCAGAGGAATGGGGCTTGACCGGAGGGAGATTAGTCTAATTGAATAAGGATTAATTTGTTTTACCAGCTGGCCAGCCAGACAAGTAAACATTAAAATACACTGAAGTAAGGGGAAACTTCCAAAGGTGGCGAATAAATATGTCTATTGACTGCATATCTTTTCTTTGATCCTTTTGAAATCTGTCTTGCTCCTTCAATGGGAATTTGAATCTTGACCACCTCAACCTTTTAATTGAATTTTTCTATTACGGAAACATGCACATGTAATATAAAGGGATTTTCCAAGTTGTAAACATGCCCATGTAATATAAAAGGATTTTCCAAGTTGTAAAAGTGAAAATTTTTAACTAGAATAGTTATATACATGTGTATAATATTTCTTCATTGTGCACGATACAATGATTGTGGGAATACGTTAGAACCGCCTCGACGAGGTGGTTCTAACGAGTACCCACAATCTATGTTTTGGAGCAAAAATAAGAAAGATAGGTTTACCCCTGCAAATCCTAGTTTTTCTATATAAAAGTTGGATTCAAGGGGAATTCTTTTCATGGACATGTTTTTCTGATGTATGAATTTGAGTGCGTCTACAATAAATGGCTGTCTTTTAGGGACGATTGAATTTAAGAACGGGTGAAAGTGAAAAATGAAAAGCCAGTCATCGAGTGCATGTGATTTAAGTTGCCCTCCGATGTGTGTGTGTGTGTGTGTGTGTGTGTGTGTGTGTGTGTGTGTGTGTCGCCAAACCTATATGACGTTTGTAATATTGCATTGCCCATGTTTTACATGTTTCGTGTAACTCCAGTGAGAAATAAACTTTGAAACATGAAACGCAATTTTACGTTGTTTCAACCTGACTGTTTGTTCAAAGTAAATTGCTTACATGTGCACTTCCATGATGAAGGTATCACAAAACACTAACGAGACTAATGGTCCTCACAAACGTCTGTACACGGTCATCTCAGTGGTTGAACACGGGAGCTGGGTTCAAAACTTGGGTTGTTTCAAGTTAACAACCAATTATTCAGTCAGTTCGATTCTGTTTTGATTTTAATGTCCCACCAAAAGGTAAGGTCATATGGAAACGGGACATTGGTTTATCTTGGGAAGTTTAATATACCTTGCTTAATCGTGTAAGAAGCTCGATCATGATCAAACCAGCGACCCCTGGTTTACAAGGCTAGCGACTTAGCTACTGCAACATGGAAGATTCCAGTTCCAGTAAAGTTACGGTAAATGACCAATTTGTCCATACACCCTACAAGTTCGAACATCAAAGATCCTTGAAATGTGTTTAGTTAATCGTTTCCATGGATCTTAATTTCTAATGCTTCGTACTCAAGAAACATGGTATGCTTGTAAAAAAGACCAACAAGTACGACTTTCTGACGACATCAAAAGTTCCCTTTGATAAAACAGAATTATTTTTTTTCTCCCATGACAGCACATTTATGAATCTAATCATATCATGTACATGTAAATAATACAGCAAAGGACAAACAAAATATGTAAAAAAAAACAACAAACAAACAAACAAACAAACAAAACAACAACTAAAAAGAAGGATGCCATCATGGTTGGGTGTGAATATGGGCTCCCGCCAATAGGTGCCTAAAGAAATAGATGGGCTGCTTGTGCCTCCAGGCAAAGCTTCTTTGCTACTGACTGACCATCTGATAACTGGTTAACCGCTCAGGTCTGAGCCTGCCCAGGAAAAGTGGTTCATGTCAAACTATCTATACATATATGGCTTGTTGGTTTAGTTGGGTAATTATATTCAAAGCACTTTTTGGATGCCATGGCAGTCTAATTTCTGATAAAAGTTCCATAAAATGGGGGCAGCATCCCGACATGTCTATTAGCTGTTGACTGGGAGGTTAAGCATCAATTCAAACAAACAAACAAAAAAAAAACTGTCACCTACCATGAAACTTCTGCCTGCACTTTTTAGTTGATTTTGTTCACTGTTTAGTTTATTACTGTCTTTACTGAAGACAAAATGAAGCAAAAAAAAAGTCCATCTGATTGCAAATTAAAACATCTGAAACTTCTGTCCAAAATTTTCTTGTTGAAGTGAAATCCCTCAATGTGCTGGATTGCTGTGTGCTGCCTAAGTCACACGCTCAGCATGTGTTTTGGCTTTGTTATTGAATAACATTGCGCTTTAAAAGACTAAACACACAAAAATATATCATGTCACTACAATATTTTAAAATTGAGACCCCCTATGTGAAGCCTTGTAATTGACAGAGCTCTTCTCTGACATAATATTATAACAATATTCTTTGAGTTCAGCTGGCAAGAATCTGACAATTGTGTATTAAGTGAACTTATGATGTTGTTTTTTGTTTTTTTTTGTTTTTTTTTTAAAATGGGTCTTTGTTCAGACATGAGAGGAAATATATTCAAAGGCAAACTTTTAGCAAAGGTCATTTGTCCTGAAAACTGGTCACATGAAAAGGTGTTTTAATAGCCTATAATTATTATGAATGGTGCAGTTAGGTCATTCAGTGGCAAGGTTTATCATTATTTCACTTTATGAATCCTCTTCCTTAATTAATTGCAAATTAACCATATGGTATGTATAGCTGTAGATTTACAAGGTAATTTATTTATCACGACAAATCTCTTTTTAACAGCACAGTGGGTGGACCAAAAAATTGAAGTTTGATGTTTAAATTGGTGACACTTGATCTATTGACCCAAAATTCCTTGTGATGAAATTTTGAAAATCGTCATTGTGAATTAAGCTTGTTTTGCATTGTAATAAGTCGTGTGCCTCCTCTGTTTAATACCTGGTAGATCCAGACAGTTCTGTCATGCATGCTGCATGGGACTGATTATCAAGATGTGCACTCATTTAATTCAATTTTTGTTAGCGCAAATTTAACGTTTGATAGAGAGAAAAAGAAAAAGAAACAACATAAGGGATGAGCTCATTGCTATTTAAATGAACGTGTGGTCTTTGTATTCCCTGGTTTTGGCGCCTACTACTTCAAAAGATTTTTACGCACAACTGGGAAACAAACTTTCATTCCTAAATTAAGACATCCATGCGACATGCGGTGTTGACAGAGTGTACTGGGATCACATTCTCCGTGAGATGACAAACCCAGCCTGATCCGGACTGCAGGAAGTTAGGCAACAAACACAGTGTAGCTGTGTAACTGTTGAAGGATTGCATATATTATTTTACCATCTATATATCTGTCTGACGAAGTTGTTCGCCGTTTCTTTCCATGTTTCTTGAGGGTTCATTTAATACCAAAACTGTGCAATATAGTCCATACTATATCTCACTTTGAATGTTTTACTGCTTCCAAAGGATCAAACCATTATGTTTTATTACATGCGTCAGCAAATCATACAAGATCTTTATAAAACTAAATTACATTTAAACTAGCTTTCTCAATACAGAAATTGACTAAAAGCAAAGATGGCTAGAGGCTGGGAATTTTGCATTTAGATAGGTAGAGGATATTTACTTCGCTGTACATAGCGAAAGCAAAGACACTGATCAGGGGAAGACTGTTTTCACAGTTGAGGTGTATTACTTGATGTTTCAAGCAATTGTTCTGTCTCCCATTGTTTTCTTTTTATCTTGGTCACAAGTTTAAAAATGGTCAACAATTTGACAATCCATAACACCATTCATACTTGGATAATGTATAATTAAGATAACAATATTTGAAATCCTACAAACTGTCTGATTCGCATTTGAAGTGTTTGGTCTCAGTCAACACCTTATTGAGCTAATTCAAAAACTGAATAAATAAAATTGTGCATGCCATCAGGTTTAATAACTTGTCAATTTTGATTGATAAATTGCAAATATATATAATAATTGCCTTGGTCTTTTGAAACCATGTAAGAAGTATGAAAGTTTACAATCTAGATAAAATAATTACCTGACACTTTTCATAAAATTTACACTAGAACAATTTCGGGTCATGTTAAAAATCAAATGTACTTGTACAGCACAGAAACTCTACTGACTGAACTGTTTACTTGTCACCATTTTTGATTGTCTATTTTGGTGTATTGATGTAGTCAGTACTCTATAAATAGATCTAGAATACTGCAGATAAAAATAGAAGTAGAGACTGGGGTAAAATTTCCAATCAATTGTCACAGTGACACAGAGTTTACACTCTACACTTGCAAACTTTACCTACAGGCAAACTGGGGGTGTTTTCACTCAATTGAAAAAAGCAATATTGTTGTCGTTGTTTTAATCATGTTTCAATTCACCGTATTTACACTTGCCTATTCTTATAGTTCAGCAAAATAGAAAAAAAAAAAAAAAAAAAAAAAAAAAAAACGGGTACGGGTACGGGTGCATGATTATTTCAGCGCTTCATCGATCTTCAGTTCTATCATATAAAAGCATGTACATATATTATATTCATGTACCCGCCCGCTTAACGCCCCGATAACAAATTTAAGATCATGTCGTAAAGGGACCAGCAATTCCTATGTAGTGTAAACCCGTTCTACCATGGCGGAGATCAGAACCAGAATAGTTTACAATGATAATACCACACCAGGGGGATGGGGAATGACCGTATGGGATTATTCCCGAGCACTCACGAGAGACACCATCGTATGACATTTCAGCAGAAAAAATCAGAGAATCATGGAGGTCATTCCAATCCCTGATAGTCTGTGTAAATAGGCATTTGTACTCTCTGAAGGTATCTGTGTTGATTACTACAACATCTTTTTTGGATAAGGTCATCGGTCGGTATTTTTCTGCGTATTTTGTTCTCCCTTTTAGACCTTTGTAAAGCAATATAATTCTATTATCCAGCCTTCTTTTCTGCAGGGATTACCATTGCCAGTCATTCTTAGTTCTCCATGCGCGGATCCAGAAATTTTCATGAGAGGGGGTCCAACGAAAATGGTAATTATTGGTTACAGAAGAGGGGGGGTCCAACCCAAAAAAAATCCCGAAATTACCTTGTTTTAGGTAAAATTTTCAATTTCCAGGGGGGGGGGGTCCGGACCCCCGGTCCCCCCCCTCTGGATCCGCGCATGGTTCTCTGCTCCCTGAAAGAAAAATGACCTTTCTCTCAGCTCCCCAAAATGTCTTTTCTTCAACCCCCTGCTCTCTACCCCAGTATGTTTGATCCCTAGCTCCCTGAAAATGAATGGTCCATCTCCACAGCTTCGCAAAGCCACTGACAGGGCATCAGACAGATATCGAACCCAGTTCTTGTAGCTCGGCAATCTACCGCTAGGCCACCGCGCTTTCCATGTCCATTATAAATGACTTTATGGGTCATTATCAAAAAATGGAACAATCCAGAAAGGCAAAACGAAAAAAATAATTGTCCATTTTTTCTTTTTTAATAGGATAGTTTTATTAACAGGAGCATATAGAATATAGAAATACAATATGCCGAGTTTAACTGAACAAATAGTGCACCAGCATTAATTAATTATATGGTACCCTTGAAAAATATCAGTGCTGTCACGAACAATCTTTCTTGCGTAAAACGCTCATTTGATAAGACTTCCCCAATCTGTAAGTGGGGGCATATATAACTTGTTACGAACAATAATTCACACAAACCTTAAATACTTTCAATGAATTAACGAGGAAGAGATCTTCAATGAAAATGCACATACCGTGATTTGTTCTGTTTCTGAAACGCTTTATTTTTGAAGATATTGTCTTGTAGGATTAAACCAAAAATAAGTTCTGCTAAACGTTTACTATTTCAGTCTAGTATCATTACATACCAAAAGCAATTACTTTTATATGATGCGTTTTGAGTATTTTAAATCATTATGACCGTGACAGCACTGATATCGTGACAGCACTGATGTTGTCGTGACAGCACTGATATTTATCCGATCTCGCCTTTTTCATTCCAATGTGTGCGGGAATGATTAATTTCTGACCATTTACCGATGAGCTTAGGGACAGTGACTCACTGAAGGTCGCAACCAACGAAGCCTCGGCTGATGTTCTAACCAGGGACACCTTTGCGTAGATCCAATGCTCTAACAAAGCACGTTCGCTTCACGCAAACCAAACGCGATGTAACACGTAAAGCGCAGTAGAAGCGTTATTCATCTTAAGCTGCAGCATTAGAAAATATGTCTTTGGGGCTTTCGACAAGGTCTGAGACAACCAGGATTGTTCACGACAAAAGACCGCATTAAATTTGGGACCCCATCACGGGTTTTAGGGAGGTGGGTAGCAGGGCCATTTTGTTTGTTTGTGTTTGTGCTGGGGCTTAACGTCCTAGTCAACAATTGTTCAGTCATGTCGGGACGGAGCCAACGCTTCCTGAGTTTAACCAGTACTGTAGGGAGTTAATGTGTCTTGCCCAAGGACACATCACGGTGACGCCTGTGGGGATCGTACCCATGACCTCTCGATTGGGAGTCCGACGCTCTACCACCACGCCACCGCGCTCCCCAGGGCCATTTTGTTTTCAGAGAGCTTGGCAAAACTGTAAAACAATTGAAGGGAATTGGGACCATGATTACTAGAAGAGAACACTCTTGGTTTTAAGGCCTGTTTACACATTCACGATTTTTGGCTACGGTGCCGCTACGATTCGCCATGATTTGTAAAATCGTCGTGTACCGTGGTGATTCGTAGTAGAACCGTGGTGAATCGTGGTGAATCTTGATGAATCGTGATTATTCGGGAAACTCAGTCCACGGTAGCGCTACGGAAGTCTTAATCTGTTTAAAAAATTCGTGGCGTGTCGTGGCGAATCGTGGTGGTTATTGGGCGTGGCCTTATTCGTAGCGCAACCGTGCCGGAATCGTGCTTATTCGTACTGACACTGTAGCTATATTCGCGGCTATTCGTGAGAGTTCGTAGCCAATCGTGGAGCTCCGTAGCGAAACTGTGGAATCTTTGACACCACGAATTCCACGATTCACCACGAATTGTGTCCGGTTGTCCTACGAATCATCCACGGTTTCGCTACGGAGCTCCACGATTGGCCACGACGGCTACCGCCGTGAATCCTACTAGTACCGTATCGAACCGTTCAAGCACCGTGAGCATTCGTTGTGCCACCGTGGTTAATCCTCATTGACCGTAGCGTTGCGGTCTTTTGTCGTGAACAATCCTGGTTGTCTCAGACCTTGTCGAAAGCCCCAAAGACATATTTTCTCATGCTGCAGCTTAAGATGAATAGCGCTTCTACTGCGCTTTACGTGTTACATCGCGTTTGGTTTGCGTGAAGCGAACGTGCTTTGTTAGAGCATTGGATCTACGCAAAGGTGTCCCTGGTTAGAACATCAGCCGAGGCTTCGTTGGTTGCGACCTTCAGTGAGTCACTGTCCCTAAGCTCATCGGTAAATGGTCAGAAATTAATCATTCCCGCACACATTGGAATGAAAAAGGCGAGATCGGATAAATATCAGTGCTGTCACGACAACATCAGTGCTGTCACGATATCAGTGCTGTCACGGTCATAATGATTTAAAATACTCAAAACGCATCATATAAAAGTAATTGCTTTTGGTATGTAATGATACTAGACTGAAATAGTAAACGTTTAGCAGAACTTATTTTTGGTTTAATCCTACAAGACAATATCTTCAAAAATAAAGCGTTTCAGAAACAGAACAAATCACGGTATGTGCATTTTCATTGAAGATCTCTTCCTCGTTAATTCATTGAAAGTATTTAAGGTTTGTGTGAATTATTGTTCGTAACAAGTTATATATGCCCCCACTTACAGATTGGGGAAGTCTTATCAAATGAGCGTTTTACGCAAGAAAGATTGTTCGTGACAGCACTGATATTTTTCAAGGGTACCATATAATTAATTAATGCTGGTGCACTATTTGTTCAGTTAAACTCGGCATATTGTATTTCTATATTCTATATGCTCCTGTTAATAAAACTATCCTATTAAAAAAGAAAAAATGGACAATTATTTTTTTTCGTTTTGCCTTTCTGGATTGTTCCATTTTTTGATAATGACCCATAAAGTCATTTATAATGGACATGGAAAGCGCGGTGGCCTAGCGGTAGATTGCCGAGCTACAAGAACTGGGTTCGATATCTGTCTGATGCCCTGTCAGTGGCTTTGCGAAGCTGTGGAGATGGACCATTCATTTTCAGGGAGCTAGGGATCAAACATACTGGGGTAGAGAGCAGGGGGTTGAAGAAAAGACATTTTGGGGAGCTGAGAGAAAGGTCATTTTTCTTTCAGGGAGCAGAGAACCATGCGCGGATCCAGAGGGGGGGGGACCGGGGGTCCGGACCCCCCCCCCCCTGGAAATTGAAAATTTTACCTAAAACAAGGTAATTTCGGGATTTTTTTTGGGTTGGACCCCCCCTCTTCTGTAACCAATAATTACCATTTTCGTTGGACCCCCTCTCATGAAAATTTCTGGATCCGCGCATGGAGAACTAAGAATGACTGGCAATGGTAATCCCTGCAGAAAAGAAGGCTGGATAATAGAATTATATTGCTTTACAAAGGTCTAAAAGGGAGAACAAAATACGCAGAAAAATACCGACCGATGACCTTATCCAAAAAAGATGTTGTAGTAATCAACACAGATACCTTCAGAGAGTACAAATGCCTATTTACACAGACTATCAGGGATTGGAATGACCTCCATGATTCTCTGATTTTTTCTGCTGAAATGTCATACGATGGTGTCTCTCGTGAGTGCTCGGGAATAATCCCATACGGTCATTCCCCATCCCCCTGGTGTGGTATTATCATTGTAAACTATTCTGGTTCTGATCTCCGCCATGGTAGAACGGGTTTACACTACATAGGAATTGCTGGTCCCTTTACGACATGATCTTAAATTTGTTATCGGGGCGTTAAGCGGGCGGGTACATGAATATAATATATGTACATGCTTTTATATGATAGAACTGAAGATCGATGAAGCGCTGAAATAATCATGCACCCGTACCCGTACCCGTTTTTTTTTTTTTTTTTTTTTTTTCTATTTTGCTGAACTATAAGAATAGGCAAGTGTAAATACGGTGAATTGAAACATGATTAAAACAACGACAACAATATTGCTTTTTTCAATTGAGTGAAAACACCCCCAGTTTGCCTGTAGGTAAAGTTTGCAAGTGTAGAGTGTAAACTCTGTGTCACTGTGACAATTGATTGGAAATTTTACCCCAGTCTCTACTTCTATTTTTATCTGCAGTATTCTAGATCTATTTATAGAGTACTGACTACATCAATACACCAAAATAGACAATCAAAAATGGTGACAAGTAAACAGTTCAGTCAGTAGAGTTTCTGTGCTGTACAAGTACATTTGATTTTTAACATGACCCAAAATTGTTCTAGTGTAAATTTTATGAAAAGTGTCAGGTAATTATTTTATCTAGATTGTAAACTTTCATACTTCTTACATGGTTTCAAAAGACCAGGGCAATTATTATATATATTTGCAATTTATCAATCAAAATTGACAAGTTATTAAACCTGATGACATGCACAATTTTATTTATTCAGTTTTTGAATTAGCTCAATAAGGTGTTGACTGAGACCAAACACTTCAAATGCGAATCAGACAGTTTGTAGGATTTCAAATATTGTTATCTTAATTATACATTATCCAAGTATGAATGGTGTTATGGATTGTCAAATTGTTGACCATTTTTAAACTTGTGACCAAGATAAAAAGAAAACAATGGGAGACAGAACAATTGCTTGAAACATCAAGTAATACACCTCAACTGTGAAAACAGTCTTCCCCTGATCAGTGTCTTTGCTTTCGCTATGTACAGCGAAGTAAATATCCTCTACCTATCTAAATGCAAAATTCCCAGCCTCTAGCCATCTTTGCTTTTAGTCAATTTCTGTATTGAGAAAGCTAGTTTAAATGTAATTTAGTTTTATAAAGATCTTGTATGATTTGCTGACGCATGTAATAAAACATAATGGTTTGATCCTTTGGAAGCAGTAAAACATTCAAAGTGAGATATAGTATGGACTATATTGCACAGTTTTGGTATTAAATGAACCCTCAAGAAACATGGAAAGAAACGGCGAACAACTTCGTCAGACAGATATATAGATGGTAAAATAATATATGCAATCCTTCAACAGTTACACAGCTACACTGTGTTTGTTGCCTAACTTCCTGCAGTCCGGATCAGGCTGGGTTTGTCATCTCACGGAGAATGTGATCCCAGTACACTCTGTCAACACCGAATGTCGCATGGATGTCTTAATTTAGGAATGAAAGTTTGTTTCCCAGTTGTGCGTAAAAATCTTTTGAAGTAGTAGGCGCCAAAACCAGGGAATACAAAGACCACACGTTCATTTAAATAGCAATGAGCTCATCCCTTATGTTGTTTCTTTTTCTTTTTCTCTCTATCAAACGTTAAATTTGCGCTAACAAAAATTGAATTAAATGAGTGCACATCTTGATAATCAGTCCCATGCAGCATGCATGACAGAACTGTCTGGATCTACCAGGTATTAAACAGAGGAGGCACACGACTTATTACAATGCAAAACAAGCTTAATTCACAATGACGATTTTCAAAATTTCATCACAAGGAATTTTGGGTCAATAGATCAAGTGTCACCAATTTAAACATCAAACTTCAATTTTTTGGTCCACCCACTGTGCTGTTAAAAAGAGATTTGTCGTGATAAATAAATTACCTTGTAAATCTACAGCTATACATACCATATGGTTAATTTGCAATTAATTAAGGAAGAGGATTCATAAAGTTAAATAATGATAAACCTTGCCACTGAATGACCTAACTGCACCATTCATAATAATTATAGGCTATTAAAACACCTTTTCATGTGACCAGTTTTCAGGACAAATGACCTTTGCTAAAAGTTTGCCTTTGAATATATTTCCTCTCATGTCTGAACAAAGACCCATTTTAAAAAAAAAAACAACAAAAAACAACAACATAAGTTCACTTAATACACAATTGTCAGATTCTTGCCAGCTGAACTCAAAGAATATTGTTATAATATTATGTCAGAGAAGAGCTCTGTCAATTACAAGGCTTCACATAGGGGGTCTCAATTTTAAAATATTGTAGTGACATGATATATTTTTGTGTGTTTAGTCTTTTAAAGCGCAATGTTATTCAATAACAAAGCCAAAACACATGCTGAGCGTGTGACTTAGGCAGCACACAGCAATCCAGCACATTGAGGGATTTCACTTCAACAAGAAAATTTTGGACAGAAGTTTCAGATGTTTTAATTTGCAATCAGATGGACTTTTTTTTTGCTTCATTTTGTCTTCAGTAAAGACAGTAATAAACTAAACAGTGAACAAAATCAACTAAAAAGTGCAGGCAGAAGTTTCATGGTAGGTGACAGTTTTTTTTGTTTGTTTGTTTGAATTGATGCTTAACCTCCCAGTCAACAGCTAATGGTCATTTCGGGATGCTGCCCCCATTTTATGGAACTTTTACCAGAAATTAGACTGCCATGGCATCCAAAAAGTGCTTTGAATATAATTACCCAACTAAACCAACAAGCCATATATGTATAGTTTGACATGAACCACTTTTCCTGGGCAGGCTCAGACCTGAGCGGTTAACCAGTTATCAGATGGTCAGTCAGTAGCAAAGAAGCTTTGCCTGGAGGCACAAGCAGCCCATCTATTTCTTTAGGCACCAATTGGCGGGAGCCCATATTCACACCCAACCATGATGGCATCCTTCTTTTTAGTTGTTGTTTTGTTTGTTTGTTTGTTTGTTGTTTTTTTTACATATTTTGTTTGTCCTTTGCTGTATTATTTACATGTACATGATATGATTAGATTCATAAATGTGCTGTCATGGGGGAAAAAAAATAATTCTGTTTTATCAAAGGGAACTTTTGATGTCGTCAGAAAGTCGTACTTGTTGGTCTTTTTTACAAGCATACCATGTTTCTTGAGTACGAAGCATTAGAAATTAAGATCCATGGAAACGATTAACTAAACACATTTCAAGGATCTTTGATGTTCGAACTTGTAGGGTGTATGGACAAATTGGTCATTTACCGTAACTTTACTGGAACTGGAATCTTCCATGTTGCAGTAGCTAAGTCGCTAGCCTTGTAAACCAGGGGTCGCTGGTTTGATCATGATCGAGCTTCTTACACGATTAAGCAAGGTATATTAAACTTCCCAAGATAAACCAATGTCCCGTTTCCATATGACCTTACCTTTTGGTGGGACATTAAAATCAAAACAGAATCGAACTGACTGAATAATTGGTTGTTAACTTGAAACAACCCAAGTTTTGAACCCAGCTCCCGTGTTCAACCACTGAGATGACCGTGTACAGACGTTTGTGAGGACCATTAGTCTCGTTAGTGTTTTGTGATACCTTCATCATGGAAGTGCACATGTAAGCAATTTCCCACCTTGGTTTTTGGAGTGGGAGTCTTTTTCTGATTGCGCCTTTTCCTGATCTTTGCCTACTTGTACTTTTTGAACAAACAGTCAGGTTGAAACAACGTAAAATTGCGTTTCATGTTTCAAAGTTTATTTCACACTGGAGTTACACGAAACATGTAAAACATGGGCAATGCAATATTACAAACATCATATAGGTTTGGCGACACACACACACACACACACACACACACACACACACACATCGGAGGGCAACTTAAATCACATGCACTCGATGACTGGCTTTTCATTTTTCACTTTCACCCGTTCTTAAATTCAATCGTCCCTAAAAGACAGCCATTTATTGTAGACGCACTCAAATTCATACATCAGAAAAACATGTCCATGAAAAGAATTCCCCTTGAATCCAACTTTTATATAGAAAAACTAGGATTTGCAGGGGTATACCTATCTTTCTTATTTTTGCTCCAAAACATAGATTGTGGGTACTCGTTAGAACCACCTCGTCGAGGCGGTTCTAACGTATTCCCACAATCATTGTATCGTGCACAATGAAGAAATATTATACACATGTATATAACTATTCTAGTTAAAAATTTTCACTTTTACAACTTGGAAAATCCCTTTATATTACATGGGCATGTTTACAACTTGGAAAATCCCTTTATATTACATGTGCATGTTTCCGTAATAGAAAAATTCAATTAAAAGGTTGAGGTGGTCAAGATTCAAATTCCCATTGAAGGAGCAAGACAGATTTCAAAAGGATCAAAGAAAAGATATGCAGTCAATAGACATATTTATTCGCCACCTTTGGAAGTTTCCCCTGACTTCAGTGTATTTTAATGTTTACTTGTCTGGCTGGCCAGCTGGTAAAACAAATTAATCCTTATTCAATTAGACTAATCTCCCTCCGGTCAAGCCCCATTCCTCTGGTGTGGTATTGTCAGTTTGATGTTTCACCAGTAAACTATTCTGTTTCTGGTCAGTTATCAAAAATTTATTTTACAACTGACTCATCAGGCAACTTGTTAACAAAAAAAAAGTATCCTGCCTCTTCTAGTCAACATAAATTTATGAATTTAGTGTCAATTGAAAGTTAAATGGATAAAGCACTTGAAAAAGTTTCAACATTCAACAGTTTAAAGTTCTATGAAATTAAACACACTTTTCCAATGATACAAGTTAAGTCTAAAAATAAACAGTTCGGAAATACAATATTGGGTATAAAAATAAACCTCTCCTGACTACAGGTGTATTGATTTTGAACACTACGCGTCTAATAATAACTTTATTGGTCCACTGTAGTATAATTTACTGAAGATAACTGTGTCATTGTTCTCAGTCAATTGACTTTGGCAGTAATGCATTGTAATAACAACAACAACAACAGCGACAAATTGAAAATGTGAAATGATTGCTCACAAAACCAAAATCTTGAAAAACTATTATTATATAAAATTATATACATTTCTGCCACAGAAAAAAAAATCCTCAAGTAGTTTCAATACATGTATGTACTTTTCGCGTACGGGGACAAACCTTGGGTAGGCCGCACAGTGGGGGGTGGGGTATTTTCAGTTTAACCGTACGTAATATCATCAATGTGGAAATAGCATGTCCGACCTGGTACTAGAGAAGAAATGAAAAGTGAGTTTTAAAGATCTGCTTCTCCTTGAACAAGTTAAATATTCTTATTTGCTAAAACAACAACAATGCTTATATTGTTACAGTCATAGATCTTACTGTAACATGCTTTCTTGAACATTCAGATGAACTAAGGCGGGCATTTATAGAGAGTATTAATAAGCATGCGATTAATACTTCATTATTAAACCCTTATTATTTGTTTGTTTGAATTGGTGCTACGCTATGATATGAGCGCATCGTGAGAAAACCGGATTTTTGCCTATGCGAAAACAAAGGCACAGTAAGTGCGAAGCTGATCAGCGCCTTTGTTTTCGCTACTCGGATAGTACAATTCCTCTTCTACTTATAGCCAAAGTTTCAAGCCTCTAGCCTCATTTTGCGACTGTACAGGCCGGTTTGTGTCACACCTGGTCGGAAACACGAAGACCGGGTTTTCTCGCGTCGCGGCTCATATCATGTTTATCAAAAAGTGCACGTGATGATGTCATGATAAGAATCTAGTTGTCGCCTTGTTGGACAAGTCTGTTTTGGATGCTGCAAGTGAATTTTCATGATTTACTTGTCCCCGGACGACAAGATCTACATTTTTTTCACACCCTGTAAAATGCAATCAGGAGGTTGCGGGTTCGATCCTCTGGCATGCGTGTCATGTTCATGACTAATGTTCATCCTGGCATGACTTAGGCGTACTGCCCTTAATTTCATCAGAATAACACGTCCGTGAAATATGTACCCCTTAATAAACATAAATTTTATATGCGTCAAACTGAGGTGACAAGGGGTATGCATTTTTTCTTCTTATTTTTGATCCAAAACATTATGATTGTGTGTACCCGTTTGAAATGCCACGCAAAAATAATTAAAAGAATCCTTTTTTTTTTTACGAAATTTTCAGCTGAAAAAAAAAAATCTTTAATATAACATGGGCGTGGTTTTGTCATTGTACATATACATTCAATAGTCTTGAATTAACATATTTATCTCCACTACAGGTGCTTGGGCTCTAGTCACTCCATAGACCGTTCGCTGATATACATTGTATTAAACTTGAATACATTTAACAAACAACCTCTGAAAAACAAATAAGGGACATAATTGAGGTGGATGTAAAAATCTCTCTCTCTCCCCCCCTCTCTCTCTCTCTCTCTCTCTCTCTCTCTCTCTCTAATCAGCTAGAATTTGTGCAATGATTTTCCCGTCAATTCTCTTCCACAACCCGAATCTGTTGTATCCGTGAGTTTTTTTTAACAAAAGTTTCACTGCATGACGCACAGGCAGCGTCCATCTTCTTGTGCAGTGGCTCGCGTACAAAGCGCGCGACTATGACGTCAGAATTGGCGCAATTCAAAATGGCGGACAGGGTAAAACATACAACATATGCTGAGACAAGTTAATTACAAATATCAAATTTTAGATGAAGACCGAGAAAAAGATAAACGGACGCCGTTGTTTGTATGTGTAAAATTGTACAAAAAAAGCTAAATATGAACGTTGGATTGCATTTCTTTACTCGACGCCCTCCATATTTTGGGCATGCATCTCATGTCCTTTCAGCGGTGGAGAGAAACGGAGAGTAACGTAATCGCCGAAAGGTCATGAGGCTCAGGTCAAAAGTACAGTCAATAGACATAATTGTTCGTCACTCTCGAAAAACTGTATTTTCATGTTTGCAAGAAAAAATACCCTGCTTCTCCTGGTCAACACATTTAAACGTTTTTGGTGTCATTTGAAAGGTAAATGAATAAAGCAATAAACAAGGTATTGTCATTGAAATCTATCCACGCGTTTTCAAGCTACAAATTTTTAAAAAGTTGCGAGATTTTTTTTGACCATTTTCGGGCAACGTCACCATTGACGTCAATGGGAAAATGGCCTTTTCTAAAATTCCTTTCACTTTAAACTCTTATACTTGAAAAATGTAATGTCGAAACTTTATCAAATGACCTTTGTTTATTGCTTTATTTATTTACCTTTCAAATGACACCAAAATCATAAAAATATGTCGGCCAGAAGAGGCAGAATATTTTTTCTTGTAAACATGAAAATACATTAAAGTCTATGGAGATTCCGAAAGTGACGAACAATTATGTCTATTGACTGTAGCTATCGCGTATACTATGTAGGCCTACAGTTCTTCGTAGCCCTACCGTATAATCTTACTTCTCAGGGCAATCACAAAATTATCATAAATGAACTTACTTGCAATCGCATCGACGATTCCATCAAACTTTGACACATGAGGTCATAATGACAACACAATCCATCTACATGTATTTGCATGACAATCGTGCTTCTCAAATTGGACACCACCCACGCACGCACGCACGCACACACGTGTACACACACACACGTGTACACACACACACACACACACACACACACATGAAAGCTCATCGGAGTTTATGTTGTAGATCTGCTGTTACGATAGCTACTTGCCGACTCATAACAAATCCTATTTTATCTTATCATTTATCTTATGTTGGTGAGAGGATACTTTTCACAATTCTTACACCAAATAAACAGTTGGGCCCTACAGAGAAATCATGTTTAATGTTATTTTAAGGAATAGAATAGAACAGAATAATTTGCTCTAGGAGGAACACCTCTTGCCTACACGCAAGTACTTGGAGATTTTTTTATTCAAATTTGTAGCTGGAAATCATTTGTTGCCGAGCTTGATACGAAATATCTGGCAGGACACTTTATCGTATAAGCCAAACGCGCGCCGGGCGTGTTGATAAAAATGTAAAATTCAACATAGGCCAGGAGCACGTCGGAGACACGTTAGAAGCGCGTTACACGCTTGGTGTACGCTTGGTACACGTTGATATACGTCGCTGTAAATCGCTGCGCGCTCCAGGCGCGTTTGGGCTCAATTTTTTTTAAACATGCTTAAAAATTTTCTAGTAGCTCAGTGTGTCTCGGGCGTGTGTCTTATACGTTTCGAATAAGTTCCACGCGCGTTACAGGCGCGTTGAATATGCTTCGAACGTGTTTGGCGCACGTTTGACGCTGCATGCGCGTTCCGATTTTATGAGATTTGCTTCAGCAGCGTGCCCCAAGTGTGTGTGAGACGCGCGTTGAACGTTTGCTGTGCGCCTGTAGTGCGTACATGGCGTGTTGAGATGCCTTATCCTATCTCCTTGATAATATTTATATTAGATTTGGGACCAAGTTATACAGACAAATTGTTGGAATTCCGATGGGTACAAATTGCGCACCTCTCGTAGCTGATTTATTTTTATACTGCTACGAAAGAGATTTCATGGATTCTCTTAACCATGATAATCAAGCTGATGTTATCGAGGCTTTTAATTCCACATCTAGGTACCTCGATGACCTTTTGAACATTGACAACCCTTATTTTGAAGGTATGGTCAATCAAATTTATCCACCTGAACTTCAGTTGAACAAAGCCAATATCACAGATACTGAAGCCCCCTTTTTAGATCTACATCTTTCTGTTGCAAATGGATTTGTTTCTTCTAAAATTTATGATAAGCGCGATGACTTTGATTTTGATATAGTAAATTTTCCTTTTTTGGATGGTGACGTTCCTCGTCGTGCTTCTTATGGTGTATACATTTCGCAACTTATTAGGTTTGCTAGAGTCTGCAATCATGTTACAGACTTCAACGCTCGAAATAAATGTTTAACGGCAAAACTTCTCCAACAGGGCTATCGGTATCATAAACTTCGAAAAACATTTTCTAAATTTTATCGTAGACACTATGAATTGATTTCCAAATATAATGTTGGGTTAAAGACGCTTTTAAATGAGGGTCTTTCGGAACCTGAATTTTATGGTGACTTGGTTTACAAATTTAAGAAACTTAAAGGAATTAATGATTTTTCTTTTCAGTTCAGAAAAATCATAACACGTTACAGACGTATAGGTTATAACTTAAATGTTATGCGACAGTCTGCATGCTTAGTTTTTAACCCAATCATGGTTGATAACTATGCTGCCTTCTTTAATTGCACGCCGGTGGGTCGGGCGTCAGACTCTATGATGGCCCCGACATAAAGCTATTCATTTTAGTTGGTTGGGGCCGGAGCTTCTTGTCTGTTGCTTGGCCCACCGGGGTCCAACTGGTGTTTTTCTTTTGCTCCGGAGTTAGTAGGTTATTCGGCGCCCAGGGATCTCCATCGTCGGGCAGCTTACTCAGTCTGTGAGTCCTGGTTTTTGATTTATCAGGGTGTTTATCATGATTTATTTGTTTGTTCTTGATGATTCATTGACTAGTTAGAGATTCACTACGAGGACCAAATAACTAACTAAATGTTATGAACCACCGCAGAAGCTGAGGGTGAGGTTATGGCCATGTAAAACCGGTTTAAGCCCCCCAGTTATTTATAACTGACCGTTCCAAGGCGGTACTACTGTAGTGGTTCACACTTATCAAAGTTATTCCGATTACGAGTTTCATGTTGCATGGCTTTGTGGCCACCCGATTATAGTTTGGCTGTTCACTTAGCCCTCTGCATTTTACTTGTTCTGTCCAAGCTAGCACTGTGACCACCTAATACCTTCAATAGCTGCTCACCCTGCTTTCCGTTATTCATGTTAAATGTTGGTATCTATGTTTATTATTTTCTTAATATGATTTTTCTTATTTCTTGTATATCACTGTACCACTGCGGAAGCTGAGGGTGAGGTTATGGCCATGTAAAATCGGTTTAAGCCCGCCAGTAACTTTGTGTTACTGATCGTTCCAAGTCGATACTTCTGTGGTGGTTCTTTTTGTTTTATGTCTTGGTGTATAAAATTTTTTGTGCTGTTGGCGCCTTATGTATGTTTTCATATTTTTAGTTAAGTTAAGGTAACTGAGTGGCCACCTATTGGGAAAATAGCTGCTCATTCGGCTTACGATATGTTTCATGGTATAAGTACCTGATTGTTAGTTTGGTTTTTTCCCACCTCGGTTTTTGGAGTGGGAATCTTTTTCTGATTGCGCCTTTTCCTGATCTTTGCCTACTTGTACCTTTTCATACGCCCGGCGTGCGTTTTGGTTATGTATATACCGGTATAGTGTGACTGCTGTTTAACAGCTAAAGCACAAGTCACTGTAATATAATGTCTCCGAAAGTGGAAGGACACCTAGGCGGAATAAGATGCTTTTAAAATTCAGGGTCACCCGTCTTGTGAAAAAATGTAGCGAGGTCATTATATTGTTATTAAATACCATAATTTAGACACCGTGAAAGTATATCTTAAGCCATGTTCATGAGCGAAATGTGCGTCCAGATGTAATTTTTGCAAATTTTCCCCGAGTATACTTTATGACATGTGGACGATTTTTACGAAAATACACCTGGGTGCACAAAACTCACCCGGGTGCAGATTTGCCCCTTCTTTCGACGTGGAGTAAATGAATTTGCAGCTGGTTTTGCATCTGGTGCAAAGTAGATCGTTTATTATAGTGACATGTGTTACAGTATACAATTAATTTGACAAACATAAAACAATGAACACCCGACCCAATGGGTCTATAAGTCACTTTTAGCCAATACATGTAACATATATACACAGGCACTACTACATGTATATACAATTAAGGGGAACGTGGTAAAGTTATCTGGAGGAATAGATATGACGTCTTCTTAAGCAATATGCTTTAACCAAGTATTTTGCAATTTTCCTAGTTTGTACATTTAAAAGAAACTTAAGTTTTTGTGTTTCACAGTATGTGTTCCAGTCAGCAGGTAAGTCTATGGAATTTAACAGCTGATTTCTAATATCTCGATAAAAAGAGCAGTTTAAGACGAAGTGTCTTTCGTCTTCTATCGTTGAGTCATTACACAATTTACATAAACGTTCATCGGGTGATTCTCTTGCATATCTACCTGTCTCTATCCTTAGAGACAGGATACCACTACGCAGCTGGGCCATCAGGGATCGCTCTTTTCTATTAAGGTTAAGTAACAGATAATTTTCGGTTTTGAACTCCATTTTAAAAGTAACATAAGTTCTCAACTTTGGCACTGTTATTACATTGTTTGACCAGTTTGTTGAATAAAAAGATGCAGTTTTATGTTTAACACTATCAAAATTCACTATCAGTTTGTTTTCAAAGTATTCATCCAGCTCTAAAGAGCTCATGATCGACCTAACTTCATAACACCAGTTATTATTACAGAGGCGATAGTCTTCTTCAAAAATTCTTCTCAGTAGTCTGTCATTTCCAATATTCAGAATCCTATTCCAGAATCGGATCATAGAGGTCCATCTCCTGTACATAGATGGGATCCATCCCGTGTCACCAGTCATGACAAGGGTTGGAGCGAACCTATGCACCCCCAAGAAGTACCTCATTGTCCGATTCTGCACACAATCTATTGACGTATATTGTTTGAAACCCCACGTAGAGGCAGAATAATCAAGGATTGGCGTGACACATGAATTGTAAAGCTTATCAAAGGTCTTGAATCCGAATTCTTTTAGATTATGAATTTTTGAAATGATACCTTCCAGCGCTCTGCCAGCACCTTTTGCAAGTGCGTCAGCATGGTGAGAAAAATCCATTTTTTCATGAAATATGACACCCAGATACTTATATCTGTCAACCGTTTCTAAACTGTTAAGACCAATCTTGAAGTCGAATTCGCTTCTTGTCTGCCTTGAACGTCTGAAATGTACGCACTTAGATTTGTCCGTGTTAATCAGAACGCGCCATTTCTTACACCAATCATGAAGTTTATTAAGCATAGATTGTAAGTTCGCCTCGTTTTCAGCCACTAGAGCAATATCGTCGGCATAGAGAAGAATAGAAATGTTTTCGTCGCCTAAATTTACTCCAAGATGCATGTCATTTACTTCAGAGATAAGATCATTCACAAATACAGAAAACAGAGTGGGTGACAAGTTATCTCCCTGTTTGACCCCATTCGTGCAATCGAACCAGTCAGTTTATTGTTAATGCGAATGCAGGACGTAGAGCTAGCATAAATAGACTTAATATAACTTGCCATCGACTTTGTTGAGCAATAGTTTGTACAACAACATATCTCGATCTATGAAATCAAAGGCTTTACGTAGGTCTATGAATGCCGTGAATACGTTTGTTTTATTTCGAATCAAACTATTTAAGACAAAGACATGGTCTTCACAGGATCTGTTCGATCTAAAACCGTTCTGCTCATCACCTAATATATTATTATTTTCCAAGTATCCTGATAAGCGTTTGTTTATAAAAGCACTATACACTTTGCTCACACACGAGAGTAAACTGATACCCCTATAGTTTAATGGTACGGATTTATCTGACGTAGGGTCCTTGTGTATGGGGCATATAATTGATTTTCGCCAGATTGAGGGGATGATACTCGTGTCGAAAATAAGTTGGAACAGTTTATGGAGGACTCCGATCACAGGGGGGAATTTCAGGACTTCGTATGGTATGGCGTCATAACCAGTGGGGCTATTGTTTTTTGTATGCATAACTATCCTAGTGAGTTCTTCTATGGTGACGTTTCTATTAAGTTCTACATTTTCAAGATATAATGGGTCTAGCATTTCGTTTTCAATAAATGTTTTATGGAATTTCGCTCTATCATAATGAACTTCATCAAAATCATCTGTGCTCTCACAGTTATATAGATTCTGGAAATCCGCTTTCCATCGTTCAAATACCCTGTTTTCGTCCGAGATTATACTGCCGTCAGCATCATGTATATGTAACGGAATGGTTCTGTCCTTTCTTGGGCCTAAGCTTTTAATTTTATCCCAGAATTCGTTTGGATTGCCAGTCGACGTAGACTCAATATCGTCCGCTATAGCCTGTCTGTATGAGCGTTCTGATTGGCGTAATAGCTTATCAAAATTACAACGTGCTTTTTTATATTGTCGATGAAGGACAGTTTTAACAGCTCGTGGCCCCTTGAATTTCACAAAGTCGCGCTCCCTATCTCGCATTGTTTCCCATAAGTTTGTTAAGGCTTCGCTCCAGTATGGCTTGTTTGACTTATAACGTTTACGTGTCTTTTTATTGGAGTATACATTGGGTCGGTCCTGCGCATTTCCAGTATAATTATGTCACAGAGTTTCGTAAACATAGTATCTATTTCGCATTGCGTTTCACGGGCACATTCGATTTGTGAAATAAGTTCGGAAATCGCTCAGGCTGAGTTGACACTTTCCATAAAATTAGGTGGTATTCTTTTCAGTTTAAAACGGGGAGGAGTAAAATTATTTACTGGGGGTTCAAGGTAGCCGATTTCGAATTCAGTCACAAGAAAACAGTGATCCGGTAGCTTACTTCTAGTTCCAATAAGCTGATGCAAATTGAACTCGTTAACAATAGATTCCACAGTTAAAACTTTGAAATATTTACATAAGTGAAAGACATCATGTGGCACACAAATATAGTCGACCGTGGCTCTCCCCTTCTGTGAAATTGATGTGAAATTGTCTAACGAACTATCAAATCTGCCGTTAAGGACACAAAACTTTGAGTCTATTAGAAATTCACACAGATCATGCCCGTGTTGGTTGATTGTATTGTCTAAACTCTGTCGGTCTGGAATTAAATCGAAGTCCCCGGATGTGTCTGACATAGAGCCTAATCTCGCATTTAGGTCCCCGGATACAAAGATGGCGTCACAATCACTGAAAAGGTATATTTGGGATAATATATGTGTGAAGAATCCTTGTGCATCACGACCCCTATTCAACCTCTCTGGGGGCAAGTAACAAGAAAACACGACAAAATTATAGTCTTAGTGTTTATGGGTAAACTGAGCTATTAGCACGCCATCATAGGATTTGTCAACTATTTCAATGTTAAATAACTTGGAAACTGAGTCTTTGACGAGAATACCAACACTACCAGATGCTTTAGGTGCATTTCTATGTATATCAACACGGTTGTGTCCATACCAGGTGTATCCGTTGATTTCGATTTTGTTCTAACCGGCGAGATGAGTTTCACATATAGAAGTAATGTCAGCATTAACGCACGTGATAAGGGAAGATCTAAGATCATGATTCTCTTTTGTCCAACCACAAACATTTATCTGGGCTATTTTTATAGTCTCATTAGATCGGGAATGGTCCTAGACATCAGCATCGAATGCTGCTGCCTCTGCACGATTGCCACTGCGTGGTTTGATACGGCCATTTGAATCAACTCGGAGTGATCGCCCTTGTGGAAGTTCTTTCAGTATTGCTCTGGCGTTGAGCTCAATCAAGCGTTCAGCTTGTGATTTGCTACTTTTCAGGAAGACATTTTTGAAGTCAGTAGAATTTTTCAAGTTCATTTTGTTTCGTAGAACAAGGACTTTCTCGTCAACCGTACCGAAGCTAATTTTCACAAGACACGGCTTGTTTCTAAACTTTGACGGCAGACGTACAGCGGCCGTTACCAAAACGTTTTCAGCGACATCCCCACCAATGGCGTCGAT
Source organism: Rugalucina vietnamica (assembly GCA_964017185.1). Classification (NCBI taxonomy): domain Eukaryota; kingdom Metazoa; phylum Mollusca; class Bivalvia; order Lucinida; family Lucinidae; genus Rugalucina; species Rugalucina vietnamica. The sequence continues at coordinate 53,177,240 of OZ024880.1, read as the reverse complement.
CAGCTCACTAGCCTTTGATAATATATTATCGTCATCAGTGAATTGAAGCCCGCTAGCGATTACCGTGACCTCTGGATCATTTAACGGGTTAAGTTGACCTCGCCTGTGAAATGCCGTTCCGTTCGACAGATCTGCATTCATAATCCCATTATCCTGCATATTTTCGATATCGCTCACCCTACCCTGTAGTGACTGAACCGATGAGATCAGGGTATCAATACGACTGGATTCCCGGGCCATGTCAAGAGAAAATTCGTCCCTCAACGACTTCACTTTTGCATCAATGCTCTCCATCAAGTCATTTCTAAGCTTGTCAATTTTTTTTTCTCAAACACCCGTTTCAAGCTATCTTGCCCCTTTTTCAGATCCTGAACAGTCGACAATAAATCAGTCAAAGTTTTACCGACTTCACTATCCTGCGTTATATATAGACATAGCAGGGGAAAGGGAATTACCAATGTTGGCCATACCCAAGGTGTCAGTCTTCAAAATTCTGTTTTCTCTAAGGGCAGTGATGTAGATAATTATTTTTCCTAATGTGTACGGTACACATCAAATTTCAAAATCAATGTGTACCCTAAATTTGAGTGTGTACATGGAAAGACGGACGCCAAAGGCTCAGGTGCACTAAAATATGTACATTGTAGTTTGTGATACAATTTGTTTTATGTTTTGGTGTCGATTTGTATCAGTACATATTGTCTTTGTGTTTTGTTGTTTTAAATAGATTTTTGAGGGGCTTTAGTTCTGATTGCATCCCTTCCTGATCATTGCTTACTTCTATCTTTTCAACTGAAATGTATCATTTTACAGTTTTGAAAATCTCGGCATATTGTTTTGTTTGTTTATTATGTGGTTTTGGTTTGCAAGATTCACTTTCTGTTTCTCGCTCAGAGATACAAGAGTCGACAGCCCGGCAAATAATGACAACCAGAATCTGTTTGATTTGGTCCGAAGTGCTACTGGACTTATAGTAACGTAAGATTGTTGGCTGATTCATTGTGCTTTTCAACGAACTTTCGATTTCGGATTTGGGAAGGTAAAAATATAATCATACACCGCTTTCGACAACTCTTGCAGTAGTGCACAATATCTATAAAAAGGTACAAGTAGGCAAAGATCAGGAAAAGGCGCAATCAGAAAGAGACTCCCACTCCAAAAGCCGAGGTGGGAAAAAACCAAACTAACAATCAGGTACCTATACCATGAAACACGCCGTAAGCCGAATGAGCAGCTATTTTCCCAATAGGTGGCCACTAAGTTACCTTAATTAAAAATATATAAAACATACATAAGGCGCCAACAGCACATAATTTTTTTTTGCTTGGCGCGACAGCGTCAAGCAATTGAAACGGAATGAGGATTTCTCCTCAATCTGTGGGGTTTTTCCTTCAACCTATGGGGTTTCCCTTTAACATCCAGGGGCCTGGTTCCAGTCGCAATATTTTGCTACACTTCTTGCATAATAAAGCAATTGAAGACGGAAACCAGACTTGCTCTCCGCCGTTTTTATAAGGACTTGTGGGATGAATGACGTATTTGGATCTAACGTTAAACATGTAGGTGGCGTTCTGGGCGGATTGTGTTAAAACCCGGAACTTTGTGCTAGGTCCGACCAAGTACGAAAGCTTGAAATCCACCGTAGCGAGGAAGTGTTCATGACCGATGTGATCCATCGAGTTACCGATAAACTCCACAAACCTACGAAAAACCACAACACACGGACAAATAATGGTATATACAGACTAGCCAAGCGTTCCTTTTAACAAGGAAAATTTATTAAAGCGCTTTATCACACTGACTATTTCGGTGTCTATATAAAATATTACCCGATGTATTTTATCCTGTACGCATTACATTGAAAAATGGATGCGTACCGCTAATTTTTAACGCGTACACGGTACGCAGAGGTTTGAAATTTCAACGCGTACATGCCGAAAAATCGTGCGTACATACGCGGTACGCACTCTTATCTATTTCGCTGTCTAAGGGTATTTATCCCAGACGCGTCTGTTTTAAAGGACTTGACAAATGACCTAAACTTTTTTGCCTTCTCATTTTTCCGGGGACAGTCGGGATCTGGGCTATCATTTTCAAACGAGAAGATATTGGTAACATGCTTCCAATATGCATCTCTAATGCTCTTTTGAACATGTGCTCTGAACCGTTTGTAATGGTTCTTTATGCCCACTTAAACGATTTACCTGTTAAGTTTTCTGTTTGTGTCAATGAAGGTCAAGACAAACTTCCTACAATGTATTGGTTACCTAAGCTTCACAAAAGACCATACAAAGCTAGATTTATTGCAATTTCTAGCTCTTGTACTACCACTGAACTTTCTAAATTATTAACTTCCTGTCTTACTGCTATCAAATCTCATGTTATAAGATACTGTGAGACAGTGTATGAAACTTCAAATAAAAATTGGTTTTGGTCAATTAAAAATTCTGGTGAGGTGCTCAGTAAATTGAAGTGTAGAGGGTTCCGTGCGACAAGCTTGTCCACTTATGATTTTTCTACTCTGTATACAACATTACCACATAATCTAATAAAAGAAAAACTTCTGGATTTGATAGAGTGGACCTTCAAAAGGGCATTAAAAAACTATGGTTCACTTTATTTGGCATGTAATGACAGAAAGGCTTTTTTCACTTCCTCTGACCAAAGTCGGTATACACTTTGGTCATGTCAGAATGTATGCGACGCCTTATCTCCTTGATAATATTTATATTAGATTTGGGACCAAGTTATACAGACAAATTGTTGGAATTCCGATGGGTACTAATTGCGCACCTCTCGTAGCTGATTTATTTTTATACTGCTACGAAAGAGATTTCATGGATTCTCTTAACCATGATAATCAAGCTGATGTTATCGAGGCTTTTAATTCCACATCTAGGTACCTCGATGACCTTTTGAACATTGACAACCCTTATTTTGAAGGTATGGTCAATCAAATTTATCCACCTGAACTTCAGTTGAACAAAGCCAATATCACAGATACTGAAGCCCCCTTTTTAGATCTACATCTTTCTGTTGCAAATGGATTTGTTTCTTCTAAAATTTATGATAAGCGCGATGACTTTGATTTTGATATAGTAAATTTTCCTTTTTTGGATGGTGACGTTCCTCGTCGTGCTTCTTATGGTGTATACATTTCGCAACTTATTAGGTTTGCTAGAGTCTGCAATCATGTTACAGACTTCAACGCTCGAAATAAATGTTTAACGGCAAAACTTCTCCAACAGGGCTATCGGTATCATAAACTTCGAAAAACATTTTCTAAATTTTATCGTAGACACTATGAATTGATTTCCAAATAAAATGTTGGGTTAAAGACGCTTTTAAGTGAGGGCCTTTCGGAACCTGAATTTTATGGTGACTTGGTTTACAAATTTAAGAAACTTAAAGGAATCAATGATTTTTCTTTTCAGTTCAGAAAAATCATAACACGTTACAGACGTATAGGTTATAACTTGAATGTTATGCGACAGTCTGCATGCTTAGTTTTTAACCCAATCATGGTTGATAGCTATGCTGCCTTCTTTAATTGCACGCCGGTGGGTCGGGCGTCAGACTTTTTGATGGCCCCACATAAAGCTATTCATTTTAGTTGGTTGGGGCCGGAGCTTCTTGTCTGTTGCTTGGCCCACCGGGGTCCTACTGGTGTTTTTCTTTTGCTCCGGAGTTAGTAGGTTATTCGGTGCCCAGGGATCTCCATCGTCGGGCCGCTTACTCAGTCTGTGAGTCCTGGTTTTTGATTCATCAGGATGTTTATCATGATTTATTTGTTTGTTCTTGATGATTAATTAACTAGTTAGAGATTCACCACGAGGACCGAATAACTAACTAAATGTTATGAACCACCGCGGAAGCTGAGGGTGAGGTTATGGCCATGTAACACCGGTTTAAGCCCGCCAGTAACTTTGTGTTACTGATCGTTCCAAGTCGATACTTCTGTGGTGGTTCTTTTTGTTTTATGTCTTGGTGTATAAACAATTTTTTGTGCTGTTGGCGCCTTATGTATGTTTTCATATTTTTAGTTAAGGTAACTGAGTGGCCACCTATTGGGAAAATAGCTGCTCATTCGGCTTACGATATGTTTCGTGGTATAAGTACCTGATTGTTAGTTTGTTTTTTTCCCACCTCGGTTTTTGGAGTGGGAATCTTTTTCTGATTGCGCCTTTTCCTGATTTTTGCCTACTTGTACCTTTATGTCAGGGCTACTTGACTTGCGAGCACGAAAGTAAAGCTTATCGCGTTTCCTAATCAAGCGTTTGATCGAACTATCGATCCAAGGTAAGCTGTATTTTGTTTTGGTCATTTTTGATGGAATAAACCTTTCAATAGCCGAGAGAACCTCCGACTTGAAACTGACCCACATGTCATTAACTGACATGCGACTATGGTCTGATGAAAGGAACGAATCCCTGTAGCGCGCCAGATGGTCATGTAGACCGTCCATGTCCGCTCGTTTATATAGGAATATCTTACGCGGGGGCTGCTGGATCCGTTTAGCCTTAATGTCGTTCTCAACATAGACAATGTCATGATCTGCTTTGCCGATCGGGGGCATCCCTTTAACACGGTTAATTGGGGATTGTGAGTTTGTAAAGGTGAATAAAGGGTCTTGTCTTCTCGGGTGTGTATGTTAACCATTTGGGAGAGGCAGTGATCTTGTATAATGCTTAGAAGTTTAGTCTGAACTGGCCTTTTTGGGATCCCTTCGGGTACCTGCATTGTGCTCCACTCAATATCACCACAATTGAAGTCATCTGTTTCAAGAACATGGGCATTTTTATTTGACATTATCCGAGATAGTGAAGTGTTAAAATCCTCAAGATATTTCAATTCAAGCTCCTGAGTTCGGAGCCTATGGGGACGATAGACTGATTCAAGGTACAGAGTCCTACATCCAATAATGTTCAACTTACACTAAATTTTTTCGCACTTGGTGTCCAATTCCGGAGCTTCAGTACAGAGATCACGATTAAAGGCAATAAAAACACCACTGTGCGCGTCACTAGCTCTGTCTTTCCGGATAGCATCGAAGGATTCAGGAAAAATATATATGATGTCAGGTTTAGCCGATTCTATGACAGTGTGAATGTCAGCCTTTTTGTTTTTAATTGACTGACAATTCATGATCAAAATTCTCAAAGGGTGGTTCAGGACCGCCTTTTTGGTCTTGGATTTTACTTCTGTTTTCACAATAGGCGAAGAAGCTGCATTGGGGGGGGGGGGGGGGCAATATTGTCTGGTATCGGACTGTCGAGCTCGGACAGGGACGAAAGAGACTCAAATCTGTTGGATACCTCTAAAGAAGATGTAGTATCAAAACGAAGTGGAAAAGTTTGGCAATCCACAGCGTATACATAACAGCATCTTTGGAGGGGCTGGTCTTTGTTTTCTTAATATGTGACAGCTGAAGTCAATCAGAATCAAGGCGTCTGACCTTATGAGTGAACGCTTTGAACACCACAAGTATCAAGAAGAACGTCCTTAGTGGATCGGGACATTACATCCGCGTGGAACGTATTTGCCATTGTGATATGACAGCCATGTACCAGATATCTGCCGACGAACATTATTATCGCTAACCTTTGTATTCTCAATTTCTTTACATCACAAACCTGACATATGTACATGTTACACAGTTTTTCACACTGTGAGTATGCAGCCGGGACCCAGCACATTTTATGAAAGATAAAAAACTAAACATAGCAATCGATTAATATTTTATTAGACAAATAAAGCTCTCTCTTTAAACATCTGTTTAACAGTATAAAATATATATCAAGAAAAAAAGATGATCAAAATATAAAACTAGTACGTACAAAGTAATAATATATACTAATAGAAGTTTGATAAGGATCACTTTTTCAGTATGATGCCAGGGTGCCTAAAGACATATTTCCAATCTTTTTACATATATGAGAAGGTCATTTATCCACGTAAAGAAAGTTGAAAGTTTAAATTCTCCTTCTTCATTTTTCCAACACAAGTCCCAGAACACGTTACCCTTTAATTTGCCGTAACACAAAACCAAGTGAGTGGGCCTAGGTGGTGCACATTTTCCCTTACACTAGTTGCAAGAAAGATGTTAACACGAAAAAGTTTCTTTGCGTGTAAAAGTTGATATCCAAGTGATGAAATAGAGATTTTTCAAAATTACCAAAATATGAGATTTTTTGTCAAAAATGCGTTTTTACCCAAAAATCGAAACAAAGTTTTTATCTGAAAATGATGTTCAATAAATCTGAAGCTGGTTGGTGAACACCAAATCTAGTTAAATGTAAATGTGCTTTTAAAATATTTATGTGTGGGATTTAAATTAGAGTGATCCCTATCAAACGTTTAGTAGGATACGATATAAAAGCATGGGAAGACTTTAGTACAATCACGAATCAAAAATAGAATCACATGGTATATGCGAAAGATGCCATTTTGTGGAAACGGTCAGCTACGGAATGCAGTGCTGTTTAAATGAACACACGCAGTTTTGCCACACGCAGTTTTGCGAATACACTAGCATATCAAAAATAGTCTTTTTCATCTTTGAGATTAATTGCCTACCCTACATTATCTTTCAGCAACTGTCTTTTTTTTCAAAATTATCCTTTTATCATCTTTTTGAAACACCTACAGAAAAATAAACTGGTCAAAACAAGTTAAGCCCCATGTCATTTTTTATCCATAGACATAATGTTAAATTGCTCAAGTTTAACTGTTTATTTAAAAAAAAATCCAAAAGTGGTCGAAAAGCTTCTCAAAGTCAAGTTAGACAACAACATATAAAGCATAATTGCACAACGTTTCCAAATGAAATACAGATTGTCTTTCGATATGTGCTTCATTATCTGAGAGTGTCCAGATTTTTGCAATTTTTACTATAGGAATAAGAGAGAGCTTTTCGTGACATCTTCTAAAACATAAAACTTCATGAAATCAATGAAAAACAAGCCGCCATTAGAATAATAATTCAGGCTTAATTGCTGATTATTGTATGCTAAACGTTTAGTTACTCAAAAGTTATGGCAAAACAAAATCAGAGGTTTTTGCACTAAGTCTATATGGAAAAATATCTACATGTACTAGGGCTTAACTTATTTTGACCAGTTTATATTTGTAACTGCACTTTTTAGCCTTAGAAACACGTGAAGCGTTAAGATATTTGGGTTTCAGAACTGAAGTCTAAAATCTTGCCTCTGATAATGGTTTTTCACAGATTTTTTTTTTTGTATGGGGGATGAGATAAAATTTATTTTCATGTCAGAATCTTGATCTTAGTTTGTCCTAACAGGACCTGCAAAAAGTTTGAAAATCGGTGAACAAATAAAGTTTTTATGGCTAAAATGAATTTTGCACAGGGAGTTTGCATTGGCAAGGGAGATAATCGATGATTGTATAAATCGAGAATTTTTACTTGATCATGAAGTTTTTGTCTCAGGTATGTCATTTGTGACAATTTATAATAATTATGAGCAATCATGATTAAATATATAGTTAGAATTTAAAATTTTTGCGGGAAAATATTGACCTCCTTCCATGAGATTTTTGTACAGGAAATCCCTATTCAAAAATGTTTTTGACCAGAACTTTTTTATTTGTCAACCGATTTTCAAAATTTTTGCTGCACATTTTACGACAACCTAGATGTGGCAAGAAAATATTTCTTCTACATTTGAACAGTTGTAAAATATCTGCGAAAAACCACTATCACACACTACGAACCAGACTTTACATTCATCTTCTAAAAACGGCATTTCAGAAATTGCTTGTAAGTCGCTAAATTGCACAATTTTGATGTAGTTCACAGATAACTAATTTTAGGATGTTTTGCAAGCATAATAAAACCAAGTAGCCCAGGGGCAACGATTGCTCACCTGAGAGTCAACAAGTACAGTCACTGGACAAAGTAATTGGGGTTTTACCATATATGGGTATGGTGGCCATCTTGGTCATGTGACCTTGAAACCCTACTTAATCAGCAGAAGAGCTCTTGTCTGGATTGTGTATCCTCTTTTCTGCCATTTTGGTTCACTTGAAAAAAATCATCTAACAAGGTCAGGGTCCTATAATGACCCCCGTGGTGGGGCCATATTTGACCCAAGGGGCAAGATTGGCAGGATTTATGTAGAGCTCCACATGACAATGTTGTATATCAAACATACAAGCTTTGTGTCATGCTGTTGCAGAGAAGATTTTTTCATATATTTCCATTATAAGTCTATGGTAGATAATGACATGCCTGGGGTGTGGCCTGTATGGACCCTAGGGGCACCGTTGGCAGCATTTATAAAGGAGAGTATCATACATTGGTCCACACAACATATGAAAGCTCTGGGCCATATGGTTTCGGAGAAGAAGATTTTTTTTTCGTTTTTCCCATGACGCCCCCGGGGCGGGGCCCGTATGGACCCTAGGAGCACAGTTGGCAGGATTTATAAAGAGGACAACTATACATTGCTAAAAACAAAATATGAAAGCTTTGGGCCTTTGGGGTAGAAGAAGATTTTTTAAAGTTTTTCCCATGACGCCCCCGGGGCGGGGCCCGTATGGACCCCAAGGGCACGGTTGGCAGGATTTATAAAGAGGGCCACTATACATTGCTACTGACAAAATATGAAAGCTCTAGGCTTTGTGGTTTTGGAGAAGAAGATTTTTTATGTTTTCCCATTGTAAGTCTATGGGAGCTTTTGACCCCCGGGGCGCGGCCATTTTTGACCCCAGGGGCATGATTGGCAGGATTTATGTAGAGGACCACTAAACATTGCTACATACAAAATATGAAAGCTTTGGGCCTTGTGGTTTTGGGGTAGAAGATTTTTTTTTGTTTTTCCCATGACACCCCGGGGCGGGGCCCGTATGGACCCCAGGGGCACGGTAGGCAGGATTTATAAAGAGGACCATTATACATTGCTACACACAAAATATGAAAGCTCTAGGCTTTCTGGTTTCGGTGAAGAAGATTTTTTTTATGTTTTACCCATGACTCCCCCGGGGCGGGGTCCGTATGGACCCCAGGGGCACGGCTGCCAGGATTTATAAAGAGGACCACTATATTCTGCCACAAACAAAATATGAAAGCTCTTGGCCTTGTGGTTTCGGAGAAGATTTTTTTCCCCATGACGCCCCCGGGGCGGGGCCTGTATAGACCCCAGTAGACATTGCTATACACAAAATATGAAAGCTTTGGGCTTTTTGGTTTCGGAGAAGAAGATTTTTTATGTTTTTCCCATTGTAAGTCTATGGGAGCTAATGACCCCCGGGGCGGGGTCATTTTTGACCCCAGGGCCATGGATGGCAGGATTTATAAAGAGGACCACTAAACACTGCTACACACAAAATATGAAAGCTCTGGGCCTTGTGGTTTCAGAGTAGAAGATTTTTTTTCATATTTTCCCAAAGACGCCCCCGGGGCGGGGCCCGTATGGACCCCAGGGGCACGGTTGGCAGGATTTATGAAGAGGACCACTAGACATTGCTACACACAAAATATGAGAGGTCTTGGTCTTGTGGTTTCAGAGAAGAAGATTTTATATGTTTTTCCATTGTAAGTCTATGGGAGCTATCTGTTGCCATGGAAACCAGAGTTCTGATCCGATCTGGCCCAAAACCTAACACAACCTTTCCCCCTCCTCAATGATGCTTTAGATAAAATTTGGTCACGTTTGGCCTTGTTGTCTTAGAGATATTCGTTTGAAAATGTGGACGGACGCACGGACGCCGGCTCGACTACTATACTATAAGCTCACCTTGTGAGCCTTCGGCTCAGGTGAGCTAAAAATGTAAAATATGAAAAGGCATTTTTTATATCTTAGTGTATTCACGAATGATAAAGCATCCTTTCCTTAACTATTTTATGCTTCCAAAATATAATACAAGACGTCCAATAAATATCATAGGGTTGTGTGCATTTTCTCAAACAACAGGCCTCTGGAACAAGTTTTCATTTAAGAAAATTCGTTGGTTTGCTTTTTAATTCTTACATCTGTAGCAGCATTTTCGTCCACTAAAATAGACTACTTTGCACCAAAAGCTGGTGATAAAATTATATGAATCAACCTTTCACACTAACTGAATTGTTGGTAAATACAAAATTCATATGTGTGCCTAATCATTATTTCAGTATAGATTCAAACTGTTCTTATATTTCTGTATAATAAAGAACTTGTCTATATTGTTCAAATAAGGAACTGAGCATGTACACGATAGAGAAACATCAACTTGAAAATCATTCATTTTAGGACATTTTGTGGGGTGTTTTATACCTTGGACCCCATTTCACCCTCAGGGCAGAAAAACTGACATACGTGTCGAAGGTACTGTATACTTCTGCATCTAATAAAATACCTAATTCAAATCTTGCACATTTAGTGAGACAGTCTAAACAATTCTTTATTTATTAGACCTCGCTTGGGAATTTGTCTTTTATTTAAACAACCCCTGCATTATTTCTCGAAATTGCAGTAACATTTCATGGCTCTCGTTGTCGGTTTATAAGGGTTACTGATGAGGATTCATTACCTGAAATTGCGCAACGCGATTCATATTATCTCCCTTTGAATATTTTCACTGCTTCCAAAGGATCTTCTATTTGACTTTTAACTAAGAGCATATAGTTTCAATAAATATGTGTTATATTCAATTCAAAAGTATCGTATTACCTTATCTAAGAGGCAAAACGTTCAGAAAATTGGCATTAAATAGGGTGCAAAATATTTCTTTATTAATATTTACATTTACTCAAATGTAAAAAAATCATGTAGATGTCTCCAAATGATTAAAAGAAACTCGATTCAAAATTGTTGAATGTAACCATTGAACACCCTTAAAAAGAAACAAATATAAATCTTAAACTCTACAGTATTTTACAACTATTGTGATCATGCTGGTAGAACCAATCAGGCAACCAGAAGGCATATGGTCCTGCGAATGCTGACCTGAGATTTGAACTTTGAAAAAAATGGCCTTGCTAAGGCCAAAAATACTCACATAACTTCTTAAATCAGTGAACAGCTATCCATAGCTATGGTTACACTGTTTTCTACTCTTAGACTAAACACAATTTGTCTGATGTATTTGACTCAACTCAGTAAACCATCAGGAAAACATGTCCGTGAAATGTATACCTCCTTACACCACACTTTTGTATAGTAAAACTGGGGTATGCAGGGGTATACCTATTTTTCTTATTTTTGCTCTAAAACATAGATAGTGGGTATTCGTTAGAACCGCCTCGGCAAGGCGGTTCTAACATGTACCCACAATCTATGTTTAGAGCAAAAATTAGATAAATATCATAAGATTTTTACTGAAAATTTTCTATTCTTACAGCTTCAGAAAATTCTATATATTGCATGAGACTGTTTTCGTAATGTCTCTGTATCTAACAAATTTCACAGGCTACAGAACTTTCCGAAAATTATATTGTTCATATTTTCCATTGAAAAGATGACTTGCTTTAATGCCAAGGTCTACCAAAGGTCATGATATATACAAATTATGGTGGATTGAGAAAACTGATTCAAATTCTCATCTCAAACGCAGAATCGCCCTTGTTGGTGGGTTTGCGGAGTTTAGGCAGGGTATACAACACAGTGTCCAATCGGAACTCCGGAAAAGAGGTCATAACCCGGATTTGCGTCCATTGCTCTACTTTTCGGTGGGTGACTTCAAAACACGTATATTAGCTGCATAAAGAGAGTTTATATTATAATCAGACATAGCCTATCCGGGTCTACTTACATGTTTGTAATCGCTGAGTCTTTTGTTGATGCATAAGCTTTGCCGAGTTTTACAAACATCCAAGTAGATTATCAATCTGCAGGTATGTCAAAACGACTTCATACCTAAATATTTATCTTATATTGCGTTTCACAAGGTTATACCAAAAATTAAAAATCGTATTTCCATGAGACAATAACAGGCATAATGTTAACCTAGGCAATTGGTCAGCTGTACATTATTTTACATTGAAAATCTTCCGAAAACCTGCGGTGGAATTATACAGGTAACGATAGGATCCACCGCGGATCCGCCGCTATCCGCGGCGGGATTAAAATATTCCGCGCTGGGATTCTAAGCGGACAGGTTCGCTGGACTGCTGGTGGCTGAGACAAATTCACGCAGCTAAGAAGGCTGGCGAAAATCCTCTTGGACTTTATTGTAACAGTGTAGCTCGCTCACAAGCTCTCCCTTTAAAACATAAACTTTTCTCCAGAATGGGTAGCCTAATTTGGATGTAACTTCATACGTGGCACTTAGGATTGGCCCATATTTGCTTTTTTATTTACTCATGCCCTTGAATCGATGATTTTGACCTATTTTATATAAAGGCAATGTCTTATTTTGGTCAAATATGGGTTTTTCAAAGGGAAAAAAGGTTTCTCTTGAAGCCTCTCAATTGATAATTGACAAATACAGACAATTTATTGATTTATATCTAAGATATGTGAGTAAATACGGTCAAAGGTCATCTTTCAATAATCAAATCTCGTGAACGCTCTCAGGAATTGTTCCAATTTTTATCATGGTTTATAAAATATATTTGTGCAACTGGCAAATTTGATTTTTTCCTGCCTTGAAGCATGGTGATCGTTTCAACATGCCATGCAATAAAACTTGTCATATCTGCGAAATTTATCACATTAGGGTATATAAATAACTATGAGAAAAATAGCTACCTATAAAAAATTTGTGAAGCACATGTAGTTGCACAGCCTCACTCCTCTTCGTTCCGTTGCGGACCTAGATCGTACAATTTACGAATTTAATATTTGATGGAACCGAAGCTGTGTGACTTATTCGGAGTGTTTCTGTATATGCTGATTGTAAACAACAGCTAGTACTAACACAAATATCATATCGTATGCCGAGTGAACAGCTTTTTTCTCAAATAGGTGGCCGCTCAGTTTTATATGGACATAACGTAAGGCGGATCGTTACCAAATTGTTTTGATTAATAAACCTATAAATTTAAGACAGCTTAAAATATAGGTGGAATGCTTCAAAAAAAGCAAAATCATTATGGGGGTATCCATGCTTTTTAAAAGTTATTGATTTTAAAAAATCGGAAAAATCGACTTTTTGAAATTTCATTTTTCGAAGAATAGATCTAAAATATGTCAACAGAATGTGTTTTAAACTGTAAATGTATTAATAAACTACTTGCCAAATAACAAAATTGAAAGGTGAAAATGAATATATGCATTCTAGGGCAAAAATACATTTATTTGCAAAAAACAAAAACAAACAAATATGTTTACATTTTTTTACAAAAAAAAATATGTTTACATATTTTTGAACATAATTGTCAAGTACATCTACGAGAATATAGTTAGAATGACAAAAAAACTGATTTTTGAAAAGGGAAATGATTATCAAATAAGTTAATGTATAAATTGATAGCTCTTTCCACGCTTTTTAAGCTGCTATAAACATTTTCCCACGCCCGCCTCTTACAAAGATGCATATCCCGGCATATAATCAAACCTCATATTTTTTTTCATAAATAAGTTGTAAAGCATGTGATGTATGGACGTTGGAAAATTGCCAATCTGATGATGTCAAAATTATTAAATTCTGATATATATTAGATAAGATACAAGTCCCAAACCACCACTTGCCGTACATCGCGATCATATAGCCCCGACAATTAGTATGCTATAGTAACATCCTTCAAAGCTTTAACTTAAATCTAAAAAAAATATTATTTCCCTTTCAATACTGACTGGATCTGAGTCAGAAAAGGCCTTCTAGTTAAAATATAAAACATCTGTTCAATTATTAATATTTTTAAATAAAAAAGATAAAATAAGATCTCCGAGCTAATTTCGATAAAACCCAGGTGTTATTGTTCGGGGCAAAGCGGGGTTGTGGTGAGGAATTAAGAACACAAAAACCAATTACATGGAACCATGGATGAACATTTAAACTTTTAGTTAGGGATTGAGTTTTATGTAAATAATGAAGACATAACAGGTATTAACTTTCCGAAAAAACTTGAATCTGTTAAAAATTGCTGAATGATTGGTCTTTTAGATCAATGTCATCCCTTGGAAAAATATGTGTGGTAAACACTTTGGCAATACCTATTTTGATACGGATATTTACAGTATTACCAACCCCACCAGACAATTTTTTGAAAGATTTATAAAAATGTTTTTTTTTTTTTCATTTATATGGGATAAAAAGGGAGATAAAATTAAACGCAATGTTATTATTAATAGCAAAATGAAGACGGCTTACAAATGCCACATATCCCCTCTTTTTGCGCAGCATTGAAGATGTCATGGCAAAACAGTTTTAGATGTCAACTGTTTAACAACATGGAAATCATTATTGCTTGATACACTGGAAAGATATGGTGGGGATAAAATGTTGTATTTACCAAAGGAAGGCATCTTAACGTCACTACATTATTTGAACCCTTTTTGGAAAAGGACATTGAATGTTTGGGAAAACCTTGTAAGATATCCTCCCACAACCCTGGACGAAATTATGTCACAACGTATTTGGCTAAACAATAATATCAAATGCAATGGTAGAAAAGTCATATTACCACATTGGATAAGGTATTTACTTTGTACAGGATCTTATGACAAATGATGGCAGATTTTTCAGTTTTGCAGAGTTCAGAAACACATACCTATTGGACATCAACTTTGTAGAATATTACAGCATGATAGATGCTATACCTCTTGGGTGGAAAAAGCTTATAAGAAACCATATTAAGACACAAACTATTATTCAACCGCATGTTAACTGTTAAAATCTTGTGAAAAATCTGCCAAACCTTTTTATCAAATTTTATTGAAAGAGGTGTCAAACAGAAATATAAAAGCTATTACAAATTGTCAAACAGACTTAAATTTAGAGGAAAATGAAAATTGGAATTAGCATTTTATCTCTGCTGTATCACACAACTGATGATGCAACACTTTTGAATTTCCATTACAAAAGGTTTCACAGAATAATCTATACAACTAGCAGATTATTTAAATGCAAAATGATTGAAACAGAACTTTGCACATTTTGTAATGAACAAAAAGAAACTTTGATGCATTTATTTTTTGACTACAGCTATTTGAAGACATCTCTGTGAAATGTAATATTCATTATTTGATAACACCAGACACATGGATATTAAATAGATTTACAGGATCACCCATTGAGATAGATTGTCTTACAATCTGTGCAATTTTGGCAAAATATTATATTTATTGTTGTAAGATAAAATCCCCTGAGACCTGAGATATAAACATGTACCAATAAACTTGTTAGACTAAAATGGTACAATGCATGTATATAACCCTTGGGCAGGGTCAGAATAACTCCTGGAGTCAATGTCTTTTTCAAATCATAAAAAATCAGTCCATTTGCCAATTAACTGCAAGTTTTGTCCTTCAAATGACATTTTAACAATTTTCTCCATTCAAATGCATGGGCGATCTAAGTTGACCTTGCCGTGAAATAGGTCCAGGTCATCCCAGTGTCATGATTTATATAAATTTTGTAGACCTCCATTCCTTAATGCTTCATGCCAAGTTTCAAAATCATAGGCCTTCTGGTTCTGAAGAAGAAGATTTTTAATTATTTTTTTTTTGCTATTTATAGCCATGGCGGCCATCTTGGTCATGTGACCTTAACCATTTATATAAACTTTCATTTCCTCTTCCTAAGGATGCTCCACATAAAGTTTGGCTTTGATTGGCTCAGCAGTTTCTGAGAAAAAGCTGTTTGAATATTATGGTCATCTACATGTATATAGCTCCGGGGCAGGGGCAGACAACCCCTGGGCCTAAAATATTTTCATAAGCATAAATCGTCTGTCCATTTGTTCATTCCTAGCAAGTTTTCTGCCATTACATGACATTTTCCTATTTTTTTCCCATTCAAATGCATGGGCGACCTAAGTTAACCTTGCCGTAAAATAGGTCAAGGTCATCTCAGGGTCATGATTTATATAAACTTTGTAGAGATCCATTTCCAGATGCTTCATACCAAGTTTCAAAATCATAGGCCTTCTGGTTCTGGGGGAGAAGATTTTTAAACGTTTTTGCTATTTATAGCCATGGCGGCCATCTAGGTCATGTGACCTTGACCATTTATATATACATGTGTACTTTCATTCCCACTTCCTAACTATGATCCTCATAAAGTTTGGCTTTGGTTGGCGAAGCAGTTTCAGAGAAGAAGATCTTTGAATATCACTGTAATATACCCCTGGGGTGGGGGCAGACAGACCCCTGGGGTCCAAATTGTTTCAGAATCATCAATCGTAAGTCCATTTCCCCATTTCCTGCAAGTTTTCCCTACAAATGATATTTTAACACTTTTCCCCATTCAAATGCATGAAGGCCCTATGTTGACCTTGCCGTAAAATAGGTCAAGTTCATCCCAGGGTCATAATTTATATAAACTTTGTAGAGCTCCAGTCACTGATGCTTCACACCAAGTTTCAAAATCATTGGCCTTCTGGTTCTGGAGAAGATTTTTAAAGGTTTTTTTTCTATTTATAGCCATGGCAGCCATCTTGGGTAATGTATAATTTAGGGACTTTTCTTGAGGGACCAAGGGTCCAGGGACCTGGTCCCTCAAGGACCAAGAGCTATAATTTAGGGACCAGGTTACAGAGGGACCAAATACAAATTTGTATGCATCTAATATAGGCTATTGTGTGGATCAAAATCAGCCTGTGCCAGTCCCTAGAGAGGTCTATCTCAAGGCTGATTTTTTTCATTGATTTTGTATCTACTTTGTTAATTTAACTATTAAAGTGTAGGAAAACATTAGAAAGAGAGAGAAATTGGCAAGAAAGAAAAAGGAAAATTATAAGGAATAAGAAATGAAAGGAAGGAAAAAATGGAGAGAAAGAAAAAATGAAATGAAAAGAAAATATAGATTTTTATTTTGTGTAGTTTATGCAGTGTTGTTTTAGAAGGAAAAAATGGAGAGAGAGAGAGAGAGAGAGAGAGAGAGAGAGAGAGAGATGGAAAAATGAAATGAAAAATATAAAATTCTATATAAAATGCATTTTAAAAGAAGGAATACCAAGGAAAAAAGAAGGACAGAAAGAAAAGAAAGAAAAGAGGAGAAAAATAAATTAATGAAAGAAAAAATAAAGAATTCTATTTTTTTTTACTTTATGAAAACTACAATGTCATATTCTTGTATATTGTTACCATGACATACACGTTTATTGCCTCCAATAGAGAGTGTCTCTATTGCTACTGTATAATTTATCATAATCTCTTACATACAACATAAGTCTGATAGCAAAGGAAGAAAAACCAAAGACAGAAAGAAAATAGAAGGAAAGAAAAATTAGCTTAAATAATCTTGAGTGGGATGTAAAATTGAATAAAAATATCTCAAGATTAATTAAATCTTTTGAAAACCAGGTCCCATTAATTTTACTGGTTAAAATGAAATCATCATGAAAATATCCATGAAATATGACATAACCACCAAATTACCAAAATTGTCATTTTCCCAATTTATTTATTTTTTTTTTTTATTTTTTAAAATATCTAATAAATTAATAGCTATACTGATAAAAAGGTACAAGTAGGCAAAGATCAGGAAAAGGCGCAATCAGAAAAAGATTCCCACTCCAAAAACCGAGGCGGGAAAAAACCAAACCAACAATCAGGTACTTATACCATGAAACATAGTTTCTAAATCAATAAGAAAATGTTTAAAGAATTGAATCCCAAAAATAACCTGGTCCCTAAATTATAGCCCTTGGTCCTTCAGGGTCCCTTGGTCCCTCAAGAAAAGTCCCTAAATTATACATTAATGTATAATTTAGGGACTTTTCTTGAGGGACCAAGGGACCAGGGACCTGGTCCCTCAAGGACCAAGAGCTATAATTTAGGGACCAGGTAACAGAGGGACCAAATACAAATTTGTATGCATCTAATATAGGCTATTGTGTGGATCAAAATCAGCCTGTGCCAGTCCCTAGAGAGGTCTATCTCAAGGCTGATTTTTTTCATTGATTTTGTATCTACTTTGTTAATTTAACTATTAAAGTGTAGGAAAACATTAGAAAGAGAGAGAAATTGGCAAGAAAGAAAAAGGAAAATTATAAGGAATAAGAAATGAAAGGAAGGAAAAAATGGAGAGAAAGAAAAAATGAAATGAAAAGAAAATATAGATTTTTATTTTGTGTAGTTTATGCAGTGTTGTTTTAGAAGAAAAAAATGGAGAGAGAGAGAGAGAGAGAGAGAGAGATGGAAAAATGAAATGAAAAATATAAAATTCTATATAAAATGCATTTTAAAAGAAGGAATACCAAGGGAAAAAGAAGGACAGAAAGAAAAGAGGAGAAAAATAAATTAATGAAAGAAAAAATAAAGAATTCTATTTTTTTTTTTTTACTTTATGAAAACTACAATGTCATATTCTTGTATATTGTTACCATGACATACACGTTTATTGCCTCCAATAGAGAGTGTCTCTATTGCTACTGTATAATTTATGATAATCTCTTACATACAACATAAGTCTGATAGCAAAGGAAGAAAAACCAAAGACAGAAAGAAAATAGAAGGAAAGAAAAATTAGCTTAAATAATCTTGAGTGCGATGTAAAATTGAATAAAAATATCTCAAGATTAATTAAATCTTTTGAAAACCAGGTCCCATTAATTTTACTGGTTAAAATGAAATCATCATGAAAATATCCATGAAATATAACATAACCACCAAATTACCAAAATTGTCATTTTCCCAATTTATTTATTTATTTTTTTTTTTTTTTAAATATCTAATAAATTAATAGCTATACTGATAAAGTAGATTCTAAATCAATGAGAAAATGTTTAAAGAATTGAATCCCAAAAATAACCTGGTCCCTAAATTATAGCCCTTGGTCCTTCAGGGACCAGGTCCCTGGTCCCTTGGTCCCTCAAGAAAAGTCCCTAAATTATACATTACCGCCATCTTGGTCACGTGACCTTGACCATTTATATAAACTTTTTTCCCCCTTCCCAAGGAAGCTCCATTTGAAGTTTGGCTTTGATTGGCCAAGCTGTTTCAGGGGAGAAGATGTTTCATTATTATGGATATATACATGTATATAGCTCCGGGGCAGGGGCAGGCAACCCCCCCCCCAGGGGCTAAAATGTTCAATTAACATTAATTTTCTGTCCATTTGCCTATTCCCAGTAAGTTTTACCCATTAAATAGCATTTTACCATTTTTTCCCATTCAAATACATTGGCGACCTCAGTTGACCTTGCCGTAAAATAGGTCAAGGTCATCCTAGGGTCATGATTTATATAAACTATGATGGGCCCGCATCCCCGATGCTACATACCAAGTTTCGCGGAAATCGGCTCACTGATTCTGGAGAAGATTTTTAAAGGTTTTTGCTATTTATAGCCATGGCGGCCATCTTGGTCATGTGACCTGGACCATTTATATAAACTTTCGTTCCCCCTTCCTAAGGTTGCTCCACATGAAGTTTGGCTTTGATTGGCCCAGCGGTTTCAGAGGAGAAGATCTTTGAAATTGTGGACGGAAGGACGCCGGAGCATGGCCATCCTATAAGCTCACCTTGTGAGCCTTCGGCTAAGGTGAGCTAAAAATGTATGCCAAATATTACATCTTTCAAACAAAGAATCAAAGTGTACAGTAGTATAGAATTGTACTCGAAGTAAATGTATACTGAAAAGAAAGCAGGAAAATTAACAGCAAGATGGTCATGTTTGAAACAGATTTTGGACAATAGCTGAATCTTTTGATGATTTGTTCATGTGTATGTATACCTACTTTTATGAATTCTGGATATTGTATTTGTATTATTCTTTTGCCTCTACATAGTATAGAATGATGACAGGGAGATCATCGATTTCAAAATGAGCGGATACCGTGTACGAATTGATACCCTGTGTTTTAAGAAGTTGAACCATGTCTGACACATTCCAGCTATGCATATCTACATCCACAGTATTCAGGGGAAACTGAAAAACACACTGCATAATATAAAGTACCTGACCCACTGTCTGATAGATACAAAAACACAGGTTTTTAATGAGGTGACATGTTTTTATGCCCCCAGCTTCGAAGAAGTTGAGGGGGCATATTGGTTTGGGTCTGTCCGTCCAGTCCGGTGTGCAGTCTGTCTGTGATGCGTGAGTAACACTTAGCACTCGGTCAGAAACTGTTAGAGCTAGGATCTTCAAATTTGGTATGTAGTTTGTATATGAAAATTAAGAGGACCCATATTTTTTCTTTCAGGTAAATTCAAGGGGCTATGGGCCCATTCTGTGAGAGTTATTTCCCTTTTTAATTCTTGATAAAGTGAATAGATAGTGGGTACCTTATGTGCGCAACTCCTCCTACAGTTTTTTTTTTCGATTCTCTTGAAACTTTACAGATGTTGTGACCATGCTTTAAAGATATGCATGTGGTTTGGATATAATCCTCCGATTGATTTTTGTCACTTGTTTTTCGCAATTTGAACTTTTTTGAGCCATTTTTCGGGCATTTTCACAACGAAAATGAATGGACAGTGGTTACCTTGTGTGCGCTACTCCTCCTACAGTTTCATGCCAATTCATTTAAAACTTTACATGTGTTATGGGCATGGTCTGAATATATGCATGTGGTTTGGATGTAATCCTTGGATTATTTTTTGTCATTTTTTTCACAATTTGAACTTAGTCATTTTTTCGGGCATTTCAGTGAATGGATAGAGGGTACCTTGTGTGCGCAACACCTCCTACAATTTAATACCGATACTTTTGAAACTTTGCAGACATTGTGACCATGCTTTGAAGATATGCATGTGGTTGGGATATACTTCTCAGATTAATTTTTGTCACTTTTTTTTACAATTTGAACTTAGTCATTTTTTTTGGACATTTTTACATCTTGAAAGTGACTTACCAGTTGGGGGCATAGTGTTTCATAAACACATTTTCTTGTGTTTTTTTTTTTTTTTTTGTTTTGTTTTTAATTTTAAAAGGCATTCTTTGTGAAGATGAAAATGTTGTTTTGCCAACCCCCTCTACGGACATTGTCATCAGAGAGAGCTGACAAGATGTGGCGTTGAAGATGCTGAATATACAGATTGAAGTCGATGTCTTCTTGTCTTGCAATTTTCATACATGTTCTCTGCTCACAGTTTTCTTGTGTATAAGACTACAAACAAATGTATGTATGCATAATGTTTACATGTAAAAAAACTGTCAGGAATGAAAAATAATATTTACAAGCCTTCCCCCCCCCCCCCCCCCCCCCCAAAAAAAAAAAAAAGATCAAAGCGAGCAATTTCGATTCATTTTCATTTATCCATTCTTCTCGCTTCCTCTATTGATGACATATGCAAATTTAGTCTACCATATGATTTTCATCACAATCTTTGTTGTCTATATTAGATCATCCAAATTTCACAAGAACTAAATAACGATAACACTTGCTTTTCGAGCTCATTACAGTTGTCTTACAACTTATGAAATATGTGTACGGTATATGAAAAAATACATAAGATGCAAGCAGCACAAAAACGCAACGCCAAAATATAAAACAAAAACGCTATCTGGTAATTGTTTGCCAAGAAATTTACCTCCTAAATTTTAGTGAAGTATGACATGAACATGCACAGTAATGTTGAGAATGCAATAGCCCTGCGCTAAGTGAAGACGGGCTGCAACATAAATCAACATTTCTTTCTTTTATAAAATTACAATTTCATCAAACTTAAACTTCATCTTAGAAGAATGATTCTAATTTATATCGCTGTTAAAGGGCGGATTTGATACCATTTTGTTCCTCTAAGATACCTGAAGAAACTGGCTATAAACCTGACAATGATTGAATTTTATTGGCCTCTGGACACAGCCAATTACTGATAACATACATATGCAGTTACATGCTCATCAGTACAATTTAGAAGTTGCTTGAACCAACTGGCATTGGAATTTGATAAACGAATGATTTTGGAGATATTTCTTGTGGTTATTTACAATTTGAAAGCAGGATAGGGCAACATATTACACCATGTATTTATTCCAACAATCATATTTAATTTTTTATTTGATTCTTTTTCATATTTTCTTATTTGTGCTCAAAACATAGATTATTCACATTATTCACAAGCTTTCTTTTAGAGCTAAAATTAGAAACAAATGAAAAAGAATAATATGACAATTTTCAATCTTTATAGCTAACCCCCTTTTCGCTATATAGAATCTATTCAAGGACAGGTTCACTGGACAAATTCACTAGGCAGATTACCAGTACTCAGTGCACATATTTATTTCGCCACTATCTGACGGATGCTCTTCTTTGCAGCCAAAAGATTGATCGTAAAATATTTTCGTGAACAAACCTTTATCATCAAACATTCCTCCACTTGTGACCCTATTATTATAAACAGATGTCCCCAAAAGCTGCAACCTTACATAATATACATGTTTTGGATAAAACACAAAACTCAAACTCTAATTCTTCTGTTCTACAAGACTCGCAACATTTTACATGATCTTGAAGAAATTAAATTTGACCTGATGACAAATCTGCTGAAACCATTATGAAATCATACTGTGAGCGAATGCCATTTACCTTGATTAATATCATGAATTCTGTCAGTCATTTTCAGTTCCCATGGACTACCAAATCCGCCCTTTAAGGTAGCAAAACTGATCTATTATGTACAGGATAAACATAGTGTATATAATTTACAAATGTCGGATAGATATGACAGTAAATTTGTTTGAGATATGATGACTAACGCAATTTTAGGTTTATTATCTTTACATTGGTACATTGTTTTATATCACACTAATAGTTAAAAAAAGACATAACACTGCTTAATTGATATGACAAAAGTATGGCAAATTAGCAAATTAATAAAAATGTTTTTATAAAAACACATTAAGGAAATCATAAATGCATCTGAAAACAATTGGCATTTGTTTAAACAGGTGAAACCATATTTAAATGTATCCAACGATTATACAAAGACAAAGCTATCAGCCCTCGTTTGTATTCTCTTTATCTTTCTCGTCATCACTTTCAGGGGCTGGCTCTCCAACTTTCCCAAAGGCAATATCTGCATAGTCACTTCTGTCCTCCAGCCCATGGATAACAACTTGGTTGTTTCCGGCATCATCTTTATTTCGGGAGACATCAACTTCAAGGTATATCAACCCATCTGCATTTTGGGTCTGAAAATAAACACATATATTCAAAATATGTAAATAAGTCTTCATGTCCTTCTGCAATGATCGACTGGACTGTTAATGCGAGAGGCAAGCTAGGACACTTTTGAAAAAGAAAAATTAACAAGCTTAGAAGCTTGTTCCACTACGATGAGAGGCATAATCTTGCTTAAATAATCGAATGCGTCAGATGTTACCATTCTCCGTGGCCTAGTGGTTAAGCCATTCGCTTTCTAAACCAAGGGTTGCGGGTTCAATCCCTGATTCTAAAGTCTTTCGCTAAAGACTTTCAATCTAAGCCTACTCCTTATTTGACTTTAGATCTTAAGTTGGATGTGAAAATATGAAATCAACAAAATTTCAAACATGGTTACAACTATATTTGTTTGCATTCTAGTTGATATACAACGCATCAAAATACATAAATAAGGTTATGAACGAAGGCCTATGGCATACGAAGCTCATTTTACCCAGTTGTCTTATTTATTTGGAATTTTGGGGCGGAATTTTGTTTTGCTTGTGCCAGTCCCTGGTCTATTCAAACACTTTGGAGTATGAAAGCCCATGTCATGCCCGAGCTGCCAAGCTTGGGTTTTAATTACTTCATGATATAAAATGACAGTCTAATGCCTTGGAGCAGCAAGGCAGCTAAAATTATTTTTGTGGCTCTGTAAAATTTTCAAATTGGGAAGAACTAAACTGAAATTCAGGTTATTTGACAAAGAGAAAATATGGGTCACAAGACGAGAATACGTACTTTCGAACGATTTTTACTTTGAAAGTATAATGTTCATTAAGTATAAAAGTCTTTATTTTACCGGGATATTCAAATTCATTTGTGAGTTATGACGAATTTACTTTATGAACCCTAAAGACGTCATTGCCCAGAAAAATGACGTAAACGTTGTGTTATTTATTTTTGCATATAAGAAGTATCTATAAAACCCGATACATTTGCTTAAAATTGTTAAAATATTGACCAGAACGTATTGTTTAGATAAAAACATCTTACAAGCAATCTGACGATTTTTTTATGTGGTTGCTATGGTTACCAATGGTAGGTAGATATAGGAAAAGTACAAGTAAGTATATAATTTGCTGAAACAAGGACAGATAACTGCAAATTATGGGTATAAATATGTTTAAAACTCATTTGTTCAGTAGCACAGTGTTCAAAGATAACAAAGACAGGGTTATACATTACAAGAATCTGTCATTTTGTGCAATGTTCTACTAGTAACGTCATAATGTTGGAAAGTACATTTTGTCACACAACGGTTCTTATAGCAAGCTGAGTAATCAGCTGTTGCCTACAAGTGGCCACTCAGTTACCCGGACTTTACTACATATATGAAAACGTATAAGCAAACAGCTTAAAAATTCAATACCAGAATGTGACAGGCTCATTGATATGACAACTATGTTTTATTTTTTATTTTTTGTTTCTGGTTCACTTAGATTATATTGCAACTGGCTAATTAAACTTGGTGGACTTTTATTGTGTGTTCAGCAGTTTACTTTTGTTTTGTTAGTTTGCTTTGGCTAAAGTGTTTGCAGTAATAGCACCACTAAAGGCGTGGGAAAACCTCTGTACCCATGTTTCCACAAAACATAATATTACTTTTGCAGAGTAACCAAATATTTTTTTGCAGCATGCAAGTCTCCCGGGAAGCTTTCGGTAGCCAATGAGAGTCAATGTGTTATTTCTCGTAAGTTCAGCTAGGGTGAAAGTGGGGAAATTGGTGCCACTGTTTGTATTCATTTAAATATACAAAAATGCTAGTAATAGACTTACTGCTTTTCATAATTTTCCTTTGAGGGCATTTTCTTCGTGAGCTGAGAAAGAACGTTAGAGCGGTATTTGCCTGGGGGCTTCACTTTTCTTTTTGTATTGTTTTGCATATAGACAGCTATTACAGAATTAATGTAATTCTTAGTACAATAACTTAATTTGGTATTTTACTTCAGGTCACTTTATTTTCATTTTATTTCAATGCTATGTATTCATTTAATGTTTCTGTTAAGTGAATTAAGGCTCTTGCATTTTAATTGAAATTAAATGTTTCATTTTGCTTTGTAATTTACAAGCCGCTAAGTGTTTCTATAAAAATGAATTATTCAGACTTACTGCATTTGTTAAATGATGGAATATGGCACTTGTAATTTTCTACAGTTTTTCCATTAATACATGTTTCAAATTATTCATGTTTTGCGTACAGCCAGTTATTACAGAATTAATGTAATTGTTAGTACAATAACTGAATTTGGTATTGATAATGTGTTGCGGGCCACAATGTCGTCTATGTTGTATTAAATGCTCTGCCCTCGCACGAACAGCAAACACCCCTTGACAAGAACATATAACAATAATAATCTCAACAGAAGTACCACCATAAGACGTATTAAATTTGGTTGTGGTTTACAAAATACTGTAGTTAAGCTGTTTTTAAATCTTTGATTAATCACCAAGTGTGTTTTGGATCATCGAGCACTACCAGGTGGCTAATATATTCAATAAGATCAATGATGGATAAGAAACATGAACTTACCCTTGATGGTTTGGGGGGTTCAGGTGTGTTAGTCATTTCATATATATTTTCAGCTCCCATCGCTCCAGCTCCTAGATCAGCATTCTCATACACCATACCTTACAAAAGAAAATAAAAACAAATTGTAAAAGCAATAGTTGCACCAGTCAGAAATTTATTACTACTAGAATTGTCAGAGAATCCGACTATAGAGCCGCATCTTAGCTTTTTTCCGGATCGACAAAAATGACGGGTAACTATCTACTCAATATTAACGTGCTTCCGAAATTTGGACAGATAGTGGAGCAAATATCAGGGGCTATCTTTCAAGGGGGTGGTCTACGGAGTACCACATTTGTTTCTATATACCAAAATGTTCGTATTGGTCTGTAGTTTAAAAATCCAGCGTTTGCCACCTTGGCAAACCTTGCATAACTCCAGTATTCAAGATGGCGTCCAAGATGGCTGCCATTTCTTAAAATCAACCCCTATACAAAAATGCATCATAATTTTCATGTGTTTGCATTGTAATGGTATTTTAATGCCCCATTTCATGTAAGAATGATGTATTTGTCTATTTCAAGTAAAAAACCTGACAATTTAGGTAAAACAGTTGTAAAAATCATATTTAAATTCACAAATGCACGTGCCCAAGGTTTTTCACCTCGGAATGTTTGTTTAATGGCTCATTATTTATGATCAGATAGTTATGGCTGCTATTTTACTTCTTTTCTATCAAATATAATATCTGTAAAGATTTTATAGAAACAAAAATTGTTTCTATATATAATATTCATGCTTAAAAACAGGTTTTAGACATCCAACCCAACACGGAAAAAACAACAAAAAGTACATATTTTCCTATACAAAGTACGCTCTAAAATCTAATTAGTTATTGATTCTATATACCATAGTGTTTGTGTTGATCTTGGTTTGTAGCATAAAAATAAAGTGTCTGCCACCTCTGTAAAACACAAGATAGCTCCAGTATTCAAGATGGCATCCAAGAAGGCCGTCAAAATTTACAATTCTGAAAAAATGAGACACATATGTCCCTTGACTTTCGTTTAGAAACAAATGTGCTTAAATTGAGCTAGAGTTATCTTATTATTGTTATTTTCATGTGTTTTCCATTGTTAAAACTACATTATGCATATATATTCTAGATATGAATTGGGTAAGGTCTCACTGACAAGGCAAAAAAGAACAAAAAATACATATTTCCCTATACATTATAGGCTCTTGAATCGTGATTGTTATTGATTCTATATACCAAATATTTTGTCTTGCAAGCTTATGAAGGTTTGAAGCTTTTAAATCCAGCGTTGGCCGCCTCTGCTAACCCAGCATAACACCGGTTTTCAAAAGGGCATCCAAGAAGGCCGTCAAAATAAAACATTTCGAAAAATAAGTCGCATGTGTCCTTTAACCTTTGTTTACTAACAAAACAGTTAAAAATCAAGCTAAAACACTTAGATCTATCTTTTTAAAGATATTTTCATGTATATATTTCTTTTTCAATATTACATTATGCATACAAATCTAGAAATGCATGGGGTAAGGGCTGGAGTATGTTTGAAAAGATGCTACTTAAATTCCTTTTAATAATCTGAATCACTGCAATTTTCCTCTGTCAACATGCCTGAAAAGATAGTATGCACATTTGTGTATATAACTACATGCACATTAATCATCTACAGTGTATGGTTGTCGACACATAGAGCTTGTGCAGTATTCATCACTCATTTCTTTACGTTAGCAAACAGTGTCATTCAATAGCTCTGGAGCTGCAACTGATAGTGTTACCAATAATACCAAGCATTTTATTTTATCATTCATTGTCCTATTAAAATCTAAAGTCTGATGGTGATTTCAGTTCTTGAACGTAGTGCAACCCATTCCGCCAAATATGCAGTTGATAGGCACACCTCAGGCAATGAAACCCGAAACTTTTATCTGTCGATGTAGCTTTTTAGCCATCAACAATATTGCCTTCTCTGCGCACAGTGAGTTTAAAGACAAACTGTTTTTGTTACGAACTTAGACCACCTATGATCCTCCGAATGTTCTAAATCTTCACCTAGATGGTGCCGATCTATGTTCGTTTCAGGACCCTGCATAATGTGATAACAAAGCTAAATGAAAATAACAATCAGGAATTGGTGCAATCAGAACGATAGAGGTCATTGCATGTTTGGTAAGTTTACATCTACTGCCTTTTCGTTATTGTCAAAGTTATCGGTAACTCCCAGTATAAGCATACCCCCTGATTTCTGACGTAATTTCTGAGGGGATGGTTCCACTGAGGGAGTGTTAGCTTGTGTGCTGATGATAAAATTCGCCTCATTTCAGGGTATGTAATCGTATATCGAAGATAAGCTATTTGTTAAATCAAAGAGTCTACTCCAGATTTGATCATGAACAGCAAGACCTACATGTTTTGGGTATGCAATAGAAATTGCTGCTTTGTAATATTACAAGCAACTTAAAGACAGTGCAAGTCTACTGAAGCTCAGCCTATATGTCTGAAGCATTAGCAAATCTTTCATTGCTTACACTTGAAGCCGACCATTTGTCTAGTACAGTAAAATATCTTGAAAGGCTTGCAATGGTGGCATATTGATCCATTACAATTTCAATGTTTCTAAGAATACCATTTATAAACATACCGATAGTTTTATGATTTATCGTATCTTCTGCTATTATTTACAAGAAGCCTGTGTGTATAATTAGCTGAAATGGTTTGGTTTAATTTTCATAGTTGATCAAACATATTCAGCGCTTCAGCCACACTGATTCGTACCAAATCAATCTCAATACGTAAATGATAATTTGGACCATAACTAAATAAAAAGGCTCTTTTATAAGTACCTAATTGTCAATTTAGTTTTCCCACATCGGTTTTCGGAGTGGAAATTTCTTCCTGATTGCTCATTTTCCTGATCATTGGCTACTTGTACCTTCTCTATATTGTTTGTTTTATAACATTCTATGTCACATAACCCAGCTTTCTTTTAAGTGGATAACTATGTAAATGATAATTCTGACCATAATTAAATAAAAAGGCTCTTTATATGGATTGTTTTTATAACATTCTATGTTATATAACCCAGCTTTCTAACTCCAGGTGTTTAAATTTGTCTATTAATTGGATAACTCTACAACTTGATTTTCGTTCATTATTGAACTTTCATAATCAGTGCCATTGAGCAAACAGCTCTTTTTACTGCACAATATATTGCTCCAGCTGCAACTAAGTCACCATGTGGAAGGTCCATTAGTACATGTATGTATAGCACTTTGAAGTAATTGCCTTTCCCTGTTGCTTCAACAACTCTTATAAATACATCAATGTTACAATCACCAATTGCGCATGCTAACATCGACCAGCTTCCACTTACTTTACTTTCATTTCTAACAGGTCACAAATCTCGCCACAAATAAGCAATTATTCTTTCAATAAAAATACTTTGTAAATGATATGGTACTTCTAGGGTTAGTCTAATCATTTCTTATGTTTGACTTTACCTCTCTACTGTTTTTGCTTTAATTCTCTGATAAGTGGATTTACAGTTCTTATGGCACCACAGTTTGCATAAACCTTGTACATAAATACTCAAAGCATAATCAGTAAATGAGGAATTAGAACTTACATATGATTATAGTGTCGAAACAAAACATGGTTTGGTATTATTTTGTTTTATATAGTGCCATATCGTACATCCATGTCTGCACCAAGGTTTTATTAATTGTAAGATTAATACTGCACCAAAGTTATATTAAGAATTGCAGAACCAGAATTTGTGAATAACATTTGTAATAAGATTGCGGAGCTAATGATGTACAAGAAAATAAGTTTTCTTTGTTGATCTTTTTCTTGCCGGTCAAGAAAATTCCACTCGTTTCTAGAATAGATACATCTGTACCTTCCTTTTTGGAATGGGAATCTTTTTCTGATTGCGCCTTTTCCTGATCTTTGCCTACTTGTACCTTTTCCTATAACTCGATTCAAGAAACATAGTTTTGGATATAGCACTGATCATAGCTGGACTCCAAATGGTCATTTCATACTACCTTTGGTATATGTCTATATACTTTACTCTCGTTATAACAAAAATTGAATATAGCTAACACAAAGATTGGTTTGAACCCCAACAATAGTGTTATAAAAAGGTTATGGTGTCTGAATAACTTTGTTTTAACAAGGAAAAACACACATGAAGATAACATTAAGAAAATGTTCTAAGTGTTTTGCAACTTGATTTTAGCTTTTTATTACTTAATGAAAGTCAGTGGACATATCTGGCTCATTTTTCAAAATTCTATATTTTGACGGCCTTCCTGAATGCCATCTTCAATACTGGAGCTATCCTGTGCTTTGCTAAGGTGGCAAACACTGGATTTTATGCTACAAACTAGGACTGAGACAAACACTATGGTATATAGAATCAAAAACATATACGATTGAAGAGCATATTTTATATAAGAGAATATGTACTTTTTGTTCTTTTTGTCGTGTTGGATTGGATGTCTAAAACCTGTTTTTAAGCATGAAGCTTATATATAGAAACAATTTCTGTTTCTCTAAAGTCTTTACAGATATTATATTTGATAGAAAAGAAGTAAAAAAGCAGCCATAACTATCTGATCATAAATTATGAGCCATTAAACAAACATTCCTAGGTGAAAAACCTTGGGCACGTGCATTTGTGAATTTAAACATGATTTTTACAACTGTTTTACCTAAATTGTCAGGTTTTTCACTTGAAATATACAAATATATCATTCTTACATGAAATGGGACTGTAAAATACCATTACAATGCAAACACATGAAAAATATGATGCATTTTTGGAGTAGGGGTTAGTTTTAGGAAACGGCAGCCATCTTTGACGCCTTCTTGAATACTGGAGTTATGCAAGGTTTGCCAAGGTGGCAAACGCTGGATTTCAAAACTACAGACCAAGACGAACATTTTGGTATATAGAAACAAATGTGGTACTCCGTAGACCACCTACTCCTATTTCTAAGCTACTTTTTGAACCATATTTGCTCCACTAAGAGTCTGTCAATTCATTATCAAGATCTAGAGCGGAAAGGTTATTCTGACGTCAATCAAAAGCCGTTACCCCATAAGATCTTGAGCGAAAACTAATTTCTGACGTCATTGAAGGGCCATAACGCCATTAATATTTGCTAAAAGTATATGGCAACAATTCTAAGCTAGATCTTGGTGCTTTTGAAGCCCTGAGGCCGTTTTTATTTATTTATGTTTTTTTTATCGTTTTTTTTTTTTTTTTTTTTTTTTTTTTTTTTTTTTTTTCAGAAAAATCAATATCCTGTCCAATAGCCAATTTCCTGCAAAAGTTGTTGCCTAACATCTTTACCCATTCAAATGCATCATGATATATACTTTAGTTATTTATGCTTCATGCCACGTTTCGATGAAATCAGCAAACCAGTTCCGAAGAAGAGTTCTGAAGGGTTTTGACCATATAAGAGCATGGCAGCCATCTTGGTAATGTGACCTGAATTACTTTCTACATAATGCTTCCCCTTTCTATAGATGGTTCATATGAACTTTGGTTTTGATTGGCCAAGCAGTTTCAACGAAGATATTTAAATATTATGGTAATATACATGCATGTTGCCCCGGGATGGGGACAGATGTGCCCCTGGTGCCCTGTTTTTCTTTTCAGAATCATTGATATTCAGTCCTTCTGCTTATTTCCTTCAAGATTTTCTCTTTGAATGACACTTGAACAGTTTTCCCCCATCAAATGCATAGGCGACCTATGTTGACCTTGCTGAAAAAAGGTCAAGGTCATCACAGGGTCATGATTTATATACACATTGTAGTAATTCATCGATGCTTCATGCCAAGTTTCGTTAAAATCAGTCAACCAGTTCCAGAGAAGATTTTATTTTTGAAGGTTTTTTTCACCATATGTGGGTATGGCGGCCATCTTGGTCATGTGAACTGGATTATTGATATACACCGTGATAACCACTGCAGAAGCCGAGGGTGAGGTTAGGCGCCTGTAAAACCGGTTTAAGCCCGCCAGTAACTTTGTGTTACTGATCGTTCCAAGGCGATACTTCTGTGGTGGTTCTTTTTGTTTTATGTCTTGGTGTTTAATTTTTTTTGTGCTGTTTTGTGCCTTATGTGTGTTTTCATAGTGTTTTCATAGTTTTAGTTAAGTTAAGGTAACTGAGTGGCCACCTATTGGGAAATAGCTCCTCATTCGGCTAACGATATGTTTCATGGTATAAGTACCTGATTGTTAGTTTGTTTTTTTCCCACCTAAGTTTTTGGAGTGGAAATCTTTTTCTGATTGCGCCTTTTCCTGATCTTTGCCTACTTGTACCTTTCTATAGATGTTTCATATCAAATTTAGGCTTGGATTGGCCAAGCGGTTTCAGACAAAAAGATGTTTGAATATTGATATGATAATATACATGTATCTGGCCCGGGCTTGGAGCAGATGTGCCCCTTGGGTCCATCTTATTTTTGAGAACCATTGATATTCAGTCCTTCTGTCCATTTTCTGCATTTTTTTTCCTTTAAATGGCATTTTAACAGTTTTTTTTTTCCAATTCAAATGCATAGGTCAATACAGGGTAACATTTATATACACATTGAAGTACTTTAGCCATCGATGTTTCATGCCAAGTTTCGTTGAAATCGGTCCACCAGTTTCAGAGAAGAAGATGGGTTTTTACCACATATGGGCATGGTGGCCATCTTGGTCATGTGACCAGGATAATTTATATGCATATTGGTTACTCCTTCCTATAGGTATTTCATATCAAATTTGACTTTCATTGGCCAAGCGGTTTCAGAGAATTTCTTTGAAATTGTGGACAACCGGAGCATGGGTATACTTGTGAATCAAAAAAAAGTGAGCTAAAAATGTTGATTTATGTACACACAAAAATCTAATTAGATCTTGTCAATTCGCTCTGAAAGGATAATCAAGGGCCTTTACTCTGTCAAAGTTTTGCGATAAAGTTAAAACTAACAAGCTAGATTTTGTAAATGTTCAGGTGCAAACATAATTTGGTCTGATTCTGTCCTTTCATACTCTTACTCAAGATTTTGAGCGGAAACGAAATTCTGACGTCAATCAAGGGCGGTTATTCCTTCAAAAGTTTTCGAAAGTGGATGTGTAACAATCTCAAGTCATGCCAAAGTTTATGTGCATACAAAATTTGGTATACCATACCTTCATTTATATTTCCTTGCAAGTTGTCTTTGTTCTTCTTTTGTTTTTGTTTCTTCTGCTTTACGTTTTTCTGCTTTTTCTCTTTTCCTGGTCAATAAAAGTTGAAACATGTTTCATTTCCAATCAGATTTCTGATTTATGTTATACATGACCATAAATTCATTTGTTTCTTAATCACTCGATCATCTCACCGCTGTGTCTTGTGTGGGTTCGAGTCTCGCACTTGCCACATGTGAGACAAATCAAGTTCTGCTTGCGGGTATGTAGGTGGTTTTTCTCCAGGTTCTCCCGTTTTCACCCACATACTGATTGACCCGGCCCATATGAGCTGAAATATTCTTGAAAGGGACATTACACTGAATTAAAAAACAAAAAATGAAGAAAAAAAATCTATTTATTCACCAAAAAAGTGCATTCCTGCACTTCAATCCAAGCATGTAGCCACTTAAGAAACAAGTATGAAAATGGTCTTTCATATTCTAAAGCAGACTGGCCAGAAATTCAACAATTTAACATATAAAATATAATTGTTAGATTCTTTGGAAACAAGTAGCCCAAGGGCAACGATCGCTCACTTGAGAGTCAAAAAGTACAGTCACTGGACAAAGTGTTTTTTTTTTTCGTTTTGTTTTTTAAAGATCTGATCAGAACTGAAGATGCTGGAGTGGCCACAACACCAAAAATTGATTTTTCAAACATTCAAGGGCAGCTAACTCCGCAGTCCAGGGTCGAATCTGGCTCAAATTCGAACTCATCCAAGATGTTATGGTTATTCTTGTTTCTTCCAAGAATGAAGAAGATCCGATCAAAATTGAAGGCGCTAGAGTGGCCACAATACAAAATATTTATTTTTCAAACACTTAGGGTCAGCTAACTCCGCAGTCAGAAGTGGGATCTGGCCAAAATTCAAACTCATCCGAGATATTGTGGCTATATGTGGTAACCTGCAAGAATGAAGAAGATCCACTGAAAAACAAAGATGCTAGAGTGGCCACAACACAAAATATTGATTTTTCAAACACTCAATGGCAGATAACTCCACAGTCAGAGGTCGGATTTGGTCGAAATTCGAAATCATCCTTGATATTTTAGTTATCCTTGTTACCTGCAAGAATGAAGAAGATCCACTGAAAAACAAAGATGCTAGAGTGGCCACAACACAAAATATTGATTTTTCAAACACTCAAGGGCAGATAACTCATCCAAAGATATTATGAATGTCTATGATACTTCCAAGAATGAAGAAGATCCGAATAAAAATGAAGGCGCTAGAGTGGCAACAACATTAAATATTGATTTTTCACACACTCATGGGCAGATAACTCTGCAGTCAAGGTTCACATCTGGCTGAAATTCGAACTCATCCGAGATGTTATGACTATCCTTGTTACTTCCAAGTATGACGAAGATCCGATCAAAATTGAAGGCGCTTGAGTGGCCACAACACAAAATATTGATTTTTCAAACACTCAAGGGCAGATACCTCCGCAGTCAGAGGTCGGATCTGGTCGAAATTTGAACTCATCCGAGATGTTATGAATGTCCTTGTTACTTCCATGAATAAAGAATATTCGAATAAAAATGAAGGCGCTAGAGTGGCCACAGCACTAAATACTGATTTTTCACACAATCAAGGGCACATAACTCAGCAGTCAAGGGTTGGATCTGGCTGAAATTCGAACTCATCCGAGATGTTATAGCTATCCTTGTAACTTCCAAGTATGTAGAAGATCCGATCAAAATTGAAGGCGCTAGAGTGGCCACAACACAAAATAATGATTTTTCAAACACCCAAGGGCAGCTAACTCCACAGTCAGAGGTCGGATCTAGCTGAAATTCGAACCCATCCGAGATATTATAGTTGTCCTTGTTACCTGCAAGAATGAAGAAGATCCACTGAAAAATAATGGCGCTAGAGTGGCCACAACATTTTTCCCATTATAAGTCTATGCGGATTTTTCCAGACGCTCAAGGGCAGCTAACTCCGCAATCTGAGGTCGAACCTAGCCGAAATTCGCTATGGTTGTCCTTGTTATTCCCAAGAAGATCCAATCAAAACTGAAGTTGCTAGAGTGGCCACAACATTTTCCCCATTATAACTTAATGGGAGCTATCTGTTGCCATGGAAACCAGAGTTCTGATCCGACCTGGCCCAAAACCTAATGCAACCTTTCCCTCCTCAATGAAGATAAAATTTGATCAAGATCGGTCTTGTGGTCTTAGAGATATTCAAGTTTAAAATGTGAACGGACGCACGCACGCACGGACGGACGTACAGACGCCGGCTCGACTACTATACTATAAACTCACCTGTGAGCTAAAAAACAGCGATGTAAATTGTTTTTTTTTATTTATTTTTTAATGGCATAACATCCCAGTCAACAGTTTTTCAGTCATGGCAGGACAAATCAAACTCGTTATACAGTGTATGCGTGTGTTTGTATGTGCATATAGAACAAGTATTATTAGACGAAACGGACCATTCAGTAGGTGGGCGTAAATTGAGAAATGCTAAGAAAACTCTTGGCACATCCGCAAGATAAACTTGGCTTGTTTCACATGTGCCCTATGTGGCGATCGAATCCACACCAAACACAGCAATGAAATGGTCGAAAGTTTAAGCGCGGAAAGGAGATATCATCGCTCTAACCCACTGAGTCAAGGGCCCACCTGGCTTGGGTTTTAAGCACAGCAGGTGTTAATGCAAAGAAAACCATGTTTGATTCCTATATTAATAATGCCCAATTTTAAATTGGAGGTTGAAAAATCTTGCTTGAACTTCGACACCCACAATCGTGTGAGGTTTTAACCCACAGCGGACACAGCGCTGCGATGATCAAATGATTAAGCGCGGTAATGAGTTATTGCTCACAACCACCTGGCTTTGTTATCACACCGTACATACGGCTCGTCAAATTCCAACCGGTACGTCAAATTCCAGATGTTTATTTCAGCGCGTGCGTTTTGGCGGGTAAGTTAATTTTGTTGTTTTTTTCTTGTTTTATTGTATTTTAGCTAACGGTTTCAGAAGAAAATAATAATCTTGTGTGGACACCCACGCATCTGTACATACAAGTGTAATGGTCAGATTACTCATGGATTGGCGAATACATTGCACGAAAGTCTTAAAATGGCACGTTTTCAGAAAACATCCATACCTTATGCCAAATATCTCCATAACTAGAAATATTTGAAAGTCGCACGCTCGAATATACATAGCTTAGTATATATTTGAAAGCCTGATTTAAGCTTTTATTATTCAAATTAATTACTACTATTGATAGCGCAGCTCATTCTTTTGAACCATGTGTGATTTTACATGATACGAAACACGACAGTCGTTTTATACGGGAAAAACCAGACGGTCAATAGCTATTGATACGTCAAATAACAGACTTAGATGTGACTTTGGATACGTGTCGCATCAGACGTGTTGAGTGCGATTATTTCAAATACCTATGACACCCTGGCATTGTTTGGCCTCCATAAGCGGTCAGCTTGGAGGCATACTTTTTAAATTCAGTTTTGCGTCCCTTATAAGAATATTTCATTCATCTTGACACACACACACATACACACACACATACACACGATGGTCATACCTAAGTACACGTTCAAAAAATAAAATGTATAAATTTCTTAAATCGGACATGTTATGGATGTCAGACAGTTTATAGATTAATAAAGAGAAAACGGCCACTTTACAGACACACGACGTTGAAACAACATTGAATCAATTTGATTCACTAAATCAACATTTGCACAAAATGTTGAAACCGTAGAATCAACATTAGGACACACATCGTTGAAATAATTTTAAATTAATGTTGATTCGGTCAACCTTTAAAGATTGTTGAATCAATTCAATTCACTGAATCAACATTGATTCTACAACATTGGAATCAACATTGGTTCGAAATTGTTTCAACATTGTGTCTGCTGTGTTGCTTCCACTCAAACACAGTATAACTTTATGAGAGTGATATAGTGGACAGTGGACGGGGTTTGAAACCTGATCGTATCAGTTCTTGATCATTGGTTAATCTAATTTTAACAGCGCTGATAGTCAACGACCTTAACCACGGCCTGTTATGTGATCTAGTGGGTAGTTAGTTCCCCTCATAATCCAGAAGTTGTGGACTCGAACCCCGACCTACACATACGCATGTCATGTTGATGACTTATGAGCCCCCTTCCTCTGTGGCAGTATGCAGGATGCACAATATGTACCTCAGTTCGCGGATAGTTTAATATTACACCACCTTTCACCCGAGTTTGCCGTATCAGCATTTTATAAGTCAATCAAGTTTTTGTGTAAATCAGGTAACGTTTTATTCTATTTTAGAACTGAAACAATGTCTCAGGTGCCAGGCGCTTATATACATGTACGTTTAGTCACGTAGTGACATATTTGAATATTTAAAATTGCTTTGCAGTAGCAATATGACGAAAACAAACCAGTTAAGTTATGTGGAATATTATCAAATGTTCACACTATCTGATTTCATTTTTTCTCTCCAAAATTCTATATAGTCAAAGGTACAATCAGCTTTTTGTTTATCGACTGGCCATCTCGAGTAAAAATAACGGCATATAAAAATCGTTTAAAGACAGTCTTTTCACTTTATTTCCTTTCCAAGTAATGTTTTCTTTATGCAATGTATGTTATTAGCGATGCAAATTAAACCATACACTATTTCACAACAAAGAAGTGTTTTAATACGTCTGTAGCAGACCCGTATCATAAATTGCTGATCTACCATCTGGGTCGTTCCGTATCGGCCGTCTGTAATTTCACTTATCAAATGACATTCGCCCGTCTGTACTTTGACGTACTGTTTTTGTCGCCAAGCGACGGAATAAAACGATAAATACACTGTAAAAGTTGATTATCAATGATCCTTCAGATGAAGATTGAAAAAATATAAGCCTCCATAAGATTATTCCATGAAAAGTTTAGATATTCTTTGAAAAATACAGCAAAATAACTTACCCGCCAAAACGCACACACTGACATAAACATCGGGAATTTGACGTACCAGTTGGAATTTGACGGTGTGGTTATCTACACCTCGCTCAAGGTACTGCAGATGTTAATGCTAAGAAACCCATGTTTGATCCCTATTTCAATAATGACCAATTTTAAAATAAGAGTAAGGTGAATAGTCTGCAAGAATGCTTAGACACTTAAACAGTTGGAGCACACTGCACATAAATTTACTTTTATATGTACTGTGCACATTATGATAAATAATAACCACAGCCTCTTTATAGCACTATTTTAAGGTTCAGGCCGACTTTCGTGTTAGCTATCCAATCTGTGTTATAATGATAATAAAACAGTTAGATACGAGAGTGGTCCAATAAAGAATGGGATTTACTCCAGTTTAATTTGCTATTACTGCAGCTGGTGTTGTGACGTAAGAAGGCCTTAAAAGGTCTCCACTTACATCACTAATAGTGCAGATTATATTGTTGCTTACTATCTACCTTTGAATATTTTACTGCTTCCAAAGGATAAAAGCTGTTTACTTTACTATAAAGTATATTGACTTACTCAAGTTTACTTTCATTTACAAGATACGTCTATAATTATCTTTACAGAGCACATTTTATCAAATTTAGAACTACTTGTGCAGTATTTATTATTACGCGTTGTCCCTAGAACAAACATAGCCCATGGCGATCTAGCTGTGTCACAAATTTTAAAACAGGTATCTGATCATTTTAGTTTATTATTTTCTTTGTTCACCTTCTTTTCTTCAGAAAATTTAGGCCTAGCTTTAGAGATTGAGAGGTCTTTGCTTTGAAACCATTCTGTTCTAGCTTCACCTTCATTTTTTTCTGAATTCTAACTTCATTTTTTTCTGAATTCTAACTTCAATTTTTTCTGAATTGAAGTTTTGCTAGTTGCACTGCGTTTTGAATTGATTATAAAATGAGAGGAACTAGAAACTAAAGTTTTGTTTTTTTAAAGTTCCTGCTTTGAACCTACACAAAATTAATGTTTTTGTTTTTTTTAATTCAGTTTTACGTCCCTTTCAAGATTATTTCAGCTCATATGAGCCGGGCCAATCAGTAGGTGGGGCGAAAAAACGGGAGAACTCCGAGAAAAACCACCCGACACACCCGCAAGCAGAACTTGGCTTGTCTCACATGTGGCCAAAGCGGGGCTCGAACCCACACCAGTCACAGCGGTGAGATGATCGAGTGATTAAGAAACAGCGCTTTTAACCGCTCGTCCACGGGGGCCGCCAAAAATTAATGTTTTAAATCTTGTTATGAAAATTGCTAATAATAGCATATCTGTTACAATCTTGGTTCGTCACAAAAGGAATAAATATGACTAGAGGACTGTAGACTTCCTGATGCAATGGTCAAAATCCGAGTGTTCAAGTTTCCTTCATTCATCAAATCGAAGGATTTGGTTATGATGCCCTAAAGAACAATACATCTGCATGATTTATGACTCAATCCACTGTAGCTTAAACAAATGTCCACAGGTAACGTCATGAATCGAATTTCACTCTTAAGATTTGATAAACGGCATTAATGTAGCCATTCCAATAAACGTCATTCAGACGGCCTTTGTTGCATTTTTGCGTGTTTGCAGAATTATTTTACGATTCGATTTTTTAAACCATGTTTTGATATCAAGTTTTGCACTGCAAGCAGTAATCCAGTTGCCATCAGCATAACCTGGAAGATGGTGCTCCATTAAATTTTATTGTGGTTTCCAGTTTACTAGGCCATGCTTGTTCAGAAACTGCATAATGCCACCCTGGCATCATTGAGCATTTTGGAAAAATCAAGATGGTGTCCAAGATGGTCCCCATTAACAAGAAAAGAGAATACCAGAGTTGAATATACCCATCGATCTCTGTTTAAATGCTCATTTTATGTTGTCAACATTGCAATAAGTTTTGACACCCACGAATATAAATGCAAGATGGGTCCCATAATCATTATAAACCAGAGGACCAATGGTCCTGTAAACGCTCACCTGAGATCTGCTACATATGCAAATAAACATGTTTGAATGGTATTTAGCTCCAGTGCAGGGGCAGATGAAGCCCTTGGGCCATTTGTTTTCAGAATAATCAATATTCTGTCCATTTGCCAATTTCTATTTTATTTATTCCCTTCAAATGACATGTTTACAGTTTTCCCCATTCTAATGCATTGGCAACCTATGTTGACCTTGTCGTCAAATAGGTCAAGGTCTCCACAGGGTCATGATTTATATACACATTGCAGTACTTTAGCCATCCATGCTTCATGCCAAGTTTCTTTGAAATCGGTCCACCGGTTCCGGAGAAGAAGATTTTTGAAGGGTTTTTACCATATATGGGCATGGCCGCCATCTTGGTCATGTGACCTGGATTATTTACATACACATTGGTTACCCCATCCTATAGATGCTTCACATAAAATTTGGCTTTGATTGGCCAAGCGGTTTCAGAGGAGATGATGTTTGAATATGATGGTAATGTACAGGTATATTGCCCCGGGGTGGGGGCAGATGAGCCCCTGGGGTCAAAATTTTTCAGAATCATCAATATTCAGTCCTACTGCCCATTTCCTGCAAGATTTCCACTTTAACTGACATTTTAAAATTTTTCCCCATTCAAATGCATTGGAGACCTATGTTGACCTTGCCGTAAAGAAGGTCAAGGTCATCACAGGGTCACCATTTATATACACAATGTAGTGCTTGAGCCATCGATGCTTCATGCCAAGTTTTGTTGAAATCGGTCAATCGGTTCTGGAGAAGAAGATTTTTGAAGGGTTTTTACCATATAT
The DNA here is from genome assembly GCA_964017185.1 of Rugalucina vietnamica. NCBI lineage: Eukaryota > Metazoa > Mollusca > Bivalvia > Lucinida > Lucinidae > Rugalucina > Rugalucina vietnamica. The sequence continues at coordinate 53,136,504 of OZ024880.1, read as the reverse complement.
GGGCATGGCGGCCATCTTGGTCATGTGACCTGGATTATTTATATACACATTGGTTCTCCCTTCCCATAGATGCTTCATGTAAAATTTGGCTTTGATTGGCCAAGCGGTTTCAGAGAAGAAGATGTTTGAATATTATGATAATATACATGTATATTGCCCCGGGATGGGGGCGGATGAGCCCCTGGTGCCCAATTATTTTCAGAATCATTAATATTCAGTCCTACTGCTCATTTTCTGCAAGATTTTTCCTTTAAATGACAATTTAACAATTTTTCCCATTTAAATGCAAAGGCGACCTATGTTGACCTTGCCGTAAAATAGGTCAAGGTCACCGCAAGGTCATGATTTATATACACATTGTAGTACTTGAGTCATCGATGCTTCATGCCAAGTTTGGTTGAAATCGGTCCAGTGGTTCCGGAGAAGAAGATTTTTGAAGAGTTGTTACCTTATATGGGCATGGCGGCCATCTTGGTCATGTGACCTGGATTATTTATATACACATTGGTTCCCCCGTCCCATAGATGCTTCATGTAAAATTTGGCTTTGATTGGCCAAGCTGTTTCAGAGTAGAAGATCTTTGAAAATTGTGGACGACGGACGGACGGACGACGGACGACGGACGGACGGACGGACGACGGAGCATGGGTATACTATAAGCTCACCTTGTGAGCCTGACGGCTCAGGTGAGCTAAAAAGTCATTCTCAGGTTAAAGCGGGATTCAAATGTTGAATATAATCAGTGCCTTGTGTTTCAAATATCTATCTCTTGTTTTACACATAACTGTAAAATGTTTTGGCTTTAGTTACAACAAAGAAAGATAATGAACAAGATGGCCGCTGTAATTACAATTTCAAAGAACTTGTTCTCTGATTAAAAATACCATCACTGTGCTGTACATACCAAATATCATGTGGTTAAAACATTCAACTAATGATGTGAACTGCACGATTTCGTGTTTATTTTCAAATATTAAACAATAATTGGCCAAGATGGCCGCCATTATCATATCATATATGGTCACAAGTATGAATCACAAGCTGACTTGGCAAACCATTTAAAACAACATATTCACTTTGTGGCCTTGAAACTTTTACTGACATTCTTTCGCTGCTTAGTAATGACATGTCGTTTCCTGGATATGAATTCTCAGATGTGCATTGTTTTTGCATGTTCTATTGAGCAATCTAATAAATATTGTTACGTATATGATTGGTTTCTTAATAATTTTGGTTAGTGTTTACTTGTGATCAAAGGGGAGTAATCTTGATTATATATTTCATTGTATGTTATTCTTTTGTTTCTAGAATTTATAGTCGAGAAAATATATCATTGATTATTTTTATCATTATTATATAATTAAGAAGTTATGGGCATATTATAGAAAATTCTATGAGCACATTACAGAGAATGAGAGATGAAACTGAAATAGCTTATTTATCACCATTATGAAATTATATATTATACACGTGTTTACTTCCCTAATATTCCAGTTTTATCTTGTTTAATCTTGAGCGGTCTGTTCTACCCTTGTTCCTTCGGGATCTTTCTGAAGATTTATTTGTTTGTCCATGATGATTCATTGACTAGTTAGAGATTCACCACGAGGACCGAACAACAAACTAAATGTTATGAACCACTGCAGAAGCTGAGGGTAAGGTTATGATCCTGTAAAACTGCTTTAAGCCCGTCAGCAAGGAGTGTTGACCATTTCTATTTAAAAATGCCTATGGTTTTTGGAAAAACAAAACCCTGGCCGTCTGTCTTCTTATACACATATTAAGTTCCCTGACTAAGGCACTATTGGATAACAGAATTTGTATTCCATGTTTCATGCCAAATGATCTGAATTTTGGGCTAGAACAATCAATTTTTGTATGAAATATATAGTAATCAGGAAAAAGTTTTATAGAGTATTGTTCCCCCCTGAGAACCAACAAAAGCTTTTGCATGTGTATGTGTTGCCATGTATTGCACAATATGTGAAAGTGGCGTGTTGGTTCTTTGGGGGGAACGATACTCTAGAGCCCAAAAACCAGAGCCCAAATGTCATAAACAGTTGTAGCTACTCATTCAGGCAAAGCTTACATATATGATGTAATGGAAAATGACATAGTATAAAATTGTAATGATATGCACTATTAGATATGTTATTAACTTGAAACTGAATGCTGCAAAATCAACTTTTATCATTTGGACAACAGACATTAATGGTCCCCATCATTTTGTGTTTCAAACTTTTGGAGACACACTGTACAAACATTCCTTGTTGTTGTTTTTTTTTTTGCACGGCCTCTAATCTATAAAATTTGTATCTCTGTTTTATTATTGCTATTCTATGAGGGCAGGTTTTCAGATCTGAATGTACTAGTTCCTGATTTTTGCTCAATAAATGGATTTTGCTGGCAGATGGTATTACAATGCAGTCCAGTTAATCTACTTTAAATGCATTTGATACTAGAGTTTTTTGAAGATTCATTGTTGAATTGTGGAGATAGGTAGCCGTGTTAGTATAGCAGGTGTATATGTTTGTTATGCTACATTGGCCATGACCAACTAGGAAGAATTTATCTTACATATTTGGCCACAATAATTCAATTTGTACTTGTTAAATGTCAAAATGTCAACAAAAAAATGTTGCAAGAACATACTTATCAAGCTACATAGAGTTTTGACTTATTAAAGTTTTTACTGATTCCAGAGTAGAAACTCGACACTTTTTTCAACTTTTAGTTATAGAGTATATATGACAATCGGTAGAAATGCTGTGTACAATATACAGGTACCTCCTAAAAGTTTTTCTAACAATATTTCATACTGCAAATTTTTAAGTATTTTCGGAGCGTTTTTACATGATTCTTGCATGTTTCTGTCGACTAAATAGTCCAAAATACAACATGAGTGATAACAATCGTCAGCATGCAAGAAAAAACAATTTTTCTACCTTTTTTGTATTCATGAAATTTAGACCCCCAACCCCACTGAAACTTCAATTTCTACCAAATAATGACAGAATATGTAAATATCTGAACACATATCCCTTCATAAGACATGGAACTATTGTCCTCAGTATAAAAAAATCAGCGTCAGGAGCTTAATAACAGTGTTCTATGCCGCTAAAGTATAGGCATATACAGGCCATATAGTCAGCGATCCTTTTATAATACTGATCGTTCCAATGCGATACTTCTTTGGTGATTCTTATTGTTTTATGTCTTGGTGTTTAATTTTTTTTGTGCTGTTGGCGCCTTATTTAGTTGTCATATTTTAGTAAAGCTGAGGTAACTGAGTGGCCACCTTTTGGGAAAATAGCTGTTCATTCGGCTTTCGAAATGTTTTCATGGTATAGGTACCTTATTAGTAGTTTGCTTTTTTCCCGCCTCGGTCTTTGGAGTAGGAATCTTTTTCTGATTGCGCCTTTTCCTGATCGTTGCCTACTTGTACCGTCTTATGTTTTTCTCCGTTCTTCTAGAGAACAGTTTATTATATAATTTTCTAGAAGCTTGTAGATTTTCCTCAAATGTATACTAACCCAAACTCCTAACGCAACAAGAAATGTGGCTGAAAGTTTTAGAAATAAGTTTTGCAGGCAAACCAAACTGATAGAAGTAAGTCAAAAATGTCAACAAACATTTTAAAACCATTAGTTATTTTCTACAGATTAGGGATCACTGAGCTGTGCTCTGATTTGTCAAAACACTTTTTTCCCATTTTCAGGGTATTCTTGACGTTTTGATGACCATGGCTTTGCATTTCACAATTCTGTAACGTTCGTAATTCTGGAAAACGTTGTTGCATGGGAAAATACCGCCCCAATTTCTTAAAGGATTACTTTGAACTTAAAAAACTTAGCGTTTTTGTGTTTCGCTCATGAACGTCTATTCATTCAATACAAATTCAAAATCAAAGAAAATCGCTAAAACAATGATTTCCAAATTGTCAAGTTGTGTTGCTTATAAATGTTACTAAGCTCAGCTCCGAAGATCGTACCGGTTTGGGTTAAATCCTATCCAGAGAATTTGCAAAAATCCAATTTTCGCCTACCATCAATCAATTGCATATCATTTCCTGGTTACTGCTCAGCGATCCTCAGAATTTTAACCAAACATGCAACAAATAACACACTTCTACTCAGATGCGTTTGGATGTCCTATAAACTTCAACCGTTTAAAGTTAACGAAGCTTCTTTTTCTGGTGTACGAATGCATGTCACATGCCGAATACCGGCAAAGTCCCATGCATTTCGTTCTTTAAGAATCGATTGATTCGTGACAATTAGCGACTTGTGGTAAAAACTATAGTTCCATGTGATGCTTGGATAAGCCAGCATTTTATTTTAAGATGTACTTCGGCCGAATTGTAAACAGGACGAGTGCAACTGAGAAAACAACCCACTGTTGTGTTAGCTCTTTGGGTTAGTATATATATATAGGTCTAAATCCAGGCTCAATCATTCAGAAATTCGAAGTGATTTAAAGTTTATAGTTTTGGTTGTTTCACTTGTTTAGATTAGAATTATTCTCTGTGAACTATTATTATAAACGGTGGATATATATCTTGTGCTTTTATGGACTTGGACTTTTGGAAACTGGATTGAGGATATCTGTGAACAAACATTTTGAGGGACAAGGATTTATTAAAACACCTAAACTGTAAGTTATTTATTTATTTATTTATTCATTTATTTATTTATTCAGTTATTTGTATGTTTAAATTGCATTTATTTGTTTATTTGTTTGAATATAACATTAAGTTTTAAACTTTGTTGGTTGTTCTTTGCTGGATTAGCCAGATCCTTGAAATAATTTTAGGGTTAAAGTTTTCTTGTCTAGTTACGTTTGCTCGTAACAATATCATTTCAATACGCCAAACTTACTGTTGTTGTATTCTGAGAAATCTGAAAATTATCGGTTTAGATTCATTTGCTGACGAACGTTTAATAAATTTGGCCCTTTGGACAATATGAGTCTTTGAATCGACTAACCTCTTGAATGGTGCAAGTAGGCAACGATCACGAAAAGGCGGAAGCTGAGGGTGAGGTTAGGATCCTGTAAAACCGGTTTAAGCCCGCCAGTAACTTTGTGTTACTGATCGTTCCAAGGCGATACTTCTGTGGTGGTTCTTTTTGTTTTATGTCTTGGTGTTTAAAAATTTTTTTGTGCTGTTGGCGCCTTATGTATGTTTTCATATTTTTAATTAAGGTAACTGAGTGGCCACCTATTGGGAAAATAGCTGCTCATTCGGCTTACGGTATGTTTCATGGTATAAGTGCCTGATTGTTAGTTTGGTTTTTTCCCACCTCGGTTTTTGGAGTGGGAATCTCTTTCTGATTGCGCCTTTTCCTGATCTTTGCCTACTTGTACCTTTTTATGCTACTTAAGCTTCTTCCGTGACCATTTATATTTGGCAACATGGAATTAAAGACTGTTATTGTAATTGTGCAATTGTTATGCGACAATCTGCATGCTTAATTTTTAACTCAATCATGGTTGATAACTATGCTGCCTTCTTTAATTGCACGCCGGTGGGTCGGGCGTCAGACTCTAGGATGGCCACGACATTATTCATTTTAGATGGTTGGGACCGGAGCTTCTTGTCTGTTGCTTGGCCCACCGGGGTTCAATTGATGCATTTCTTTTGCTATGGAGTTAGTAAGTTATTTGGTGCCCAGGGACCTCCATCGTCGGGCAGCTTACTCAATCTCTTAGTCCTCGTTTTTAGTTCATCATGGTATTTATCATGATTTATTTGTTTGTCTATGATGATTCATTCACTAGCTAGAGATTCACCACGAGGACCGAGCAACCTACTAAATTTTGTGAACCACTGCAGACGCTGAGGGTAAGGTTAGTAACAAGAAAATAAAACCGGTTTTAGCTCGCTAGTAATTTTATATTCCTGATCGTTCCAAGACGATACTTCTGTGGTGATTCTTTTTGTTTTATGTTTAGGTGTTTGAATTTTTGTGCTGTTCGTGCCTTATGTATGTTTTTTTATAGCTTTAGTTTAGTTTAGGTAACTGAGTGGCCACCTATTGGGAAAATAGCTGCTCATTCGGCTTACGCTGTTTTCATGGTATACGTACTTGATTCTTAATTTAGTTTTTTCCCACCTAGGTTGGTGGAGTGGGAATTGTTTTCTGAATGTGGCTTTTCCTGATCTTCGCCTACTTGTACCTTTTTTCATCAGTGACCCTTAAAAAAAACTGGCAGCGAAAGCCAGACATTTTTGCTGCAATTTCAAGAATTTACATCTTTCAAGAATTTAAATCAAAGACTCGTATTCCCAAAGGGGCCAACTAATCAAAATACTGTTAAGAAGACGAGTCTTAGCGTACAATATATAAAAATACTCTAAATAAATTCACTGATCCAAAAGGATCAAAAGAAAAATATAATCTGCACTATGGATGATGTACGAGGAGACTTGTTAGAACCGCCACACTGAACAACACCAGCTGCAGTTATAACAAATAAAATAATTGTTAGATCCTTTGGAAGCAGTAAAACATTCAAAGCAAGATGGGCCATATTGTACAATATCGGGTAATGAACCTTCATTAGTGACCCTTTACAAAACTGGCAGCGAAAGTCAGACATTTTGCTGCAATTGCAAGAATTTACATCTGCGTAGTGTAAATCAAGACTCATATTCCCAAAGGGGCCAAATAATCAAAATACTGTTAAGAAGACGAGTCTTAAAGTACAATATATTTAAAACATTCCAAATATGTTCACTGATCCCAAAGGATCAAAAGAAAAAATATAATCTGCACTATATAATCTGCCCTTCATTAACTTACCTTTGCCTTTTTGAGGGATAGAATAAATATCTGTTGGGGTCTCAGTCTTATCTCCTACAAATATTTCAAATAATGTACATGTATAAGGTAAACATGTGAAAATAACTGAAGCCAAATAGGGAGATTGATTAAACAAGGAAAGAATTTCATGAGACTTTGGTAAGGCGATCATAAATTCAAACCAGAGGACCATTGGTCCTGAGAACGCTCACCTGAAGCCTGATCTTGGAGTATTAAGTCATCATGAAATGACATAGATCTTGAATACTCACACACCTTTATTGACTTCATAAGGCCAAAATAAAATATATTTGTGGTTCCGGTCGCCTGACCGTCCCTAGATTTGATGCCCGACCCTAAACATTTTTTTCAGTTGTCAAATTCCGATTATTTTTTTTTTCACTCGTTTTTTCTGGTAGTCCCGGTTTTTATCAATCTCGGCTCGGATGGGGCTTTCATACCCCACCAGAATCCGGTGATAAGTTGTACCATTTTCTGTTTAGAAGAAGATGTCCGCTTGCATCAGACCTAATTTTCTTCTCGCTTGTCGAATGAAGAAATGCGACCACATCCCTGAAGAGAAGAAGACGTTTCTGTCTGTCGCCTCGAATGAAACAGTCACTGACATATTTCGTCAATGCCACGACGATGCAGGCCAGAATAACGATGAAAAACACTGCTGTTTTACTACGTTATTACAAGATACTTGATTATAAAAACTTGATTCTAAAAAAAAAATTAAAAATAAAAAAATAATAAAAAATAAAAATAAAATAATTTTCCTTCCTACCTACCCTATTTTTCAAAACCATGTAATAGGAACCATATATATATATTTTATTTTGGCCTAAGTTGTCTGCATCTGCAAAGTTTCAGGTCTCGGGCTGCAATAGTTTCCAAACCCAGTGATTTCTGAGAAAACCGTTATTTTAATTTTGATATTTAAAATAACCTTGTGTCAAGGTCAAGACATGACCTTGGCCTTCACTAATTACCTACCTTCATTGAATAGGTCAAGGTCATCCTAAGGTCATCATTTCAACAAACTTTGATGGGCTGGAGTCCCAAATGCTACATACCAGCCGGTTCTGGAGAAGAAGATTTTGAGTGGTTTTTACCACAGTTGGGCAAGGCGGCCATCTTTGTCATGTGACCCGAATTTCGCGATCAAACTTTCGTTCCCCCTACCCTTGGACACTCCACATAAAATTTCACTTTGATTGGCCAAGCAGTTTCAGAGAAGAAGATCTTTGAAAAGTGTGTATGGACGACAGACTGGCCAAGGCCAAGAGATGATATTGAGCTAAATTAATCATATACCTTCATCTACTCCATCAGTTGTTTGCATCTACCACTTTTCAGGTCTCAGGCTGCAACAGTTTTCAAAAAATCCATAGTTTCACTTTTCCCATGTAAAAGCCTATGTTTCCAAAATTGACCTTGCTGTAAAATAGTTCAAGGTCATCCTATGATCATCATTTGATCAAACTATGATAATGCTACATTCCAAGTTTCATGAAAATCGGCCTGTCGGTTCTGGAGTAGAAGATTTTTGAGTGGTTTTTACCATATATGGGCGTGGCGGCCATCTTGGTCATGTGACCTGGATTTTGCGATCAAACTTTCGTCTCCCCTACCCATGGATGCTCCACATAAAATTTCACTTTGATTGGCCAAGCAGTTTCAGAAAAGAAGATCTTTGAAAAGTGTGAATGGAAGACAGACTGGCCAAGGTCAAGAGATGACCTTGACCTAAATTAATCATAAACCTTCATCTACTCTATAAGTTGTTTGCATCTACCACTTTTCAGGCCTCAGGCTGCAATAGTTTTCAAAAATCCATAGTTTTCATTTTTTTCCGATGTAAAAGCCTATGTTTCCAAATTTGACCTTGCCGTAAAATAGGTCAAGGTCATTCCAGGGTCATCATTTTATCAAATTATCATGGGCTGAAGTCCCCGATGCTACGTACCAAGTTTCGTGGAAATCGGCCCAGCGGTTCTGGAGAAGAAGAGTTTTAGTGGTTTTTACCATATATGGGCGTAGCGGCCATCTTGGTCATGTGACCAAAATATCGCGAACAATATTTCAATGCCACTACCCAAGGAGGCTCCACATAAAATTTCAACTTGATTGGCAAAGCGGTTTCAGAGAAGAAGATCTTTGAAATTGTGAATGACGGACGGATGGACGACGGACGGACGCCGGATCACGATCATCCTATATGCTCACCTTGTGAGCCTTCGGCTCAGGTGAGCTAAAATCAATAGTTTTCACTTTTTCCCCATGTAAAAGCCTATGTTTCCAAAATTGACATGTGGCGGCCATCTTGGTCATGTGACCTGGATTTCGCGATCAAACTTTCGTCTCCCCTACCCATGGATACTCCACATAAAATTTCACTTTGATTGGCCAAGCAGTTTCAGAGAAGAAGATCTTTGAAAAGTGTGAATGGAAGACAGACTGGCCAAGGTCAAGAGATGACCTTGACCTAAATTATTCACATGCCTTCATCTGCTCCATTAGTTGTTTGCATCTACCACTTTTCAGGCCTCAGGCTGCTATAGTTTTCAAAAAATCCATAGTTTTCACTTTTTCCCATGCAAAAGCCTTTGTTTCCAAATTTGACCTTGCCGTAAAATAGGTCAAGGTCATCCAAGGGTCATCATTTTATCAAAAAGGTCATCCAAGGGTCATCATTTTATCAAACTATGATGGGCTGAAGTCCCCGATGCTACATACCAAGTTTCGTGGAAATCGGCCCACCGGTTCTGGAGAAGAAGATTTTTGAAGTGTTTAATGGGCATGGCGGCCATCTTGGTCATGTGACAAAGATATCGCGAACAAAATTACAATGCCACTACCCAAGGAGGCTCCACATAAAATTTCAACTAGATCAGCCAAGCGGTTTCAGAAAAGAAGATCTTTGAAATTGTGGACGACAGACGGACGGACGACGGACAGACGCCGGATCATGGCCATCCTATAAGCTCACCTTGAGAGCCTTCGGCTCAGGTGAGCTAAATATGGACATGTATTAGACACATGCGGATATTATGAAATTCCAAATAAAGAGATTTGTTCAAAAGTAATCCTTCCGAAGTAAGGAAATATCAAATGCATGGTATGATGTATACTTATAAAAGTGCATATAAAACAACAAAGCAAGGCAACTTTTTAATATACTTGAGGCCAGTAAAAACGCAACTTTCACCATATAACCTTTTCCCTAGATCTTAGATACTTTCACATCGTTTTCACATACATGTATAATCACGAAAATGTCTTGCCGATATAAAGGCTTGCTAATAAAACTGCTTGAGTACTTAGCGATCTGCGTTACTGATAAAAGTACAAACAATTCAAACTTTGACAAAACAAAATCAAATACGCCTTCTTAATAAGGTGGTCCGTTAACATATATGCGTGGGTCTTTTAGGTTTAAAGTCTCTGTCATTTTCGGCATTGCTCTACATTCTACGCATACCAAACCACTCTTCCTTCTGTAAAGTTTTGATCTTTAAAAATGGTCATCAAAGTCAGAACATAAAAACCGGAAGTGTTGTCAATAATGCCATGTTTGACCATTAAAGATGTCATGAATTAGGTCCAAATGTTAGAACGTACCAATTCCTGCGCCCCAAATATAGAATGATTCCATTTAATTGGGTTTTCGTAAGATAATAAAAATCAGCGGTAAATTTTTCAAACGTTTGGAGGTTTTTACAATTTATATTAAAGGGCATTTTCCTTAAAAATCAAACTCAGTTCTTTCTAGTTTCAGCCTAGAGAAATGTTAATTGGTATAGCTGAATACATGTGTAGGCAAACTTGTCAAGTCATTCCTGTAAAGAGAACCTAGTTCTTCCTAAATTTCATAACTGTGGACAAAATAACCTCCTCAAAAACAATCACAAGTACTATGTGATCACAACTTTTCTATATATGATGCGGCTTAAGTAAGGTATAAGCAGATTTTTTTTTGAAGAAATGAATGTTCACATCTGATTTTTTAAACTGACTTTACATTGGTCACTGGAATGAAAGAAAACAAATTTGTAAATTGCCTGTAATATAAAGTACTAAGTTTTGCTTGCAACACTGAAAAGCTTATACTAAGATTTTCTTGCCAAATGTCTATTAATTTCCATCTTTGTAAACAAGAGTAGTTTCAAGAATTGAACTTTCCAGCCAAACATTAAAGTAATGAACGCTTATTTAAATAGGTTTCAGGCAAACAGAAAATCTAATAATTATGACCATACAGAAATAGGAGAAACGTAGGCTATCTGGATCTGTCCATACAATGCAGATAACAATTATTATTATATACCCACGAAAATGTCCCGTTCATTTTGCATTGCTGAAAACATTGAATAGATTTCCATATTCAATAGTTTAGAACGTTTACCATGAAAACTTAAGTCATATTCAATAATTTAGAAAGCATGTTCCCGGCGGGACTACTTTTGCTAGTTGGTCGCCATTGAAAAAATATCTGGCAGCCATATTCATTTTCCACTTCCACTGAACAAACGGCGAAACTAGAAAACTTACAGAATGCATCGCACAGTAAACGCACAAAACTTCATCTAAAGACAAATACCTGCAATTTTGAACACATACTACAGCGTTGGCACTCCGATGTTCTAATATTTTCATGAAATTGTCGACCGCAACAATGTCCAAAAGTCACGTCCATGCATCAATTTTGATTCACCGTCACGTTTCTCGCATTAAAGTTGGTTAACTTTTTCCGCCAAAGGCAGAGCTTCGCGTGTGTAGTTATATGGTGATCAGTCGTTAGAAACGATACTTTTTACATAAATTGTGACCAAAGTAAAGGTCCACCAGGCCTGGAGATGCCAGGAATAAGCATTTGAAATCCTTCCATTGCTCATTATAAAAGGGTGTATAATAAAAAGTTGTTGTATGAATATCGTAAAATATTCGGAACTTGTTTATATGGCGGAGACGAACTCGCAAGTTCGCGCATCCTCGCCATATGAACTCGTTTGGAATATTTTACGATATTCATTCAATGACCTATAATTATTGCTATTATAGCCATATAATATATCCAGTACATTGATACAGATTTCAATCAAATTACCGAGCTGTTTGAAGTAACTGAATTGAAAATCAATACACATTATGAGCAGCAGGAATCAGATGAAAAATATATGATATTCGATCAAAATAATAGAAAATCTTGAAGCTCTGAAAATATAAGAAAATACGGAAAATATGAGGATTGAGCAGCCTGAGGCTTGAATATGTCCTCCCAACCACTTCAATCCAAAACAATTCAATAATTCTCTATGTAAATTGAATTAAAGGAGAAGAAACAAGCAAATTCAGAGAATTTATGTCCCCCGCCTTGATTGTTTAGTTACACAAATATAATCTGAGAAGCCACATGAACTTTCTAAGTGTAAATGCTGAAAAAATGACTAAGTTCAAATTGCGAAAAAGTGATAAAAATTAAGCTGAGGATTATATGCAAACCATATGCGTATCTTCAAAGCATTATAAAGACAACTGTAAAGTTTCAAAAGAATCAGAATGAAACTGTGGGAGGAGTTGTGCACACAAGGAACCCCCTGTCCATTCACTTTCATTGTCAAAATGACCGAAAAATGACTAAGTTCAAATTGCGAACAAAGTAATAAAAATTAATCTGAGTATCATATCCAAACCACATGCGTATCTTCAAAGCCTGGTAAAGACATCTGAAAAGTTTCAAAAGAATCGGAATGAAACTGTAGGAGGAGTTGCGCACACAAGGTACCCACAGTCCATTCACTTTCATTGTCAAAATGCTCGAAAAATGACTAAGTTCAAATTGCGAAAAAAGTGTGAAAAATTAATCTGAGGATTATACCCAAACCACATGCATATCTTCAAAGGATGGTAAAAACATCTGTAAAGTTTCAAAAGAATCGGAGTAAAACTGTAGGGGGAGTTGCGCACACAAGGTACATACTCTATAGGGGGACGGAAGGACGGAAGGACAGACGGACGGACGGAATGACGAAAGCCAAAAACTATGTCCCTCCGCTTTTCTTCGAAAAGGCAGGGGACAATAAAATGGCAACTAAATCTGAAAATGCTGACCTCTTGACATTGTTTCAGAAGCAATCTATTTTAAGAAATGACTGATCACAATGGCATTGCAAATGTTAGTTTATTTTTGTAGATGAATAATGACTTTCCAGTCACATTACACCATAAATATCTTCAATTGTGGGCATTACTTAACAGTGGCTGGGCCGTAATAGTGGCTGGACCGATGCTTCTTTAAAAAACATCTGATCTTTTGGAACTAAGTGCAGATATGAATCTTACCTCTGTTTTTTTTTATTTTTTTTTTTTTTTTTTTTTAATTCAGTTTTACGTCCCTTTCAAGATTATTTCAGCTCATATGAGACGGGCCAATCAGTAGGTGGGGCGAAAACGGGAGAACCCCGAGAAAAACCACCTGACACACCCGCAAGCAGAATTTGGCTTGTCTCACATGTGGCCAGAGCGGGGCTCGAACCCACACCAGACACAGCGGTGAGATGATCGAGTGATTAAGAAACAGCGCTCTTAACCGCTCGGCCACGGGGGCCGCCCTCTGTTTTTGACTGGCAAAGAATAAATATCTCCTCCTGGAGGCTCATTCGTAGCACCTATAATCAAGAAAGGCAACTAGATATACCTGTAATACCATAGAAGATTTTGCACTAAATTAGCTTCTTGTGGCGGCCCTAAAACATCTGTTTGTATTTTTCTATCTCTACTGGGGGAGGTTAGGCGCCTGTCTATTACTGGTATATTTACCAGTATATTTAACCGGTTTAAGCCTCCAAGTAATTTTTATTACTGGTCCTTCCAAGGCGATTCTGCATGAGCCCTTATCAAAAATTGTATGTTAAAAGCCATCTTCTAAATAATGTTTTAATTATTTGCGCCGTTGAGGCATGTGTCTTTGATTTAGACATCCCTTGTGAAAAGTTTTGAAATTGCAGTATATTTACATGTATCTGGCTATTTTTGCCGGTTTATAAAGGGCCACTGATGAGGGTTCAATGACCAAAATTGCTCAATCTGGTCCATTACACCCCCCTTTGAACGGTTTTACTGCTTCCAAAAAGGATGAAACTTTTATATTTTATTTTTTGTTGAGTTAACTTATTTTTTTTTTTTTTAAATAATTGAGAACAAAATGCTTCATGGGAAAAATGTTTCTGTGAGTCTTACAATATCATTGCCCACAATATTTATGCATGACTTGTAAATAAAATATAAAATATAATGGTTTGATCCTTTTGGAGCAGTTAATCATTCAAAGGGAGATAATATGGACTATATTGCACAATTTCGGGTTATGAACCCTCATCAGTAGCCCTTTTTAAAGCTGCATTGAAAGCCAGACTAAAGTGCTGCCATTTCCATAACTTATACGAGAAGTCTAAAGCAAAGGCACATTCCTAAACGGGGTCAAGTAATTTAAACATTGCTTAGACAGGTACAAGTGGGCAACGATCAGGAAAAGGAGCAATCAGAATGAAATTCCCACTCCAAAAACCTAGGTGGGGGAAAAAAAACAAATTGACAATAAGGCACTTATACTTATAGAACATATCGTAGGCCGAGTGAGCAGCTATTTCCCAATAGGCAGCCACTCAGTTACCTGAACTTAACTAAAACAATGAAAACACATATGAGGTTCAAACAGCACAAAGATTCGACTCCAAAACATAAAACAAATAGAATCACAACATAAGTATCGCCTTGGAACGATCAGTAATATAAGATTAAAGGGGGACTTAAATCGGTTTTACAGGGCCATAACCTCACCCTCATCTTCTGCATTGGTTCATTACATTTAGTTTTTTTTTCTCATTAATGTGTTCACTGCTCTTAAAGGATATCCGTTATAATTTTTATTTGCTATGACTGCAGCTGGTCCTGTGCCGTGTGGCGGCCCTAAAAAGTCTCCCCGTACACCATCCATAGTGCAGGTTATATTTTCGCTTTGATCCTTTGAAATCAGCCAGGATATTCTGAGAAATCAGAAATTTATTCTCGGTTAAGATTCATTTTCTAACCAATGTTTATCATATTTAGTCCCATCTAGATAATACTTAAAAAGGTACAAGTAGGCAACGATCAGGAAAAGGTGCAATAACAAAAAGATTCCCATTCCAAAACCCAAGGACACACAAAAAAAAAAACTAACAATAAGGTACTTATACCATGAAAAGGAACAAGTAGGCAAAGATCAGGAGAAGTCGCAATCAGAAAAAGATTCCCACTCCAAAAACCGAGGTGTGAAAAAAACAAACTAACAACCAGGTACTCATACAATGAATACATATCGTAAGCCGAATGAGCAGCTATTTTCACAATAGGTGAAACATACATAAGGCGCCAACAGCACAAAAAATAATACCAAGACATAAAGCAATAAGAACCACAGAAGTTTCGACTTGAAACGATCAGTAATATAAAATTACTGGCGGGCTTAAATCGGTTTTACAGGTAACTAACCTCACCTACAGCTTCTGCAGTGGTTCACAACATTTAGTTAGTTGTTCGGTCCTCGTGGTGAATCTCTAACTAGTCAAACACCAGTTAACCCCTGTGGGCCAAGCAACAGACAAGAAGCTCGGCCCAAACCAACTAAAATGAATAGCTTTATGTCGTCATAGAGTCTGACGCCCGACCCACCGGCGTGCAATTAAAGAAGGCAGCATAGTTATCAACCGTGATTGTATACAAGTTATCAACCTTGATTGTATACTAGTCTGTATATCGACTACCCTGTTGAAAGTTACAAAATTTCTGTAATTCTCTTTAACTCCATGTTGCCAAATCTAAAGAGTCACTGACGAGACTTTAATTTTATTTTTTATTGTGATTCTAGAACAGTCCAACCCATAACGAGCAAATATTAATTACTAAAATACATTGCTGCTCTGTGAAACATTATCTTTATATATAAAAGGATGCACGAAATGAATAAGTAACTGTAGAACAGAAAGTCAATTTTACAGTAATATGAACGCATTTCAGATGATTTACAACCACCTTTTGTTAAGATACAACATAGCTTTTAAATATTTATAATGCTATTATTGGCCCCTAGTCCATAACTATCACACGATGTCAATGATTGCAATATTTGGCAGTTTAGTTGATGCTGTGTGTATGATACTTTTCTAGGACTCTAGAATTTAAATATGGCTATATGCCCTCTAAAGCAACTTTTTTTCAGGCAAAACACTCCAAGAATGTTTAAAGGAGAAAAATCTTGAAAGAAGTGCCTTGAGAGGCACATATACACCCGGCTTGTAGGCACCAACCACACTCCCCACACCCTTCTCAACCATCTGGCACATGCTCACCCCTGACATTGAACCTCAAATCCCCAATGAAAGACAGTATTCTTATCAAGAACATTTTAGAAATGCGCTTTTAAAAGCAATTTGCCGACAAACATGGGGGAGAATAGTTTCAGAATGACAGAAAATCTACTTAAAAGCAGTATACAGAGCTGAATTGTATACTCAATCTAGGGCTTAATCGCGAACAATGTGGGTCAGGTCCTCAGTCCTAGATGGAAACGATAAAATAATGTTATTCTTAAAAAAAAAAAAAACAATAAAAAAAAAACAGAGGACCAATGGTCCTGTAAACGCTCACCTGAGACCTGAGATTTATACCAATAAAAAGGTACAAGTAGGCAAAGATCAGGAAAAGGCGCAATCAGAAAAAGATTCCCACTCCAAAAACCGAGGTGGAAAAAAACCAAACTAACAATCAGGTACTTATACCATGAAAACATATCGTAAGCCGAATGAGCAGCTATTTTCCCAATAGGTGGCCACTCAATTACCTAAACTTAACTAAAAATATGAAAACATACATAAGGCACCAACAGCACAAAAATTTTAAACACCAAGACATAACACAAAAAGAACCACCACATAAGTATCGCAGTACAAAGTTACTGGCGGGCTTAATCCGGTTTTACATGGCCATAACCTCACCCTCAGCTTCTGCAGTGGTTCATAACATTTAGTTAGTTCTTCGGTCCTCGTGGTGAATCACTAACTAGTCAATGAATCATCAAGAACACACAAATAAATCACGATAAACATCCTAATGAATCATAAACCAGGACTCACAGATTGAGTAAGCTGCCCGACGATGGAGATCCCTGGGCGCCGAATAACCTACTAACTCCGGAGCAAAAGAAAAACACCAGTTGGACCCCGGTGGGCCAAGCAACAGACAAGAAGCTCCGGTCCCAACCAACTTAAATGAATAGCTTTAAGTCGGGGCCATCATAGAGTCTGACGCCCGACCCACCGGCGTGCAATTAAAGAAGGCAGCATAGTTATCAACCATGACTGGGTTAAAACTAAGCATGCAGACTGTCGCATAACATTCAAGTTATAACCTATACGTCTGTAAAGAGTTATGATTGTTCTGAACTGAAAAGAAAAATCATTATTTCCTATAAGTTTCTTAAATTTGTAAACCAAGTCACCATAAAATTCAGGTTCCGAAAGGCCCTCACTTAAACTAGTTTGATTAGAATGGTAATATACATGTATATAACCCTGTGCAGGGTCAGAATAACCCCTGGAGTCAATGTCTTTCTCAAATCATAAAAATCAATACATTTGCCAATTTACTGCAAGTATTGCCCTTCAAATGATATTTTAACAATTTTCCCCATTCAAATGCATGGGCGACCTAAATTACCCTTGCCCTAAAATAGGTCAAGGTCATCCCAGGGTCATGATTTATACAAAGTTTGTAGAGCTCCATTCCTTGATGCTTCATGCCAAGTTTCAAAATCTTAGGCCTTGTGGTTCTGATGAAAAAGATTTTTAAAGGTTTTTGTTATTTAAAGCCATGGTGGCCATCTTGGTCATGTGACCTTGACTATTTATGCAAGCTTTTATCCCCCTTCCAAATTTTGCTCCACATAAAGTGTGGCTTTGTTTGGCAAAGCGGTTTCCGAAAAGATTTCAGAATATTTTGTCATATACATGTATATAGCCCCGGGGCAGGGGCAGACAACCATCTGGGCCCAAAATATTTTCATAATCATAAATCTTCTGTCCATTTGCTCATTCCAAGCAAGATTTTTGCCATTGAATGGCATTTTCCTATTTTTTTCCCATTCAAATGCATGGGTGGCCTAAGTTGACCTTGCTGTAAAAAGGTCAAGGTCATCCCAGGGTCATAATTTATATAAACTTTGTAGAGCTTCATTGCCTAATGCTCCATGCCAAGTTTCAAAATCATAGGCCTTCTGGTTCTGGAGAAGATTTTTAAAGATTTTTGCTATTTATAGCAATGGCGGCTATGTTGGTCATGTGACCTTGACCATTTATACAAACTTTCGTTCTCCCTTCCTAAGAATGCTCTACATGAAGTTTGGCTGGTTTCAGTGAAGATGATGTTTGAATATTATGGTCATACACATGTATATAGCCCCGGGGCAGAGGCAGACAACCCTCCGTGCCCAAAATATTTTCATAAACATGAATATTCTGTTCATTTGCACATTCCTAGCAAGTTTTTTTGCCATTAACTGACATTTTTCCTATTTTTCCCATTCATGTGCTTGGGCAGCCTAAATTGACCTTGCTGTAAAAAAGGTCAAGGTTATTCCAGGGTCATGATTTATATAAACTTTATGGAGCTCCATTGCCTGATGCTTCATGCCAAGTTTCGAAACCAAAGGCCTTCTGGTTCTGGAGAAGAAGATTTCTAAAGGTTTTTGCTATTTATAGCCATGGCGGCCATTTTGGTCATGTGACCTGGACCATTTATATAAACTTTCGTTCCACCTTCCTATGAATGCTCCACATAAAAGTTTGGCATTGATTGGCCTAGTGGTTTCAGAGGAGAAGATCTTTCAAATTGTGGACGGACGACGACGGACGCCGGGGCATGGGTATACTATAAGTTCATATGTGAGCCTTTGGCTCAGGTGAGCTAAAAAAAATGATGTCCCAGATCCTGACCTTTAGCCCCACCCCCACCGGCCAGCCATGAGCACTAGGGTCCAAACCCTACATGGTACCTACGGTCTAAGGACCCTGGGGTCCGAATTCATGGAAACAAAGCAAACCCTATAGGGTACCTATGGTCCAAAAATGAATGGTTTCTGACAATAACTAGAAAAAGTGCCTTGAGAGGCACGTATACCCCCGGCTGGTAGCCACAAAGCCCCCTCCCTACCCCCTACCTATACACCCTGCACATGCTCACCCCTGACATTGAACCTCAAATCCCCAATGAAAGACAGTACCCTTATCAAGTACACTTTAGAAATAAGCACTGTAAAGCATATTGCATACAAACATGGGGAAGTGGTGTTTTAGAATGACAGATCTATTTTAGAGCAGTATACAGAGCTGACGTGTATACTCAATCTAGGACATAATCCACGGACATTGTGGGTCAGGTCCTCAGTCCTAGATTGGAATGAAAATAGAGTGTCATTCTTAAAAAAAAAAAAAAAAAAAAATGCCCCAGACCTTGACCTCAAGTCCCACCCCCACCCCATGCATAGACCCTTGGGTCCATCCCACCCCCACCCCCAATGCATGGACCCTTGGGTCTAACCCTTATGTGGTACCTATGTTGTAAGCATGAATGCTTTCTGACAAATGGTTGTCAAGATATAGACCTACAGAATATTAATATTGGTAACTATTGTATCTTATAAATGGGTCCTAGATTTTGACCTCCAGCCCCACCCCTAGAGTTTGGTGCCATAAAATTTAATTCAACCCTTAAGGGTATCTATGATCCAAATAGGAATACATTCCTATAAGTCTTTGTTAATATATGAACTTAGAGAAGAAAAAAACACTATGTAAATAGCACATTTTCAAGGTGACCTAGATTTTGAATTCTAGCCCCACCCCCAGAGCATGGACCCTCAGGTCTGAACTCACGGAAAGAAAGCAAACCTTATAGGGTACCTAAAGTCCAAATATGAATGATTTCTGAAAATTGGCTCATGAGATATACACCATTAGAGAAACTTTAACCGAAACTTTGACGCAAATTAAAGGTGACCTAGATTTTGAACTCTAGCCCCACCCCCAGGCATGGACCCTGGGGTCCGAACTCTTGGAATCAAAGCTAACCCTATAGGGTACCTAAAGTCCAAATATGAATGATTTTGATAAATGGTTTTTGAGATATACACCACTAGAGAAACTTTAACCAAAACTTTGTCGCAAATTAAAGGTGACCTAGATTTTGATCTCTAGCCCCACCCCCGGGCATGGACCCTGGGGTCCGAACTCATGGAAACAAGGCAAACCCTATAGGGTACCTGTGGTCCAAATATGAATGGTTTCTGACTTTAACTGCATGAGATATACACCACTAGAGAAACTTTAACCAAAACTTTGACGCAAATTCTACTGAACTAACGAACGAACGAACAAACGAACTAACGAACATACGAACGGACGAACTTTAACCAAAACATTGACGCAAATTCTACTGAATTAACGAACTAACGAAATAGCTAACGAACATACGAACGGACGGACGGAAAAGCGAAAATTATATACCCGTCGGCATAACTGCCGGGAGTATAAAGAGTGCTAATAATAAAAGCAAGACTAAAATAAATTTTGTGACATTACCTTTTGTTTTCTGTGGTTTTGCATACAGACCCTCCACCTGCTCATTCCTTATTCCTGAAAAGAGTATTTGTACCAATTATAATTAAAACAACCCTAAGCACTGTCAAGAAATTAACTTCCCGTTTATGCGGGATACCATTTGTGAACATGACACATGTAAATTTAAAAGTAACAGGCTATAAGGACTGAACCAAAATTAAGACGTTATGTAGTGAAATTGTATAAGTTATATACACTGCTGGGAATCATGTGACCACAAATGTTTCCATATACACCAAAATATAAACAAATGACGTCATCAGTTTTGCTTTCTTTTCAAATAACTTCAAGATAGCTTGATGATAGTTATGACACCTAGTGCAGTCCATCGATGACCCTATTTGGAAGAATTTAATCCATAGTTTGTGACATTTCACCTGGCAATTGTTTCAAACACTTCAAAATTTCACTTAAAATATGATGCTACCCTGCACACAAAAGCTTTATTTTCTTCAATATTTTAAATAATCAATGCTAATCATGACATTAAAATTCATTATGATATATTTGTTTTAAAAGCATATTATGCTGTTGTGGTGTTATAAAAAGTGGGGCAATTGTTTCATAACGGATTAAACCAAATCTTGCGATTTGACGAGCAAATAACTTTGCTAGATACCATGTACACAGCACACCAAATTGATTCCGCCCACACAGACAAATTGTCGGCTTATTTTCTATCAGTTTAATATTTAAGTTGACGAATTTCGGCTCTCTAAAATTGGTAAAGTCCACTACATTGAAGGACCATGTTATGTTTTTCGCTAGTTCAGAAAGTACTAGCTCATGCAAACTCTGAATCTTTATATGATCACTACTACTCATATCCAAAACTTTCCTGATCTTTGCCTACTTGTACTTTTTCATATCCAAAACAAGCCATCAACCAGGTGGGGTCAAATGTTAAATCACGTTGCATTGCACCATTTTTATCCTCTCTTGGGTATTAGTATGTACTGTAGATGTTTGGCACCTTTTGAGTACACAGCAACG
This sequence comes from Rugalucina vietnamica, assembly GCA_964017185.1. NCBI lineage: Eukaryota > Metazoa > Mollusca > Bivalvia > Lucinida > Lucinidae > Rugalucina > Rugalucina vietnamica. The sequence goes on along the minus strand of OZ024880.1, from coordinate 53,114,990 downwards.
ACCCAAGACACGTACTCCTTGCATTTTTATCCTCATTCAGTTTTGTTCGAATACGGGCTCTTAAGGGCTTGGCAGCATTTGTTTTAAAAGCATTATAAACAAAAATTCATACTGGAGATAAACCGTATAAACCATGAAAAGTTTTAGGCTTAGTTTTATGAGCTGTAGCGGTCAAGACCGAACAAATTAGAGTATCTTATAGACAAAAAGCACTATTCAACTTCGCAAGGGTGATCGTTTGGCATCCGTACGGTTATATCACAAGTTTATTAAAATCGTACGGACACCTAACATCGTACGGCTATCGTAGGGAGACTGCAAGAAATCGTAAGGACTCCTCACGGCCATCGCACGGGCTCCGTACGATTTCAACTTAAAGTGTGCGGAGACCCTTTGATTTCCCTACGATCTCCAAACAGTTCTGACTCAGGACATCGAAGAAAGCTAGAACAAGAAATCGAACGATGCCCGTATGAATTGTAAACACCTACGTTGTAGCCCATGATCACATTCGATTTTTAAAAAATCGTAGGGAAATCGCGGACCGAAAAATCGTACAATGATCGGGGCAAATGTAACCTACTAGGCATGACCCATTGCGGCCTCCCTACGATCACTGTACGATTTTTGTCCCAAATTATCATAAAAAAATCGTGCGATGACCGCTCGATTATCGCAGGGTATCCTTACGGTGCCCGTATGATGCCCTACGACGTGTCTACGGTCTTACAATTATAAGATTTGTAATAGTGCAGACTATTACAAGATCGTAGAGGCTACGGAGATCGTAGGAAGTCGTAGAATCGTAGGGACATCGTAAGGTCACCCTGCGGAGGCCGCACGAAAATGCAAAAAAATGGCATCGTACGATCATCGCAAGCTAATCGTAGTCCAAATGTAACCAAGGCATCAGTCAGAAGTCCAAGAGACTCCGTACGATATCCACTAACAGTCTGCGGAGAGCCTACGACTACCGTGCGGCCTCCTTGCGTTTTGTATCAAAACGTATAGGGACTCCGTACGGACAACGCACGGGATCCATACGATATCTACGTACTATCTGCGGAGACATACGACCGCCGTATGATCGCCTTGCGTTTTTGTAAGAGAACGTCGACAAATGGCAGATCAAAAAAAAACGCACGATGCCTGTATGAATTGTTAACCCATACGTCGTAGCCCACGATCTCCTACGATGTCTAAAATCGTAGAGCAAATCGCAGACCGAAAAATCGTACGATGATCGGGGCAAATGTAACCTAGGCTTTAGTTTGTACTGTATGGCCAAAAAAACAAAAATAAGACTTTTTTCGCAAAACATAATGTTTATTAAAAAATAAAAACCCATATCACGCTAAAATGGCCATTTTTCAGGCATTTTCCAAACTTCAAATCGCGGCAACTTTTGAACCAGTTGTCCTTTTGACCTGAAATTTGGAACACATTTAGAATACAGTGTAATGAGTTTAAAACTAAAGTTAAAAAATGGATACAACGTATGAATTCTTCTAAAAAATCATCACAATACTGGCCTCAGATTAAAAAACCCTTTTTGCACTAGGCCTTATATTTTGTAGTACAGGGTGATGTGATATTGCAACCAATTGATGCCCTTTTTAGCATATTAGCGTTTTTGGTTGCCGAGATACAAGTCTTTTTGTAGGTTTACCCGTTATATTGTTCCACCTTTTCATTCTCATTTATGAAGATTTCATTAAAATTCATGAAATTGAAACTCAGATCATGCTAATATCAGACTTAAGGGTCATAGTACATTGGAATAGCTTTATTTGATACATGTACTTCTTACAGCATCCTGCGTTTGTTAACAGCTCTGGTACAAGTGATTTTGTAGTATACCCCCTATTCTTCCAAAAACGTTTGTCCCATTTCTTATGTGCTTCATTAATTCTCATGAATAAGCAGATTCAACGATTTGAGGTATTAAGGTTAAATTGCTAGGTCCATACATACCTATGAGAGCAATTTTAGTATTCTAGAGCATGTTATTGTTGGTATTTAACTATTTTTGTAAGTACATCCTATTCTTTAGAATCAACGGCACTATGGGTGGATGTTAAAACCATGTTTACATCATGCAAATGTTCAAAGGTGTAAATTGCTGAGGACAATATTTTATGGCATTTAGGTGGTCCCTCTGACTACACTGGCAGTCATGAGAATTGATTTCAGGGATGCAAGATAGATCTTGTAGCCCATATTTTTTTCTATGTTCGACTTTTTTTCAGTAATATTCATGAATATGCAAATGAGATAATTTTCATTTAGGCCGATGAAATCAATACTTTTGTCATATGATATAACTGGGTCAAAAACAAAGAGAAACTTAATGACAGTTTTGTCCTGAAATTAGTTTACTTGTGGATTTTTATTGATTTTCTGACTGTTTGAAGTTTTCATTAAAATTCATGAATATGCAAGAATGATAATTTACAAGACATTATGCAATAAAAGGAGTATTTCGTACCTTTCAACTGACCAGGTTGAGGGGTCTAGGATAAGTAATATCGGAGATATGACCAATATTGTATGTACACGCCCATGTTCAGGAATCATGTTAATGGTTGCCATGAAAACCATGCATTTTTTCATAGTGCAAATAGTGCAACGAGTTTATCTTTGAAAAACAAAAAAAATTTGCATTTCTAAAGTCCCAGTCAACGATGTTGTAATGTTGCAAATTAAAAAAAGAGAGAAAAAAAGAACAACAACATTTTTGAAACCGCCAACGACTACCACTGTGGCTGGGGTAACAAACATAACCACATACTAGAGACGATTTTCCATCTAATATTCTGTTTAAACATATAGTTTGTCTACTTGATAACAATCTTACGCTATTGTTTGAGTGTAAAGTATAGTTCTGAAAATAATTTGTTCAGAAAAATATCAAAACGGGAGCACCAGACGCATTTTCCTCTGATTCCTGCCTATTACAAAAACTACGTTGGGTATGCGTAAAGATTTCGTCCTAGGTAAAAACTGCTACCACAATTTGACCGTACGACGTGCCTAAAAATGTTGTAGAAGGTTCAAATATTGCATATCCACCGTCAAACCTTTTCTGGGAGGTAAGTTGTGCCAGCTCAAAAACTAAGGCCGGTACAGAAAACAGCCCCTGGTCTATAGGTCAAGGGCACCGAGACAAGGTGCATGCTTGAAGGGCATGTCAAGGATAATTTCTATGCAAGGTTTCACACTCACAGGTATCAACGTTGCAGAGAAAACCAAATGTTGACGTAAAAAAATAATGTCAATGGATCGTGAAATATAGGCCAGGGGTACTGGGTCAAGATGCGTGCTTGAAGAGCAATTACCAACTTCGACAAAACTTTGACGTACAACTTAACAAAGTCAATCGACCGTAAAACAAAGGTCAAGGGCTTGGGGTAAAGGTTCATGCTTGAAGGGTATGCCAAGGACAATTACTATGCAAGGTTTCACACTGACGGCTATCACTGATGCAGAGAAAAGCAAACTTCGACGTAACTTCGACATAAAAAATAACCAAGTCAATGGACCATGAAATATAGGCCAAGGACAATGGGTCAAGGAGCGTGCTTGAAGGGTATGTAAATGACAATTACTATGCAAGGTTTGAGACTCATGGCTATCGATAGATACGTTATGACGTTCAAAAACAATGGCCGTAATTTTCAATGCGCTCTCAAATTAAATATAAAATAAATTGTGTAGAAGATATATCGTGAGAAAAACATCAGGGGAAAGAAGAAAACTGTGTAAAAAAGACTGTTTATAATTCTAGCTATGTGTTTATTCATTCTTTGGACGAATTTCGAGGAAAATTGAGGTAACATTTTAACCACTCAGCAAATATTAACGACATTGTGTAACAAAACTATTTCCTGTGTAAATTAAAACGGAAATATTAAGTTTCTGAGATGAATCTTCGTCTATAAACAATCAACTTCTCTTGATATAATATTTGTGGTGTCGTATTGTGAATTAAACCGGCACAATGAGCAACATGTCCGAGGGTGAATCGTTTTGTAACAATATAAACCATGACAGAGTCACTATAAGAGCAGATAAAAGTGTTGAAACTGACTCATCATTTAACAGTTTCTCAACATGGAGCTCCAAATCAGATACATCAGGCGATATTTCACCTTATAGTAGTGATCAGCTTGAAGGGACTCTATATAGGACAGATTCGTCGGAGACGAAACTCACCATTTCTTTTGTTTCTCATGTCTTTTTTGAATCGTTCAAGAACAAAATACATGCAGATTTCATGAGCAGCGTAGAAATTGATGAAACCAGTTTTGTTTCTCGGTGCACAACGCATGTACGGGGCGCTAAATGCGAAATAAGGCTTGACAGACATTTCAAAACCGTGGAACTAAGCGGGATTGGTTTCAAAGCATGGAGAGAGGAGCGTTTTCCCAGTATTGCGAAATCATTGTTCGGGCGTATATTGCTGGGATTGGACAGCCTTCTAGAGGACCCTGGCGCAGACCAATCATACGATCTACCACGACAACAGGAATTTCAAAGTTGTGAGGAAACAACGAAGTTTGAAAATGACGTCAACGACAACGTTCCGCAAATTGACGTCGTGCAACTGCCGCCAAATGATAGCGTCGCCCAACAGCCGCCAAATGACAGCGTCGCCCAACAGCAGCCAAATGATAGCGTCGCGCAACAACCACCAAATGACAGCGTCGCGCAACTGGACGTCGTTGAAAAAGATGAAGGTTTACCTTTAATAGCACAACAGAATTTTGCGGGCCCAAATGAAATACTTACAGCTGAAAATATCACAACCCAATATTTGCGCAGCCTTAACTTAGCCAGGAGTTTTGGGGATAACATAAGTCATGCAACGGACAATCATGTCGGAACGCAACGTAATTCAACGGAAGGATATCAGGACCAGTTCTTATCCAATGCAAAGACGCCCGCGTTCACATCGACGCCTATTGTACAGCGCCCAAACGGCAACGTAGATCTTGATATAACCAGCGAGAAAATATCTTTAATGATGAGTAAAATAGAACAGTTGGAAAACGGCATAAGAGCTATAAAAAGAGATGTCATACAACACATGGAGGATAATATTAATGCACTGAAATCTTCTCTCATCAGTTCTATTGAGAGATTGGACCATAAATCAACATATGCAAACGCCGTTGGAAGCCCAAGATATACGAATCAAATGGCCCCGCCGTCAGTAGAAATCAGTCAAAGTCACCAGGAATCGTGCTTCATTGATGAAGGCTACGATGATAACTCGAGAACCAGTACCAGTGTGCATAGACCATCATCACAAACGCGACCAAAAACTTTGTTTATATCCGACAATGATCGCGTTGATCATGAGCCAACTGTGATGCAGCATACACAACATGTTACAACACCTCAACCAGTTCCGGTACGAGTTACGAATAGAACTCAGCCACAGCAACGTCAATACGTAGAAGATCGTGGGCGCATCACTTCAAGAATAAACAATGCTAATTCTTCAAGGAACCAGAGGAGAACTTTACTGATTGGCGACTCTATACTCAAGGGAATAAACTACCGAGGATTGAAACCGGACGTCAAGATTTGCTCGAGAAGCGGCGCGTCTATCAACGACATTCTGAATGAGATATCAATATACGATATGAACTCCTTTGCCAATATAATCGTTTGTATCGGAGGAAATGACTGTTCCCGTGCCATGGATGCTAAGTTGTTTGAGGACAAATACGACCAGCTCATCAGTATAATCAGGAGTTCAAACAGGGACTGCAACATCTATATCAGTAAAATAGTTCCTCGAGGAGATATCGACGTTTCAGCTTTCAACAGCTCGATTACTTACGTTGCAGACCACTGGGCAGCACATCGAGTGAAGTGTATTGATGGCTCCTATGACTTGTTCTTTGGGCATAATCAAATGCCATCGACCCGGTATTTCAACGAGGACGGGATACATCTTTCTTACTCGGGTACAAAGAGACTGTTAGACGCTTGGAACAGACACGTGACCGTCGTTGAAGATTTCAGTTTATGTGTGTTTAAGAAGAAATCTTCGAATTTGGGAGGCAATATCCGCTCTCATTTTGACCGGAACAGATCACTTTCGTATAGACGCTCTCATCCATCCGGTTACCAGGGACAACGACGGGGCACCACTCGACGGTGCTATGGGTGCTCTATGACAGGACATATTTTAGAAGAATGCTGGCTTGCGAAATAGGACACTGGCACAATAGCCATTTGTGAACAGAATGGTATTAGTGTGTTTAATGATATTAATCAGTTTGAACTTTTAAATCATTTATGTAGTTTTTGCAATTTAAATCAGTGTTTTTGTTCTGAAAATAATTTAGAGACTGGAAGAGTAAATCAAGACTGTGAATGTGCAAGTAATACTGAAATGCACAGCACTGTATGTGAATCTGTCACTGTACAGAATATCTTAGAAAATGAGCAAGGTTTACAGGCAAACTCTAATGACCTATTGCGTCCATGTACGGTACACACTGCTTCAACAGATTTAATTCATAATGAACATTGTCATCATGTGAACTTGCATTTAAGTAGTAAGGGGATAAATATGGGTCATCTTAATATTCAAGGTATTTGTGGCGAGAAACTTGGTAAATTTTCTGAATTACAAGCTTTGTTAACCTCGCCGGAAAATTATAATTTACATGTTTTTGGATTAAGTGAGACGAAATTGAAGGCTCATAAACTTACCAATGTTTTTCAAATTAATGGTTTTCAAACTCCTTTTCGTAAAGATAATTGTAGTAATGGCGGCGGAGGTTTAATTGTTTATGTACGAAATGGTATAAACGCAAGACGAAGAGAAGACCTAGAAACTAATGATATTCCTTGTATAATGTTAGAAATTTCATCAACAAATACTAGGTCATTTTTGGTTGGAAATATGTATAGGCCACCGAACGCAACCGTTGATTTTAATGATCGATTTGAAGATTTCATTGATACCATTAACAAAGAAGATAAAGAATTATTTCTGCTTGGCGATTTTAATAAAAATTTATTAAATGAAGACATTGATAGGAACTGGGGTAATTTTACGACCTCTCTTGGTCTATCCCAGCTTGTTACTGAACCTACAAGAGTAACAAAAGATTCAGCGACTTTAATCGATCATATTTACACTAATTATGAGGAAAATATCCAATGTGTTAATGTGAAAAAACTTTGCTTAAGTGATCATTATGCTGTTTTTTGTAATAGAAAATGTAATTCCGTTGTTGGCAAAAATGCGCATCAAGTCATAAATTACAGATCTTTCAAACATTTCGATGAAGCAAAATTTCTGATTGATTTAAGCCTTGTTCCTTGGGAAATAATTCAAAATTTTGACACAGTAGATGATATGGTCTCGGTTTGGAATTCCCTGTTTTTAGAAACGCTCAATAAGCATGCCCCTTTGAAAAGTCACAGAATAAAAAAGAAATACCAACCTGATTGGTTAACGCCAGAAATATTAGATGTCATGAAAGAACGAAATATATATAAACTAAATGGTAACATTGAGATGTATAAAGTTTTAAGAAACAAAGTTTCATGTTTAATTGAAAAATCTAAAAAAGAATCGTATCAATCAAAGATTGAAGACGGGCAAACAGACCCTAGAACTATATGGAAGCTTTTTAAGGAACTAGGAGCCAATCGTAAGGGGGGTAGTGATGACACAAATTTAAACATAAATGTAGGTGACCGTGTGATAACGGACGAAAATGATTTAACAGACGTTTTTAACTCGTATTTTGTAAATGTTGCCTCAAATCTAAAGGAACCAATTGTCCCATCAGATTTCGAACTTCTAACTGAATACGTCAAATCAAAAATCCCCATTGACACGGAATTCATAATATCCTCGACAAATGAGACTTTTGTAAGGAAGTTTCTTTCCCAGTTAAATACCAACAAATCCACTGGAATTGACAATATTGGCCCAAAAATCCTCAAAATTTCAGCTAATGTTATAACACCAAGCCTTACCATTATAGTAAATAAAAGTATAACATCTGGTGAATTTCCCGATTCCTGGAAGGAAGCGAAAGTAAAGCCACTTTTCAAATCCGGCACAAAAAGTGATGTAAATAATTATCGACCCATCTCTATTCTACCAACAATATCAAAACTTATTGAAAAGTGGGTAAACAATCAGTTTTTAGAGTACTTAAACACCTTTGATCTTTTACATAAATCTCAGAGCGGTTTCCGACCAAAGTATTCAACTGAATCTGCCCTGGTCCAAATGGTTGATTCTTGGTTAGAGGCAATAAATTCTGGAAAGCTTATAGGCTGCGTTTTAGTGGATTTTAGAAAGGCGTTTGATTTAGTCGATCATAAAATACTTTTGAAAAAACTGCAATATTACAAGTGTAACGAAACATGCCTTAAGTGGTTTGAATCATATTTAACAAATAGAACACAGCGTGTTTCATTGGGTAGCCATTTGTCCGATCCTGCACACGTTACATGTGGCGTTCCTCAGGGCTCAATACTTGGTCCATTATTGTTTTTGGTTTTTATTAACGATTTGCCATTAGCGCTGAAAGAGTCAGCTGCTGTTGATCTTTATGCAGATGATACTATATTCTATGACTTTCAAACTAGCATCGATCAACTTGAATCTAAACTTCAACTGACATTGAATTCACTTAAAGATTGGTGTCGACAAAATGGGATGGTAATTAATACAGAAAAAACCAAGGTTATGCTGATAACTACCAGGCAAAAGAGGCAACATTTACAAAAATCAGTTCTGTCTTTACGATACAGTGATATTGATATAAAAATGTCAACCTGTGATAAAATACTAGGCGTTTTTGTAGATGAAAATTTACTGTGGAATGATCAGTTTCACCATATATCAAAAAAACTCTCATCAAACTTATGGCTTTTAAGCAAGATACGGTCTTATTTGTCAACAAATCACCGACTTTTGTTCTATAATGCTTATATAAAACCACACATTGAGTACTGCAGCATTGTGTGGAGTAACGCATCAAATATTAATATAAATAAGATAAACAAATTACAAAGACGAGCATGCAAGCTCATTTTGTCACAAGATTATAGTGGGCTTGAAGATTCTTTGAAACGACTGGACATTTTATCTTTTGATCAGTCTGTTTTTCTCAACAAGGCTAAGGTTATGTATAAAGTTCATAACAATATAGCACCCAGTTATTTACAGGAATTATTTCATATGAGAGATGCAAATCTAAATAACACCGCCTCGAATTTGAGATCAGTTGCGCAACATAATTACATTGTGCCTCAAGCAAAATGTAACTTATTTAAGGGTAGTCTTACTTTCTCTGGTGTAATCGTTTGGAACAGTATTCCAACATATATAAAATTGTCACCGTCATTAAACGCATTTGTAAAGAGCTGCATTAAATGGCTGAAAGATTAAAAGCTACTCTGAAGAATTTTAACGAGTTACCTCGCCGCCATTAATGGTCTCTCTCTCTCTCTCTCTCTCTCTCTCTCTCTCTCTCTGTTTGTCTGTCTGTATGTCTGTCTCCACATTAATATGTTGTTGATTATTATATGCTTCATCACTACGTAAACATGACATTTTGTATGTTTGTTGATTGTATGTATTATGTTTTGAGGGCCCCAAGGAAGATTGGTGCAAAACCAATTGGGTTACCCTCTCTAAATAAAGTATTTACTTACTTACTTACTTACTTACCAATGTAGAAAAAACCAGAGGACCAATGGTCCTGTAAACGCTCACCTGAGACCTGAGATATATACCAATAAACTTGTTTGACTAGAATGGTAATATACATGTATATAAACCCAGGGCAGGGTCAGAGCAACCTCTGGAGTCAATTTCTTTTTTAAATCATAAAGATTCAGTCCATTTGCCAATTTACTGCAAGTTTTGCCCTTCAAATGACATTATAACAATTTCCCCCATTCAAATGCATGGGCAACCTAAGTTGACCTTGCCATAAAAAAGGTCAAGGTCATCCCAGGGTCATGATTTATATAAACTTTGTAGAGCTCCATTGCCTGATGCTTCATGCCAAGTTTCAAAATCATAGGCCTTCTGGTTCTGGAGAAGAAGATTTTTAAAGGTTTTTGCTATTTATAGCCATGGCGGCCATCTTGGTCATGTGACCTTGACCATTTATATATACTTTCATTCCCACTTCCTAACAATGCTCCTCATAAAGTTTGGCTTTGATTGGCCAAGGGGGTTTTAGAGAAGAAGATATTTGAATATCACTGTAATATACATGCATATTGCCCCGGGGTGGGGGCAGACAGACCCCTGGGGTCCAAATTTTTTCAGAATCATCAATCTTAAGTCCATTTGCCCATTTCCTGCAAGTTTTTCCCTACAAATGACATTTTAACACTTTTCCCCATTCAAATGCATGAGCGACCTATGTTGACCTTGCCGTAAAATAGCTCAAAGTCATCCCAGGGTCATGATTTATATAAACTTTGTAGAGCTCCAGTCACTGATGCTTCACACCAAGTTTCAAAATCATTGGCCTTCTGGTTCTGGAGTAGACGATTTTTAAAGGTTTTTTTCTATTTATAGCCATGGCGGCCATCTTGGTCATGTGACCTTGACCATTTATATAAACTTTCTTTCCCCCTTCTCAAGGATGCTCCATATGAAGTTTGGCTTTGATTGGCCTAGCGGTTTCAGGGGAGAAGATGTTTCATTATTATGGACATATACATGTATATAGCCCCGGGGCAGGGGCAGACAACCCCCCAGGGGCTAAAACTTTCCATTAACATTAATCTTCTGTCCATTTGCCTATTCCCAGTAAGTTTTACCCATTAAATAGCACTTTACCATTTTTTCCCATTCAAATGCATTGGCGACCTAAGTTGACCTTGTCATAAAATAGGTCAAGGTCATCTCAGGGTCATGATTTATATAAACTTTGTAGAGCTCCTGTCCCTGATGCTTCACACCAAGTTTCAAGATCATAGGCCTTCTGGTTGTGGAGAAGAAGATTTTTAAAGGTTTTTGCTATTTATAGCCATGGCGGCCATCTTGGTCATGTGACCAGGACCATTTATATAAACTTTCGTTCCCCCTTCCTAAGGATGCTCCACATGAAGTTTGGCTTTGATTGGCCAAGCGGTTTCAGAGGAGAAGATCTTTGAAAATGGTGGACGACGGACGCCGGACGACGGACGCCGGACGACGGACGGACGCCGGGGCATGGGTATACTATAAGCTCACCTGTGAGCCTTCGGCTCAGGTGAGCTAACAAACGGTCGGCGTAAATGTTGACGGACGGACGTACGGACGAACGAACGGATAAACGAACGGACGGACGGATGGACGGGCGGACAGAAATTTGAACTCCTATATCGCACCCTGCAATAAGATAAAATGATTTTTTGTCCTTTCTTTAAATGTGTATCCTCTATTCGACTTTAAAAGTCAGACTATCTGTTGGGCGCTACAGATTGCGCCGTTTTTGAGCTGATATAAAAAACAATGTGTCGAAGCTTTCTGACGTCATAAATCGATCAAAAACGATCAATCAAAAACTTGGTTATAAATATTATGGTACATCCGGAAGATAGAACAAAAGTTGAGGATGTAACAAATATCGGCTTTCAAATACATTAATAAAGTAGGCGAAGATCAGGAAAAGGCGTGATCAGAAAAAGATTCCAACTCCAAACCAGAGGCGGGAAAAAATCAAACCAACAATAAGGTACTTATACCATGTAAACATCTCGTTAGCCGAATGAGCAGCTAGTTTCCTTATAGGTGGCCACTCAGTTACCTAAACTTAACTAAAATATGATAGCATAGAAAGGGCGCCAACAGCACAAAAATTTAAAACACCAAGACATAAAACAATAAGAACCACCACAGAAGTATCGCCTTGGAACGATCAGTAATATAAAATTACTGACGGGCTTAAAACGATCTAACAGGACCCTAACCTCGCCCTAAGCTTCTGCAGTGGTTCATTTACACACAAATATAAGCAAGAAATAAGGTAAATCATATTAAGAAAATACATAATATATTAACCAACATGCAACATGTATAACGGAAAGCAGATATTGAAGTAAGGTGGTCACACTGCTAGCTTGGACAGAACAAGTAAAATGCAGAGGGCTAAGTTAACAGCCAAATTATATTCGGGTGGCCACAAAGACATGCAACATGAAACTCATAATTACAATGAATTGGATAAATGTGAACCACAACAGCAGTACCGCCTTGGATCGGTCAGTTATAAATAATCGGGGGGGGGGGGGGGGGGGGGGGGGGGGGGGGGGCTTAAACCGGTTTTACAGGATCCTAACCTCACCCTCAGCTACTGCAGTGGTTCATAATATTTAGTTAGTTGTTCGGTCCTCGTAGTGAATCTCTAACTAGTGAATGAATCATCATGGACAAACAAATAAATCATGATAAATCCCATTATGAATAAAAAATGAGGACTCACAGATTGATTAAGATTCCCGACGATGGAGATCCAGTGGCGCCAAATAACTTACTAATTCTGGAGCGAAAGAAAAACACCAGTTGAACCCAGGTGGGCCAAGCAACAGACAAGGAGCTCAGGCCTCAACCAAATAAAATGATTAAACAGCAGTCACACAGTAGCGTATAAGTGAAACGCGCGCCGGGCGTGTTGAAAAAATAGCAAAATTCCACATACGCCAGACGCACGTCGGAAACACATTCAACACTCGCTACAAGCGCGTTGGGTACGCTTGGTGTACGTCCTGCGCGCGTCGCTGTACGTCGATAAAAGTCTCTGTGCGTTTTGCGCGCGTTTGAGCTCAAAAAAGTTTTAAACATGCTTAAAAAATTTCTAGAAGCTCGTCGTGTCTCGGGCGTTTGACTTATACGTTTCGAATAAGTTTACGCGCATTACAAGCGCGTTGAATACGCTTTGAACGCGTTCACGCCAGTGTACGTTACATGAGCGTTCCGATTTTATGAGATGTTGCTTCTCTAGCGTGCCCCAAGCGTGTGTGAAACGCGCGTTGAACGTTCGATGCGCGCCTGTAGCATGTGCTTAGGGTGTCTGGGACATGTCACAACCGTACTAAAAAAATTTGAGAATGTTTATACGTCCGGCACACGTCTCAGTCACGCGCTAATGTGTGACTGCTAAAGCGAGTTAAAGGAATAAGTTAATTTTTATACGTCCAAAGTCTTCATCGTGTTGTGATTTTTCGTACGTCCGGCGAGCGTTTTGGTTATACGCTACTGTGTGACTGCTGTTTAAGCTTTATATCGGGGCCATAACAGAGTCTGACGCCCAACCCATTTTACCTAACTTCTAGGTTAAATATACAAATGTACAATGTAGCATTTCCCATAATGCTGGGAATCAAAATTAGTGTGCCACCTAGCCGTATGGGTTGACATAAATTCGGCGCAAAATGCATTTTTATGTCTTGTGACTTTGAAGAGAACGAATTTCTCTCTCTCTCTCTCTCTCTCTCTCTCTCTCTCTCTCTCTCTCTCAAAGTGTGCCTTGGCTAAAACTATTATATAACTTTATATCCTGTACCTCAGGATAGACATTGAAAAAGCTGCAAAACCATACACAAAATTGATTATTCATGAAGAGAAGACATCTCTATTGTTTGTCGGATTCTAACTAAATGTCAAGAACCACTGCAGAAGCTGTTGGTAAGATAATGGCCATATACTATCGATTTAGGCCCGCCAGTAATTTTATATTACTGATCATTCCAAGGCGACACTTCTGTGGTGGTTCTTATTGTTTAATGTCTTGGTGTTTAAAGTTTTTGTGCTGTTGGCGCCTTATATATGTTTTCACAATTTCTCTCTCTCTCTCTCTCTCTCTCTCTCTCTCTCTCTCTCTCTCTCAAAGTGTGCCTTGGCTAAAACTATTATATAACTTTATATCCTGTACCTCAGGATAGACATTGAAAAAGCTGCAAAACCATACACAAAATTGATTATTCATGAAGAGAAGACATCTCTATTGTTTGTCGGATTCTAACTAAATGTCAAGAACCACTGCAGAAGCTGTTGGTAAGATAATGGCCATATACTATCGATTTAGGCCCGCCAGTAATTTTATATTACTGATCATTCCAAGGCGACACTTCTGTGGTGGTTCTTATTGTTTAATGTCTTGGTGTTTAAAGTTTTTGTGCTGTTGGCGCCTTATATATGTTTTCACATTTTTAGTTAAGTTAAGGTGACTTATTTGCCACCTATTGGGAAAGAAGCTGCTCATTCGGCTTACGATATGTTTTCATGGTATAAGTACCTGATTGTTAATTTAGTTTTTCCCCACCTCGGTTTTTGGAGTGGGAATCTTTTTTCTGATTGCGCCTTTTTCCTGATCTTTGCCTACTTGTACCTTTTCATCGCACTGTAGTGACATGTGTTTTTCGTATCAAAAGACACATACAAAGTAAACAAAAATGCCGCCATTCTTGAAATTATTTCATTCTCACCTTGACATTCATGTTAATGCACAGATAATACTGGGTATGTTCAGGGTTCTACCAATGGTAACATTTGCAAATTTACCGATAGTACCATAGGTATCATTTTACCAATGGTAACAAGTAGCCCAGGGGCAAAGATCGATCACCTGAGAGTCAACAAGTACAGTCACTGGACAAAGTAATTGGGGTTTTTACCATATATGGGTATGGTGGCCATCTTGGTCATGTGACCTTGAAACCCTACTTACATCAGCAGAAGAGCTCTTGTCTGGATTGTGTATCCTCTTTTCTGCCATTTTGGTTCCACGTGAAAAAAACATCTAACAAGGTAAGGGTCCTATAACGACCCCGGGGTGGGGCCATATTTGACCCCAGGGGCAAGATTGGCAGGATTTATGTAGAGCGCCACACAACAATGTTGTATATCAAATATACAAGCTTTGTGTCATGATGTTGCAGAGAAGATTTTTTCATATACAGTCAAACCTCTATAAAAGCGCCACCTTTGGGAGTGAGCTAAGCTGGCTGTTATACACAGGTGGCTGTCTTATCAAGGTTTTAGTCAGAGCAGTTGTCATGTAGAAAATATTCTTACTGTCACAAGAAAAATCCTTTCTAAGGAAGGACTACCTGTATGTGTTTCATAAGTTGACATCATTTCATGCTTCGTTACATAAAAATATATACAAAGCCTCATGGGTATTAACTTAATTGATTTTTCTGCTAATTAACTGTTTTAAATACAATAATGAATAATAATTGTCCAATTAACAGCTTGTAAATGGGGACTTTAGGCAAGTATGATGTGGCTGTCTTATAGAGAGTTATAAGCATTTTGGGATTGATTTTACTGGCTGCTGGTTGTCTTGTGGAGGTGGCTGTCTTATGCAGAGATAAAATATAGTGAAAATGATTGGGAATGTTTCAGACTGGCTCTCTTATGCAGGTGGAGCTCTTATAAAGGTGGCTGATTCAGCAGGTTCAACTGTATTTCCATTATAAGTCTATGGTAGATAATGGCAAGCCTGGGGCGTGGCCTGTATGGACCCCAGGGGCACCGTTGGCAGCATTTACAAAGGAGAGGATTATACATTGGTCCACACAACATATGAAAGCTCTGGGCCATATGGTTTTGGAGAAGAATTTTTTTTTATGTTTTTCCCATGACACCCCCGGGGCGGGGCCCGTATGGACCCCAGGGGCACAGTTGGCAGGATTTATATAGAGGACCACTATACATTGCTAAAAACAAAATATGAAAGCTTTGGGCCTTGTGGTTTTGGAGAAGATTTTTTTTTTTTAAGTTTTTCCTATGATGCCCCCGGGGCGGGGCCCGTATGGACCCCAGGGGCACGTTTGGCGGGATTCATAAAGAGGAACACTATACATTGCTACAAACCAAATATGAAAGCTCTGGGCCTTGTGGTTCCGGAGAAGATTTTTTATGTTTTTCCCATGACGCCCCCGGGGCGGGGCCCGTATGGACCCCAGGGGCACGGTTGGCAGGATTTATAAAGAGGACCACTATACATTGCTACTGACAAAATATGAAAGCTCTGGGCCTTGTGGTTTTGGAGAAGAAGATTTTTTACGTTTTTCCCATTGTAAGTCTATGGGAGCTAATGACCCCCGGGGCGGAGCCATTTTTGACCCCAGTGGCATAAATGGCAGGATTTTTATAGAGGACCACTACACATTGCTACATACAAAATATGAAAGCTTTGGGCCTTGTGGTTTTGGAGAAGATTTTTTATGCTTTTCCTAATGACCCCCGGGGCGGGGCCCGTATGGACCCCAGGGGCACAGTAGGCAGGATTTATCAAGAGGACCATTATACATGGCTACACACAAAATATGAAAGCTCTGGGCCTTATGGTTTCGGAGTAGAAGATTTTTTAAAGTTTTTCCCATGACGCCCCCGGGGCGGGGCCCGTATGGACCCCAGAGGCACCGTTGGCAGGATTTAAAAAGAGGAACACTATATATCGCTACAAACAAAATATGAAAGCTCTGGGCCTTGTGGTTGCGTAGAAGAAGATTTGTTTTTATGTTTTACCCATGACCCCCCCCCCAGGGCGGGGCCTGTATGAACCCCAGGGGCACGGTTGGCAGGATTTATAAAGAGGACCACTATACATTGCTACTGACAAAATATGAAAGCTCTGGGCCTTGTGGTTTCGTAGAAGAAGATTCTTTATGTTTTTCCCATTGTAAGTCTATGGGAGTTAATGACCCCTGGGGCGGGGCCATTTTTGTACACAGGGGCGTGATTGGCAGGATTTATAAAAAGGACTACTACACATTGCTACATACAAAATATGAAGGCTCTGGGCCATGTGGTTTCGGAGAAGAAGATTTTTTATGTTTTGCCCCATCACGCCCCCGGGGCCTGTATGGACCCCAGGGGCACGGTTGGCAGGATTTATAAAGAGGACCACTATACATTGCTTCACACAAAATTTGAAAGGTCTGGGACTTGTGGTTTCGGAGCAGAAGATTTTTTTATGTTTTCCCATTGAAAGTCTATCTGTTGCCATGGAAACCAGTTCCAATCCGACCTGGCCCAAAACCTAATGCAACCTTTCCCCCTCCTCAATGATGCTTTAGATAAAATTTTATCATGATCATGATCGGCCTTGTTGTCTTATAGATATTTGAGTTTGAAAATGTGGACGCACGGACGCACAGACGCACGCCGGCTCGACTACTGTACTATAAGCTCACCTTGTGAGCCTTCGGCTCAGGTGAGCTAACAAGAAAACTCTTAACGTTTCCCTGCCAATGGTACCACTGGTAACATGGTACCATTGGTAATGGTTTTATCCATTGTTTTAACAATGGTACCATTGGTAGATCACAAGGTGGATTTTTTATCATATTATACTATACTCATCTCTTGTTTAAGTATGTTTTATTTTCTACATGCACATTTTGCGATTTATAAAATTCACATATGTATCTATGACAAACAAGTGCTTATTTGAGAAATTCATAAAAATATTTTTAGGTTCACCATATTGCATCACATGACTTTTACCATGATGGTAGATTTACCCATTCTGTATTTTGTCTGCGTTCTTTGATACCATATGTTGGTACCATTGGTAACATTGGTAAAACCTTGAACAGTATTTGTCTACCAATGGTACCATTTTACAAATGTTAAGAACCACGAATGCACAAACTTTTAAAATGTACTTAGTAGAGCAACCTTGACCATAAATGCTGGCAACGCGCCAGCATGACCTAGCTCTTAACTATGGCGTAAAGCAACAAATCGAGAAGGGAACGGGACCACCTTCACTTATCATTTCAATATGTATGCTGCTTCTGCGCTTTCTAAGTTCCAAAGTTAATTAGTTTCAAAGGTTATAAGCATTTTTTATATACAATAATACATCTTAAACATCAGATAATCCTCGGATCCAAAAGTATTTATCAGGAAGGGGCCGGTAGACTAGTAATAGAGTATCGGATCCCCGAAATAATGAGAAGTCAAGGGTTCGATTCAGGATCGAGGCGCCATGCTTTGTCCTTGAGCAAGAGTGCTGCAAGGTTTTTTTTTTTTATTCAGTTTTACGTCCCTTTCAAGCTTTTTCACTCATATCGAGACGAATCAATCGGTAGGTGGCGCAAAAACCGGAGTACCCGGGGAAAAACCAACTGACACACCCGCAAGCAGAACATGGCTTGTCTCACATATGAATTCGTGCCCCGTGCGAGGCGCGAACCCACATCGGTGAATTGATCGAATGATCAAGAGCACTGAAGTCAGCGACCTTAACTACTCGGCCACGGGGGCCGCCTTGCTGCAAGGTTTGAGCAGATACAGTATTGGTCAGTCCCCAGTGATGCTACGGAGTCATTCTGTGTGTGTTTTTCAATTCCTTTCAGTGGGACAAAGATGCATTTAGAATTGAATCAGTGCTGCAACAGGTAGGCAAGTGGCAGTCAAATACTTGAATAATTGCGATTCTTGCCTTAAGAAGCATATTTTCACAGCTTTATGGAAAAACAGCATATTTAACCAAAATATCTGAAAGCTGATTTTTGTTTCAATAGTACTAAGGTACAAGTAGGCAAAGATCAGGAAAAGGCGCAATCAGAAAAAGATTCCCACTCCAAAAACCGAGGTGGGAAAAAACAAACTAACAATCAGGCACTTATACCATGAAACATATCGTAAGCCGAATGAGCAGCTATTTTCCCAATAGGTGGCCACTCAGTTACCTTAACTTAACTAAAACTATGAAAACACACATATAAGGCGCCAAAAGCACAAAAAGTTTTTTTAAAACACCAAGACATAAAACAAAAAGAATCACCACAGAAGTATCGCTTTGGAACGATCAGTAACACAAAGTTACTGGCGGGCTTAAACCGGTTTTACAGGCACCTAACCTCACCCTCAGCTTCTGCAGTGGTTCAGTGATATACAAGAAATAAGAAAAATCATATGAAGAAAAAAACTAATGAACACATAGATACCTACGTTTAACATAAATAACGGAAAGCACGGTGAGCAGCTATTGAAGGTATTAGGTGGTCACAGTGCTAGCTTGGACAGAACAAGTAAAATGCAGAGGGCTAAGTGAAAAGCCAAATTATACCCGGGTGGCCACAAAGCCATGCAACATGAAACTCGTAATTGGAATAACTTAGATAAGGGTGAACCACAACAGTAGCTCCGCCTTGGAATGGTCAGTTATAAATAACTGGGGGGCTTAAACCGGTTTTACAGGCGCCTAACCTCACCCTCAGCTTCTGCAGTGGATCATAACATTTAGTTAGTTAGTTAGTTCTAAGTATTTTAGTTCTATCTTCCAAACAGACCACAATTAAAAATCAGTTTTTGGTTTTGTCAATTGTTTTTGATCGATTTATGACGTCAGAAAGCTCAAACACCTCGAAAATGTGATGATCTGTAGTGCCTAGCAGACAAAGAAGTTTTAATCTGAAATTTAAGTCGGATAAAGGATACATTAACGGCTATATTCTAAACCTTCATTCAAACTCAAACTCGAACTCAACTCGAGAGAGTATGGTTGGAGTGTGAGTCGAGTAGGATTAACTTGAGTGTGATGATATGGAGCATTTTCATTATCAAAACAGTCGCAAATGACATGCCTTCAGAAAATCGAAACATGTTCTGAAATTCGCGATCTCTCTCAAGGTAAGATTTGCCCAAGCATAAAGCTTGGTCCGGGTGATGTATGTAAACTGCTATCATTAGCCTTTTTCGAAGAAAATTTGGAGAAATAAGGGTCCAAAATTTTTCGAATAGCGCTCGAGTGAGGTGTCGCCTTCACTCAATGTTTACTCAAATTTGAGTTGAGTTCGAGTGTAAGTGGGACATGTGCATAATAAATCGAACAGTTATGCGCTCACACGAGTGACTGGTTAGATTAACTGAATGAGTTTAAGTGGAGTATGCCTCCAGTGTAAGTTGAGAATACAGCGTCATTTTCTAGGACTGTTTTAGGTCTCTATACTTAAAGGGGCTACTTTGTCGCCATCCACGAGTTTTATTATCGGGAATGTACCTGTTGAGATTCTAGTGGGTGTGGCTTAACTACTGGCCCGGGGGAATTATAAGCCAGTTGGAATACCTATAATATTTAAGCTGCTGATAAGAGGTGTCAGAGAATCAACTGGTAAGTTTTTTCTCTGAATCGATATCTATACTATTGCTAGTACTTTACATTCGAGAGCTCAAAGAGATGTTAACAGGTTGGTGTCTCAGCAAAAACTGATATACGGCACCTAATTCTGATTTTCATACTCAAAGTGCCCCTTTGATGGGTATTTGAGAAAGAATGGAACAAACAAAATTTCTTGCACATTTACATCGTTATTTATCTCGGAACAGGTGCCCAGCTTTGCAAACTTATGATATCACAATCATTTCTTTGCTTTGACTAAAATCGCAGCACATGTCCTGCAGGATGATGATAAGAACATGACAATATGTTAGATTTTGTAACAATATACACAAATGATAGCTTATACCGACTTTTTCTAGCTCTTGTACTACTAGTGAACTTTCTAAATTATTAACTTCCTGTCTTACTGCTATCAAATCTCATGTTATAAGATACGGTGAGACAGTGTATGAAACTTCAAATAAAAACTAGAATTTGTTTTCTATGTGAAAACTGATGTCTCCCCCCTTTCTATGTGCATGTCCAAAATATGCAAGCAAGAGTTATAGTTCTTGTGCATCACATATCCTGTCATTCTGTTTTATAAGTGTACCAAGCTCTTACGGTTTTCAAGTTATAGAGCGGGCACGAAATTGTATGGAAAATAATAAAAAGGAAATAACTCCAAAGATATGAAAGCAAGAGTAATGATTCTTGTGCATCATGCTTTATAAGTGTAGTATGTTTCATTGAAAAATCTCGAATGGTTTTTGAGTTATAGAGCAGACACAAAATTGTATGAAAAATAATCAAAGGGAAATAACTCTTAAGATATGAAAGCAAGAGTTATAATTCTTGTGTATGACACATCATCTCATCGTGCTTTATAAGTGTACCAAATCTCACTGTAATTTCTCTTACGCTTTTCAAGTTATAGGGTGGACACGAAATTGTATAGAAAATAATCAAAGGGAAATTACTCCAAAGATATGCAAGCAAGAGTTCTGGTTCTTTAGCACGACATGTTATATCATCGTGCTTTATAAGTGTACCAAGTTTCATTGAAATAACTCTTACTATTTTCGAGTTATAAAGCGGACACGAAATTGTATGGAAAATAATCAAAGGGAAATAACTCATAAAATACTCAAGCCAGAGTTATGGTTCTTGTGCATGACACATCGTCTGATCATGAGCAATAAGTGTACCAAGTTTTATTGAAAAATCTTAAACGATTTTTAAGTTATACAGCGGACACGAAATTGTATCGAAAATAATCAAAGGGAAATAACTCCAAAAATACTCAAGCCAGAATTATGGTTCTTGTGCATGACACATCGTCTCGTCGTGGTCTACAAGTGTACCAAGTTTTATTGAAAAATCTTTAACGGTTTTCAAGTTATAGAGCGGACACGATTTGTGACGGACAGACGGACAGACAGACAGACAGACGGACGGACAGCACGGGGAAAAACAATATGTCTCCTGACCCTGTCGGGGAGAGACATAATTGGTTTTGGTCAATAAAACATTCTGGTGAGGTGCTCAATAAATTGAAGTGTAGAGGGTTCCGTGCGATGAGCTTGTCCACATATGATTTTTCTACTCTGTATACAACTTTACCACATAATCTAATTAAAGAAAAACTTCTGGATTTGATAGAGTGGACCTTCCAAAGGGCATTAAAAACCTATGGTTCACTTTATTTGGCATGTAATGACAGAAAGGCTTTTTTCACTTACTCTGACCAAAGTCGGTATACACTTTGGTCATGTCAGAATGTGTGCGACGCCTTATCCTATCTCCTGGATAATATTCATATTAGATTTGGGACCAAGTTATACAGACAAATTGTTGGAATTC
The DNA here is from genome assembly GCA_964017185.1 of Rugalucina vietnamica. Lineage (NCBI taxonomy): Eukaryota > Metazoa > Mollusca > Bivalvia > Lucinida > Lucinidae > Rugalucina > Rugalucina vietnamica. Next base: position 53,093,013 of record OZ024880.1, on the reverse strand, counting down.
CGATGGATACAAATTGCGCACCTCTCGTAGCTGATTTATTTTTATACTGCTACGAAAGAGATTTCATGGATTCTCTTAACCATGATAATCAAGCTGATGTTATCGAGGCTTTTAATTCCACTTCTAGGTACCTCGATGACCTTTTGAACATTGACAACCCTTATTTTGAAGGTATGGTCAATCAAATTTATCCATCTGAACTACAGTTGAACAAAGCCAATATCTCGGATACCGAAGCCCCCTTTTTAGATCTACATCTTTCTGTTGCAAATGAATTTGTTTCTTCTAAAATTTATGATAAGCGCAATGACTTTGATTTTGATATAGTAAATTTTCCGTTTTTTTGATGGTGACGTTCCTCGTCGTGCTTCTTATGGTGTATACATTTCGCAACTTATTAGGTTTGCTAGAGTCCGCAATCATGTTACAGACTTCAACGCTCGAAATAAATGTTTAACGGCCAAACTTCTCCAACAGGGCTATCGGTATCATAAACTTCGAAACACCTTTTCTAAATTTTATCGTAGACACAATGAATTGATTTCCAAATATAATATTGGGTTAAAGACGCTTTTAAGTGGGGGCCTTTCGGAACCAGAATTTTATGGTGACTTGGTTTACAAATTTAAGAAACTTATAGGAAGTAATGATTTTTCTTTTCAGTTTAGAAAAATCATAACACGTTACAGACGTGTAGGTTATAACTTGAATGTTATGCGACAGTCTGCATGCTTAGTTTTTAACCCAATCATGGTTGATAACTATGCTGCCTTCTTTAATTGCACGCCGGTGGGTCGGGCGTCAGACTCTATGATGGCCCCGACTTAAAGCTATTCATTTTAGTTGGTTGGGACCGGAGCTTCTTGTCTGTTGCTTGGCTCACCAGCGTCCAACTGATGGTTTTCTTTTGCTCCGGAATTAGTAAGTTATTCGGCGCCCAGGGATCTCCATCGTCGGGCAGCTTACTGAATCTGTGAGTCTTCGTTTTTGATTCATCAGGATGTTCATCATGATTTATTTCTTTGTTCTTGATGATTCATTGACTAGTTAGAGATTAACCACGAGGACCGAAGAACTAACTAAATGTTATGAACCACTGCAGAAGCTGAGGGTGAGGTTATGGCCATGTAAAATCGATTTAAACCCGCCAGTAACTTTGTGTTACTGATCGTTCCAAGTCGATACTTCTGTGGTGGTTCTTTTTGTTTTATGTCTTGGTATTTAAAATATTTTTGTGCTGTTGGCGCCTTATGTATGTTTTCATATTTTTAGTTAAGTTAAGGTAACTGAATGGCCACCTATTGGGAAAATAGCTGCTCATTCTGCTTGCGTAATGTTTTCATGGTATAAGTACCTTATTGTTAGTTTGGCTTTTTCCCACCTCGGTTTTTGGAGTGGGAATCTTTTTCTGATTGCGCCTTTTCCTGATCTTTGCCTACTTGTACCTTTTTGTTTCCTGAAGCTGCTAGTTCTTATTGTTTTATGTTTTGATGTTTAAATTTTTTGTGCTGTTGGTGCCTTATGTATATTATCATAGTTTTAGTTAAGTTTAGGTAACTGAGTGGCTACCTATTGGGAAAATAGCTGCTCATTTGCCTTACGAAATGTTTTCATGGTATAAGTACCTTATTGTTAGTTTGGCTTTTTCCCGCCTTGGTTTTTCGAGTGGGCATCTTTTTCTGATTGCGCCTTTTCCTGAACGTTGCCTACTTGTACCTTTTCATATAGTAACACATTTCATTGGGTTGCGATGGAACTGTTGTAATAATTACTACTTTAGATATTCACTTTTTTCTTGATAAAATTAATGGGTACACCTTAAAAGACGTTGCTTTTCTCAGTTTTACAAATACCCAACTTTACACAGTACATTTTTACCAGCATCACAACTTACTGAACATCTCAAAACTACATGTATTTGCTTCCTTATAGCGCTTACCATGTGGAAGCAGGTGTAATGCGAAAATGTGATGTCTTGTCTGAATGTAAATTCTGGACAAACCCTTTTGCTCATTTACTGAATACCCTGATTGAGCATCTAAGTTTGTATTTTTACTAAGTTGTTCATCTTCCAATCCCTAGGTGCATTTGAATAACCACTTTATCTTATCAACTATTATGGAAAGGTAAAAGTAAGCAAAAACAAATAACAGAGCTCAGACATTCAGCATTGTGCAGTATGCAATACACTGATGAAGGTGATGAAGCTGCAGGCTTTGAAGTGCATTCAAAATTCGTAATTATCCTCTGCAAGAAAAGTATGATATAACAAGCATACCAAAGAGAATGATATGCTTCCACACGTTCTGAATTTTTCACGACCTATGTCATCATCTAATGATATAACTACTCTGCAAAATGCCTAACACTCACCATCATTCTGTGTGGCATTTGATGTCGATTGAAATGCACCTGCAGGCTCATACATTGGATTTGCCACTTCTGTAATGAGATGAAGATATTTAACTTAAAGACACTTCACAAGATGTAAACAGAGAAAAGAAACATAACCGCCATACATTGGATTTGCCACTTCTGTAATGAGATGAAGATATTTTACTTAAAGACACTTCACAAGATGTATACAGAGAAAAGAAACATAATCACCATCTAAAGGAAAAATCTAACTCGAGTATAGTGTAGTGGAGGCAAAGATCAAATGCTTGTAATAGACAAATACCAAACTACAAAAGCAATATAAAATAATGAAACAAATACATATATGCAGAAAAATAGATTATCCAGGCTGCATCAAATGACTTAAGTAATTAAACAAATGTATTAAAATATTGACAGAATCCTATAACTTTAAACTGATTGACATGCTGTTGGAACCAATCATTTTTCAGGTAGTACGATAAACTAGTTCATTTTTGGTGATACAGTAAATATATACCTGTATAAGAGAGTTAAAAAAAAGAACTTTAAATACCTTCAAGATCGTCGTTCCTCTGGACTCCATTTTCACTAAAATAATATAACAATATCCATTATGTTAATCCGTTATTCTGTTATTGTATAATCAACAAAGTGTAAAAGCAATATTCAATAAAATGAGAACATTTCTGTTTTAAGAAAAACAAGACAAGCTTCACTAACATGTACTTGCAACATACATATAGTAGTAATCATTATATTAAATGTAAGAGGTACAGTCGGAAAGTTGCCAGACTGGTTTATTTAAAAGGTATTGACGTCTAAATACAAAGAAACATTTTAAATAACAAATCACATCCATTTTCGTTAGTAAAGTAAGAAACAATATACAAGAATTATTTGAAAAATGTCGATTAACATACGGCATAAACAAGGGTATGGAACACTTTGAAAAACCTCTCATACTGATGTTTTCGATGTTTTGAAACATTTGAAAATTCCATTATAAAATGGCGCAACAACGGCGTGAATTTTTGCACGATGTCGTATTAACAGTATTTTGATTCAAGTACATAGAATCAGCGTAGTAAATTAAAAAGATCTGATATTTCTTTAGTGAGATTGCCCAAGAAATTTTCAAAATCTCAAGTTCCAGGCTCTTAAATGAAGTTAATTGCAGTAAAAAATAAGTTTCAGATGCATTTAAACATGTAATGAGGAATATTTTTGTACGTCCATGTCCCCTCGCCCCTTGCCCAATCAAAATATTTTGGAATCAATTGCGTTTTTGTAAATGACATATATCAAAATGTCATGTTTGGGCAAGGGGGGAAGGCTGTCAAAAAGTCAAAACCGATAAATGGGCTCAGCTTTATTATTTGTAATAGACAAAGGCTGTATATGTATGTTCTAGCTAAATGAACAGAGTATCTGTCCTATTCTAACAGATATACAACATATATGTACATGTTGCTATGCATATAAATATACTGTGCAAAATATGTTTAGCAATTTTTGATGGTTTAAATTTTATTTGAGATATGCCTCCGTGGACTTAAAACCTAATATCACTTCAGCATAACACAGCTATTGGTTTTACCGTCATTTGATAAAAGCAAACCATTGTCGGAAGAACTTCCCTAAGGTCAACAAAACACATAAAGTCACTGTTCACAGTAAAAGTTGCTTATTATTGCATAGTATATTTATGGTACAGTTTTTTTTTGCAAAAGTGATGGACAGTGTTATTTAGAGTTATAAATCTGATAAAGATGATGTACCTGTTATGCGTGCATAAATAGTTTGTACCCAATATGTTAGGTTGCAATAAGTGTATTGTACTATTTTCTTGATAATCTATGTCAAAAAGATGTCTTCTGACAAAATAATGTTTTGAAAAAAATCTGACCCCCTCTTCGTTTGACACAGATTTATGCTGCAAGTATGTAACATCAAGAGGTTTCCACCTTGTTGTTGCAGTCATCAAACCTTTAATTTTACAGAGAATGCAACAGATAGTCTATATGGTTAACACAGAAAGGAACAAGTAGGCAACGAACAGGAAAAGGCGCAATCAGAAAATGATTCCCACTCCAAAAACCGAGGCGGGAAAAAACCAAACTAACAATAAGGTACTTATACCATGAATACATTTCGTAAGCCGAATGAGCAGCTATTTTCCCAATAGGTGGCCACTCAGTTACCTAAACTTAACTAAAAATATGATAACATACATTAGCTGCCAACAACACAAAAAAATTAAACACCAAGACATAAAACAATAAGAACCACCACAGAAGTATTAGAAACATACTTCTAATCACTGTTTAAATTATTTGACCCGTTTAGGAATGTGTCTTTGATTTAGACTTCTCGTGTAAATTTTCGAAATTGCAGTACAATAGTCTGGCTTTTGTTGCCGGTTTAAAAAGGGCTACTGATGAGGGTTCATTACCCGAAATTGCGCAATATAGTCCATTCTATCTCCCTTTGAATGTTTTACTGCTTCCAAGGGATCAAACCTTTATATTTCATTTACAGGATCCTAACCTCACCCTCAGCTTCTTCAGTGGTTCATAACATTTAGGTAGTTGTTCAGTCCTCGTAGTGAATCTCTAACACGTCCAAGAATCACCATGGACAAACAAACAATGATAAATTCCATGATGAATCAAAAACGAAGACTCAAAGAATGAGTAAGCTGCCCAACAATGGAGATCCCTGGGCGCCCAATAACTTACTAACTCCGGAGCAAAAGAAAACCACCTGTTGAACCCCGATGGGCCAAGCAACAGACAAGAAGCTCCGGCCCCAACCAACTAAAATGAATAGCTTTATGTCGGGGCCATCATAGAGTCTGAAGAAGTTACCAGAAACACTCAAACTTTAGGCGGAAAACCTAAAGAGTCTTCCCAGATTCTAACCGATCAGAATATACATTGACGACTATCGATTTCATAGTATACGAGAGACTTCGGTATGTGCCATACAGCCCTGATTTAGCCCCAATGGATCTTTGCGAGTTTTCCTCGTCTGAATAATGATTTTGACGCATAGACCAAGTATGAACATTGTTAACTTCAAAGTGCCCCATACGGTGTTAGTGACCATACTTTGAGTCCTAAAATGTCGGTATTTGATCAAAAAGCCCCTAAAATATATAGTGTTGTGTAGAAAAATGTTTTTCCCACTAGTGTGCAAAGTTATGACTTTCATCTTTGAAAACAAGTAACACGACAATAACAGTCCGGGAACTTTCCAACACTACCTTGTAAAAATAATGACAAAAACTCGTTCGGCATGTCACAATGATGTTTTAATCAGCTACAACTGGCTTATTGCACATGATTAAGATTCCTCGATAATATGCTCATTGCTCTGTAAAGGATCTCAGTTTTACATTTTATTTCAGGTATTAGCGGTGAAGCTTGGCAACTATGATATTTCTGCTCACATAGTGGTTGTATACTGACTGACAAAAGAAACCCAACACTTACATATGGAGGAAAAACACGAAAGCAGCTGTACATTAGAATACTGCTTTATAGAGCATTAAAGGCAAATCACTGTTGCACCATTTGAGTGTGTTTGTGTTTTAAAGCAAGGGGTCGCTTAAAATCCGAAATTTTAAGTCTTAATCAGTATGCTAGGAAGCAGTAAGATTATGCTGGATCAAAGCAATTGGTGTTGCATTCCCTATTGCGGCCGTATGCTGTTTTTTCTAGTGACTTCAAGAAAAGCATGTAAAATGGCAATGCATTTCAACAAGAGAAATTTTTTCCCAAATAGATAAAGACTTTAACGAATCATCCAATGAGAAACTGTTAATATTCTTCAAACTAGCAATTACAGCTTCACATCGAGGCCGTATTGGCTGTCACTGTCGAACAACATCTGCAACACCAGCAGAAAATGCTCAAACAGCCCGACTTCCTTGATCTATAAAAACTAGATGGCAAAAAGAATTCCAAAGAAATTACGATGGGGAAATGTCCGACTAACATTCGTCTTAGCAAGTACATACTTTGACATTGTAACCGCAGACCCACATCATAGCACTTGCAAATAATGCTTGAAGTACACATTGAAATTTTACAGTTTTTATCAAATGATTTTATAATCATTAAGCAACAGTAAAAGAAGCTAAAATATCACAACTAGTTCACTCCTGCCAAGGGATATAAGTTCAACACAAAATCAAAAAGTGTTAGACTTATTTTCTAGGTCAGTATATTTCAAGATTTCAGCAGCATATTTGGAAATTAAATAAAATATCATACCTTTCCAGTATGATCAATCTGCTTGGAATATGAGAATTATAGATTAAAACCTGAAACTTGTATAAAGTATATTAAAGTAAAAGGATAAGAATGATTCCCTGTTCCTATGTGAATAGCCATTTTCTTATACCTCTGTCACACAGTCGCTAATAAGCGGCGTAGCACACGCGTATATATGAGAATTTCGATACACCGAGATCTGAGGCAAATTGTTCAAACGACGTATGTATCATGCACGTGTGACTTCCTGCTACATTACTGTGCCGTATCAGGGACGTATCTATATTCATATGGAGTTTTCCTTTCGTATGTAAGGCGTGTGAAGGTGTATGTGCTACCTACGTGTGATGTATGTGTGGCGTATGAAGCGTACGAGTGACGTATCTACTGCGCATGCACTACGTTCCATTCTTATCGGCAGCATATCTGCCACATATCTGTGGTGTTTTAATACAGATGAGTCCAAAACGGTTCTGTTCTCTTCATCTTAATTAAGAAAATATTAACATGCTTGTCATCCAGGAAATTACACACTTTGTAATCATGTTAAGACCTCTAATTATTCTATTACTATAGTGTGTTGTCATTTGCTTTTTTGATTATGGCTAGATTTGTCATTTAACATTCGTTGATGTCATTCATGCATTATAGAAATCAGAAACTGAATATGCCACCAAAGAAAACTATTACAGTTTATTTATGTAGCACATTCCAGGTCATATCAATCACCGCTACGTCACAATCAGAAGCATCTGGATTTGATGAGAACAAGCAAAGAATATTTTTATATTGAACTGAATAAATTTACATATCAAGACACATTATGAAAAACTGATAGATACTCTAAGGATGCAACAAATACTCCTTGTACGCCACACATACGTCATAGCAATAAAAGGTACGTAGCACCTACGCCGTTGATACGCGAGGTACGTCATACATACATGCAGTAGATACGAAAGGATAGTCAAATTTACCACATGCATACGCCACAGATACGAAAGATATGCCGTAAATACGTAAAATTTACGTAACAGGTTAACCACTATGTATGTGTTGCGTGATATGAGTCCGAGCGACGTACGTGCTACGTTGCTTTGGTATTTACGGCGTATGTGTAAGGTATGCACTATGTATTGTTGAGTGCAAACTTAAAAAACGTTGCATCTCGGTGTATGAGGAGTATGGGCTATGTATCGCGGAGTATGAGCTTCGTACGCTCGCGTATGTACGTTTGACATACATTTCTTATCTTGATATGCTGTAGCTACGCAATAGTGTGACAGCCCTTTTAGTTCCAATTTGTAAGCAGCCAGTAGGAATATTGCAGTAGGCAATATATTTTCTTTCCAGAGCAATCACAAATAACAATAATAATTTTAACTTTTATTTTGATTAAACGGTTGTGACAAATACAGCATTTTCAATGTGTACTTAAAACTTGAAACTGTATGAATGGGTCAGTATAATTTGATCTGATCTAAATAAACCAAAACGACTTGCGTATGGCTTACCTTCTTTTTCCATCTAGAAGAATTTTCTTCTGTGTCCCTTCAAAACAAAAAGTTAAAGAAATGTCAAATTATGCAATACTCTTGATTATTGCATCCAATAACACTACAAAACCGATTTTAACCAAGTAGAAATCTAAATGCTATATCCATGAAAGGAAACATATAAACCTTTTTTGCATGTTTATATGAGTGGGGTTTTATGTCCATGGCCTAAATCTAAGGTCATGTCAGGATGGTCATTTATCCTAGCCATACCTTTACCTGTACTAAGTACAAATTTCTTTCACCACTGACTAATGCTCTTCTTGCATCAGCTAAGAGGAAAAGCGGACACAATATTTGTTTGTTTGTTTGTTTTAACTGATATTTATGTCCCAGTCAACAGCATTTGGTCATGTCGGGATGTTGCCTCCATTTTATGGGATTTTTACCCAACATTAGGATATCAAGACACTCAAAATGTGCTTCAGAAATATGACCACCCAATTAAGCCAACCAGAGGACCAATGGTCCTGTAAACGCTCACGTGAGTCTGCTGCATATACCATTAAACATGTTTGAATATTATGGTATTAAACCCCAGTGCAGGGGCAGATGAAGCCCTTGGGCTGTTTTCTTTTTTCTGAATAATCAATATTCTGTCCATTTGCCCATTTCTTGCTGGCTTTTCCCTTCAAATGACATTTTAACAGTTTTTCCCATTCAAATGCATGGGCAACCCATGTTGACCTTGCCATAAACTTGGTCAAGGTCATCACAGGGTCATGATTTATACATACATTGTAGTACTTTAGCCATAGATGCTTCACGCCAAGTTTCATTGAAATCAATTAATTGGTTTCAGAGAAGAAGATATTTGTAGGGTTTTTACCATATATGGGCAAGGCGGCCATCTTGGTTATGTGATCTAGATTATCAATATACACATTGGTTCCTCCATCCTACAGATGCCTCACATATAATTTGGCTTTAATTGGCCGAGTGGTTTCAGAGGAGAAGATGTTTGAATATTATGGTAATTTACATGCATATTGCCCCGGGATGTGGGCATATGAGCCCTTAGGTCCAATTTTTTTCAGAATCAATAATATTTAGTCCTACTACCCATTTCCTGTAAGATATTCACCTCAAATGACTTTTTCCCCATCCCAATGCATTGGCGACCTATGTTGACCTTGTCATAAAATAGGTCAAGGTCACCACAGGGACATGATTTATATACACTTTGTAGTACTTCAGCTATTGGTACTTCATGCCAAGTTTCTTTGAAATCGGTCCACCAGATTCGGAAAAGACGATTTTTGAAGGGTTTTTACCAAATATGGGCATGGCAGCCATCTTGGTCATGTGAACTAGATGATTTAAATATACATTAATTCTCCCATTCCATAGATGCTTCACATAAAATTTGGCTTTGATTCGCCAAGCGGATTCAGAGAAAACGATCTTTGAATATTATGGTAATATACATTTATATTGCCCCGGGGTGGGGGCAGATGAGCCCCTTGGGTCCAATTTTTTCAGAATCATTAATATTCAGTCCTACTGCCCATTTCCTGCAAGACAATCACTTTAAATGACATTTTAAAAGTTTTCCCTATTCAAATGCATTGTTGACCTTGCGGTAAAAAGGTCAAGGTCATCACAGGGTCATGATTTATATATACATTGTGGTATTTGAGCCATCGATGCTTCATGCCAAGTTTCTTTGAAATCGAACCACTGGTTCTAGAGAAGAAGATTTTTGAAGGGTTTTTACCATATATGGGCATTGCGGCCATCTTGGTCAGTTGACCTGGATTATTTATTTACACATTGATTACCCCTTCCTATTGATGCTTCACATAAAATTTGGCTTTAATTGGCCAAACGGTTTCAGAGAAGATGATGTGTGAATATTACGGTAATATTATACAATTATTGACTTCACTAATGTAGATATAAGGATTTATCTACCTGAGTAAGTGATATTCACCGAGGCCACAGGCCGAGGTGAATATCACTTTTGAGGGTAGATAAATCCTTATATCTACCGAAATTGAAGTCAATAACTGTTTTGTTATATGACCTTTCCACTGTTTCAATGTTTTTATTTTATATTTTCATTAAAGAAATAAATGAACAAAATCATAACAGATGTGAAAGAAGGCTAGATAACAAGGAGCCATTGATTATAATTGTAGAATAATTTTGTCTGTTCTTTATAAAACCTTTGTTATGGGTACTCATAAAAATCACTACAACCAGACAATTCCAATGAGTACCAACAACATAGGTTCTAATGAAAAATAAACAAAAGTATCCTTAATTATCAATAAATACTCCTAACTAACTAACTAAATGTTGTGAACCACTGCAGAAGCTGAGGGTGAGGTTAGGTACCTGTAAAACCGGTTTAAGCCCCCCAGTTATTTTATAACTGACCGTACCAAGGCGGTACTGCTGTTCTGGTTCACACTTATCAAAGTTATTCCAATTACGAGTTTCATGTTGCATGGCTTTGTGACCACCCGAATATAATGGCTGTTCACTTAGCCCTCTGCATTTACTTGTTCTGTCCAAGCTAGCACTGTGACCACCTAATACCTTCAATAGCTGCTCACTCTGCTTTCCGTTATTCATGTTAAACGTTGGTATCTATGTTTAGTATTTTCTTAATATGATTTCTTATTTCTTGTTTATCACTGAACCACTACAGAAGCTGAGGGTGAGGTTAGGTACCTGTAAAACCGGTTTAAGCCCGCCAGTAACTTTGTGTTACTGATCGTTCCAAGTCGATACTTCTGTAGTGGTTCTTTTTGTTTTATGTCTTGGTGTTTAAAATTTTTTGTGCTGTTGGCGCCTTATGTATGTTTTCATATTTTTAGTTAAGTTAAGGTAACTGAGTGGCCACCTATTGGGAAAATAGCTGCTCATTCGGCTTACGATATGTTTCATGGTATAAGTACCTGATTGTTAGTTTGGTTTTTTCCCACCTCGGGTTTTGGAGTGGGAATCTTTTTCTGATTGCGCCTTTTCCTGATCTTTGCCTACTTGTACCTTTCCATATTATCTAGTGCTTTGTTTACCTGTAAAAGTTTGTTACTGAAAAGCATGTAGATTTCATGAACTGAAATGAGTTCAGCCTATTTATAGCTAACTGGCATACAGCTAATCATGTCAATTTCACCTAGCCCATGTTGATTTCATGGTGATGCTATTTTTGGTCAGGAGGGTAATATAGATTTTGGAAGTTAATATAGAAAAACTGTCAAAATAATTAACCTTGAGGAACTGGTTTGATCTGGTTTTCATCAGTTTGGTCTTGTTTTCAAGCAAATATTAGGATTTATTAAAACTGAATGAGCCAATCAGGAGACAGGATTTTCTTCAGTCATATAACAATATACAATTATTGACTTCAATGAGGTAGATATAAGGATTTATCTACCTGAGAAAGTGATATTTACCGAGGCCGCAGGCCGAAGTGAATATCACTTTTGAAGGTAGATAAATCCTTATATCTACCGAAATTGAAGTCAATAACTGTTTTGTTATATGACTTTTCCACTGTTTTAATGTTTATTTTATATTTTCATGTAAAAAATAAATGAACTGAATCATAACAGATGTGAAAGAAGGCTAGATAAAGAGGAGCAATTGATTATAATTGAAGAATAATTTTGTTAGATCTTAATAAATCCTATGTTATGGGTACTCATAAAAATCACCACGACAAGACAATTCCAATGAGTACCAACAACATAGGTTCTTATGAAAAATAAATAGAGGATATTCAAGTTTTTGTCGTGAATATGAGTTTTATTTCATTGAGTGAAGTGAAAAATTTTTATATTTCATGAGTGCCGAAGGCACGAATGAAATATATAATTTTTCACTTCACGAGATGAAATAAAACTCATATTCACGACAAAAACTTGAATTTTCTTTTTATTATATTGCATGTAGTCATTGTAACGTTGCGCGCTAAAGCATATGACGTCAAAATCTTAAATGACGTCATTACGTCACGTCATTACGTCGCTATTGTGTGTGAACGTTCATTGCGTCAACAATAGCATAGATTATAAAATTTAGTTATGTATAAATTAGAAATAAAACGGTGGAATCGTAATTTGCATATTCCCAAATCTTATATTTTCACATGTGAAAATATAACTTTTTTTATATTTTCACATGTGAAAATATATCTTTTTCAAATATTGGTTATATTTAATACATATTTCTCTATATTTCATCACTTGCCATATAATAAACAAAATTATCCCTTAACTATCACCAAATACAACTCATTATCTAGTGCTTTGTTTACCTGTAAAAGTTTGTTACTGCAAAGCATGTAGATTTCATGAACTGAAATGAGTTCAGGCTATTTATAGCTAACTGGCAGGTTTTATACACATACACCAAATCATGTCAATTTCACCTAGCCCATGCTGATTTCATGGTGATGCTATTCAGGAGGGTAATATAGATTTTAGAAGTTAATATAGAAAAACTGTCAAAATAATTAACCTCGAGGAACTGGTTTGATCTGGTTTTCATTAGTTTAGTCTTGTTTTCAAGCAAATATTAGAATTTATTAAAACTGAATAAGCACTACATACAACCTGTTATATCCACAACTTGTATCCGCAAGCAAATGTTATTACATGCAATCGCAATTTGAAGAATTGTGGGTAAGCGACCATGGAGATATTGTAAACAAAACTGGAAAATGGATAAGATAATGGAAAATCGGGTAAGTTAAGTGACAACAAGTCTACATTTTTCTTTTATTATTGAGAATAACATGTGTTGTACCGATATCTGTGTCATGTAGTGCAGCAAACTGTCTAAGGTCAGCTGAAAATTTACTTTATGAGGGGAAACCCCTTTGCAGACTCTTGCGAGCGAGCATCTCTAATTTCGGTCCAGTTCTAAGTTCTACGGTATATCAATATACCCAGGGAACGATAAACCACCAAATCCCAAGCTTTGATTGTTCTTAAAAAAGCCGTTTTCCAGTTTTCATGTTATTGTTTTCGCGAGTAGGTGTTATTACATTTCCCTGCTAAGTTATTACTTCTTCAGGTAAAAAACAGCAAATGATAAGGCTTCTTACAGTTGATAGTGATGTGTCGGCTAGAAACGATCGAATTTAGTCGCATGCTTTTCTTATCTTGTATGAGCAACCAAGCCAGCAGTGTTAGATCGATTTATCTACCACCACTAAAATACCGGAATTTTTCTATCTTTATGATAGGGGTAAGTAAGAAAAATCGATCTAACACTGCTGGCTTGGTTGCTCATACAAGAAAAGAAAAGCACGCGACTAAATTCGATCGTTTCTAGCCCAAAGAAGCTGCTTGCAGCAATAATGTTCAACAAAACTAGACTAAATTGGTGTGAATTCATTGTGTATAATCTTGGTTCACGCTCGTTTTCAACGAAAAACAAATCAAAATTGCATCTCTTTTGGCTTTGACAACGATTTATTTACATTTGACGTTATATCCGTAACAAACACTACGTCATCAGAGTTAAAGCACGGTACCAGGTTACTTTACCGGTAAAATGAATTTAGGCCTGATCCGGGTATGTAAGAAAAAGAATCCATCAGTGGTGTTCAGTGGAGAAAGGAAAATCTCAACCCTTGGGTCCATCGTTCTAGTGGGAAACTCGGCGAGCCTCGTTTCCCACTGGAACGGATGGACCCTCGGGTTGAGATTTTCCTATCTCCACTGACCACCCATGATGGATTCTATTTGTCTTCCACAGCGAAAAACCGCTTAGCATAAAGGAAAACGTTTTCCAGAACCAACAGAAATATACAATTTACATGTACAGCCTTCAAAACACTGGAGTCTGCATTTAGGAGAGCCGATTAGCATGTCCAATCTGAACAAAATGCTTATAAGAATGGCTGCCGTGTGTCTATACTGTTCCTATTTGCATGACTACTCTTTTGCATAACAGATTACATTTTCAATGCTATCACAGCCACGCATATCATAGGCACTCTTAATATGTCTTCATAGTCGCTCAACATAATGAACGTGCTAATTTTACATCAACACATCAACGTAAGGAAACTGTGACATCAACAGTAAGAAACATTATCTGAGCTGGGAGACACAATAACACTGGCAATAAATAATCAGTGGAAAACAATAACAACGTTTTTTTTAATATGGTATTTTTGGCTTTTATTAACGACTAAGAGGTAATATTTTACTGTCTTTTTGGTTGGAAATATTGCCTGTATACTACAATAAAACGTAAATAACAGAAAATGACAGAAATGTTCCTTACAACGTCTACTTCTTGTTTTCCTTTATTATGCCTTCTGAAACGGTAAATCGGGAAAAATGCACGCGCAATAGGACAACGGTAAGTATGAGATTGCTCAAGTAATCTTTAAGGTACAGATCATCCAGAATTAAGAGAAAAAAACAACATTTCATTATCAGAATCGTCTGCTAATTGTCATTTTACGTACGGAATCATCAACATTTCCAGTAGTATACCATACCAGCAGCTTGCGGATACAAGTTGTCGATATAACAGGTTGTATGTACTGATAAGCCAATCAGGAGAAAGGATTTTCTTCAGTCATATAACAAACATGTATATTGCCCCGGGGTGGGGGCATACGAGCCCCTGGGGTCCATTTTTTTCAGAATCACTAATATTCAGTCCTACTGCCCATTTCCTGCAAGACTTTCACTTTAAATGACTTTAAATGACATTTTAAAAGTTTTCCCCATTCAAATGCATTGGCGACCTATGTTGACCTTGCCGTAAAATAGGTCAAGGTTATCACAGAGTCATGATTTATATATACATTGTAGTGCTTGAGCCATCGATGCTTCATGCCAAGTTTCGTTGAAATCAGTCCACCGGTTCTGGAGAAGATTTTTGAAGGGTTTTTACCATATATGGGCATGGCGGCCATCTTGGTCATGTGACCTGGATTTCTTATATTCACATTGGTTCCCTCTTCCTATAGATGATTCATATAAAATTTGGCTTTGGTTGGCCAAGCGGTTTCAGAGAAGAAGATCTTTGAAATTGTGGACGGACAGACGACGGCTCAGGTGAACTAACAAGGTTTATGAATACTAATTATAATGTTGAAAACTGGAGTGAAAACCAGGAGAAAACTAATTGCCATTGAAAGGTTTTTGATGGATTATAAGAGCCTTCTTGTATTTTAGGACAAATTTTCATGGCTGTCATTTTGGTCAGAGGGACCACTTAAATGCTGTAAAACATTGTCCTCGACAACGAACATATTTGCATGATGTAAAATCATATTGTTTCCATGCCCATCCATTGTGTGATTCTAAAGAATTAAATGGACTTTCAAAAATACCCATATCATTCCAATAGCAAGCTCTAGAATACTATGATTGATCTGATAGTAGAGCTTGGACATAATGATTTAATGGTAATCCTTTTATTCAAATCATTGAATTTGCATATTCATGAATATTAATGAAAATTGTAAGAAATGGGAGGAAAATCATGGAAAATATGGGGTGTACATACAAAATCACTTGTAAGTGGACTGTAAATAAACCTAGGACGGTGAATGCTAAGCTATCATACTATCCCTTTGAAGTACGATATAAGAAAAAAAAATGATTTTCAATTTCATGTACATGTATATTAATGAAAAATTATGAAATTGGGAGAAATAAATGGAAAATATTATGCAGATACACCTTCAAATACACGTGTTTAGGCAACCAAAAGCCCCAAAGTGCTGAAAAGGGAAACAGATGGTTGCTAGGGCAATATTATACCATCCATACTGTAATAGATAAGTTATTTGATTTTTCATTATCATGAGTATTAATAAAAGCTTTAGGAATTGGGGTGAAATGCAGGAAAAAATTAGGAGGTATACATTTTAAACACATGTATCTTGGCTTCTGAAGGACCTAAGAAGCATAAGTTGAAATCAAATGATGGATATGACAATGTTCTATAACCATATGATCTGATATATAAGGCAACTAGATATTTTTGTTGTATGAACATTAATGGGATCATTTAAATCAGAGAAAAATCACCAAAAATTAAAGGCGATATACCAACAAAGTTGCTTATATCTCCTCTTCTAATATCCTTAGAGGGATGAAAATGGTACCTACAGAAAGTCAGGACAATACAGTCTGATAAGTATACAGTATCTGATTAAAAACCATGTAAACTGATAGATAAAACATCTTACTAAAAGCCACGCATACTACGAAAAAAACCCTTCATTTTCATTTTCCCATCTTATTAGCGTTTATACAATAAATATGTCAGATAAAGCAACTATCAGATTATAACAATGCCTAAGCAATCATTTGATACCAATCCCAGCTCTCTAGGTCTATCAGCAACCATGCTATATGCGTTTTTTACGTGTATACCGTCTTATGCTCTCAGCATTTTACCCAATTCCCAAAGATGTTATTGATATTCATGAAAATAAAAATCAAATGACTTATAAATTGTAATATAGGATGGCATAATACTGCCTTAACAACCATTTGATACATTATTCAGTACTTACGGGCTTTGGGTTGGGAAGATACAAGCCATTTCTTATGTTTACTCCTTTAATTTTTCCATTTTTTCTGTCCTGTTTTTAAAGATTTCATTAATATACATGAAACTACAAATCCGATTATTCTTATATCATATTTAAGAGTGATAGTAAATTGCCACAGCATTCATTTGATATCTCTTTCGGCATCCTAGGTTCATTAACAGCCTGGGTACATGTGTTTTTATATGTGTACCCCCTATGTTTTCCATGATTTTTCTCCCATTATGATTTCTTTTTAATATTCATGAATATATGTTAATTCAATAATTTCAATATTAGTTATTAAGGTTAAATTGCTATGTCAAAGCAATACTTTCAGACCAATCATAGTATTCTAAAGTATGCTTTTGGTGGGACATGGGTATTTTTGTAAGTTCATCCCATTCTATAGAATCACACTAGGGGTGGTTGTGGAAACAATGTGATGTTTACATCATGCGAATGTGTTCATTGTTGAAGACAACTTTCTATGGCATTTAATTGGCCCATCTGACTAAACTGGGAGCCATGAAAATTTGTCCTAAAATGCAACAACGATCATATAACGCACCAAACACCTTTAAATGGCAATAGTTTTTCCCCCTGGTTTTCACTCCTATTTTTGACATTTCAATTAATATTCATGAATATGCTAATGAGATGAGTTTCATATTGACCCATGACATCAATATATTTGTCATAAATGATATTACTGGTGCAATAACATGTTGTCATAATGATAGCTTCAGCCTGAAATTTGTTTATATATGGATTTTAAAACCATTTTTCAGCCATTTTTAATGTTTTCATTAAAATTCATGAATATGCAAATTAGATAATTTGCATTACTTATTAAAGGATCTGAAGGCTACATCTATGCTTTACAGTAAGACCAGGTGCAGTGGTCCAGGACTTGATACAGTGGAAATATGATCACTTTTGTAGGTACAAGTAGAAAAGCCCACACCCCTGCCCCCCTCCGCACCCCCACCCAAGCCTTTTCACTTTTGAGATATTCATTGAAGACCTTTTAATCATTATAAAATGTTATTTTTATTATTTTGTAGCAGTTTGGAATCCTAAACATATACCAATTTGCAGCAACTGATGTTTTTCTTAATTTTGGCGGCCATCTTGGAAATATGCAAATTAGATGGTGAAGGAGCCATTTCTCAGCTTGCCAACATTGGTTTTTGGATTCAGCATACCTGAATACCCCTAAAAATGATCTCAAACCCTTTTCCTCACAAAATGCCTGTACAATCATAACGAAGCGTCTTTTCTCATTTTCTGTCTTTAGTTAACTAGTCGTCACCTTTTGTGACATAAAAGTCACAATTATGAAGTTATGCCCACTTTAGAAAACCAGAGGACCAATGGTCCTGTAAACACTCACCTGAGACCTGAGATATATACAAATAAACTTGTTTGACTAGAATGGTAATTATACATGTATATAACCCCAGGGCAGGGTCAGGGCAACCTCTGGAGTCAATTTCTTTAATAAATCATAAAAATTCAGTCATTTGCAAATTTACTGCAAGTTTTGCCCTTCAAATTACATTTTAACAATTTTCCCCATTCAAATGCTTAGGCAACCTAAGTTGACCTTGCCATAAAAACGTCAAGGTCATCCCAGGGTCATGATTTAAACAAACTTTGAAGAGCTCCATTGCTTGATGTTTCATGCCAAGTTTCAAAATCATAGGCCTTCTAGTACTGGAGAAGAAGATTTTTAAAGGTTTTTGGGTGGCAATCTTGGTCATGTGACCTTGACCATTTATACAAACTTTCATTCACTCTTCCTACGAATGCTCCACATAAAGTTTGGCTTTGATTGGCCAAGCGGTTTCAGGGGAGAAGATCTTTGAATATCAATGTAATATACATGTATATTGCCCAGGGGTGGGGGCAGACAGTCCCCTGGCTTCCAAATTTTTTCAGAATCATCAATCTTAAGTGCATTTGCCCATTTCCTGCAAGTTTTTCCCTACCAATGACATTTTAACACTTTTCCCCATTCAAATGCATGAGCGACCTATGTTGACCTTGCCGTAAAATAGGTCAAGGTCATCCCAGGGTCATGATTTACATAAACTTTGTAGAGCTCCAGTCACTGATGCTTCACACCAAGTTTCAAAATCATTGGCCATCTGGTTCTAGAGAAGAAGGTTTTTTCTATCTATAGCCATGGCAGCCATCCTGGTCATGTGACCTTGACCATTTACATGTATATAAACTTTCTTTCCCCCTTCCCAAGGATGCTCGATATGAATTTTAGCTTTGATTGGCCAAGCGGTTTCAGGGGAGAAGATGTTTCATTATTATGGCATCTCAGAAATTTGTTATTTACTTAATAATGAAAGAGAAGTCAAAGGTTGTTCTGAGCAGTATTTGAGAAACAAGAATACAAAGAAATAGTTAAGGTAATCAAAAACCAACTAATACAAAGACATGTTACAAAATTACGAAAACACGTGACTTGTAAGAAAGAATCTGAGGTTATGAGCTTATTAACATATGAATATGAATAACAAATGAAATGGATAAATTCAAAAAAATACACCTCTTGCTAATAGTGAGGGTCGAGATGTATTCCCGTGCGATTTTCGTGCTAAAATTGATTTCTTTGCTTTAAATTTTAAGTATTAAAATTAACCATACTCTATCTCTGGCGTATAATGACACTGAAAGAAAACAAAAACACATCAAGCAGATGAATATTATGTAATAAACAGTTGTTAACATGGTATTATCTTTGCGTTGCCAATAATTAAATATATACGAGGGCCATTCAATAAGTAATGCGAATTGGCATGCAGTTTCTTCTACGTTAGGATTATATGCCCTTAACTCTGTTTCTCAATATATTGTGCTAAATTCGTTAGGATAAAGCTATTGCATGCTTAATGGTGTCTACGCAGTGCCTATACATATTATACACGAGGGTCATTAAAAAGTAGTATAGATGCATATGTAATTTCGCACACTGCACTGTACATGTAATGCATAAAAATGCAAACATAACATTAATACAATACAACTGTGCTAGAATCGATCTTTGCTAATATAATGTAAGATTACACACTTCTGGTGAATAAA
Organism: Rugalucina vietnamica; assembly: GCA_964017185.1. Lineage (NCBI taxonomy): Eukaryota > Metazoa > Mollusca > Bivalvia > Lucinida > Lucinidae > Rugalucina > Rugalucina vietnamica. The sequence goes on along the minus strand of OZ024880.1, from coordinate 53,073,175 downwards.
ATAGTGCCATGTAAATGCGATATTGTTGTGCTTTTAATATTGTATAATAGTTTCAAATGATGGATAAACCGAAAGCCCATGCATTTTATAGAATAAAGTATCGTTCATAATATCCAACAATGATTTAAACGTCATACAAGTTAACAAAACTAAGCAATGCCTATGCATTAGAGTCATCTTATTAACTGAAAGCAGCAAAGGCGTCCATAATTAATAACTCGAAGTGATCAATAGCAATGTATTGCAGGGTATAGCCACTTACATCAACATCGGTAATAATTCTGCAAACACATTTGTACTTTCCATAATATGCATCTGAAAGTACACATATCTATGCAAAGGAAGGTCGGGTGGGATATGGGCACGAGCCTATTTGGGCCTAAAGAAAAAGATGGGCTGCGTTTGCCTCCAGACAAAGCTTCTACGGTAATGAGTGACCATCTGCCTACTGGTCTAAGCTGCCTAAGAAAAAGTGGTTCAAGAGTAAAATCATACATACATAAGCCTTAGCGACTGAGTTGGGTGGTTTTATTGGAAGCACTTTTTGGTTGTCATGACATCCTCATTTTGGGTAAAGTCCCATAAAATGACGGCAACGTCCAAACATGACTATTGCTGTTGGTTTGGACGTTAAGCATCAACTTAAGCAAACAACACAAAATATATATTCCACAAACACATAAATAGTGTCGTTTTGATGCAAAGAGGAGTGCCCTGTGTGTGTTTCTTTGGTCACACAATTTGCACAATTTGTTGTCTCATTCACTTTATTACAAACCTTTGAATTGTACTATGACATTAAAGTGTTATGTCTAGATTACCGACAAATATGTCCGGGCCTGGATAGTTTATTGGATAACAGAAATACTTGTCACCGCCGCAGTCCAGTTCCAATCCGGGTCAAGGCATGTGGCAGGCGTCGGTGATCTTTGTCACAGTTTTCACGAAACTTCCTTTCTTCATTTGGGTGAAATGGCACACCATTTCCCTTCAATACCGATCAGTATTACATAACAAATTTTATTTGACCGTAGCATATTGACCCCCTAAGCGGTTAAGTTAATAATTGAGTCCTGCGTCAAACCACGGTCAATGACGGTTAGACAACAAGGGGTTAGAAAAACAAACCAACACATGCTTTTTACAGGTAAATAAAGGTACAAAAACACAATGTTTGTCTAAGGAAATAGGGGTGGGAGTGGTTATACCTTGCTGGCGGAGGAATCATTTGCTCAGGTGGTCAGGTATTTACCAGCTCTGTGCGGGAGACATCTTGTGACCCATTAATTTCTTAAAGCCCTGATGCTGGAAGGCAATCCAAATATACCCATTCAGTCGCAAACAACCTCCAGTCATGACCATAGCTATAAATTTGTGATGCTAACCATCGAATCAAACAAAGCGAACTACATTATTGACATCTCTAGCACTCTCTCCCACTCATTCCTACTCATTCTCTCTGAGCTGTATTGCCAATTGTATTTATCAACTTATTACTTTGTAATTAAGGAGATTGAGAAACAAAGTTGTCATCAAGTGTTCCTCTTTGTTCTCATACAACACCCTTATCTGGACGCTGATACTGACCAGTCAGAATTCAACACCGGAATAACTTACTGGTACTGAAGAATTGTTCTCCGAAGTTGACCGAAATGTATTTTGCTGCGATTACGATTGTACAATATTGGATGGGAGTTTTTACTCTGTTATATTATTTCAGATGTCTCACGTTTAGAAACATACGTCTAAGCAAAGTTTAAATTATTCGACCCGAAACATACTTCTAAGCAATGTTTAAATTATTCGACCCCGTTTAGGAATATGTCTTTTATTTAGACTTCTCGTGTAAAGTTTCGAAATTGCAGTACAATAGTCTGACTTTTGTTGCTGGTTTAAAAAGGGCTACTGATGAGGGTTTATTACCCGAAATTGCGCAATATACTATTACTTCAAAAGGATCAAACCTTTATATTTATTCATGGTTCATGATAAATAGAGATCACCAAGGTTTCTGCTACAGCAAGGAATGTAGGTTTAACCATTTATTTTCGGGCTTAACACGATCTGGTCATATTCGAGATCACCTTGTCTTTCAAAAAGAAACGAAAAGTACCCCATGACACATAAACATGTACGAAATGTCCATTTAGGAAGACCATTTGGGTAATTTAGATCCAGGCCTGTTACTATGTGCTTCACAAAGACCTTTATTAAATTTTGATTTATTCGTTTAACATTGACCGTGATGATTGAGTCATAAGAATGAAAGAAGTAATTTAATACTTTAAGCAACTGGATCTAGGATCGCGTTTTCAACGGTTGAGCGCTTGTTCTGTTTCTGTCAGTTTGACTTTCCTTCATATGCATTTGCATTACTTATTAAACGACCCTCGTGCATTTTCTGTATAAGTACAGCTTATATTGCACTGGGCACACACGCCTGCTTTACTCTTTAACATTTATTTATAGCGTTGATAATCAAGATATGAGAATACATGTATTTTCCTACACGTTATCGGAAAAATGCATGTTGGTTCGCACTACTTGTTGAATGTCACTTGTACATTTATAAAAATGAAATAGTAGATTTCTTCTTAAACAATAATACGTGCAACTTTTTTTATATCTTTTCATCTGATTCAATGTCGGGTTTTACTCTGCCAGTATATGTAAGCGAACAGAACGAATGATTACATTGAAGTTCCCCATTATACTACCCCACACACTTTCAATAAGAAGAAAATGAAGAAAATATAAACAACAACTGTAATAAATTGGTTCTCTGGCTTTACATAAGCCACAAAATGCTACATTCGATGCAACATACCACATAAAAGTAAAGTTTTCATTCAGAAAAAGGTACAAGTAGGCAAAGATCAGGAAAAGGCGCAATCAGAAAGAGATTCCCACTCCAAAAACCGAGGTGGGAAAAACCAAACTAACAATCAGGTACTTATACCATGAAACATATCGTAAGCCGAATGAGCAGCTATTTTCCCAATAGGTGGCCACTCAGTTACCTTAATTAAAAATATGAAAACATACATAAGGCGCCAAAACAGCTTTATTATTTTCTGCAGTGTATAAAAATCATAAAATGGGCGTGGTCTTAAGAAAAAGCCCACAAAATTCGGTCAAGGGGTCGAAAAAATTGAACCCCATGATTTTTCAACAATATAACCCATAAACAATCATTTAAAGCAAAAATAACAATTTTAGCACAAAAATCGCACGGGAGCAACATTTCTTACATCTCGACCCTCACTATAATGTAAGCTAATTAATAGTTATGAAACATAACTAATATATGATTTTTATAAACTATGATGAGCCCGCGTCCCCGATGCTACATACCAAGTTTTGTGGAAATCGGCCCACTGGTTCTGGAGAAAAAATTTTTAAAGGTTTTTGCTATTTATAGCCATGGCGGCTATCTTGATCATGAGACCTGGACCATTTATATATACTTTCGTTCCCCCTTCCTAAGGAGATGCTCCACATGAAGTTTCGCTTTGATTGGCCAAACCGTTTCAGAGGAGAAGATCTTTGAAATTGTGGACGGACGATGGACGACGGACGGACAACGGAGCATGGCCATCCCATAAGCTGACCTTGTGAGCCTTCGGCTCAGGTGAGCTATAAACGACTATTTAAACATACAATGCACCATTCAGGCTTTTCATCAGTTTACCTTTTTCTACTCCTCCATGACCCCTTCTTCTGATGATAACTACAAGCACAACAACAGCAACAATGGCCAGTGCACCACCTACACCCCCTCCAACAGCTGGGCCTATAAGACTCTCACCTTCACCATTAGGTTCTGCAAATGATAATAGTCAAGTTTTAGTTGCCATACACATGGACAATATACAGTAAATTGCATTTATGTATCATTTTTCTAAGAAAAACAAACTGACCCCTGATGACAATAATGTCAACAGGTCTTATCCACCAAGAAAATTAACTTGACAAAAGTTCATATTCATGGTGCTTTTATAAATGGTGAATCATTCAAACAATTGATAAATAATGAGTAATTAAATTATAAAGGTTTGATCCTCTGGAAGCAGTAAAAACATTCAAAGGGAGATAGTATGGACTATATTGCGCAATTTCGGGTAATGAACCCTCATCAGTAGCCCTTTTAAAGAGGTCTGGTTGTCTATAATCTGGGCAGAATTATAATACCAGATGACCAATGGTCCTGTAAACGCTCACCTGAGACCTAGTTGTGACTTTTTCGACGTAAAAGCCTATGTTTCCAAAATTAACCTTGCAGTAAAATAGATCAAGGTCATCCTAGTGTCATCATATGTACAAGCTATGATGGGCTGAAGTCCTAAATGCTACATACTGAGTTTCGTGAAAATTGGCCAGCCGGTTCTGGAGAAGAAGATTTTTGAGTGTTTTTTTTACCAGATATGGGCATGGCAGCCATCTTGGTCAGGTGACCCAGATTTCAAACTTCAAACTTTCATTCCCCCTACCAATGGATGCTCCACATAAAATTTCACTTTGATTGGCCAAGGGGTTTCAGAGATGAAAATGTTTGAAAAGTGTGTTATAAAGACAGACCATGGCCATGGTTAAGAGATGACCTTGATCTAAATTAATCATAAACCTTCATCTACTCCATTAGTTGTTTGCATCTACCACTTTTCAGGTCTCAGGCTGCAATAGTTTTCAGAAAATCTATACTTTTTACCATGTAAAAGCCTATGATTCCAAAATAGGTCAAGGTCATCCCAGAATCATCATTTTATCAAACTATGATGGGCTGAAGTCACCGATGCTACATACCAAGTTTTGTGGAAATCGGCCCACCGGTTCTGGACGAGAAAATTTTCGAAAGGTTTTTACCATATATGGGCGTGGCGGCCATCTTGGTCATGTGACCTGGATTTCGCAATCAAACTTGAAACGCCGCTACCCAAGGAGGCTCCACATAAAATTTCAACTTGATCTGCCAAGTGGCTAGAAAGAAAAAGATCTTTGAAATTGTTGACGATGACGGACGGACAACAGACTCAAGGGCACCTAACTCCGCAGTCCATGATCAAATCTCGTGGAATTGTGAACTCAACCGAGATCTCATGGCTGTCCTTGTTACATGGAAAAATTAAGAAGATCTGATAAAAATAACAAAGATAATGCGTGGACACCATTTTCCTATTATAAGTCTACGGGGATTTTTTCAAACCCTCAAGGGCAGATAACTCCACAGCCTGTGGTCGGATCTGGCAGAATTTCGAACTCGTCCGAGCTCTTATGTAAGTTGTTGTTCCTTGCAAGTATGGAAAAGAGCCAATTGAAAATAGCGGAGATAATGCGTGGACAACATTTTCTCCATACAACGTCTATGGGGATTTTTTCAAATGCTCAAGGGCAGATAACTCCGCAGCCCGTGGTCGGATCTGGCTGAATTTCGAACTCAACCGAAATCTTATGTATGTTGTTGTTCCTTGTAAGTATGGAAAAGACCCAATTGAAAATAGCGGAGACCAGAGGACCAATGGTCCTGTAAACGCTCACCTGAGATCTGCAGCATATACCAATAAACATGTTTGAATATTATGGTATTTAATCCCAGTGCAGGGGCAGATGAAGCCCTTGGGCCATTTTCTTTTTCAGAATAATCAATATTTTGTCCATTTGCCAATTTCCTGCTGGCTTTTTCCTTCAAATGACATTTTATCAGTTATTCCCATTCAAATGCATTGGCAACCCATGTTGACCTTGCCATAAACTGGGTCAAGGTCATCACAGGGTCATGATTTATATATACATTGTAGTACTTGAGCTATCGATGCTTCAAGCCAAGTTTCCTTGAAATCTGTCCACTGGTTCCGGAGAAGAAGATTTTTGAGAGATTTTTACCATATATGGGCCTGGCGGCCATCTTGGTCATGTGACCTGGATTATTTATATACACATTGATTACCCCATCCTTTAGATGCTTCACATAAAATTTGGCTTTGATTGGCCAAGTGGTTTCGGAGGAGCACATGTTTGAATATTATGGAGATATACAAGTATATTGCCCCGGGGTGGGGGCATATGAGCCCCTGTGGTCCATTTTTTGTCAGAATCATTAATAGTCAGTCCTTTAGCCCATTTCCTGCAAGACTTTCACTTTAAATGACATTTTGAAAGTTTTCCCCCATTCAAATGCATTGGTGACCTATGTTGACCTTGCCATAAAATAGGTCAAGTCATCACAGGGTCATGATTTATATATACATTGTAGTGCTTTAGCCATCGATGTTTCATGCCAAGTTTCATTGAAATTGGTCCAACGATTCCAGAGAAAAAGATTTTTGAAGGGTTTTTACCATATTTGGGCATGGCGGCCATCTTGGTCATGTGACCTGGATTATTTATATACACATTGGTTATCCCTTCCTATTGATGCATTACATAAAATTTGGCTTTGATTGGTCAAGTGGTTTCATAGGAGCAGACGTTTGAATAAAGTGAAGATATACATGTATATTGCCGCGGGGTGGGGGCACATGAGCCCCTGGGGTCCATTTTTTTTTTCAGAATCATTAATATTCAGTCCTACTGCCCATTTCCTGCAAGACTTTCACTTTAAATGTCATTTTAAAAGTTTTCCCCATTCAAATGCATTGGCGACCTTTGTTGACCTTGCTGTTAAATAGGTCAAGGTCATCACAGGGTCATGATTTATATATACATTGTAGTACTTTAGCCATCAATGCTTCATGCCAAGTTTCATTGAAATTGGTCAACCGGTTCCAGAAAAAAAGATTTTTGAAGGGTTTTTACCATATATGGGCATGGCGGCCATCTTGGTCATGTGACCTGGATTATTTATATACACATTGGTTATCCCTTCCCATAGATGCTTCATGTAAAATTTGGCTTTGATTGGCCAAGCGGTTTCAGAGAAGAAGATGTTTGAATATTATGATAATATACATGTATATTGCCCCGGGGTGGGGGCGGATGAGCCCCTGGTGCCCAATTTTTTTCAGAATCATTAATATTCAGTCCTACTGCTCATTTTCTGCAAGATTTTTCTTTTAAATGACAATTTAACAATTTTTCCCATTCAAATGCAAAGGCGACCTATGTTGACCTTGCCGTAAAATAGGTCAAGGTCACCGCAAGGTCATGATTTATATATACATTGTAGTACTTGAGTCATCGATGCTTCATGCCACGTTTGGTTGAAATCGGTCCAGTGGTTCCGGAGAAGAAGATTTTTGAAGGGTTTTTACCATATATGGGCATGGCGGCCATCTTGGTCATGTGACCTGGATTATTTATATATACATTGGTTCCCCCTTCCCATAGATGCTTCATGTAAAATTTGGCTTTGATTGGCCAAGCTGTTTCAGAGAAGAAGATCTTTGAAAATGGTGGACGACGGACGGACGGACGACGGAGCATGGGTATACTATAAGCTCACCTTGTGAGCCTGACGGCTCAGGTGAGCTAATAATGCGTGGACACCATTTTCCCATTATAAGTCTATAGGGTTTTTTTCAAACGCTCAAGGGCAGATAACTCCGCAGTCCGAGGTCGGATCTGGCTGAATTTCGAAGTCATCCGAGCTCTTATTTAAGTTGTTGTTTCTTGCAAGTATGGTAAAGATCCAATTGAAAATAGCGGAGATAATGAGTGGACAACATTTTCTCCATACAAAGTCTATGGGAGTTGTCTGTTGGCGTAGCAACCAGAGTTATAATTCAATCTGCTTCAAAACCTAATGCAGGCAATGCCCCACCACAATGATGCTGCACATAAATTTGATTGTGATCGGCCTACTGGTCTCAGAGATATTCGTCTTTGAAATTGTGGACGACGACGGACGGACGGACGCCGGATCATGGTCATCCTATAAGCTCACCTTGTGAGCCTTTGGCTCAGGTGAGCTAAAAATGGGGGAAATTGAAAATTGTCAAGTTTAACAGAAGTTAATTTGATCGTTTCTTGTGAAGTTTAGTCGTGTAAGCAGAGAACGTACAAGATACATTTAGCCACTTGGTTTAAACTTATTTTAAACACAACTCATAGCAACATTCATGACATGAAATTCATCAATAGCATATCACAGAAAAAAGTCAATTATCATGGTGTTCTACATTTCATCGTCTAGCCCCTTCCAAACATGGGTCCATGCCATAGCATAAAGTCCAGCCCTACAAAGTATCAAGGGAATGCTTTCTGGTGAGTGGATGCCCGGAAAGAGCTTTATAGAGAAAATAAAAAGTAAAACTTGAGTTCCTTTAAGAGCAGGGAAAACATTTATGAGATACAGGATGGGCCATACCGCAGTTTAAATGCTGTGTGATGCACATTTACACAAGAAGGAGACCAGATGATATAGTCTACTACTGGTCAATGCAATAGTTCTTTACACTTTGTACAATCAAGCTTAAGCCAGTAGTAAATTTATAAACGCTGACTAGTGTAAAATGTTTACATGTCTTTGGTTCCAGTTTTCAGTTACCTAATGGTAACCCATTTAATCTCCCCGAAAAATGGTATACACAGGGTCAGAGAGAACCATCCCTGTGTGCACCTTCCATACTACATTTTATGCATATTTAATAAGAAATGAAGTGCATACATACATCTCACTTTCTCATTCATTGTCGGTATATCCATAATGAACCAGAATTTGTTTTCTATGTAAAAACTGATGTCCCCCCCCCTTTCTACGTGCATGTCCAAAATATGCAAGCAAGAGTTTAAGTTCTTGTGCATCACATATCCTGTCATTCTATTTTATAAGTGTACCAAGTTTCATTGAAATATCTCTTACGGTTTTCAAGTTATAGAGCGGGCACGAAATTGTATGGAAAATAATCAAAGGGAAATAACTCCAAAGGTATGAAAGCAAGAGTAATGATTCTTGTGCATGACACATCGTCTTATCTTGCTTTATAAGTTTACCATGTTTCATTGAAAAATCTCTAATTGTTTTTTAGCTATAGAGCAGACACAAAATTGTATGGAAAATAATCAAAGGGAAATAACTCATAAAATACTCAAGCCAGAGTTATGGTTCTTGTACAAGACACATCGTCTGATCATGCTTAATAAGTGTACCAAGTTTTATCGAAAAATCTTAAACGGTTTTCAAGTTATAGAGCGGACACGAAATTGTATCGAAAATAATCAAAGGGAAATTACTCCAAAAATACTCAAGCTAGAGTTATAGTTCTTGTGCATGACACATCGTCAGGTCATTGTTAACAAGTGTACCAAGTTTCATTGAAAATTCTTTAACGGTTTTCAAATTATAGAGCGGACACGATTTGTGACGGACAGACAGACAGACGGACAGACAGACGGACAGAGCGATGCACGGGGAAAAACAATATGTCTCCCGACCCTGAAGGGGGGAGACATAAAAACTATATTCTAAAGAAGGAAAATGTTAACTATCAGAAAACATTTTTAAATAACAAACGTCAAAGATGAAAAGAAACTCTGGCTGTGCAGTCTACAAAGCATAGCAGTAACTTGTTTAACTATTCACTGTTGTCTTTCATTGGTGTTAAAAGTCAGAGGTACTCAATAATAATGCATTTACAGGTTAGTGTATTGTCAGAAAGCTTTCGATGCATTTTGCCATTTATGTTCAAATTTATCTTAATCATTATTCATTACTGCTGTATATTTTCTAGTCTAAAAAAATTGTTTTACACATTTTCGAAGTGTATTGGTAAATGCAGATTTTGGCACTTACTTACATAAATAAAGTATTCCATTAAAAGACGGATATGCAAGTCTGACGATGTATATCTATTTCCTTAGTCTACAGGGTGTCAACAATTTGAGCAATGCAAAATTCCCGGATGATTCCCTGACTTTACCCTCACCATATTCAAATTTCCCTGATTCAAGTTTATACATTTTGCATGCTTTTTCTGGCATCTAGGGAGGCGCAATGCACCATTTTCTTCAGTTTCTTTGCAAAGAAGAACTTGAAATAAAATGAAAAATGCTTTATGTGCTATGAAAACACAATTCTCAAAATTTAAGCCTCCCAGTAATTTTATTTTACTGATCGTTTAAAGGCGAAACTTCTGTTGTTGTTCTAATCACGGCTAACAAACCTTTAAATGCGTAATCGCCGGTTAAGAAAGAAAATCCGATTCATGCCCTTCCGGTTCCGCATATGAAGACCAAAAAAGGTAAACAAAACATACACTACTACGATCGATTGATGATTATGACATAAAACCAGGAAAAAAATAAATTAAAGTATAAAGAATGCTGTAAAAGCGTCTTCATGAACAGGAATATCATGCATGTGAACTATTGTATTACATGTATTGCATAGACAGTTTGTATTATTTTATATCAAACATTTTCACTGCAAATATCACAAACACACCAATTTGAGTTAGCACCTATTAAGAGAGGACGAGAGAATGTGACAATTAAAACTTCAGCGTAAAACTATTAACAAAATCAAAAACTTTAATACATGCGTTTTATAATGATTATATTGCTATCATTCTAATGATTAAATTCCTAACCGAAATGTTGACACAGCTTTTAACAACATATGCATAGAATGCAGTGGCCAGAGGCAACGAAACTGTCAACAAACCTCACACAATGTTAAAATCATCTGCACGCTGTATTGCTTTCCATTAATATGGACGTTATGAGCGGAAATCTAAAAATATCCCTGCGACTGACCCACATTTTCATCGTGTACAATGCAATCCCAACATGCGTTTTGGGGTAGGGAATAAAATCATGATTATAAAGAAAAGTTTCTGGAAATCCTATGGGGTCCAAAAATAGCAATGTCTAACTGAGAGAATTATAATATCTGTCTTCGAATCAAAATATTTTACTCAGAAACACGAGCTGCAAAAGTTTGTTTACCTTTTGTTGGTCATCTGATGCGAAACCGGAAAGACGTGAATCGGATTTCTTTTCTTAACCGCGGTTACGCATTTAAAGGTTTGTTAGCCGTGTCTAATTGTATGTGTTTTGGAGTCGAATTTTTGTGCTGTTTCAGCCTTATGTACGTTTTCATATTTTTAGTTCAGTTCGGGTAACTGAGTGGCCGCCTATTGGGGAATAGCTGCTCACTTGGCTTATGATATGTTTTCTTGGTAAGTACCTAAGTGTCATTCTAGTTTTTTTCCCACCCCTCAGTTAATGAGTGAGAATTTCATTCTGACTGCGCCTTTTTCTGATCATTGCCTAAATGTACCTTCTTATTGCTTATTTATTTTGATATCCAAACTTAAAGAAAATGCCTTATCAATTAATCTTGATAAGCTTTGCAATTCACAAACCTGTCTATTCAAAATTCCCTGAGTTTTGGCTGAAAATGCAAAAGTCCCTGACTGATTTAAAAATTCCCTGACAATTCCCTGACCTTGAAAAATATTTTTTTTTCCTTTTTGTCCCTGACCGTGGACACCGTGTTCCTATATTAAAAATAGAAAGTACCTTTGTGAATAGTCTAAGATTCAGCCATCTACTGAATTCTCTTAAGAAGGACATGGATTGTAATTGCATAAAATATTTTACCTACCTTTCGCTTTTATTGTTAAAGCCTCAATTTCCGTGGTGAAATCACTTCTATCAAATTTATTGGCGGCAAAAATTCTAAATGCGTAAGCAGTTCCAGACTTCAGATTTGACACTGTGCCATTGAAATCAGTGTCTGTCTGTAATCCACCATGCACACTTTCTGTACTATTCTGCCATGCTGGTGTTGAAGTTGTATACTGGATGTAAAATGTTTGGTTTGCCCCTCCATGAAACCCTGACCGCCAGCTCAACACAATACTTGTCTCAGTAGCACTTATTACTCTGAACTGCTTTGGTATATCAGGGGCACCTACAAAAAGCAATGCTTATTACCTGTATATTATGGAAATTTAGGTTGTAAATTTGAGTTTATGATGGGAATTTAGTTCATTCATAAAACAGTACCTGTGTGTATATATTGTTTATTTAAGAGTTTCCAATATCTGATGTAGACTTTTCTGACACTAATACCTTAAGCATATTTATTTGTAAGTGCTACTTGATGTGCCACTAAGTGCATGATATTATCAAACAAAATATGCCAAGACAAGCTTTTATCCTTTATACTATCAAGTTATGATAATGCTCTTATTGCTGTTTCTGTGCTTGTGCAGGCAACATCTTGGTGTTTTATAATCAAGCTATTATTACAATATTCAAATATTCAAACATGAAGATGTGCTGTTTATCATTAAACATTTTAGTTAATTTTAACACTATTTCTTCTACCACCTGAATATGGAATTCTTATAAACCCAATAATGTCATGTGTACAACGCCAGGATAAAAGGAATATTCAACATAATTTCCATGATTTGAAGAGAAGGACTTGTGATTTTCCTATGATACTTGATAGCTACAATTTAGTGTATTTAGAACTAAGCTGATTGGAAAGCAGTCCCTGATGGGAAGGAGACTTTTAAGAATTAAAGCCATTAAAGAACTTCTTATACCAAGGATAACAGTGAAAATATCGATTATATACTTATCTTGTGGCCAGCATGGAAACAGTAATGTGAACAACCTGGATGGAGACAGTATTCTTCTTTTAAAAGATAAGTACATATACATGTATCTCTTCCTATCTATCTATTCCTTGCATCATTGACATCTTATGATCTTTTTATGCAGTGCAAGAACTTCTGCAGAGGACAACCTAAATTGGGCTATCCATCATATCAGTGCACACATATAAACACTTCTAATGCTTTATTTAGATAACCTAATATTCAAGCTACATGTATTATAAGCAAATTGCTAGTAATCAATACAAAAATATGAGACTGGTTTCAAACATTTATATAACTACAGGTTTAAGTTCCTAGAGTAGGCCACATGTCCAAAAGTCTCAGAATTTACAGATTTAGTACATCCTTGTTTTCAGAGTAGCTGTTCCATATATGTCAGAACCCATGGCAAGATGAACTACATCGGGAGATACAGTCCGGGCAGGAACATTTAATGGAAGATTTGACCATATAAGGAACACAAAGTGGTTAATGGATGCTGTATTCTATCCAGGAACGAACAGTTTAAAGAGACATATCATGGATACAGAAAGCTGTTTACCCTGTGACTGTTTTCCTGAATTCTTGATTGCATTAATTTTGTATTGAAATAACATCAACAGCCAATATAGCAGAGCTGTTTATTTCCAAACTAGCTGCTTACAGGCAAGACACATCTTACGTTTAGGGTCTCACGCCGCCAAAACACATCTGTTTGCTGCCATTCGCGCCAGCAGTGGGACTTAATCACAGGATCATTGCCTAGAACAACTGGGCATTGTCCCTTGCTGATCACAACACTTCAACATACAGTGCCAGGCATTGTCACAATCTGTAACCTTGCCGGTACCTTACAATATGCACCAATACCTTATCATTGGTGTGAGGCACATATACGAGTCATTAAACGTGGGAGGTAATTCAGAATGGAAATTGTACTGACATAGCCAACAGCCTTAGCACAGGACAATTTCCATGAATATGCACTGAAATGAGATGCACAGATAGTTTGGAAGGAAGATCAACAGCCATTTTAGTGTATGCAGTATTTAACATGTGCCACATATTCAGCTACACCTGAAATCGTCAACAAACACCAATTCAAACATAGAATTTCATTTGATTTGTAAATACAGAATCGAATAAGTGGTTTTTCAGGCATAAATGGAATATCTATAGACACATGGCAATTTTCTTTATAATTCACATAACGGCTCCATTTGACAGAACTGTAGAAACAAAATGCTAATTCTCAAAAAGGACATGCCAAATATTTTCTTGCTTGCTCAAAGGTGTACGAGTATAGATTCTTATCAACATACAGTACAGCTGTTATGAATTGAACAATGTGTGATTTCAACATTGGGCCAGAATATACATTCAAAGTTATAAAGCAAGTTATAAAGTACCTCAAAATGCGACAGAACTGCCATGAGACTTGGACAGTTGTTTTCAATTATTGTTGTTTTTTTTTTATCAGGTTTAGTACTTTATATTTTATACCACATGTTTTAACCATATGTGTACACTTCGAAAACAGACCCAATCAAGCAAGGAGTTATCATTCCATTATTCAAGCAGTCTCAAATAAGCAGATGTGGCCCTATAAAAATGCAATGCAACAACAAATTCCTAACAAATTTGCAGATACTTCCCCTTTTTCTGATAGAAAAAGGAGAAGACATATGCAGATCATACTTTTGGACCACATCAAACATGCTCTTGCTTTTTTGGGGAACTTTTATACATAATTATGTTTTTGACTCAGCTTAAGATTTTGTATACCGATTTCCAGAGCATTTCCTCATCTCAAAGAACAATGTAATTCCAAGTTGGAAAGATGGTCATCCATCTATTACGAAACAAATATTCAAACTCCAAAATAAGTCATCAAAATACATGTATTCTCTGTAGTTCTACTGTTTCTTCTAAGAAAGAGCAACATAGTCTTATTTGAAATATGACATGACATTGTATTCATTTTAAGAAATAGAACAGTCATGAAACTATGTAGGACCAACATAATATTATGCAAAACTATATTTCTATGTTGTAAACTATGTCGTTTTATATTTGCATGTAACTTTTTTACCAACCTTAACAGTATTAGAAGTACCGGTATTGCATTATTTATTATTGTCATATCCTATCTCTGAACATGTAGCATTATGTTGTCTGTTGTTGTATCAAAACTATGTCATAGTTGCCAACAAATTAATCTATCTCTCCAGGCATTTGACTAAGGTTGTGTGCTTAAATAATCACCCCTTAATCCATAAAACACCAAGATGTTGCCTGCACAAGCACAGAAACAGCAATAAGAGCATTATCATAACTTGATAGTATAAAGGATAAAAGCTTGTCTTGGCATATTTTGTTTGATAATATCATGCACTTAGTGGCACATCAAGTAGCACTTACAAATAAATATGCTTAAGGTATTAGTGTCAGAAAAGTCTACATCAGATATTGGAAACTCTTAAATAAACAATATATACACACAGGTACTGTTTTATGAATGAACTAAATTCCCATCATAAACTCAAATTTACAACCTAAATTTCCATTTTATGATGGGAACCTCCTTCAAGTCAATGCTTAATGTCTGCATTACTATGAAGGATGAAATAAAAAGCAATGCTGATTTGTTGATTAAATATACTTTTAATGTAACATCTACCCTTAATCCCCTATATTTACAATTTGGCTAAAGGAACCAGTTCAGTCATTGGATATGTCTTTCCAAACTACCTGCGCATTTCAATTTGTGTTCATGCATGGAAACCGTTCTGCGCTATGGCTGGTGGCTTTGTCAGTGCAATTTCCATGATGAAATACCTCTTACGTATAACGACTCATATATGTGCCTGATACCAATGATTAGGTAGCAAGGTCACAGATTGTGACAATGCCTGGCACTATATGTTGAAGTGTTGTGATCAGCAAGGGACAAAGCCCAGTTGATGTAGGCAATGTACCTGTGACATAGTCCCAATGCTCGCGCGAATGGCAGCGAACAGTCTCTGCTCGCGCGAATGGCAGCGAACAGTTGTAGACAGGGGACATGCCCAGTAGCTGTGGGCATGCATGTTGTCCGGGCATGCATGTTGTCCTACCCCGTGCTGATCTGGTTAAATGGTACAAAGTTCAGTGGCTTGGACAATGTACCTGTGACATAGCACCCCTGTTTGCGCGAATGGCAGCAAAACAGCCCTGCTTGCGCGGATGGCATTGAACAGATGTGGTATGGGCGTACCCGTTTGCGCGAATGGCAGCAAACAGCCCTGCTCGCGCGAATGGCAGCGAACAGATGTGGTTTGGGCGTACCCCTGTTTGCGCGAATGGCAGCAAACAGCCCTGGTCGGGCCAATGGCAGCGAACAGATGTGGTTTGGGTGGCATGAGACTTTAAACGTAAGATGTGTTATAGAAGCTAGTCTGGAAATTGTGATAAGATCACACTAATGCTACATTTACGTGGGGAAAATTTAATGATTTTGTTGCAAAATCATTATTTAAATGCCCAAAGATTGAAGGAGTAGAATGATAATGATATGACTGAATGGTCCCCAAGTAATGGGCATTTAAATAATGATTTTGCAACAAAATCATTAAATTTTCCCCACGTAAATGTAGCATTAGTGTGATCTTATCACAATTTCCAGACTAGCTTCTATAACACATCTTACGTTTAAAGTCTCATGCCACCCAAACCACATCTGTTCGCTGCCATTGGCCCGACCAGGGCTGTTTGCTGCCATTCGCGCAAACAGGGGTACGCCCAAACCACATCTGTTCGCTGCCATTCGCGCGAGCAGGGCTGTTTGCTGCCATTCGCGCAAACAGGGGTACGCCCATACCACATCTGTTCGATGCCATCCGCGCAAGCAGGGCTGTTTTGCTGCCATTCGCACAAACAGGGGTGCTATGTCACTGGTACATTGTCCAAGCCACTGAACTTTGTACCATTTAACCAGATCAGCACGGGGTAGGACAACATGCATGCCCACAGCTACTGGGTATGTCCCCTGTCTACAACTGTTCGCTGCCATTCGCGCGAGCAGGGACTGTTCGCTGCCATTCGCGCGAGCATTGGGACTACGTCACAGGTACATTGCCTACATCAACTGGGCTTTGTCCCTTGCTGATCACAACACTTCGACATATAGTGCCAGGCATTGTCACAATCTGTGACCTTGCTACCTAATCATTGGTATCAGGCACATATATGAGTCGTTATACGTAAGAGGTATTTCATCATGGAAATTGCACTGACAAAGCCACCAGCCATAGCGCAGAACGGTTTCCATGCATGAACACAAACTGAAATGCGCAGGTAGTTTGGAAAGACATATCCAATGACTGAACTGGTTCCTTTAGCCAAATTGTAAATATAGGGGATTAAGGGTAGATAGATGTTACATTAAAAGTATATTTAATCAACAAATCAGCATTGCTTTTTATTTCATCCTTCATAGTAATGCAGACATTAAGCATTGACTTGAAGGAGGTTCCCATCATAAAATGAAATTTTGTTACAGTATATACCTTCACCACTATTATCATAGGAATTAACAATCAGCTGCAAAAGATGTTGATTTACCATAATTAGCACTTCCACACAGATAAACCAAATGGTCTTACTTGTCAAGCTTGTTTACCGATGTCGACAGAAAAAGAAAGGATCTTTATGGTTAAGATAAGTCCCTCAAGGCCTAAACTCAAGAAAGTAATTCTATAAAACACATACGTTAATCAAGATTTTGTATATTGTATAAAAATGGCTTTGCCAGCATTCCCAAATGCAAACAGATAGTTTTGTACCAGCCGAAATATTTACAATTTCTTACACTGCTTATGTTCTTGTTCATTCTTAAAAATAAAGTTCATACCAGAAAGTAAATGACTGAATATTTTGTCTAAGTTTCAACAAATTCTGCAATAGCATTACGCTTAATTTGATGATTCGCAAAACTCAAAATTCTTGCCTTGAGCAACTACATTAAAGTTCCATCTGGTGTAACCAATGCTGTTTTCAATTTCAACTTCATATTCCCCAAAGTCACTGTCGCTGATGTTTTGAAGCAATAGCTGTGTTCTGTTTCCATGGTGCTTAACAGCAGTTCCATAGTAGTTCACATCAACCATTACAGCACTCATTTCTAAATGAATTTTCCCAACTTGATTACTCAGGTTCCGTTTCTCTTCACCCTTAATCTTAAACCACTTGACCGAGGGAGTATTTCCATCATTGGAGTAAAAGTCCACCCATAAAGACGAGTTTTCATGTTTTGCTGTTGCTACATCGTGTTCCCGACCTGTGGCTACCGGTTTTCCTTTAAAAATATACAACAAAATACTGAAATAAAAAACTATCAACATATACTGAGCCATACTGAGAATGCAACATGGTTATTGCATTTTTTTTCGAATTTAATGTTAAGCAAGACAGTCTACCCGACTTATGCTGGTAAATCGCCAATAAATAGATCCGGTACAAAAGTTTTGAGTTTTAAGAGCATGTATCACTGAGCTCGAATCTGATTGGTCACAACTGTTATTTGGGTGGCACACTCCTCCTGAGAGATTCTGAGTCAGTTTTAACACAAATTGCTTATTTATTGATTGTTCAGTGAGATTCGACGAGGTAATTGCAAAATGTCTTCCATTTGTTCCCAAAATTTCAAATCAAAGATTGCATCATTGAAAATTGAAAGATTAACACTGAGCATTTCATTGAATTAAAAAGATAAAAGCTGTCGCAGGACAGCGCGCTCGACTGCTTCTGACTTTTGTAAAACATATAGGATATGATATAGTATATAGCAGAGGTGCACCATGCCAGGGATTGTTGTAGACATATATTTTCTGAAAGCCAGTACCCTAAGCTACTAAATGCAGCTTGTTAGTACTCTGACTGCTGGGGCTTTATCATGCCAGAGCGTGTTACGTACATTATCAATGTTTGATTTTTTCGCACCCCTCAGTTTATTGAGTGAGAATTTCTATCTGATTGAGCCATTTCCTGTAGACTTCTGGCTGAAAAAGGTCCTGCTCCCCCCCCCCCCTAGGGAATTTTGCAAACATAGTCTATCTTAATGAACAGTCTTTTCTGATTCAAATGAGAGATATTAGCACTTTGTACGCCGGGGCGTAACGGTGTAACAGCTATTTAAAAATAACAAATGTTACCAGCTTATAATATTTGCAGTATTCTTTGATTGAGAATGAACAATAGGTTGTTTTACCATAATTCTACCATTTTTCTGCAAGATTCTTTGAAGAAAATATGTGGGATGCATAATTTTATCAAGTTGACATATATGGGTCTCTATCTGTATAACGTATGTAACGTATGTAACAAAAATATGCGAATTTACATTTATAAAGAAATAAGGTTTTCAGTAATAGTTTCTGTGGAGTACAAATCTGCAAACATCAATGTGCAAGGTAAGAATGTCATGTTTGTGCTGTTTGCATTTAAATGAGAGATGTTTGCACTTTGTACGCCGGGGCGTAATGGTGTAACGGCCATTTAAAAATAACAACTGTTACCAGCTTATTATATTTGCAGTATTCTTTGATTGGGATTGAACAATAGGTTGTTTTACCATAATTCTACCATTTGTCTGCAAGATTCTTCAAGGGCAATATGTGTGATACATAATTTTATCAAGTTGACATAGATGGTTCTCAATTTGTGTAACGTATGTAACAAAAATATGCAAATTAACATTTATAAACAAATAAGGGTTTCTGTAATAGTTTCTGTGGATCACAAGGCTGCAAACACCAATGTGCAAGGTAAGAATGACATGCTTGTGTTGTTAGATGTGCCTCAGTTGTAACGGTGTAACGCTAACCTATATTTAGGTTTCATGTAATGTTACAGTGTTACCAATATCGCATGGGGTTAATTTGACCTACAAAATTGATCATATATATGTTATGACTTATCATAGACCACTGAACTTGGTTTCATTTTAAATCTTCTTCATTATAGCCGTTTCATCTTAAGGTAAGTTATGCATATTATCTTATTTGCATATTTGTGAATTTTAATTTAAACATTAAAATGGCCAAAATATCATTAAAAACCCATAAAAAACGTCTTTCAGACCCAAGCTATCATCGTTGCACATAGTTTATACACCAGTGATACCATTTGACAATTTTACAGATGTTTTGCGTCTATTTGAAAATTATCTCATTTGCATAATACCAATATTTATATAAAATACTATGAAAAGTTTGGAAAATCACGGAAAAATAACATTTATACTTACATAATTACTAGTGTCTGGCATGTCAATAGACCTAGAATGATATAAAAGTTGTAGCAGCTTGATGCTTTGGGCTATGCAATTTGTCTTCTAGTCTGATGAATGAATAAACTTATTTTGAGTTTAATGAATATTAATGCAATTTTTATAGACTGGAGAAGAATCACGGAAAATAAGAGGGTATACCATACAAAATGGCTTGTGTCTAGGTTACTAATAGCACTACTGTACTGAATCTGGTATCAAATGATTGCTATGACAATGAATAATAACACAGTAACCTGATACATAAACCTTCTTATCTGATAAAGGTCACTTATATTAGAATTAAACTTCATAAATAAGAGAAAATAAGAGAAAAATGAAGAGATAAACCAACAAAATCACTTATATCCCGGCTGCTCATTGCCTTAGAGGACTTAATTGGTATCAGATATTTGCTTGGACAATGCACCATTTCCCAGTGCTCTTATATACAAATCATATCAGATTTACTTTCATGGATATTCATAAAACGTTGATAAAAATGGTAAATAGCAAAACATTAAGGGTGTCCAGCAAAGGGACGTGTGTACCTTTGCTTTAACCTCCTATGTTTTGTGGTATGTATACATGACAATATGACAATAATTCATATATTTTGTGATAACATGACAACAATTCATTATTAAAGTGACCAAATAGTAACATTTGATGCCATTTTGACTACTCGACAGCTATTGATAGTGGAGATATAAGTGCCTTTGTTGGTATACCCCTTCACGTTTCTGCACATTTTCTCTATTTCTAAAGTTCATGTTGCAATGCATGAAACAAACATTCATATGATTTATTCATAACCTCATATGGTTAAAGAACATTGTCTTAGCAACCGGTCGATACCAATTTCAGCTGTCTAGGTTTTCTAGTAGCCAAGATTTATCTGGTTTAATAGGGACCCCACCTCAATTCTTCGGCGATTAATCGCCAACATCTAATTTAACCATTATATTTTATTAATGCTCATCAAATGACTTTTTATTATAGAAGGATGATAGAAAATTGCCCTTGCCATTTTCAGCACATTCAGACTTTAGCTTGCTGAAAAACATAATCATTTTGTAGGTATACCTGCTTATTTGTTATGCATTTTCTCTAATTTCTAAAGTTTTCATTAATATTCATAAAACTGAAATTCAGATGATGTATTTAGAGGACTGAGGGCATTAGTCTAGTGCCGTCGCATTTATTTGATACCACGTTCAGTATTCTAGGTCTATTAACAGTTCCGGTACAAACGATTTTGTAGTAATACCCTAATTTTTCTGCATTTTTAAGAGATTTCTAAACGTTTAAATATAGTATTTATGGGGTCCAAAGA
This sequence comes from Rugalucina vietnamica, assembly GCA_964017185.1. Taxonomy (NCBI): domain Eukaryota; kingdom Metazoa; phylum Mollusca; class Bivalvia; order Lucinida; family Lucinidae; genus Rugalucina; species Rugalucina vietnamica. Next base: position 53,051,985 of record OZ024880.1, on the reverse strand, counting down.
CATGATTATCAGACCTAATTAAGATTTCTAGTTTTGTTTTACACCGAAAACTAAATTATTCATAGGGAAACGTGAAGTGTTGACATTATTTTTGAAATAGCATCATTTACATCTACTGTAGACCACGTCATTCTTTATTCAAACATATATGTTACATACGTTACATTCCTCATTAAGATGTTTCAGCCTAGATACTTGGTGACACCCACTCAGAACTATAGTTCTCCATAAGCATGAAATATAAGCAAATAATTAACAACATTAGATATAGCCATTAGAAACGATTATTTACATGTTTTACGTAATTAGAAATACAATATTTGGCTTATGAAACTGCGGGTAGGGTTGCTAAATAACTCATTTAGTATAATATATACAGTATAGGAATTTTCTATCTCCTCCATTGAACATGGTAATGTAAAAAATCACATATATTTGAAAAAAGCTGGAATGTGTTACTAAAAAAACAAACGATGTCACTCACAATGCTAATTTTGAAAGGGTTATTTTAATATATGTTACAGACATTACACTATAGGTGTCAGAATATTGCTCAAGCAACTTTAGTGTTGAGAATGGACATGTTTCATGCAGACTATATGAGATGGGTGAATGGAATAATAAAAATCGTATTTTTCTGACGCTGAAATTGCCATATCATTATTTTTAAAACATATTATGGTAACATATGTAACATACTGTAACAGACACATGCTCCAATGTACATAAAGCAAACATCTCTTATTGGAGCAAACTTGAATTGTCATTTACGATATATGTTTGCAAAATATCTAATGGAATAGAGCATTAGACTGGCATGTACTGGCATTCCTGCTATGTACAATGCCATTCGTTATTCATTACATGTATGTTACATATGTTACATTCTGGATCAAATCTTTGATCCAAGATACTTGGTTACAGATCCTCAGAGCCATGGTCCATGATAAAATAAGCAAGAAACTTTGATATATATCCACCAGCTTCAAGTATTTTACATACTTCACGTTCATTGCAGTAGAAAAGTTCGCATTTGAAACTGGGTGTAGGGCTACTAAATACTTCATAAAAGGCAACATATACATGATAGGAAAATAAACCTTGGTTTTTCTATCTGCCAATTGAACATGCTGATGGAAATAAATCTCATATCGTCGGAAAAATGCATAGTGCAACAGTATAAGTAAATGATATCACTCAAAAGTGGTATTTTCAAAGGGTTACATATATTACAGTAACTGTGGGTCAAATTTTTGTTCAAACGATTTTAATATGTAGTATAGACATACAGCAAGCAGACAGTATGAAAAAGTTGAGTAAAATGATAAACTATTGTCATTTTTCTGTAGCTGAAAACACCATATCATAATTTCTTAATTTTGTTTAGGTAACGTATGTAACAGGCTGTTACAGGATAACGCCCCAACGCTCAGGGTGCAAACATCTCTTATTCTACTCAGCTTGAATTGTTCTTCAAGATAGGGTATGTCTGCAAAATTCCCTAGGGGGGGAGCAATCGACCCTCTGGCCAGCAGCCTACTGATCATTGCCTAAATGTACCTTCTTATTGCTTATTTCATTATTTTGATATCCAAACTAAGACCAGAGGACCAATGGTCCTGTAAACGCTCACCTGAGATCTGCTGCATATACCAATAAACATGTTTGAATATTATGGTATTTAACTCCAGTGCAGGAGCAGATGAAGCACTTGGGCCATTTTCTTTTTTCAGAATCTTCAATATTCTGTCCATTTGGCAATTTCCTGCTGGCTTTTCCCTTCAAATGACATTTTAACAGTTTTCCCAATTCAAATGCATAGGCAACCCATGTTGACCTTGCCATAAACTTGGTCAAGGTCATCACAGGGTCATGATTTATATATACATTGTAGTACTTTAGCCATTGATGCTTCATGCCAAGTTTTCTTGAAATCAGTTGATTGGTTTCTGAGGAGAAGAATTTTGATGGGTTTTTACCATATATCGGCATGGTGGCCATCTTTGTCATGTGACCTAGATTATTTATATACACATTGATTCCCCCATTCTATAGATGCTTCACATAAAATTTGGCTTTGATTGGCCATGCGGTTTCAGAGGAGAAGACGTTTGAATATTATGGAAATATACATGTATATTACCCCGGGGTGGGGGCACATGAGCTCCTGGGGTCCAATTTTTTTCAGAATTATTGATATTCAGTCCTACTGCCCATTTCCTGCAAGACTTTTACTTTAAATTACATTTTAAAAGTTTTCCCCATTCAAATGCCTTGGCGACCTATGTTGACCTTGCCATAAAATAGGTCAAGGTCATCACAGGGTCATGATTTATACATAAATTGTAGTGCTTGAGCCATCGATGCTTCATGCCAAGTTTCGTTGAAATCGGTCAACCGGTTCTGGAGAAGAAGATTTTTGAAGGGTTTTTATCATATATGGGCATGATGGCCATCTTGGTCATGTGACCTGGATTTTTTATATACATATTGGTTCCCCCTTCCTATTGATGCTTCACATAAAATTTGGCTTTGATTGGCCAAGTGGTTTCAGAGGAGAAGACGTTTGAATATTATGGAGATATACATGTATATTGCCCCGGGGTGGGGGAACATGAGCCCCTGGGGTCCAATTTTTTTCAGAATCATTAATATTCAGTCCTAATGCCCATTTCCTGCAAGACTTTCACTTTAAATGACATTTTAAAAGTTTTCCCCATTCAAATGCATTGGTGACCTATGTTGACCTTGCCGTAAAATAGGTCAAGGTCATCACAGGGTCATGATTTATATACACATTGTAGTGCTTGAGCCATTAATGCTTCATGCCAAATTTCGTTGAAATCGGTCCACCGGTTCTGGAGAAGAAGATTTTTGAAGGGTTTTTACCATATATGGACATGGCAGCCATCTTGGTCATGTGACCTGAATTTCTTATATACACATTGGTTCCCCCTTCCTATTGATGCTTCATATAAAATTTGGCTTTGATTGGTCAAGCGGTTTCAGAGGAGAAGATCTTTGAAATTGTGGACGGACGGACGGACGACGGACGGACGCCGGATCATGGCCATCCTATAAGCTCACCTTGTGAGCCTAACGGCTCAGGTGAGCTAAAAATGCCTAATCAATTATTCTTGATTCTTTTAAATTCAAGCTGCTAAGGGGATCACCAAAATTTATGACAAAAAGCAAATATTTTACAAGTACTTTACCTAAAGATATGTACCAGAGATGTAACATAATCTTATAGGACCAAATTCAACTAGAGGACCATTGGTCCTGTAGCTCACCTGAGAGATTATCACATTGTAAGCTCATGAGATTTAAATTAATTGAGAATCGACCAATGAAAGTCTATGCATGGACACTATTGACCCCCTGGGCATGGCCAAATTTGACCCAGGGGCATGACTGGCACAATTTATAATGGGGACTACCAAACATTGCTACATACAAAATATAGAAGCTCTGGGCCTTTTGGTTTCAGAGAAGAAGATTTTTGTTAGTTTTTCCCATTGTAAGTCTATGGAGACTATCTACCCCCGGGGCGTGGCCAAATTTGACCCCAGGGGCATGGCTGGCACAATTTATGTAGAGGACCATTAGCCATTGCCACGTACAAAATATAAAAGCTGTGGTTTCAGAGAAGAAGATTTTTGAATTTTTTTCCCATAGCAAGTCTATTGAGACTATCAACCTCCGGGGCCTGGCCAAATTTGAACCCAGGGGCATGAATGGCACAATTTATTGTTACGTGCCAGGCGTAACTAGAAGATTAAGGAAACCAACAAGTTGGTTAGCCAGCAACAAGCTTTGTTTAAAATTTAACAAATTTATTTAGAAGTGATTTAAACAGTAATTACATGTGAAACAATCAAAAGCATATATACAATCAAACAAAAATGAATGTACAATACCTTTCAAGATGTTAATTCCCTTAAAGAATGTCTGAATGTCCCTCAGAATTTTTTAACACAAGTCTGTATCAGTTTCTGATCCCAAGAATTAAAGTTTGTTTCAAAATAGCACTATGTCCCAATCCAGAATCGAATATCACAAAGTAATCCAAGAATAAGTTTAAATTCCAGTAAGATAGATTTTGACTTCTTAATAGTAACAGTACCCAAAGATTGTCCTTATGAAAATTTGTAGCCCTTATATAGCACTGAGGAACATTCAGGATTCTTCCAGCAAATTCTATGATATCATATACTAAAAATAACAAGTTGTTTACCAAAATGTAATGTTCTGGAATATTGTAGAGAGGCCATTAACCTTCCAGAAAATTCCACAATATTCTTTTGACATAAAAAGATTTTTCTAGAAGATTCTACATCTTTGATTCTTCCAGATTTTTCCGTCAAAGAACAATTTGAAATTTCTAGAAAATTCTGAAGTAAACAACCTGTTTATGTCCAATATCTGGGACACAAAAAGTAAATAATTGCTAAGGACAACAAGTAAACATCATATGTATAACATCATACTTTCCTGGGCATACTCCCTTGGGAAGTTTACCAGTACTGAATGCACATCTTTCAACAAGTAACTGTCATACATAACATTATGTAGAGGACCATTAGCCATTGCTACATACCAAATGTCAAAGCTGTGGGCCTAGTGGTTTCAGAGAAGAAGATTTTTTAATTTTTTTCCCATAGTAAGTCTATGGAGACTATCAACCCCCGGGGTGTGGCCAAATTTGACCCCAGGGGCATGAATGGCACAATTTATGTAGAGGACCATTAGCCATTGCTACATACCAAATATCAAAGCTGTGGGCCTAGTGGTTTCAGAGAAGAAGATTTTTTTAGTTTTTCCTATTGTAGGTCTATGGAGACTATCGACCCCCGGGGCGTGGCCAAATTTGACCCCGGGGACATGATTGGCACAATCTATGTAGAGGACCATTAGCCATTGCCGCATACAAAATATCAAAGCTGTGGGCCCTGTGGTTTCAGAGAAGAAGATTTTTTAATTTTTTTCCCATAGTAAGTCTATGGAGACTATCAACCCCCGGGGCGTGGCCAAATTTGACCCCAGGGGCATGAATGGCACAATTTATGTAGAGGACCATTAGCCATTGCTACATACAAAATATCAAAGCTGTTGGCCTAGTGGTTTCAGAGAAGAAGATTTTTTTAGTTTTTTTCCTATTGTAGGTCTATGGAGACTATCGACCCCCGGGGGGTGGCCAAATTTGACCCCAGGGGCATGATTAACACAATTTATGTAGAGGACCATTATCCATTGCCACCTACAAAATATCAAAGCTGTGGGCCCTGTGGTTTCAGAGAAGAAGATTTTTTAATTTTTTTCCCATAGTAAGTCTATGGAGACTATCGACCCCCCGGGGCGTGGCCAAATTTGACCCCAGGGGCATGAATGGCACAATTTATGTAGAGGACCATTAGCCATTGCTACATACCAAATATCAAAGCTGTGGGCCTAGTGGTTTCAGAGAAGAAGATTTTTTTAGTTTTTCCAATTGTAAGTCTATAAAGACTATCGACCCCCGGGGCGTGGCCAAATTTGACCCCAGGGGCATCGCTGGCACAATTTATGTAGAGGACCATTAGCCATTGCCACATACCAACCCATACCGAAATCAGGTACAAAATAGGCACAAAATTTTGTACCTATTTTGTACCATTTATGTGCCTTTTCATTTTAGGCACAAAATAGGTATACCTATTTTGTACCAGTCTGAGAACTTAGAAATTTTACATGTGCCTTTCATGTGCCTTTGTGGACTTAGACTGTTTTGCCTATACCTATTTTGTGCCTTTCAGGACTTAGTCATTTTTTCATGTGCCTATTTTATACCTAGTTCAGACTTAGTCATTTTTTCATGTGCTTTTTATGTACTTTTGAAGAACTTAGATTTTTCTGCCTGTACTTTGGACTTAACCATTTTGAAGAACTTAGATTTTTCTGCCTGTATTTTGGACTTAGCCATTTTTAGATGTACCTTTTTTGTGCCTCTTCACAGACTTGTAATATTTTTTGACTAAAATCAGCCAGAAGGACATATGGATCGAAAACAATAGAATATAAAGATACATTATAAAAATGGTCAAAGTATCTTTTGTAAAAGCATGCTGCATTTTAATCAGGCTTAATTCATGAGATTTAAGCAACAACTTAATTTCATCCTAGGCTGTACTAAGTCTTCTCAGAACAAATGAGTAGCCAACTCGTAACATTTATGAAATTAATTTGTATTGAATTGTTTCTTATAATATGGAACTAAAAGAAATATTTCACTTCCAGACTGAAATAAAATGAATCACAATGATTTTATTTTGTTTTCTTGTATTTATTTTCTTATGCTATTTTATCAGTAATTCTATAATATGTCATAACATTATTTAATATTATTCATGTATCTAATGACAATGGCATCTGGATGTACCTAAAATGTGCCTATGAGCCACTTAATGACTTTCTAATGACTCTTATCTCATGCACAACACATTTTCTGTGTAAAATGAGATTTATGACCACTAACTTGTACACAAAACACCCAAGATCTATGTAAAAATCTGCATTTTATAGAGAGGCATACACCAGTTAACATGTGGATGCAAGGAATTAACAGAATATAAAAAGTAAGAATTTGACTTTTTATTTTCATACACTAGGTGTGATTACACATATTTTCTGGTATTTTTTTTTCAAATTTGCACTTTTGCTGCTACACTTTTTCAATCTGTTTGAAGTTTAGATTTAAAACAAATAAAACTGTAACTTTATGTTAAATGATTTGTTTGTTTAGCATGTTTAGAATAATACTTTTATCATAAATGTATGCTGAGTTAAACCTCCCATAATATGTACTATCTCTTTGACTTTGGGGTAAATATCTGAATATTTTGACTCCATACTGAGATTCAGCTTCTTGCTGACAATAGATGATGATTATGTCACATGTAACTACAGATTTTGGTGATATTTAAAGCTATTTTGTATTCAGTTTTATGTCCTTTTCAAGATAATTTCAGTTCATATTAGACAGGTCAATTATTAGGTGAGGCGAAAACAGGAGAACCCTAAGAAGAACCACCTGGTACATCCGCAAGCTGAACATGTGACACACAGTTAAGAATGGTTAGTCACGGTAATGAAATAAGGGTTCTTAACTGTGACTTGGCCACAGGTAAGCCATTTTGATTACAATATATTTATTTGAGCAGCTCAAAATGGGAGATTAGTACGGCTGGGCTTAGGGGTTCTGCCCAGGTCTGATATAAACCAGGCTGTATTGCCACAAAAATGGTTTCAAAAACATTTTTTTTAAATGGTGGGTTCTATGTGGTAAAAGTAGAACATTGTGCTGATCAGTTGTTTTGAGCTTACAGTTTTTTGTATAACTGATCTGAGCCTAGAGCTGTTTTCGAATGTACTAAAGGCAGGTTTTCTTATAATGTGGCTTTTTAAAGTGTGTGTGTGTGGGGGTGGGGGGGGGGGTATATTGCGTACCTATAATGTACCTGAAGACTGCAATATGATTGGCTGTTTTCAAGAACTAAGGTATGGTACCTAAAATGTACCCCTAGAAACAAACAGGTACACCAGGCACATATGAGGTACATTAGGTACATATTAGGTACACTAGGCACATTATAGGTACACAATTTAACTACTAGGGCACAATAAGCCCATTGTAATCTTGTGCATAGGCACATAATATGTACATAGGGCACACTTTAGGTACAAAAGGCACATAGTAGGTACAAAAGGCACATAATAAGTGCACTGGGCACAATTTAGGTACAGTAGGTACTTGAAAGGTACATTAAGGCACAAAAAAGATACAATAGGCACAAGATAGGTATATAGGCACATAACAGGTACACCAGGCACATTAAAGATACACTAGGCACGTTACAGGTACAAAGGGTACATTGCAGGCACATGTATAGATACAGTGAATTTCAAGTACAAAATAGGTACACTCTTATATTTGTATAAATGTACCTATTTTGTATCAGTTTGGCCCAGTTTCAGTCAATGGGCCAATCTTGTACAAAATAGGTATACCTATTTTGTGCCTATTTTGTACCCAGAAAATGTGCCTATTTTGTACTTTATTTTGGTATGGGAAATATCAAAGCTGTGGGCCCTGTGGTTTCAGAGAAGAAGATTTTTGAATTTTTTTCCCATAGTAAGTCTATGGAGACTATCGACCCCCGGGGCGTGGCCAAATTTGACCCCAGGGGCATGAATGGCACAATTTATGTAGAGGACCATTAGCCATTGCTACATACTAAATATCAAAGCTGTGGGCCTAGTGGTTTCAGAGAAGAAGATTTTTTTAGTTTTTCCCATTGTAAGTCTATGGGACCTATCTGTTGCCATGGAAACCACAATTTTGATACAATCTGCTCCAAAACCTAATGCCATCAATCCCCCAACCCAATTATGGTTCACATTAAATTTGATCAAGATCGGCTTACTAGCTTCAGAAATATTCTTCTTTGAAATTGTGGACGGAAGACGACGGACGACGACGACGGACGACGACGGACGACGGATGCCTGCCTATCCTATAAGCTCACCTGTGAGCCTTCGGCTCAGGTGAGCTAATAATATTTAGATAGCATGCCTACTGATACAATAGAAGTAACGTAAATAGCCCTTGTAATTTGGCAAATCTACTTATGCCTTTTACTAAAAAGGTACAAGTAGGCAAAGATCAGGAAAAGGTGCAATCAGAAAAAGATTCCAACTCCAAAAACCGAGGCGGGAAAAAACCAAATCAACAATCAGGTACTTATACCATGAAACATATCGCAAGCCGAATGAGCAGCTATTTTCCCAATAGGTGGCCACTCAGGTACCTTAACTACAAATATGAAAACATACATAAGCAGGGTGACCGGTGACTTTTGGTGTCAAAAATATAGGTTGGGTTCAAAAATATAGGTTTTTCGAGGTCAGAAATATAGGATAAAATAGGATGTATATAGAATGAAGAAAACAAGCTTAATTAATGTTTATCATCCACCAGTCACATGATACATCTGTGAAGCCAACCATATATTCCTCTTTCCAAATAGAAAGAAAGATTGAACAAAGAAGAAATTCTTGATAGCCAGAATTCTTGATCTGAAATTTCAAATCGAGAGGTTTATATAATATTACTTGGAAATTCTGAAATTCCAAAAGGGGAGATTGCTTTCAAAAGCAAGGAGATCCTCCAAAAGAAAAGAAATATCACATGCTGTTTATCAATAACGCAAGAAAGAGAAATGAGTAAATAAGAAGTATGTTATGGTTTGGGTAAAAGCTTTCATGCTTTCAGAATTTTAGTGTTCTTGAATTTCTGTAAACTTATGATTGTTGTAACATTGTGAATAGTAAAACACTATCATTGTCACTATAAAGACCTTTGAAGGAAATTATAATTTAAGCACTTAAAATTATATTTCAGAGCCTGTTGTTATTATGTTCAGAATCAGTATTTTATGCTATGTGTATAGAATCTACCTCAAGTTATAATCTTCTCATTATGGTGAAATTGTATGTTGAAAATTTGAGTGTAACACATCATACCGTTCCTCAGCTTTATAATCATCACAAGTCTTAGCCAAAAGGTAGCAAAGTTTCTGTTTTATCATACTAAACACTTAAACAAGAATTTAAAGGTCTCTCCTCTATCTTTTATGGCACTAAATCTTAAATTCTTAAGAACAGATTTGAATGTCCACAAACAACTTTCAGAGCAGAACTTAAATATGCCTTTGCCTTTAATGTCAAAGACGACAATTTATTACTTCTTTGAAATTTGGCCACCACTAATGAAACAGCAGTATTTTTTTTCACTTGCTATTCATTCCTGTCTCAGTCCAGAATGACCACAATTAGTATTCTATTCCATTTTTCTTTCTCTCTATACACAAAGGTTTAATTAAGGTTAGTATGTGATCCAGGGTGTTTGTAAAAAGTGTTTTTGATTATGATATACAAAAAGTTAAAATCATTATAGTCATTTACAGTATTAACTAATAAAGTCAGTACACTTGAAAGGAATATTAATTCCTACAGACTAAATTCAAATTGAATTACATGCAGTTAGGCAGCTCCACTTATATCACATCTTGTTCTATACAGGGACTTTTATTCAATCTTTTAGTTTCTTGTGTATCCAAAATCCAAAAATATAGGTTTTTATAGGTATTTTGGAAAAATATAGGATAATATAGGTTTTTATAGGTAAACCTCAAAAATATAGGATAATATAGGGTTTTATAGGTTACCGGGCGCCCTGCATAAGGCGCCAACAGCACAAAAAAATTCAAACACCAAGACATAAAACAAAAAGAACCACCACAGAAGTATCGCCTTGGAACGATCAGTAACACAAAGTTACTGGCGGGCTTAAACCGGTTTTACATGGCCATCACCAGCACACACCACTGGTGGAATCGATAAAAGAATGAAGTTCCCAAAAGTTATGTTCAGAGTGAATGTCACTTTAAGCCTGGTTTAATAATTTGAAGAAGGACATTTCAGTTTATGCCACATATCATTAACTTTTCTATATTTAGCATAACTTACTCTATTTTGGGTAATGATTGTTCTATTTTTGTATTCCCTTAACTCAGTGTTGGTCAGTTATGAAAGCTTTGACTGTGCCGTGCATGTCGTTCCCTAGCCTACCGGACAAGAAATTTCCTTCCACCTCCGCAAATTTGTGAAAATATCGATTGTAAGATATTTGCATTGATTAAGCTATATTGGTATTCAAACTTTAAAAATGTAAACGAAACTATATTACTGGTCCGGCAAATCTGGTGCGTCATGGTCACAGCTTTCACACCTAACAGTTAATTCTTCTTAAGTCTGGATATCAAATCATCACATGACCGAGCTATATATACATATAATTATTGGTTTCACTTTCTGATTGACGAAACATTGTTAACAAGCGTAAAAAGTTGGTTTCTTTGAAAAATTGAAAGAAGAAAATGCAATGAACTTTGCAAAATATACTACAGTGTTTGATTATTTGAAAAAAAAAAAACACAACCATAACGTTTTTTAGATATTTCTTTAAAAGATTAAGATGTACAACCATTAAAATATATCAAGGTCATCCTTGGGTCATCATTTGAACAAACTAAGAAAGGCTAAGGTCCTTGATGCTACATACCAAGTTTCTGGCATATCGGCCCACTGGTTCTGGAGATGAGGATTTTTGAGCATTTTTGAACATGGCAGCCATGTTGAGCATGCAATCCCGATTTCACAAACAAAATTTCATTCTTCCTATGCATGAAGGCTTCAAATAAAATTTCACATTCATAGGCTGAGAGGTTAATGAGAGATACAAGTCTTTAATTTTGATATTTCTATGACATTTGGTACAGATCAAGAAATGACCTTGACATAATTAAACGCATACCTGCATTAACTGTCTGCTTCTGCCAAATCTCGGGTCCAAGTTCGCATATACAAGCCTGACCTTGCTGTAAAATTGTCAAGGTCATACTAGGACCATCATTTAACAAACCAGAGGACCAATGGTCCTGTAAACGCTCGCCTGAGATCTGCTGCATATACCGATAAACATGTTTGAATATTTAACTCCAGTGCAGGGGCAGATGATGCCCTAGGGCCATTTTCTTTTTTCAGAATCTTCAATATTCCGTCCATTTGCCAATTTCCTGCTGGCTTTTCCCTTCAAATGACATTTTAACAGTTTTCCCAATTCAAATGCAAAGGCAACCCATGTTGACCTTACCATATTATATAAACTTGGTCCAGGTCATCATAGGGTCATGATTTATATATACATTGGAGTACTTTAGCCATCAATGCTTCATACCAAGTTTCCTTGAAATCAATCTATCAGAGAAGAAGGTTTTTGATGGGTTTTTACCATACATGGGCATGGCGGCCATCTTGGTCATGTGACCTAAATCATTAATATACACATTGGTTCCCCCATCCTATGGATGTTTCACATACAATTTGGCTTTAATTGGCCAAGCAGTTTCAGAGAAGAAGACGTTTGAATATTTTGGTAATATACATATATATTGCCCGGGGTGCGGCCATATAAGCCCTTGTGTCCAATTTTTTTAGAATCATTAATATTCAGTCCTACTACCCATTTCCTGCAAGATTTTAACCTCAAATGACTTTTTTTCCCAATTCAAATGCATTATGCGACCTATGTTGACCTTGTCATAAAATAGGTCAAGGTAACCACAGGGTAATGATTTATACACACATTGTAGTACTTCAGCCATCGATGCTTCATGCGAAATTTCTTTGTAATCGGTCCACCAGTTCCAGAGTAGAAGATTTTTCAAGGGTTTTTACCATATATGGACATGGCGGCCATCTTGGTCATGTGACCTAGATTATTTATATATACATTGATTCCCCCATTTTATAGATGATTCACATAAAATTTGGCTTTGATTTACCAAGCGGTTTCAGAGGAGAAGATGTTTGAATATTATAGAGATATACATGTATATTGCCCCGGGGTGGGGGCACATGAGCCCCTGGGGTCCTTTTTTTTTCAGAATCATTAATTTTCAGTCCTACCGCCCATTTCCTGCAAGATTTTCACCTCAAATGACTTTTTAAAAGTTTTCCCCATTCCAATACATTGGTGACCTATGTTGACCTTGCTGTAAAATAGGTAAAGGTCATCACAGGGTCATGATTTATATATACATTGTAGTACTTTAGCCATCGATGCTTCATGCCAAGGTTCATTGAAATCGATCCACCTGTTCTGGAGAAGAAGATTTTTGAAGGGTTTTTACCATATATGGGCATGGCAGCCATCTTGGTCATGTGACTTAGATTATTTATATACACATTGATTCCCCCATTTTATAGATGCTTCACATAAAATCTTGCTTTGATTTACCAAGCGGTTTCAGAGGAGAAGACGTTTGAATATAATGGAGATATACATGTATATTGCCCCGTGGTGGGGGCACGAGCCCCTGGGGTCCAATTATTTTTCAGAATCATTAATTTTCAGTCCTACTGCCCATTTCCTGCAAGATTTTGACCTCAAATGACTTTTTAAAAGTTTTCCCCATTCAAATGCATTGGCGACCTATGTTGACCTTGCCGTAAAATAGGTCAAGGTCATCACAGGGTCATGATTTACATATACATTGGAGTGCTTGAGCCATCGATGCTTCATGCCAAGTTTCGTTGAAATCGATCCACCGGTTCTGGAGAAGAAGATTTTTGAAGGGAGTTTACCATATATAGGCATGGCGGCCATCGGTCATGTGACCTGGATTATTTATATACACATTGGTTCCCCCTTCCTATTGATGCTTCACATAAAATTTGGCTTTGATTGGTCTAGCGGTTTCAGAGGAGAAGACATTTGAATATTTAGGAGATATTATACAATTATTGACTTCAATGAGGTAGATATAAGGATTTATCTACCTGAAAAAGTGATATCACTTTTGAGGGTAGATAATAAGAGATTATCATATGGCAATTTTCATATCATACCCCGTATCAACCTGAGACTTCCGTATCAGCCCGAGACTCCCATATATGATATGGGAGTGGAGGGCTGATACGGAAGTCGAGGGTTGATACAGGGTATGATATGAAAATTGCCATATCATGATCTCTTTATCATATATTTTTATTGAAAAAAAAAAGTGTTTGATACAGTTCTATGCACAAAATGTTTCCCAACATAATTTCAAGTGGAAAAAAGAAAGAATGAAAAAAAAATTCTGGTCACAAATTTTATTCAATAACATTTAACCATTAATACAGAAAATTCAAATACAAAAATTTGATTTATAAATTGAGAACAATTTACAACGTACTATTGAATAGAACAGAGCGCTCCGAATGTGGGGGTCACGTGAGATGTGATATGAGGTTTGGGGTGTGATATGGGGGTGTGATATGAGTCCATATCTCCCTAGGGAGATATGGATTTTGACAAATTTTGAACTGATACAGCTTTCGAGATTTGGGGTGTGATATGGGGGTGTGATATGAGTCCATATCTCCCTAGGGAGATATGGATTCATATCTCCCTAGGGAGATATGGATTTTGACAAATTTTGAACTGATACAGCTTTCGAGATATGGTGTCCCGATACGTGCATAGGACTTGCGCCTGTATCGCATATGTAAAAAGAACGTATTTTACAGTAAATATATGATAAATCCTTATATCTACCGAAATTGAAGTCAATAACTGTTTTGTTATATGACTTTTCAAGTCTTTTAATAGCTATCTTATAACAAATAAACAAACAAAATCATATCAGATGTTAAGTATTTAAAGGCTAGACAATGAGGAACAATTGATTATGCTGGAAAGATAATTTTGTTAGTCTTAATAAAACATATATGGGTACTCCTAAGAATCACCATGATGAGGCAATTCCAATGGGTACCAACAACATAGGTTCTTATGAAAAATAAACAAAATTATCCCTTAATTAATATCACCAAATACTCCTCATTATCTAGTGCTTTGTTTACCTGTAATAGTGTGGTACTGCAAAGCATGTAGATTTCATGAACAGAAATGAGTTCATAGTTATTTATAGCTGACTGGCAGGTTTTAAACACATACATCAAATCATGGCAATTTCATGAAGCCCATGTTGATTTCATGCTGGTGCTATTTTTGGGTACTCAGGAGCGGAATATAGATTTTGGAGGTTAATATAGAAAACCTGTCAAAATAATTAACCTCCAGGAACTGGTTTGATCTGGTTTTCATCAATTTGGTCTGATTTCAGAGAAATATAAGAATTTATTAATACTGAATGAGCCAATCAGGAGACAGGAAATCCTTCAGTCATATAACAAACATGTATATTGCCCCAGGGTCGGGGGAACATGAGTCCCTGGGGTCCAATTTTTTTCAGAATCATTACTTTTCAGTCCTACTGCTCATTTCCTACAAGACTTTCACTTAAAATGACATTTTAAAAGTTTTCCCCATTCAAATGCATTGGCGACCTCTGTTGACCTTGTCGTAAAATAGGTCAAGGTCATCACAGGGTCATGATTTATATATACATTGTAGTGCTTGAGCCATTGATGCTTCATGCAAAGCTTCATTGAAATCGGTCTATCGGTTCTGGAGAAGAAGACTTTTGAAGGGATTTTACCATATATGGGCATGGCGGCCATCTTGGTCATGTGACCTGGATTTCTTATATACACATTGGTTCCCCCTTCCTATAGATGCTTCATATAAAATTTGGCTTTTATTGGCAAAGTGGATTCAGAGGAGAAGATCTTTGAAATTGTGGATGGATGGATGGATGGACGACGGACGGACGATGGATGGACGGAAGCCGGATCATGGCCATCCTATAAGCTCACCTTGTGAGCCTAACGGCTCAGGTGAGCTAACTACTACGATAGGCTGGAGTCCCAGATACTACATTCCAAAATTCGTAAAAATCGGCCTACCTGTTCTGGAGAAGATTTTTGAGCATGAGTGAGCATGGCGACCTTAGCATTCGACCAAGATTTCGCGCAAAAAGAAATTGTTCCCCTAAGTAAGGAGGCTCCACATAAAATGATCTTTTGTGATTTAATGAATGGATGATGTTCAGTCTATGTGAAAATGTTCAAATAAAATCTGAAACAGTTTAGCAAAAATACCTTTGACAGTCTGTGCAGAAGAGTTTGTGGCTGTTATATTTCCTGTTCTATAGTCCTCTATTCCATTTCTGACAAAACAATGATATATGCCAGAGTTCATATAAGATACAGATTCAAATGTCAAGTACGCATCCCCATCTTTAATATGAGATGATTCATATTCCATGACTTTAGTGACACCATCTGGGGCATACTGGATCCATTTGGAGAAGTTGTACACTTGGGGTTCTCCTGTAGCTGAACATAACAGCATCACATTGGTAGCTGTTTCTGTCAGGGTTGTTCCATTTAAAGGTGATACTGTTACATCAGGGTGATCTGTTGTAATAAAACGAGACATTAAACAAAACTGTTATCAAAAGATAAGTTGCTGATTTATTTTAAATAATTACATTTTTAATTACAGATCTTATCTATACTACTCAAACTTTGAAAGGGGTCAAAACTTTATTTTTGTTTACAGGACATACTGCTAATCTAACATCCAAAATTGTAGCTTAACCATTACTGTGCATATATTCCATATTTTTCTCGCATTGCCTGCAAGCGCTCATTGCAAACTTGAAGAAACGAAGGAACACCCTAAAATTGAAGTTATCACTGCTGCTTATCCTATCTGATTCATCCCTTCTTACTGGTTCATTCAACAGAAAAACTGGTTTGTCTAAAACACACTTCAGAAACAAATCATTTGACAATCTAGTTTTGAAATGCTGTTTTTGAGCCACCAGAGAGCTTATACAAAATTGGTTTTCAGTTTCATTAACACAGTACAAAGGATAGTTTAAGCATTTTTATTTGCAGGCTGTCAACCAAGTCTTCTAAAAAATATAGTTTATATAGGAATTTTTTCTAAGAAATATAGGAGGTTTTAGCTCATTTTGTGGAAAAAATATAGGAGTTTTCTCGTGAAAATCGCTTCATTCTATGCTCTTATACTAACAATCCTTACCTCCACACTCACTTTTTCTACATTAATTAATGTCTAAAATATCTATATAAAGTAACCATTCAGTTCCACAGCATCACAATCCAGACAGGTGACCATTCATGTGATGATGAAGTGTGCTGAAGCATTGAAGCATTATGCAGGATGGTGATACAACACAGGCCAATTAGCTGACTCTCACAGAATTAAAGTGCTTTTTATATAAAGGCATTCTTTTGCAAAATAAAGGTTTTTCATTGAAAATATATTAATTCAAAGAATAAAGAGAAAACTAAGGTCAACTTTTTCTCTACATCTAAACTTAGACCCACTTTTATTTTTCACACTGGTCATTTATAAAAGTAGAAAATATAAAAAAAAATCATAGTGAAAGCTTGAGTTATCATATTCTTTCTCAAAGGTAATATAAATCCACAACTCTGAATCTTAGCTGAATTTCCAAAGTCCATAATATAGACCAGATTGTTTATCAATACATGTACTGTATGTAATGATCTCTTGAAATTAGGCGGGGGTCTGGGGGCCGTCTAGTCCCCCAGAAGCTCTAGGGTACATACCTTTGTCTCCTGTGATTCAAGCCTTTCCTGAGACCAATTGTTCATTGTACAGTTGCATCAATTTACAACAAAATTAAGGCATAGGAAGAAAAAAAATAGATAAAAAAGACAGAATATAAAAAAAAAAACATGACAACTTTCATCAAAACTAGGATATGTTATTTATTTATTGTTATGAAAATGGGACATGCTTAACCCTGACGAAGGAGTGACATAATGACCATTTATGCACTATATAATGCACTATATAATATACAGTATCAATATGATTTTATTTAAAAAAATAAGGAATAAAGCATAAAGAGGCAAAAGGCAGTTTCAGAGCACTACTATTTACTATATATGATCATTCATCAGCAACAAATTTTCCCAAAATATAGGAAATATTTTCAAAATATAGGAGAATTTATAGCAACCAACCAACCGAGTTGTTGCCGCGGAGCGGACAAAAACGAGGAGTTGGTTGCTTTTACGATTAGAAGTTCTGTTCTGTCCTATTCTGTTTTGCAGTATGAAGACGTCGATTTTTGTGTGTCAATCAACTTCCGGAAAAATATACCGCAGTCGAATTCCGCTAAGCGAAACCATTTAATCTTACAAAAAAAAAAAAAAAAAAAAAAAAAAAAAAAAAAAAAAAAAATATAAATATGCTATAGTTGTGAAAAATGAAAATGAAATTATACAAGAACATACAAACACTCGAAAACTCCGTTTGAAATGCAAAACATGTATTTCTTTACTTTCGTTTTATCATTATTTTCCTCTTACAAGCTGTGTTTCATTCTCTCCGTAATCGTTACATAGCAACATAAATTGTTCTTCGCTAGTTGGATGGCGGGAGACAGTTGAAATGAGAGAGATAGGCTTCTGAAATGCATGGAAATAATTCAATGAAACTAATTAAATCATGCTGACTTAACCAATGTTAAGCCCTGTTTAACAGCCTTAACCGGTATGACATGACTTGGTACCGCTGATTAGCATTTCGGTGTTTAGTTGTCTCAAAGAAAAGATAACTTTGTCAGAGAAGGATCGAAATTTCACCTGTTCAGTGTTCACTGTGCCTTATTCGGCTACCTCTATGATTATTTTGAATCTGCACCTTCTTTACTGCGAGTAGGTGGGCATTGCACATGTTTAAACATTGTAAAAAAATATTTATGGTCACTAACATACAGAGGATGTGAATTTATAAACCGTGCCACCGCTGGTGGGTGGGGTAGCGTAAGACGACCAGTGATCACAATCAGGGAACAGAGATCGATCAAACAGTGGTTCTCAAAGGATACCTGAAGTAAATCTTATGCCACTCTCGATTTAATGTGCATTATAATTCCTTACAAACATTAATTAAAATCTATTTGGGAAGCTTTTCTATAGGGCAGGTCGGCAAGGTACTCTTCTTCTGTGAAAAGAAATCAATATCGGTCACCTTTCCTGCTATTTTCTTCATTCGGTGGAGGCGGTAACTTTGGTCATTATCGCTATGCGTTAACTACTTTCAGACGTAGACCAAAATATAATGCTGTCTAAACGCCAATACGTCCCTTGTCGACAATACACTCGCCATATCCTTATATTGCTACTTTCAGAGGCTAATAAAATCATAATTTGACCAAAATATTATGCATTCCTTATCTTGGAATGCCCTATCTTGCATTGTCTGGCACTTTAAGAAGAGGGGTTCTTAGTTGTACTGCTTAACAGCAGAGATTGTTCAATAAATTCTTCAAGATAAAATGATCTGCATTCTTTCAGACTTTTTTTTGTTAATTTTACTGCATTCAAAACAAATCAGATATACAAATCCAAATTGATTCGTTTATTCAGTGTCAAAACGACAGTTGTGTCTCGTCGGTAAGTTGGGATCTTGTGGTAATTTTCTTCTTTGTAACTATCTCCTGGTACTTAATGGAGGGCGGGGAACTTAAAAGCGTGTGGTCTGGGATAGATATCCAAATTGTATAGGATAACGCTGCAATTCATTACGAAAACACGCCCATGCAATATAAAGAGATTTTTAAAGTTCCTGTGACCAATATTGATTTTTTCTCACCAAAGAGTAGCTTGCCGACTGGATCAATTGTTTCTATGGGTGTTATGCTTTTTTACCACATCATTTCGCTGCTTTATTTCTTTAAACAAACTGAAAACTTCCAAACTGTGTTTCATGAATCGAGGAAAACTAAATGTTGAATGTTCTTTCTAAAAATATACATTTCTTCCAAGATCGATCACTGGTCCAGCTGACACTGATTCACGCTGTATGACTATGATGGTGGGTGAGTTAAAGTGATGTCACTGAGAGCTTAGCGTGATGACGTCATAAATTAACATATTTAAAAACATGGCGAAAGTTCAAGCTTCGAAATGATGTGTATACATGTATCCATTTCTCAACGCACTGTCTAGACTGCAGATATGATCCGAAAATTTATCAAGCATGACTATTTTTGATCGATCACTGTTCCCCTTATGGTATTTCGGCCAATCAGCCCATAGCTATTTCAGCTGAGCATAGGATGGGTTGCGATTGAAGGTAGTGGTTCCCAACAGTTAATGAAAAATTTTGTTCAGTATAAATATTCAATTTTTGCTGTAACAAAATTTCTTGTGAAACCATTGCAACTCATTGGTTGCCTCATTTTTTTCAAGATGAGTTTTGCTTAAATGAGCCGCCTTGCGAGAAAACCGGTCTTCGGGATTTCCGACCAAGTCTGACACAAACCAGTCTGTTCAGTTTAAGAAGATGGATAGACGGTTGAAATTTCGGAAGAACAGGAATTGTACTAGCGAAAGCAAAGGCGCTGATTGTAACTGTGAAGCTGATCTTTGCCTTTGTTTCGCAAAGGCATAAGTCCGGTTTTCTCATGGGGCAGCTCATTTGAGACAAGCCAATCAGTAGGACTGGAGGGGTGAAAACAGAAGCACCTTGACCACCGGACACACCCACAAGCAAAACTTGGCATGTCTGGTGCCACGTGTGGGGCTCAAACCCACACCAGACACAGCAGTGAGATGCTTGAATGGTTAAGTGCGGTAATGAAATATCAACGCTCTTAACCACTTGGCCACTAAGGCCGCCCCAATTGTTTCAAAGTTGTGGTAACACAATCAAATGCAAATCTTAGTAAATCAAAAATATGACTGGCTTTTATCATCTCATTACCAGTTGATGCAAAAATGTTGCAAGTCTTGAAAATAATTGGGATTTTTTTTTTGTCTATCTTGTGACAAAATAAATGTGAATGTCGTGAGATAGAGACCCTTTTAAATATGTCTTATGAATATTGTAAGCGTATCTTGCAAATAATCCAAATATTGCATTCCAGAACTTTTACAATAGTATTGAACCCAGGACATTGGAGACCCCTACCATTGGGTCAAAGAGCTTGCCTGTCTGAATTTAATTAAATCACGAACATCATGGATAGTGAAACTATTTCTCATTTTCTAAACCTACTTTTTACTCCCTTTCAAGATTATTTCAGCTCGTATGAGATGGGCATATCAGTAGGGAGGGCGTAAACTGAAACTTTTACTCTAAGACAACATACTTTGTACACCCAGAAGCACACTGCCTAAGGTACATGAGGCTTGAACCCACTTACACTGGACACAGTGAGTGGTGAGACAAAGGAATGATTAAGAACAGTAATGAAAAAAAGTTGACAAGATTAATTGGAACTGCTTTTCATATGAAATTGTTCTGCCCATGACCTATAAGCTCAAATACTCTGTTGTCTGACACTATGGTCACTTTCATTTGTTAGAATACCTTTTTCGTTCTAATTAGTGCACAGTGTGCTTAACTTTTCAAAATAACTCAAAGTTAAGGTAACAAAATATTGTTCTAATAAACGCACACTAGGAATGTGTGTAACACGTAAACTGTTGATATTACAACGTCAAAATTAACAATGATGATGTCATTTAACTGTTCCAATCGTTCCAAAACAGAGTTTGATCAGCTTAAATTAATTTTTAATGCAATATAAAATTGTAAAACTGCTGAAGAATATCAATATGCTCGTCGAGTAGTGTGCGCTTATACATATGATTTTCGGAAATGACAAGGGTGTGCGCTTATTGGAGCATGTGCACTAATTAGAACGAATACGGTAAGTTTTACTGTTTCTTTGAACTGTATGCATGTACTGATTCTGAATCCATGGATATTGAGGTGTTCTAAATTAGCCTTGGGTAAGACATAAATTTTCTGTCTTTCTTGCACAGTCTTATTCAGGGTGTCCATGGTTAGGGAAAAAGTCAGAGAGAAATCACTTGTTTCAAAGCCAGGGAATTGTCAGGGACTTTTGACATCAGACAGTCAGGGAATTCTTCAGTTTAAGCCAAAATCAGGAAATTTTGAAAACACGGTTTATAAATTGCCAAACCACAATGAATACAAATATTCTTTCACCTATTGCTTGTCCTTATGAACTCATAACTGAAGTAAAATTCTAGGATAACTTGATAAGCAAACTTGATGTAGAGATTCAATCTATAGATTCAAAATGTAGATCATAATAAGTTGATATGATTATTTTCAGCCAATGTAGATATTCACGGTGCTGTCCTGGACTGTGATCTTTGGACCCGAAGGGGCATTAATTTCTGTTATTGTACAAGTCATAATTTCATAGGTAAGTGCTCTTTATATGACTAAAGATTTACTCTTTCCCTAAACCCTCCTCTGGAAATTTCCAGAGTAGAATAAAATAAAGTGATAGACATGCACAAAATTTGCTTTCTAAATGTTCTGACATGCAAATGTTTTCAAGCTGTGTTCGCAAATTCAAAATTTTATTTAAAAAAAAATATTCTTGAATTAGCATCAGGAAAACATGTCTGTGTCAAGCATATCCCCTTGAACCCCACTTATATATAGCAAAACGGGGATTGCAGGGTTATACCTAATTTTCTTATTTTTTTTCTTATGGTTGACTGTACTATTCAGCCTGAATGCTTAAAAAACTGAAACATGGCTTCTGTGAACGCTGATGAAGAATTTAAAAAGGCCACTTCTGGGTATAGAAGTAAAATAAATTGGAGGCCTGGTGGCGTATAGGTACAGTAATGGTCCCCCAAGTATAAGATTGGGTTCGATACATTACTCCATTGTGTCCTTGAGCAAAACACTTAAGTTTTTCAATTTAATGACCAGTCAGGAAGCGTTGGCGTCATCCTGACATGAATGAAAAATTGTTGACTGGGATCTTAAGCCTAAAGCAAGTCATACCAAAATGTAATCTTAATTTAAAAATGATATGCAATGTTTTATATACTACTCAAAAGAAGTTTTGCACAAGTTAATATTTTTCTCATTTTAACATAATGTTTATATATAGAATACATCTTTTACAAATAAACATTTAAAAATGCTACTGTAGGGCTGGACTTTGTGAATAACAAAATATTTTTCTTGAAAAGATGAAGTAAAATGTGCAAAAAATACATGTCTTTGAAAACACCAAAATTTGGGATGATGCAAAAACCCTACACCTTTTATTTCTGGGCATCCAAACCTGAATTCTTTTCACACCTTCACTGACAAGATAATGAAAGCAATCACTTATAGCAAAAAATATGAATTTTCTGTATCAAAACATCTCGTATTGATCCAAAATTGATAGGATTATTGATTTTACTTATTTTCTCAAATATTTATGTTTTGCTCTTGATTTTTCAAGTGGTGCAAAACTTCTTTTGGGGAGTGCAACTTGCTCTATTTACAACTTGAGATAAGTGTCTTGGAACAGAGAAGTTATAGAATTGCAGACTGGTTATTCAATAATACATTTTGATGCCTTGTTGAATACTACTTCTGGTGCATATGATGCATATCCGTAATCTGGTCATGTAAACCAATTGTAAAGTTCCATTTTGCATACAGTTTAATGATGAGAGACATACGTTTTTGTAAGTAAAGGCATCTTAAGTTATGTTTACAAAAGGAAATTTGATGCACAGGTATGACCATTGACCAAAGTTGTTCATTTGGTTAAGCAACAAAACAAACAAACTAATCATGAATTCAAGCTTGCGGTATCCTTGGTTGGTTGCCCATTAGGTGTGCCTATTTCATATAAGGAATATAGGAGGTGCTTAAAAATATAGGATTTGGACCCAAAATATAGGAGTTTAATAGGAATTGGTTGACAGCCTGTTTGCAATTACTGCAGCAGGTGTGTTGTGCCTTGTGGCGGCCTTAAAACGTCTCCCCGTACAACATCCATAGTGCAGATTATATTTCAGTGAGGGTATTTTGAGAAATCGCAAAATCATTATCGGTTTAGATTCATTTTCTAACCAAGGTTTAATATATTTGGTCCCATTTGGATTATACTAGTCTTTGTATCCACTACCCTGTTTAAAGATATAAAATTACAGTAATTCTCTTTGGCTCCATGTTGCCAAATCTGTAGGGTCACTGAAGAGGCTTAAGTAGCCAAAACCGCGGTATGGCCCATCACCTTTCTCATTAATATGATCTATGCTCTTTAAGGATCTGAGTTTCATTTTTATTATCTGAGCAAAATCTTTTTTTTTCTTCTTCTTCTTCTTTTCTTTTATTTTCTTTTTTTTTGACAAAACTTCGACGTAAAAATTTTCAAAGTCAGTGGACCGTGAAATATAGGTCAAGGGCACCGGGTTAAGGCGCGGGCTTGAAGGGTATGTCAGGAACAATAATATTACTATGCAAGGTTTCAGACTCGCAGCTATCTCTGATGTCGATAAAACTAAACTTCTACGTAAATGTTGACGGACGAACGGACGAACGAACGTACGGACGGACGGAAATTTGAACTCCTATATCGCACCCTGCTATAAGCAGGTGCGATAAAAATGGTTGTATTCTATTCCCACCCATCTATTATCGAACTATGGATTGGACTGCGTAAAAAGTTGTAAGAATTGTTTTCATAATTTTCGGGAAACATCACCATTGACATCAATTGGAAATTCTGCATATAAGATATTAGGTATCATGAGAAAATTAAAGAACAGATTCAGCCGTCAAGCACTTAATCAAATGTATATATCCTACATAAGGCCTTCGATAGAATACTCATCAATAGTCTGGGATGGCTGCTCAGACCAAGATAAAACTGCACTGGAAAGACTTCAAAACGAAGCCGCACGTATAGTTACGGGGCTCACCAGATCTACTTCTCTTGAAAATTTGTATACGGAATGTGGATGGCACTCACTTGCAAAAAGAAGATTTTTTCAAAAAATGTGTTTTTAAAGGCTGTAATAATCTTGTTCCAGACTATATATCTGATATTATCCCACCATTTGTCCGTGAGGTATCTAATTATCCATTACGTAAACGTGCTAATCTTACAAATATATACACACGTACAGAAATTTCTAATAAATCGTGTGTCCCTTCGTCTGTGTCTTACTGGAATGAACTGCAGTCTGATTTAAGAGAAGCAGATACTTTCTTGACATTTCGACATAAATTCAAGGAAAACATACTTGGTGATATTAAAATACCTTCTTTTTATATGAAAGGCAATAGAAAATGGTCCGTTATACATGCCAGAATTTGTAATAAGTGCAGTGATTTAAAATATGATCTAACTCAAAACCATTTAACAGACGATAACAGACTTAGAAGAAAATGTTCTCCACTTCTTCTTCGAATGCGAAAACTATTCTAATCAAAGACTGATAATGTTTCGTCAAACATGACAATACCATCCTTTGAGCTTAAACACACTGCTGTATGGAAAGACTACTCTGTCTGATAATGATAATTGTTTTCTTTTTCATACATCAAAGACTCACGTCGTTTTTGAGAATTTGAAAGAACAATCCCAACATCTTATATAAAATCTATGATCCGAAGGAGCATGCAATCGACAAGGAATCTATCTATCTATCTATCTATCTATCTATCTATCTATCTATCTATCTATCTATCTATCTATCTATCTATCCGTCTGTCTGTCTGTCTCTAATTGCTATTTACGATTTACAATATATTTGATGTATTTGTAAATATGTTTGCCATGCTGCACTATTATTATGTTGTAGGGGGCGGGCTGAACCTAATGTTGATAGAACTTGTAGCCGAACCCCATTGTACATACAAAGGCAATAAAATATGTTTAAAAAAAAAAAATAAAAAAATGGAATATGGCTTTTTTTTTCCAAAATTTCCTTAAACTTTAAACTCTTCTATTTAAAAAACTCAATGTTGAAACTTCATCAAAAGACCTTTGTTGATTGCTTTATTTATTGACCTTTCAAATGACAACAAAACCATAACTAGAGGACCAATGGTCCTGTAAACACTCGCCTTAGATCTGAGTTATACAATGTAAACCAATAAACTTGACTATTATGATCATGTGTGACTTATATTGACCTTACCATAAAATAGGTCAAGATCATCACAGGGTCATAATTTATGTATACATTGTAGTATTCTAGTCCACAATGCTACATGCAAGTTTTGTTGAAAATGGTTCATTGGTTCGGGAGGTTTATTAAGGGTTTTTACCACATATGGACATGGTGGCCATTTTGGTAATGTGACCTGGATTATTCCCCCTTCCTATAGATGCTTCATATCAAACTTGGTTTTGATTGGCAAAGCGGTTTCAGAGAAGATATTTGAATATTATAATGATATACATATACATATTGCCCCGGGGTGGGGTCAGACCAGACCCTGGGGTCAATTTTTTTTTTTTTTTTTTTCATTCTTTTTTCAGAATCATAAACTTTCAATCCATTAACCCATTTCCTTCAAGTATTTCCTCTTCAAATGACATTTTGACAAGTTTCCCCATTCAAAATGCATGGGCCGCCTATGTTGATCTTGCTGTAAAATAGGTCAAGGTCATCCCAGGGTCATGATTTATATATGCTTTGTAGAGCTCCTCTCCCTAATGCATCCTGCCAAGTTTCCAAATCATAGGCCTTCTGGTTCCGGGAAAAGAAGACTTTTAAAGGTTTTTGATATTTATAAACATGGCGGCCACCTTGGTCATGTGACATGGACCATTTATATAAACTTTCATTCCCCTTTCCTTAGGGCAGCTTACTCAATCTGTGAGTCCTTGTTTTTGATTCATCAGGATGTTTATCATGCTTTATTTGTTTGTTCTTGATGATTCATTGACTAGTTAGAGATTCACCACGAGGACCGAAGAACTTACTAAATGTTATTAACCACTGCAGAAGCTGAGGGTGAGGTTAGGATCCTGTAAAACCGGTTTAAGCCCGCCAGTAACTTTGTGTTACTGATCGTTCCAAGGCGATACTTCTGTGGTGGTTCTTTTTGTTTTATGTCTTAGTGTTTAAAAAAATTTTGTGCTGTTGGCGCCTTAAGTATGTTTTCATATTTTTAATTAAGTTAAGGTAACTGAGTGGCCACCTATTGGGAAAATAGCTGCTCATTCGGCTTACGATATGTTTCATGGTATAAGTGCCTGATTGTTAGTTTGGTTTTTTCCCACCTCGGTTTTTTAAGTGGGAATCTCTTTCTGATTGCGCCTTTTCCTGATCTTTGCCTACTTGTACCTTTTTACATGAAGTTTGGCTTAAATTGGCCAAGCGGTTTCAGAGAACAAGATCTTCGTATATTATGGTAATATACAGCTCTGTTTCAAAAGTTTAGTCCATAACGATTTGTTTCATAAGTAATGGCATAGCAGTACCAGTACTTGAAGCTTGGCCAAATGTTATTGGGTGTTTGCAGATTTGAAAGGATTTCGTTAAGTCAAATTTAATACGTAAAACTATTCACAGATTGTAACATTTTAGATTTTAATCGATTGATTTATCAATAGTAACACATTTAAATGACAAGCAAAATATCATAACTTCAGGGATACAAATATCATAACTTCAGGGATACAAATATCAACTTAACATTGATTTCATACACTTCAAGGAAGTTTTAACCAAATACATCGTTAAATTAGCATATCACCCGGCATACTAAACCTAACATAATATTCGGTCTACCCTGTATATATTCAAGTTTATTGAAGCTTGAACTATTGCATACAAATACACGGCTGGTAATGTTGTAAGGGGCAACCGAATGGTTATGCATATGAAATAGTTACGGCAACTTCCGGACATGCACTACGGGATTAAACGAAATGGCCACTTTCAAGTAAGTTCTCACGTTTTCTATGTTTTTACAATATTGAAGCTTAATTTGGGCAAAACCAGAATTGTATTCCCAATGATAGTCATTTCTGCAGCAGAATCGAAAAAATCGGACGAAAGATTATCAACTGCTGGCCTGCTATCTACTTTCTCCCAGTTTTCGTATACCCATGTAATCAGTTTTCGTGGGTGCTAGCGCATGTTATTTTGCTCAAAACATGCTTTAAAATGCTGTAAGGCTACAAATTAACATCATTTATGTTGTGTCATTGAAACACTAGCACTCAACACTTACTCTTTGTTGTTACTTCGTATCTGCGCCGACCTTTTGATAAAAATTACCCCTAAAGACATCGGTTACCCATTACAGGAATGATTGCCCCTCACGATACGAATCGCAACGAAGTTAGTAAAATGCAATTTAAGGATTGTTTTTACAAAAAAAAAAAAAAAATTGAATATTCTATCTTTGTTTATATTTCAGTTGAACACGTACAAATGGGTACATCCATAGGGGCATCAGGAAAACATGCCTGTGAAATGTATACCCCACTAAACCCCACTTTTATATAGTAAAATTGGGGTTTACAGGGGTATATGCATTTTTCTTATTTTTGCTCCAAAACATAGATTGTGTGGTACACGTAGGAGGTACTGTATCTTGGAGTTATCCTCTTTGATTCATAATGTTGGGTTTTGTGATTTATTTGGTGCAGCATGGTGGTTAACTGAGGCCCTATCCAGGGCGGTATTAGCTCCCTGCTCCCTGAAAGAATAATGACCTTTCCCCACCGCTCCCTTAAATGTTTCTTTTTATTCCCTTGCTCCCTGCCCGCTAAAACCCAAAAGGTTTCTGCTTGCTCCCCAGATCCCTGAAAATTTGAGTTCCTCTTCCCATATCCTGAAAATAAATGGCCCTTCTCACCAGCTCTCCAAAACCCCTGGTAGGACCACTTTTTTGGACTAGAAAATATTTCATCATGACAACCGAACGACTTACTACTAGATATTTGAACCAGTGCAGAGGCTTGGTGCAAGCTTGAGGTCTCGCTAACCCTGTTTCAGCCATCACCCACTTATTCAAATCTTTACAGTATTTAGTTTGACTTATGTGAAAGATCTGCTCACTTGGTAAACCAAAAGACCTTTGTAACATGACCTTTTTGCAGTTTTTTCATCTTTGTTACATAGCTGTATTTGTTTCTGAATATACCATTCCTAGTCGTTGCTTACCCTTTACTTTCGCGTGGAAGGAGTTTAAAAATAAACCTTCCTAGAGTAATCAATGGACTATAATCTTAGTCGGCGTTCAACTTCTCTTTTATGTGTCATCGGTAACTATGCTGAAACATAAATTGCTTAAATCTGAATGCCGAACTAGTAACCGCAGCCATTGTCTACAGTAAATGTGTATGGCTATCAAAGGAGGCTGGCCTACAAATCAATAATAAGCAAGTAGGTGGGATGAAAACCGTATATTGGAAGTAACAGTACGGATCTGTCAAATGCAGCTCTGTCATACTACAAGTTAGTTTAAGACCTTGTAGAAAACAAATAAGTAAAAACAGCTGTATGCTACTTATTTTTTAACTCTAATTATGACAGCAATTCATTTGACAGATCCTTACAGTAACTTCCAATATCAGGAACATATTGTACGGTCTTGCTTATTACCCACCTCTTTGACATTCGCCTGTATTGGATTTAATGTTATACAAACTTCAAAGGAAAACCAGACACTCATACTACAAATTTATTTGCTGTTGGCAAGCATTTAATGATTATGTAAGCAAAAATCATATAAACAAATATTTAACAACAAGAATAAAGATTACACTGAGGCTCGGATGAATTATGACACTGCACGTGAAACCTGTTGGCAATTGAGTCCTCCGTCAAACCACCCATCATTAATATTCATTTTATATTGACCATTAGCTAACGG
The DNA here is from genome assembly GCA_964017185.1 of Rugalucina vietnamica. Classification (NCBI taxonomy): domain Eukaryota; kingdom Metazoa; phylum Mollusca; class Bivalvia; order Lucinida; family Lucinidae; genus Rugalucina; species Rugalucina vietnamica. The sequence continues at coordinate 53,022,746 of OZ024880.1, read as the reverse complement.
TCAATGATGGTTAGACAACACGTGGATTAGACAAACAAACCAACACGTGCTTTTTACAAGTAAATGTAGGTGCACAAACACAATTCAATTCAATTCAATTCAATTCTTTATTCAGATTGCCAAATACATTTTAGCGCATCTACAAAACATTCAATACAAATACACAAATACACTTTTATCATGAGTACTGGATGACCGCAAAGCAACTGTTGAGAAATGCTGATGCAGTGCCCAGAGTAGTTATACTAATATGGCATCCCTGATCTAGGCAGTGTCTACCAGCATCCATAAAATTGCGAACAGACTGGACATCCAATACGCATGAAAAAAAACATATGGATGGTAATTTAACAAGATTTAGTGAAATGACATAAACTGAATTGAAAAATTGAAAATGTTACAGTTTCCTACATCATGACTATATGTATTTATTTAAACATACATATATATATAAGTAGTTACTGCTTTATTGTAACACAATCTATCAGAAAAACAGATGTTTCTATGTAGCGGCTATTATAAGAAAATAACAATAGCCATACCATCTACTTATTTTGTGGAACACTTTCTAGTATGTAAAGCTTCACCAATAAAATTACAAATGCTTTTACAATTTTGTTTAGTTTTTTGGTTAAGAATATGCTTAACTGCGTCAATGTTTGTCTAAGGAAATAGGGGTGGGCGTGGCTATACCTTACTGGTGGAGGAGTCAATTCAAATGATATTTAAATTCCGGAAATTTAAGCCTTGATAGAAAATACAATTAAAAAAAGTCTCATTTCAGATTTTGTTGTAAAAACATTCCCTGGACCGTATTATTTTCCATTCGATTGCTGTGATTCGTGTCGTAAGGAGCAGTCATTCATGTTAGGGGTAACCGATGTCGTAAGGGGTAATTTATATCAAAAAGTCGACGCAGATACGAAGTAACAACAAATAGTTAGTGTCGAGTGCTGATGTTTCAATGACACATCATAAAAGATGATAATTTGTAGCCATACAGCGTTTAAAGCATGTGTTGAACAGAATAACATGCGCTAGCACCCACGAAAACTGATTACACGGTATACCATACCCGGGAGAAAGTAGATAATAGGCCTGCTGTTGACAATCTTACGTCAGATTTTTTCGTTTCGGCTGCAGAAATGACTATCATTGGGAATACAATTCTGGTTTTGCCCAAATTAAGCTGCAATATTGTGAAAATATAGAAAACGTAAGTACTCACTTGACCGTGGCCATTTCATTTAGTCCCGTAGTGCATGTCCGGAATGTGCCGTAAGGCCCCTCTTTGCATAACTTTTGGTTGCCCCTAAAGACATTACCAGCCGTGAAATAGCCGTGGTACACCAAATTATACAATCAGTCAGCATTTGATACATAATTACACATACAACCGTTTGTTTTTACAAATAATACTGGTCAAACGGGCACTAAAAAAGGAACTGGGACACAAAATGGCGAAATGACATTCCAAACAAGGTAAGGCAGTCTTGTAGGATGCAAGATTTCAAGCTTCAGTAACCTCGACTGTACATAGGTTAGACCAAATATTATGTAAGGTGTAGTCTCCTGGACGCTCTGTCATGTTATTGGAATTATAAATTTTTAGTTCAAACTTTCCTGTAATGTGAGAAATCAATAAAAACATTGATATTTGTGTCACAGAAGTTATGTTATTTCGTTTATCATTTTTATGTGTTCATAAATATATCAAAATATAAATTGTTACAATCAGTGAATAATTCTATGTACGAGGGGCGATTGGAAAGTACGTAGCGTGGTCCATTATTTCAGTAACGGATCGGCAAACCAATACATGTTTGGTATCATTTTAATCAACTATCTTTCCCTCACGTTCTCACACTAGTTTCACGAAGGTGACATGATGCAGTCAGAAAAAATATTATTGTAAACATGGGTACTGTTTGTATACTGGAAAAAGTGAAATTTCAATAAAATAGACAATTTATAATCATTTTTAAATTTAGCAGTGCATGAACACTATTTGATGGAATAAGATTATTTTGCACCATTTTGTAGCCCATCATAAAGACAATTTATTATGCAAGTCTTGAACGAATTTGAAAATTCTTATAACTTATAAACGAGACGGCAATATCTGCGTCTCTTGGAATTCTCTGCATTTTGTTCATTTTCTATTTCAAAACGCGCACGTCACAATGATTTTAATTTGAAAATATAAAATCAGCATTTGTTTGAATTTATTTAAAGTTTAGTTTCATACCAAGCACTGTGTCCCTGCTTCGTAACAAGACAAACAAAAAATTATTCAGAGCACAACAAATGGTAGATAACTGTTTAAATCTGGTCATGGGTATGGATGATTTTAGCTAGGAGGAATAGTTTTGTTTGTATAAATTGAGAACTGTGGGAAATTAAATGGTAAGAAAGAATTGTGAGTTAAAACCAATTACTAGAGTGATGACTGACAAGTTATCTTGAAGAAACTTCCTATAGTTTATAAGATATGAGGGGGTTAGTTACCCCACCCACTTCTTGAAAACAGGGGGTAGTGTCATTAAGATTCATTTTTATAGGAACCGAGTAAGATGAGACGACATATTTGCATGACGAAATTCCCTTTGTGCAATGATCACAACGAATAACGCAGAAAATATACTCATATGTCAAAAAATCTTGCTGCAGTATGGGCCTTAATCTCAAAACAAATAGGAAGAAAACACGCAAAAATGTTATGTTTTGAAACGGTACAGCTTTAATAGTATTCAATTTTTTTCGCATCTAATTATGCTAGCCGTGCAAGCAATAACCGCAGAAGACATCTACAGAAATACAGTTCCGAGAGATATCGCTTATTTGTTATAATGTGATATCGAATTAGGTCACTGATTTTCTGTTGATTTTTCTCAATATTTTTTTCGAAAATATCCGCCAGTATATAAACATGCCTTCATTTTGAGCGTGCGAGGCACGTGCATGACTAGTCGCTCTACAAAAATGAATGCATCATCTTGAAGAAGAGAAATTCTACTTTCTATACATGTACTACTTTAATATATCTAGCAGCGCATTAAGAAATTACGATACCATACTACGTACTTTCCAATCGTCCCTCGTATTAGGATTGACTTAGCGAAATCCGTTCAAATCTGCAAACACCAAATAAAATTTGGCCAAACTTCAAGTACAGGTACTGCTATGCCATTACTTATGAAACAAATCGGTATGTACTAAACTTATGAAACGGAGATGTACTAGTAATGGCCCCGGGGCGGGGCAGACCAGCCCATATTGTCCAACTTTTTTCAGGATCATAAATCTTCAGTCCATTTGACCATTTCTTTAACGTTTGGCCCTTCAAATCACTTTTAGATAATTTTCCCCATTCAAATACATGGGCGACTTATGTTTACCTTGTCGTAAAATAGACCAAGGGCATCCCAGGTTCATGATTTACATAGACATTGTAGAGCTCCTCTCCCTGATACCTCATTTCAAGTTTCAAAATCATAGGCTTTCTGGTTCAGAAAAAGATTCTAAAAAGTTTTTTGCTATTTATAGCCATAGCGGCCATCTTGGCATGTGACCTGGACCGTTTATTATAAACATTCGTTGCTCCTTCCAAAGAATGCTCCATATAATAATTTGGCTTTGATTGGCCAATCGGTTTCAGAGGAGAATATCTTTGAGACAGACGACGATGGACGACAGACGGACGGCGGAGCATCTCCATCCTATAATCTCACCTTGTGAGCCTTCGACTCAGGTGAGCTTACAATATGCTCGCCAGATGAGGCGAAATACTTTTTCTTGCAAACATGAACCAGAGGACCATCGGTCCTGAGAACGCTCACCTGAAGCCTGGTCTTCGAGTATTAAGTCATCATGAAATGACCTTGACCTTGAATACTCACACACCTTTATTGGCTTCATAAGTTGTCTGCATCTGCAAAGTTTCAGGTCTCAGGCTGCAATAGTTTCCAAACCCAGTGATTTCTGACAAAACCATAATTTTAATTTTGATTTTTAAATGACCTTGGGTCAAGGTCAACAAATGACCTTGGCTTTCATTAATTACTTACCTTCATTGACTCCATTAGTTGTTTGCATCTAGCAACTTTCAGGTCTCAGGCTGCAAGTTTCCAAAATATCCATTGTTTTCGCCTTTTCCAATGTAAAAGCCTGTTTCCAAAATTGACCTTGCCGTAAAATAGGTCAAGGTCATCCTAGGATCATCATTTCAACAAACTATGATGGGCTGGAGTCCCAAGGTACATACCAAGTTTCGCGTAAATCGGCCTGCCGGTTCTGGAGAAGAAGATTTTTGAGTGGTTTTTACCATAGTTGGGCATGGCAGCCATCTTGGTCATGTGACCCGCATTTTCGCGATCAAACTTTCGTTCCCCCTACCCATGGACGCTCCACATAAATTTTCATTTTGATTGGCCAAGCAGTTTCAGAGAAGATCTTTGATAAGTGTGTATGGACGACAGACTGGCCAAGGTCAAGAGATGACCTTGACCTAAATTAATCACATACCTTCATCTACTCCAGTAGTTGTTTGCAGGTCTCAGGCTGCAACAGTTTCCAAAATATCCATAGTTTTCACTTTTCCCATGTAACATGTAACCAGAGGACCATTGGTCCTGAGAACGCTCACCTGAAGCCTGATCTTGGAGTATTAAGTCCATGAAATGACCTTGACCTTGAGTACTCACACACCTTTATTGACATCACAAGTTGTCTGCATCTGCAAGGCTGCAATAGTTTCCAAACCCAGTGATAATTTCAATTTTGATATTTAAATGACCTTGCGTCAAGATCAACAAATGACCTTGGCCTTCATTAATTACTTACCTTCATTGACTCCATTAGTTGTCTGCATCTAGCAACTTTCAGGTCTCAGGCTGCAACAGTTTCCAAAATATCCATTGTTTTCTGCCTTTTCCCATGTAAAAGCCTATGTTTCCAAAATTGACCTTGCTGTAAAATAGTTCAAGGTCATCCTAGGGTATCACTTCAACAAACTATGATGGGCTGGAGTCCCAAATGCTACATACCAAGTTTCGCGTAAATCGGCCAACCGGTTCTGGAGAAGAAGATTTTTGAGTGGTTTTTACCATAGTTGGGCATGGCGGCCATCTTGGTCATGTGACCCGAATTTCATGATCGCACTTTCGTTCCCCCTACCCATGGACGCTCCACATAAAATTTCACTTTGATTGGCCAAGCAGTTTCAGAGAAGAAGATCTTTGAAAAGTGTGTATGGACGACAGACTGGCCAAGGTCAAGAGATGACCTTGACCTAAATTAATAACATACCTTCATCTACTCCATTGGTTGTTTGCATCTACCACTTTTCAGGCCTCAGGCTGCAATAGTTTTCAAAAAATCCATAGTTTTCACTTTTTCCCATGTAAAAGCCTATGTTTCCAAAATTGACATTGCCGTAAAATAGGTCAAGGTCATTATTTGATCAAATTATGATGGGCTGGAGTCCCAAATGCTACATACCAAGTTTCATGAAAATCGGCCAGCCGGTTCTGGAGAAGAAGATTTTTGAGTGGTTTTTACCATATATGGGCGTGGAGGCCATCTTGGTCATGTGACCTGGATTTTGCGATCAAACTTTCGTCTCCCCTACCCATGGATGCTCCAGCCGGTTCTGGAGAAAAAGATTTTTGAGTGGTTTTTACCATATATGGGCATGGCGGCCATCTTGGTCATGTGACCTGGATTTCGCAATCAAACTTTCGTCTACCCTACCCATGGATGCTCCACATAAAATTTCACTTTGATTGGCCAAGCAGTTTCAGAGAAGAAGATCTTTGAAAAGTGTGTATGGACGACAGACTGGCCAAGGTCAAGAGATGACCTTGACCTAAATTAATCACATACCTTCATCTAATCCATTAGTTGCTTGCATCTATCACTTTTCAGGCCTCAGGCTGCAATAGTTTTCAAAAAAATACATACTTTTCACTTTTTCCCATGTAAAAGCCTATGTTTCCAAATTTGACCTTGCCGTAAAATAGGTCAAGGTCATCCAAAGGTCATCATTTTATCAAACTATGATGGGCTGAAGTCCCCGATGCTACATACCAAGTTTCATGGAAATCAGCCCACCGGTTCTGGAGAAGAAGATTTTTGAGCTGTTTTTACCATATATGGGCGTGGCGGCCATCTTGGTCATGTGACCTGGATTTCGCGATCAAACTTGAAATGCCACTACCCAAGGAGGCTCCACATAAAATTTCAACTAGATCGGCCAAGCGGTTTCAGAGAAGAAGATCTTTGAAATTGTGGACGACGGACGGACGACGGACGGACGGACGCCGGATCATGGCCATCCTATAAGCTCACCTTGTGAGCCTTCGGCTCAGGTGAGCTAAAAAGGTACAAGTAGGCAAAGATCAGCCTATGTTTCCAAAATTGAAATTGCCGTAAAATAGGTCAAGGTCATCCTAGGGTCATCATTTGATCAAACTATGATGCGCTGGAGTTCCAAATGCTACATACCAAGTTTCATGAAAATCTGCCTGCCGGTTCTGGAGAAGAAGATTTTTGAGTGGTTTTTACCATATATGGGTGTGGAGGCCATCTTGGTCATGTGACCTGGATTTGGCGATCAAACTTTCGTCTCCCCTACCCATGGATGTTCCACATAAAATTTCACTTTGATTGGCCAAGCAGTTTCAGAGAAGAAGATCTTTGAAAAGTGTGTATAGACGACAGACTGGCCAAGGTCAAGAGATGACCTTGACCTAAATTAATCACATACCTTCATCTACTCCATTAGTTGTTTGCATCTACCACTTTTCAGGCCTCAGGCTGCAATAGTTTTCAAAAAATACATAGTTTTCACTTTTTCCCATGTAAAAGCCTATGTTTCCAAATTTGACCTTGCTGTAAAATAGGTCAAGGTCATCGAAGGGTCATCATTATATCAAACTATGATGGGCTGATGTCCCCGATGCTAAATACCAAGTTTCGTGGAAATCAGCCCACCAGATCTGGAGAAGATTTTTGAGTGTTTTTACCATATATGGGCGTGGCGGCCATCTTGGTCATGTGACCAAGATATCGCGAACAAAATTACAATGCCACTACCAAAGGAGGCACCACATAAAATTTCAACTAGATCGGCCAAGCGGTTTCAGAGATCTTTGAAATTGTGGACAACGACGGACCGACGACGGACGGACGCCGGATCATGGCCATCCTATAAGCTCACCTTGTGAGCCTTCAGCTCAGGTGAGCTAAAAATGGAGCTATAGTTGAAAATCAAATGTCTAAGCTAAAATTATCATTAACGCTTTAGAGGCTATTTATACATACATAGTATTTTAACATTCATAGTCCTGGAGCCTGTACCATGGGTTCGACCTCCAACTGTTGGGTCCATATTATTCCTGGCAGTACAGTTGTAAACATCAGTGTCGTCTCGCCTTGTATTTGGGATGGTCATGGTGGATTGTGTTTGTTTGAAATTGCCATTGGATCTTGTCCATGTGTAGCCTGTTGGTTCTGGATTCCCAGTCGCCTTACATTGCACCGTTAATGGCTGATTTTCTACGATAGTTTGGTCTTGTAATGTATCAACTTCTGGTGTAGCTGTAGCATAATTTTGTTATGTAACATGGTTTATTGGAGAATCAATACTTAAAATGCTCTACTGTTTACTTAGTTTTAAATGAAAACAATATGTTACAAAAAGTACATATTGATATTTATTTTTATTGCAATTGCCTTAAATGAAAGCGCATTTCTTTCCAGTTTATTTCCTAATAAAAATAAGGAATCAAGATCACACTTTTTAGGTTATATTTAGTAAACTTCGAATTCAGTTTATGTTTTAATGACTCAAAACAATGTGGCAACTCAAGGTCATACTGTAATGATTCTTGCGTTCCATAGAAATACAAGCTTACAATGGTATAATCCTCAATATACCAGCACTGAAGGGGAAAAATCATAAGCCTAGGAAACCTCCCATAAGACCAAACAATATAGGCCATACACTCACAGTAATTACATTAAGAGGTTTTGGCAATCAGCATCCGGAAAATGATTCATAACACCTTAATATGTTTATCTGGAGGTGATCATATCATTGTAACTCCGGTATATGCACCCACTTAAAGGCAAAGTAACTATACTAACCCCTTGTCTTTAACCCATATTTGACGAATGGATTCTCCAATCATTATCATTTGGGCGAGTCCACTTTCATATTTAGGGATTTCAGGTGTGATTTTAAAGTTTTATTCCATTTTCCGATGAAAATCCTCTAAGCAAACAGAATAGCCACAGATGAGACGCCGCAGAACAATGAGACGACACGTTCTGCGGCGTCACATCTTGGGCTATTTTGTTTGCCTATGTCCCACAAAAGGGAGGCCAGGCTTATATGAGTTAATTTGCACCCCACTTCACTACTGCAAAAGGGTACCATTAAAATCCTGTTAAAATACCATTAATGACCCATGAATATACCAACAACCATTAAAAGGAGCCATTAGTCTTCGCAGAAAAAAATTAATGGGTAAAACCTTTAGCCATTAAAATGCTAACTTATGGCCATTAATTGAAGATTTTACCATTAAAAAGACATGGAATGCAGATTAATATGTTGCGGCATAAAGGTATAGGCATTTAAAAGTAATGGGCCATTACTTCTTGTTTTAGCTTTATTCATGCCCATCAACTACCATGAACATTTATTCATGCCCATCAATCACCTATGAATGATGGCCATTAAATACAAAAAAGTAACAAATAATGGCCATAATAAAGATTGCTAAAAGTCATTGGCATTAAAAACCTATGGCGATTAATCATGGCCATAAATACATCATTGAATTCTGAATCAGGCCATTCATGGGGCATTAACTTTGTTTGTAATGGGGATGAAAGAAATACTGAGAAAAGTTTCAACTTCTTTCATTTTGATTTGTGCCCATTAACTATCATGAACATTTATTCATGCCCATCAATCACCAACTGATGATGGCCATTAAATACCAAACAGAAACAAATAATGGCCATTGTTATATACCTAATGTAACTCTACAATAGAAACTTGTCGTGTTGTAACGGACAGCACTTTCTGCTGTTTTAGGCGTCGTAGGGCATTAATACCATTAATGCCCTGAGATGACGTCATATCAGGGCAATAATGGTGTTAATGCCCTGAGATGACACCCTAGCAGGGCATTAACACCGTTAATGCCCTGAGATGACGTCATAGCAGGGCAATAATGGTGTTATTGCCCTAGGTGTTATTGCCCTGAGACTGTGACATACACCTGTTTACATGTTATGGACACTGACAGGTGTTCATTTCATCTAAATTTAACATGGCAGGTGAGTGTACATTTCAGACGTATGTTTCATCTTAATTTAACGTGTCATTTTGCGTCTAATCACTTACCAATCAACGGCTGTGTGCTTGTCATCATGTGCGATTTCAAGACATAGCATTCACAATAAATAAATAAATAAATAAATAAATAAATAAATAAAATGTACATGTATTGGAGGAAAGGTATATAACAATGACGATATAACATTCTTTTCCAAGTGCATTAACGTTTGCCAAGCCCTCGGGCAATAATGTGTTGCAGCCCTCACCGCTACGCGGTTCGGGCTGCAACAAATTATTGCCCTTGGGCTTGGCAAACGTTAATGCACGGAAAAGAATGTTTTATCCTCTTATTATAAAAAGTTGCTAAAAACATTGGCATTAAAAAACTCTTGATGATTAATTATGGCCATTAATATATCATTGAATTCTGAATCAGGCCATTCATGGGCATTCACTTTGTTTGTAATGGGTATGAAAGAAATACTGAGGAAAGTTTCAACTTCTTTGATTTTGGTTCATGCCCATTAACTACTTTGGTAAATTTTAACAACTGTATGCAATACTTACTCAGAATTTCCATGACAACATGGTTGCTGTTATTTCCATATGTAGTTTTCCCAACAGTCCTCACCATTGTATTTTCTACTATACAGGTGTACTGTCCAAAGTCCGTTGTATCAATATTGCTGAAGGAGATCATATTATTGTCGGATGTCTTGATTCCAGACCAGCGATATGTAGGAATTGGGACAGCGCTAGATCCTGAACAATTAAGTTTAAAATTTGTTCCTTTGATGACTTTCAATTGTTCACCTGACAGCTGTGTGGTTGATCCAATTGATTGATATGAAATTATAGGAACTGTTGGCCCACCTGTAAGATGGAAAATTCAATTGTTTGTTATTATTAAAATATTGTTATATAAACTGATCAAAGTAAGTTTAATTGCGTGTCAGTAGCTTTAATGCATAGTTTCTGATTGCGCCTTTTCCTGATCTTTGCCTACTTGTACTGTTTTGTCAATTTCAACACAATAAAGATCAGTTGAAATATACAGATACATGTAAGCTCCAGCATTAGACAATGGTTTTCTTAGCAGTGAAAGCTCAAAGATGACTAAAAGTGATATTTTCAATATTGATATTTTCACTAGTGGTTGATATCAGCCAATATTATAACTGTATAGTTAAAATTACTTCTGAACGCTTTCATTCACTTGACACCATATGATGTGCTTTTACTTGAAAAATGTAAATGCCTGTAGTTATCTATGAATGAAAACATAAAATAAAGAGTGGTTATTAATTTTCTTAGAATGAAAGGAACAATTTGGTACAATTTTTGTGTGTCTGCCTGTATAAAGATTTATATATTTACTTTTTGCATTTTCACCGCTCATCTCTTCAATGGAAAAAGGTTCATGTTTTGTATATAATATAGAGAAAACTACTTTTCGGTAAATACCAAATATATTTCATTTTGTGTGTTGAAAACATTGCAATTTTCACTTACGCTGCACACTCGTGAAAATCCTGATGTTTTCAACACATTCGACGAAACATATTTGATATTCACTTAAAAAGTAAATGTCCCCTCTCAGATGTAAATATACACATTTACACATTTACCTATAAAATAAACATTGTTTTGTTGCGTTTAAATGTGCTTTATTTTTCAAGTGACAGCATGTATTTGTCCTTTTTATTGCAGAAATGATAATGAACAAATCTGGACTTGTACTAGGATGTTATTTAACAGAATAAGGGCAATCATTTAGTATGTCTTATCCCATCAATTAACTTACTCATTACAATAATCAGAAGTGTTGCACTTGAAGACTTTGTTTCACGCTGTCCGACTGTAGGTATCATTGTGTTAGTTGCGGTACAGTTCCTTGATGTATCTGCCTGTATACTGTTGATTGTAAGTATATCGCTATTAGATGATTGGAGTGACCACTTGTAGATGTTTGGGCTAGGGTCTGCAGTTGCTTCACATGTTACTTGAAAACCGTCACCTTTGACTACTGATAAATCACCAGAGATCAACTGAGTCCCTACTTTAAATGTTGGAGTATTTGGCGGAACTACAAAATAGCAGAGCAAGCTAATTTAAAACAAAATAATATAATCTTTGCTCAACATGATTTATTTCATATCATTAGTTTCTAGTAAAGGGGAAAATAAGATGATTCCAAATCATTCTTTAAAAGGCCATAATTACAAGAGCAAATAATACAGACTCTAAAATACAGACTCTTATCAGGCTTGGGGTCAACTATTTTAAAAAGTAATTAATTGAATTACAATTACAGAGACATTTGTTCAATTACATTACAATTACAATTACTAGGCATTTTAGTAAAGTAATTCATTACATACAATTACTTAGCCTAATGTAATTCATTACATACAATTACTCTGCATTAAGTGTTGAGACGCATGAAACTTTAAGTCCAATAATATTCATAAATGGAAATAAAACGCCTGTAATGATAATGACTGAGAATTGTCTGACAGGAACCTTTTGTACTGCGTGTCTCCTTTTCATTTTTGCCCCCACTGAACAGGGATGTTTAAATCCATTGGTGTATACAGAATTAATCATCAAATGATTGGTTATAAGTTTAACATATGTATCCCATCAAAGGTCAAAAAGTTATTTGCAAATATAATAACTCTTCATATTGTCGGTTAATAACTAGGAAGCAGTGTATCTGTTCTCGCATGACTGAAAAGTTGTTGACTCTCACGCTAAAGAATATTATAAATAATTTTATAAATTCTACCTAGATAAGTATGCTGACTGTGACTCTGGCTTATTGAAAAAAGATGGGGGAATGATCACAGTTGTTTTTTTTTATGAATAGCAAATCAAGAAAAAACACACAAAACTTGTCATGTGTAAAACATCTACATGTGCAGTCCTACAACTGCAAAATGTCAGTAGAGCAATAAATTAAACAAGTGCTAACAAGAGCTATACTGTCTGACTGTGTACATACTTACAATCACAGAAACATGATAAAGAATTTTTTACCAAAATTTCCATCAGTTTCTTATTCCTATTTTGAAAACATGATACATGTGTTTATGTTCACTCCATCTTTCATAAATTTACAGTGAAAAGAAGCAGTTTAATTTTGCAGGAGCCTATAATCTCTCACGGGGCTATCACCTGGTGTAAGGGTTAGGCTTAGGAAGACAGGGGTCTATTGGCTGTTGTTCCCAGCAGAGATTGCAATGTATCTGTCAGTTTGTTATATTTTAGCATGCTCATTTCAAAGAAAGCCTTGTCCTGGGAATTTTTTCAGCATTTAATCCACAGTGTATTCTAATAATTATGGATGAGTATTGGTGTATTCTGCAATTTTAATCCACTTCATGTGAAAGGTGATGTAAATAGTGTATTTTGGTGCTTTTCTGTTCTTGACAGTTCTATCACAAGAAATTTGTTTTGCTTGACTGTGGCCAGTAATATGCCGCGGCTGTGGATTATCCATTAAAATATGTTTACACTAGTCATGTCATGAACTTGAAAATGCCTAATAAAACAAAAGATACTGATAGTGAGCTGATAAACTTTTCTCTAGAAATCCAATGCTGGGGAGTTTGCCATCACACTAGGCTTTCACAATACTATAGAGAAAGCTACTTGCTCCATGAGAGATTATATGCTCCTGAATTTTGTGACCAGTTAAATTATCAATCTGTCAGTGAGGTGTGAAAAAATAACAACAAGGAATCCTGTAAAAAATACACAAATCAAGGACAAAAAAAAGAAAAGATAATGATTGTTTGAGTTTTCACACTTCCTTTGATCAATCATTGTTTAAGGTCACATTGTGTGTATAAGAGATGATAAATAGCTCTAAGGTCATCAGTTTTAGGAAAGGATTAAACCCAAGACTTTTTATCAGTAGATGAAGAAACATGTTTAATTATAGATGAAGAGACGAAATTTGTCCACTGTTGTAACATAACTTATCTCAATGGGAAAATAGTTTGAGTACTGTATAACTGACCATATACTTCAATGATACATGCAAGGAAACAAGATTCAACAGGATAATCTGTAGTACACTCTTAATAATAATCTCTAAATATATAATTAAAATGACCATATACTTGAATGATACATGCAAGGAAAGAAGATTCAACAGGATAATCTGCAGTACACTCTTACAAAAATAATCTCTAAATATAAAATGTATATGTAAGAGATGTTTTCTTTAAAGTAATTCAAAGTAATTAGAAGTAATTGTTAATTACACCCCTTTTTGACACTGAAATTCATTACATTTCAATTATTGTAATTAAAGCAAAGACTCATGGGTGAAAGTTCCAAAACATCTCAATACTGAAAAGCCATTTTTCCAATACTGAAAACTAGGGTTTTCCTATACCAATACATTGGGGAAAATTCTTCCCAATACTGAATTCAGTATTAATACTGAAAATTTTCTCCCATGAAGAGAATTACAATTATTTTCAATTATTTTGGAAAATGTAATTAAATTGCAATTAATTACAATTACAATTTTAATTACTCCAACCCTGAATTTTATACATGTATCAAGTTTTCTTGGTATAAGTACCTAAATGTCATTTTGTCTTTTTCCCCACCCCATCCTTGAGATGTGTTCACTTAGTGGTACGAAAGGCTGCAGCTTGGTAAAAGCAAGCCATGTTTAATTAACAAACACAATCACAAGAACTACATTATGTCAACTTACATAGTACATTAAAGCTAAGACTGGCACTAGCTGATTTTGTCTGTCGTGTTCCTTGAGATGGCACCATAGTATTTTCTACTGTACATGTGTATGATTTCTCGTTTGACAAGTTAACATTGGAAAAACGTAGATATTGACCGCTGTCATCATTGTTCCACTGGTAGGATGAACCTGGGTTGCTAGATGTCTGGCATTTGACAACAATATTTTTGCCTTGTATGATTTTAACAGTTCCATTCACAGTTGTACCACTGATGGAGAACACTGGGTTAGATGGAGGATCTAAACACACATGAAAATAACATTACCTTTGTTTATACAACGGCTACCAAAAGTTACTGATATGATGATAGAGATTGGTCAATTCTATAATTCAGCCCGGATCTGACAAAAAAGGGTCTTCGCGTATTTAAGTACATTTTATGCCATTAAAATTTAAGCAGAGGACCAATTGTATATGATGATATAGATTTGTATATACAACGGCTACCAACAGTTACTGATATGAACCAAAAATCATGATGATCGAGATTGGTCAATTCTATAACTGAGCGCGGATCTGGCAAAAAGGGTCTTCGCCAATTCAAGTACACTTATGTCATTAAAATTTAACCAGAGGACCAATGGTCCTGTCAACTCTCACCTGATCTGGACAGCTTTACTTGCATATATATACGAACAAAAAGTCAACTGGCTAGTTTGAAGGTTTGATAAGGTAACTAACTAATGTTGTGAACCACTGCAGAAGATGAGGGTGAGGTTAGGTGCCTGTAAAACCGGTTTAAGCACCCCAGTAATTTTATATGTCTGATCGTTCCAAGGCGATACTTCTGTTGTGGTTCTAATTGTTTTGTGTTTTGGAGTCCAATTTTTGTGCTGTTTGGGCCTTATATGCGTTTTCATATTTTTAGTTCAGTTCGGGTAACTGAGTGGCCGCCTATTGGGGAATAGCTGCTCACTCGGCTTACGACATGTTTTCATGGTATAAGTACTCAAGTGTCATTTCAGTTTTTTCTCACCCCTCGGTTTATGGAGAGGGAATTTCTTTCTGATTGCGTCATTTCCTGATCATTGCCTATTTGTACTTTTTTTCTTATAGTAGTAATTCTATTGAGACTTTTGACCTCGGGGCGTGCCCAAATTTGATCCCAGGGGCATGGCTGGCAAAATTTATTTAGAGAACCATTAGCCATTGCCAAATACAAAATATCAAAGCTGGAGGCCTTGTGGTTTCAGAGAAGAAGATTTTTTATTTCTCTCCATTAAAACGTATATGTTGCCATGCCATTAGGCAGAGTTCAAGTTTGATCGGTCCAAAAACAATATGCAACCTCCCAACTACCCATGTTGCTGTTTGTGTAATTTGATTAAGATTCGCCTACAGGCTTTGGAGATATTGAATTTTGAATGGTTCCCTGTTGTAAGTCCATTGAGACTATCGACCAGAGACATGGACATGGCATGACTGACAATTTATAATGGGGTATTCCAAACATTGCAACATACAAAATAAAGAAGCTCTGAGCCTTGTGGTTTCAGAGAAGAATTTTTTTTTTTTGTTTTTTTCCCCACTATAAGTCTATGCAGACTATCGACCCCCGGGGATGGCAAATTTGACCCCTGGGGGCATGGCTGGCACAATTTATGCAGAGGACCATAAGCCATTGCCACATACCAAAGCTGTGTGCCTCATGATTTCAGCTGGGAAGATTTTTATTTTTTTATGAAAAGTTCCAGTCTGATTTGCCCAAATACAACAATTATGCAAACTTCCTACTGCCAAATGATGCTGTGTGTGTAATTTGATCAAGACCCACCTACTGGCTTTGGAGATATTGAATTTTAAATGGTTTCCTATTGTTAGTCAATGGAGAATATCGACCCCCGGGATGTGACCCCAGGGGCAAGACTGGCACAATTTATAAAAAGGACTAACAATCATTGTTACATGCAAAATATAGAAGCTCTGGGCTTTGTGATTTCAGAGAAGAAGATTCTTTTAGTTTTAAGTGTTTCCCATTGTAAGTCTATGGAGACAATCATGTGGGCCTTGTGGTTTCAGAGAATGAGATTTTTTAATTTCTTTTTTTTTTTTTCATTTAAATATATGTTGCCATGGCAACCAGAGTTCTAGTCTGATCATTCCACAAAGAACATACAACATTTTCTATTGCCCAGTGATGCTGCGTGTGTAATTTGATCAAGATCCCCCACCTGGCTTTGGAGATATTGATGTTTAAGTGTTTTCTCATAGTAAGTCTATGTAGACTATCCAACCCATGGATGTGGCCACATTTGCCCCAGGGCAATGATTGGCACAATTTATAATGGGGACTACAAAACATTTATACATACAAAATATACAAACTCTGTGCCTTGTGATTTTTTCGGCGTGAGCCGTCTAAGCTAAGTATTGACCTAATTTCACTGGCACTATTTCATTGGACAAATTATGGGTGATATGTAAATTAGCCGCGAGATTTAGACGAGCCGCGAGATTAAGATGAGATCGACTTTTTTTTAGGTTATGAGGATTTCCGGGTGCGTTCCTTTACCGGAATGGACTGGAATGGACTACTGGAATGGACATAATACCGTAGCTTTGAGTGCTTTAACTGTATTTCATCTGCATAAAATGTACTTCTGGAGACAATTTTATGGTTTGTAAATAATAAATTTCATATTAGTATAGCAAAATTGACTTCCCATGGTGGTGGTGGGGTCCGCGAAGGGGCCACTGTTCAGAGGTTTCTATGATTGGAATATATAGAAATCACCAGTGGATGTTCTGCAGCAAAACAGGGGTGTATAGAAGTAGAAATGAGTAAAATGTGCTGGCACTGTGACAGTGACCTATAAGCATAGAGCATAATTTATCTATGTGAGTCCCTGACGTAGGCCATCCCACCGTACGGAACACAATTTAACTGTACTTCAGAATGATTCAATCTGTATTATATGTTGACTTTAAGCCATGGCAAAGGTAGAAAAGCCAATGGGTCGGCTATTCAAAATAGTAAACAAAATGTATTTACCTTGTTTATGCGTATCTGTTGAAAATTTTCATTTCTATGCATTTTATTAATCTTCAAATCAAACTTCATGTGAAGCATTCTCAGAAAGAGGACTGAAAATTGTTGAACAGGATGTTAAACCAAAACAAACTAAACTATTTTCCAGTAAGGTTGCCTATTACATGTAGTGTTTTAAAAATGTTTTAGTTCAACCTGTATAAAGCAAGCACATAAGGCTGTGACCACATAATTTATTATGTTCGAGTCAAAACGCAGAACATATTATAACCCACATCCATTTAAAGCACGCCGATTATCTTTTTAAAGATATTTCTTGTTTAATTTTTCCCATTGTGAACCTACCCGTTGCCATGGAAACCTAATGCAGTCAATTCCCAATCCAATGATGGTTCATATTAAATTTGATCAAGATCAGCCCACTAGCTTCAGAAATATTCTTCTTTGAAATTGTGGACGGACGGACAGATGGATGGGCTGACACGGGACGGACCACGTCGGACGCCGGATATCTGCCTATCCTATAGGCTCAGGTGAACTATAGTAGCCCAAGGGCAACGATCGCTCACCTGAGAGTCAACAAGTACAGTCACTGGACAAAGTGTGGTTTTTTTTCTTTCTTTTTTTTAAGATCTGATCAAAATTGAAAATGCTGGAGTGGCCACCAGGCCATAACACTAAAAATTTATTTTTCAAACATTCAAGGGCAGCTAACTCCGCAGTCAGAGGTAGGATCTGGCCAAATTTCCAACTCATCCGAGATACTGTAGTTATTCTTGTTACCTGCCCTATGTATTTTTTTTTTTTTTTTTCAAATGGTTTGTAAATTTGTGCCTATTGCAGTCAGTATAGTGGTGTAGATGTTGAACTTCAGAAAACTTCAGGAAACACAAATAATTTCAAGGAGTTTAGACCTAGATTGTTTTCATTATAGTGATATAAAGATGTTATCGTCATCAACATGAAATCGTCATTAAAAATGATGACACACTTAAATTGCAGCAACTACACATCTTTAAGTGCTCATATCGCTGCTATTTGCGATGATAATCTCTCCGGAAATACTCAGGTATTCTTTCGCATATAATAAATATCTTAATTTTGAATTTTCGACCATAAGACCCCTTATCCCAGATCTTGGCCCAATTAGAATTCAATATAGACTTTATCTCTACTGTAATTAGTTTGAGTCACTAAATTGATGTTACAGCTACTATAGTATTAGATTTATTATCAAGTCAACTGAAGTAAACCTGTTGATAGTTTGTCCTCTGATAAATGGAAAAGCATCAATTGAGCATAAATTACAACATTATATCATATTTCATATGTTGTTACCTTTCGCTTCAACATGGGTATTAACCTAATAACACACAAAAACATTAAACATTTTTTTCAATACTCACAAAGAACATCGACAGTGAGAGAAGACACTTGCTGTCTAGACACTTTCTGATTCGACACACATTGACATGTAGCTGATCCAGTGTTGGTAGCAGTCCATGTCACACGTTTCTTAACCTCAGATTGAGCACCTGACACATTCGTAACTGTTCCAAAGAAGCATGTCCAGGTTAATGTAGGTGATGGATATCCTCCAACAACTGTACACACCAAACTCTGTTGCTCTAATATTATAGCTTTATATGTATCACCATTGGAGAACCCATCTATCACAGGTGGACCATTTGTACCATCTGAAAAAAGGACATATGTAACTACATGTATTAGATATCTCTACAGGATGTTAAGAAAGTTCGAAGACAATAAAACAATGAGCCGCGTCGCGAAAACAAAGTGCAGTAACTGCACAGCTATCAGCACCTTTGTTTTCGCTACTCAGATAGTACAATTCCTCCTTTACTTAAATCCAAAATTTCTAGCCTGCTTCTGTGACTGTACTGGCTGATTTGTGTCATAGCCATGGTGGCCATCTTGGTCATGTGGCCATGACTATTTATGCAAACTTTCAATCACTCTTCATGAAGATGCTTCTCATTGGAAAGGTCTGAGGCAATGAAAGGTCCTCAGACCTTTCCACTGTGTTCAGGTTAAATGCAGTAAATTTTGAGCTGGCTCTCTACTTTTTACATCTCATTTGGCTATCGCTGACAGTGAAATACATCGATAGAAGATAAACCAGTCTAAATTCACAGTGCGGGATCCAGTACGCCGCTGTATATATTCTTTAGCCTTTGAGCTACAACAAAGTACGGTGAATATTTTATAAACGAGTTTGATGACCACACCCTCTGTGATCAAGTCCTATATATATATATATATATATATATATATATGTATATATATATATGTGTGTGTGCATGCAGATGTGCCACTGTAACAGATACACTATTTAGCCCTCAGTTTGTAATATGATGCATGGTTTTAAGTATCAAATTGTAGCTACTGACAGTATAAAGTGTTTAACATTAAAATTCAAACGAATCGGTATGCTATTCGGGATTGTCCTGAAGTGTAATGGATATGGATCTCTACTGTTACTGCTTTTACTATTACTACTACTACTACTTCTAATGGATATTATAGCTAAATAATAATAATAATAATAATAATAATAATAATACCATGTTCGTTAGCAGGCCATTGAAAGTTAGCAGAGCTAATCATTATGAAGACATGCCTAAGCAATGAACATTTTTCTTTTTTGCGCTCGAAACATGTATTGTGGGTAGAAGTTAGAACCAATTGTATTAAATGCGATGTTAACTTAACATGTGTGGATGTATATCTTGTTTTAATCAGGTTAATGTTGTGACCGCCTCGCCACGAGGCGGGTGTGCGAGGTGGTTTTATCGAGTACCAACAATTTATATGTTTTAGAGTTAAAATAAGAAAAATACATGTGTACCCCTGTACACCCGAGTTTTACAACATAAAATTGGTGTTTCAGGGGGTATGCATTTCCCTGATATGGTATCCTGATGAATTATCTATTTTTAGGACTCTGTCGCCACCCAAAACCCAAACGGGAAATAGCTAAATAGAAAGTTTAGGGACTATCACAGATAAATAGACAAACTACAATGTGAACATTATATGGTAACCCGAGCGATCAGCAATTTCCCAAATGGTTGCCACTGAGCTACCTTAACCAAAGAAAATAAAATATGCATGTGTATTATTAATTGATATTGTAACAAGTAGCCAAAGGGCAACGATCGCTCACCTGAGAGTCAACAAGTACAGTCACTGGACAAAGTGTTTTTTGTTTGTTTGTTTGTTTTTTGTTTTTTGTTTTTGTTTTTGAAGATCTGATCAAAATTGAAGATGCTGGAGTGGCCACAACACTAAAAATTGATTTTTAAAACATTCAAGGCAGCTAACTCCGCAGTCTAGGGTCGAATCTGGCTCAAATTCGAACTCATCCAAGATGTTATGGTTATCCTTGTTTCTTCCAAGAATGAAGAAGATCTGTTCAAAATTGAAGGCGCTAGAGTGGCCGCAACACAAAATATTGATTTTTCAATCACTCAAGGGCAGATAACTTCGCAGTCAGAGGTCAGATCTGGTCGAAATTCGAACTCATCCGAGATATTATGAATGTAATTGTTAATTCCAAGAATAAAGAAGATCCGAATAAAACTGAAGGCGCTAGAGTGGCCACAACATTAAATATTGATTTTTCATACAGTCAAGGGCAGATAACTCTGCAGTCAATGGTCGGATCTGGCTGAAATTCAAACTCATTCGAGATGTTATGACTATCCTTGTTACTTCCAAGTATGAAGAAGAACTGATCAAAATTGAAGGCGCTAGAATGGCCACAACACAAAATAATGATTTTTCAAACAATCAAGGGCAAATAGCTCCGCAGTCAGAGGTCAGATCTGGTCGAAATTCGAACTCATCCGAGATGTTATGGATGTCCTTGTTACTTCCAAGAATCATATAATGCACAAAAAGAGAGCAGATTTCCGAAAGGGTGCATTTTTGTTACGCGTAACATTGTAGATTTTTGTAACAGAATCTGCCTCCACCCAACCCCTTGCATCTTTGGAAAAAAATGAATATATTAAATAAACTGCATATTCTCGCAACAAATGTGACAAATGCTTTCCATATGATAGTTCGTCTCTCACTAATGAGAAAGACCATCATTATTTCTTGAATAGTGCTGATGTGTGTTGGTGAGTTCTTTGATGGCTGACTAGGCCAATTCTGGCTCTAAACTGTCGGTTGCAAGTAGAGCAAGTCAATGTCATAGAGTCTGATGGTGGCACATTTGTTTTGGCTTTGCGCTCTCTTCGCTTTCTTTCAGCTTCACAGATTCTCTTCTTTTCATAAAGAGCTGCTCCTTTGTTGATGAGACCTCGCCACTTTGATCGCTCCTGTGCAGTCTGTTCCCAGGACCCCATTGGTATTTCGAAATCCTTCAGAGAGGCTTTGAGGGTGTCTTTGTAGCGTTTCTTCTGGCCACCTTGAGAGCGCTTTCCCTCCTGTAGTTCTCCATTATTAAGAAAACTTTCTTTGGAAGTCGCGCATCAGGCATTCTTATAACATGGCCAGTCCATCTTAGCTGTGCTAGCTTTAAGACTGTATGCATGCTTTGCATCCCTGCTTTCGTCAGGACCTCTGTGTCTGGAATCTTGTCCTGCCACTTGATTTTTAACAACTTTCTCAAACAACTTAAGTGGAAATGGTGGCGTCAGTTGTGTTCATCTGTTGCATATTGTTATTCTACACCACTTACAATGTTAAAAAAAAAAAACATGAAAAAGTATGAAATTTGGTTGAAAGTTCAACTTTTTTAATTTAGATGGCCATCTTGGATGCCATTTTTGTTTAACACTCACAAAAGACCAATGAGAGTACAACGTTTTCTCAAAATGATATACCTGTAACATTTATAGATAAAATCTGATCAGAAACGTTTGAATTTTGCACTATACACGGCTAACAAACCTTTAAATGCGTAACCGCCGGTTAAGAAAGAAAGTCCGATTCACGCCCTTCCGGTTCCGCATATGAAGACCAAGAAAAGGTAAACAAAACATACACTACTAGGATTGACTGATGATTATATTTTAGTACAGAAATATATCGATTATCTATGAATACTATTTTGTCACTTATTTACTATGGTAACTCAGCACCAAAGTAGCTCGCAAAATAATTTGATGGTCTTTGAGTTATTTATTCCCTTCTTTGAACCTGGTGTTCCAACAAGGCCAAAGTCGGCGAAATACACCTAAAAATTGGACAATTTGCTGGTAAATATCAAATTTTAGTGATTGTTTCACGACAAATTTACAGATATGTATTAACTAAATTGCATCTGATGTCTGTGCCAGTTTTCGTTGTGTTAGTGCCCGTCATTATCGATTTGAAGGGAAGGAAAAGATGGGTACGCATTTAATCATTAAAATATGAAGGATATATTTCAAGATACGTTTGAAAACCTCAACCTGTTCAAGAACCTGTTCAAGTTATGGTATCTATTTCCCTGTAAAGCGTTTTGAAAGACATAAAACCAAGAAAAAACAAATTAAAGTATACATAATGCTGTAAAATCGTCTTCATGAACGGGAATATCATGCATGTGAACTTTTGTATTACATGTATTTCATAGACGGTTTGTATTATTTTATATCAAACATTTTCACTGCAAATATCACAAACACACCAAATTTGAGGAAGCAACTATTAAGAAAGGACGAGAGAATGTGACAATAATCTTCAGCGTAAAACAATTAACAAAAAACAAAACTTTAATACGTGTTCTATAATGACTATATTGCTATCATTCTAATGATTAAATTCGTAACCGAAATGTTGACACAGCTTTTAACCACATATGCATAGAAAGCATTGGTCAGAGGCAACGAAACTATCACCAGACTTCACACAATGTTAAAATCATCTGCGCACTGTAATTGCTTTCCGTTAATATGGACGTAATGAGCGGAAATCTAAAAATATCCCTGCGACTGACCCACATTTTCGTCGTGTACAATGCAATCCCAACATGTGTTTAGGGGTAGGGAATAAAAAGCATGATTATAAAGAAAAATTTCTGGAAATCCTTTGGGGTCCAAATATAGCAATGTCTAAATAATAAAATAGCATTGAGAGAATTATAATATTTGTCTTCGAATCGAAATATTTTACTCGGAAACACGAGCTGCAAAAGTTTGTTTACCTTTTATTGGTTATCTGATGCGAAACCGGAAGGACATGAATCGGATTTCTTTTCTTACCCGCGGTTACGCATTTAAAGGTTTGTTAGCCGTGACTATACAGGTCTTCTACTTTACAGTTTTAACAGATAAGAACCTTCTTGGACGCCATCTTGAATTATGGAAGTTGCCCAAGGGTGACAAGGTGGCATCAAGTGGATTCTTGTTTCTGATGGTGTTGGCTATCATAATCAGTCAAAACATTTTCTATAAACAGCAAATCCAGGTCCACCCCCGAATCTGCCAGACTATAGATAGCTAGGTGCTATATTATTATAAACTTTAAACATAATCTTAGCTTTGTTGAGAAAAACAGACTAATTGAAAGACAAAATATCAAGTTGTTTTAATGATGCTTCTAAGCCATTATAATCCTGCGTTAGGACCAATTTACATGCTTGTCTCTGTAATTTATTAATCTTGTTTATATTACTGTTTAATGTCAAAGACGACAATTTATTACTTCTTTGAAATTGTACCACCACTAATGAAACAGCAGTATTATTTATTCCTGTCTCAGTCCAGAATGACCACAATTAGTATTCTATTCCATTTTTCTTTCTCTCTCTCTCTATACACACAAAGGTTGGACGTGAGAAAATGTTATCATTTATTCATATTTATATTTGGACGTTCCGTAATTGACGGTACGTCGCACTGATGCCTCCGCAACGCAAGTTGCTACGGCAGACCGGAAATGCGACACCTTCATCGTCAGGCGCGCTATTGTTAACTGTTGAATAAATCGACCTATTACAACTCGTAATCGGAGTTACATCGTTTCTTGGACGCTTTTCCATCTTCGGGAAATCCTTTGGAACATCCATGAATATGCAAATAAAATCATTTTCATTTAGGTCCACCATCTATACATTTGTCATATGCTATTACTGATTCAATAACAAAGTGTTACAATAATAGTTTGGGCCTCAAATTAGTTTATGGATTTTTAACGATTTTCTGTCATTTTTTAAAGTTTTCATTAAAGTTCATGAATATGCAAATTAGATATCTTATACTACTTACCATAGGACGAAAGGGCAATGTCGAAGATTTAAAATGAGACCAAGTTCAGTTGAATAGGGTAAGTAATACACCTCCATGCTCAAGAATCATGTTTACGGTTGCCATGGAAACCATGCATTTTTTCAGAGTGCAAACAAGTTTTTCTTTGAGAACAAACATTCTTTGCATATCTGGGGTCCTAATGAACGATTTGGCACCCATGAAAGATTATCCTGGGGGATGCAAGGTAGGTCAAATTAGCTCCCGGGGTATTTAATTTACATTGCCTTTTTATCATGCTCTGTTAAATGGAGGGGCAGATTATAACCACATACAATCCTCTTATCAGTTTCATATGAGACAAAGTTTTATCCATTATTTCATGCATGTCACTCTTTCAAGATAACAGTTACCAGAATTGTATGAAAATCGAATCCTATATCAAGCAGTCTGTGTCGTTTTGAATGAATGATGTCTTTGAACTTTCTTAACACCTTGTAGAGTAAACGATCAAGGTAATGTTTGGTTGCTCAGTTATTCAAAACACGCCTGTTGGACCATGGAGGTATCAGAGAAAGAGCAACATCAGGACCCACTTCTAAAGAACCATGTGCATCGCCGACTATTTATCACCTAATTGTAAAATCTTATCAGCTACTTGTGAAGTGGCCATTCAGTTGCGCAATATTGCACTGCAGCAGGTCCGCTGGAAAAAGGAAATGGCACTTGCGCATGCGTCAGTGACTTTGATTTTTTTATCGTGTAAAATAATCATAAACAAAAATATTGTGGCATGAGATGGCTTTATTAAGAAGGAC
The DNA here is from genome assembly GCA_964017185.1 of Rugalucina vietnamica. Classification (NCBI taxonomy): domain Eukaryota; kingdom Metazoa; phylum Mollusca; class Bivalvia; order Lucinida; family Lucinidae; genus Rugalucina; species Rugalucina vietnamica. The sequence goes on along the minus strand of OZ024880.1, from coordinate 52,997,607 downwards.
GATTTTATTTATGATGAAAAAACAATTCATCGGATGCTGAAATCGAAGCACTAGAAAATGTACGTCGGGTGCGCGTCGCCTGTACGTACGTCGCTAAATAAAAGTCGGTGCGCGATTTGTACGCGTTTGGGCTAAAAAAATTAAACACAAATTTTTTCTAGAAGCTCGGGCGTGTATCTTATACATTTCGAATACGCTTTGAACGCATTTTAGTCATGCCAGTGTACACTACATGTGCGTTCCAATTTTAAGATATATTGCTGCAGTAACGTGCCCCTTGCGTGTGTGAGACGCGCGTTTAACGTTTGATGCGCTCCTGCAGCGCGTGCTCAGCGTGTCTGCGACGTAACACAAACATAGTCCAAAACTTTGATAATTTTTTACGTCTGATACATGCCTCCATCAGGAAAACGTAACCGTGTAATGTATACCCCCTTGAACCCTGCTTTTATATACCCGAAAATCTTGGGTTTGCATGGGTATACCTATTTTTCTTTAATTTTTGCTCCAAAACATAGATTGTTGGTACTCGTTCTAACGTGTACCCACGATCAATGTTAGTGCTTAAATAAGAAAAATGTCTAAATTTTCCTACTGAAAATTTTTAGTTTTTACAACTTTAAAATCTCAGTGTGTTGCATGGGCAAGTTTTCGTAATGTCAGTTACGCACTTAAATTAAAGCGAGTTAAAGGAACAAATTATTTTTATACGTCCAAAATCTTCAGCGTGTTGAGATTTTTCATACGCCTGGAGTGCGTTTGGGTTGTACGCTACTGTGTGACTGCTGTTTTAGACGCTTCTACAGTCAGATCTAAACGTGCATTGATGTTCACGACGCAGGCTGTTTGGTATCTGACCTGCTTGCCATTAGTTGCCAATGATTCAACGTGCTACCTTCCCGACGTGACATTGAAAGTATTTAATTGAAGTCAATAATAATAATGATAATAATAGTAATAATCACGTTCTTTTTGAAACACATGTTACGCCATTTTCTGCGTAATGCGCATACATGTAGATCTATGTGATAGAAGTGGTGCATTCGATATCAACAGATTTATCACCAGAAATTAACTTCTAATGTCACATGTTGATAATGTCACATGTTGACAAAAGTGCTATTTAAATATTCATATGACCAATTTTTGAGGAGGGAAACATATACACGCTGCATTTCTTCCGTTCTGTCAACTGGCATGTGCATGTGTATTGTCAATGTTAAAATTTGGAACCACCCGTAATAAATTTATGTCAAATTGATAATTAAAATGGCAAATACTGACACTGTATATTCCACATGACACCAAATCGGTTAGAGCATTATTTCAAATGTGATCGTTCGAGGTTGCGCGGTGTATTATTTTAGTTTTAATAACAAGTAAAGAATATTCTTGGTTAAAGAATAATATATCATTAACTAGATATATTCTTTTTTCTTCGAGTGAGGCAAATGCAGGAGTGGAGAAGGCAAAGGAAGTGCGCAGCATCTCACACATGTTTTGTTGTGTTTTTCCTCAATAAATATTTCGGCATAACTAACCGCCAACAATTCGTATTCGTTTTGAATGCGCCCTTTTCAATGTAAAATTTAAGTACATACGTGGCTTGTCCCAAAAGTCCCGTTACAAATGCTTTTTATTCTGAACACATAAAAGGAACCAATCAAAGTTTCTCATGCAGAATTATTGGCCATTTTTGAACTTATTTTACTGTACAACATGTCACTCACATCAATGACCTCACTGCTACAGTTACCTTGGTAACCATGAGTAGGCATGACCGGAGCAAGTCAAATTATGCAAAATTTTTTGGAGCTTCCATTTTTCGCAAACTTCTAAATCAATATAGGTGTAATGTGGTCATTTCGAAAATATACCAGCCTTACTATCATTCTATGCACATCATTCAGTTAGGATCTTATGAAAGTTGATGACAATTTGATAGTTTGGGAGAACAATGAAGAAGCCTACCTATAAAATTTCAACGACAAAATTATGACGTCGGCAAAAACATGCGGAGTAAAGTTACAGGGTTATTGTATTTAAGCATCTAAAATATGTTCTTTAATGAAAACCTAGCAATTGTTTAGATTCATATAAAGTGGGGACTTCAAAACTATTACATAAGATATATTTTCAAAGCGATAGTTCAACCAACAGTAATATTACTTGACCTACTGAAACATGGGAAGTGATTAACAGTGGATAATATTAGTTAATGGTTCTTATTTTGCATGACTGATATTTGAAGTACTATTTTGATAATTTGCTTATAATTATTTTACTTAAATTTCCATATATATGCTACAGCATCATTATGCTAAATATAAAAATAATTTTCAAATAGATTTCTTGTTTGTAGCATATTTATCCAAACTGCAAAATATGAAGAATAAGAGCTGTCACAGGACAGCATGCTCGACTGCTTCTGACCTTTGTCAAACATAAGGCCAAACCCGACCGGTAACCCAAAGCATCATGCTCATACATCTTTTTGCCTTGATGCGATAAGGCAAAATCACTGAACCATGAAAGTTAACTATAACTACCTAAGATTTAAAGGTCTCACTCATATTGTGAAAGAAGTGTGTTCATATACCAACTGAGTGCCAAGACACAAGGCAAAATCACTGAACTGTGAAATAAGGTCACACTGACCTATAAGTATTTCAGGGTCAAAGCCTCAAAGGTCTAGTGATACTTACTCATAATGTGAAAGAAATATGATCATATACCCATTCAGTGTTGAGATATAAAGCAAAATCACTGAACCATGAAATTAGGTCATAGTGACCTATAAGTATGTTTGGGTTAAAGGTATGGTCATACTCATTCATAATCAGAAAGAAGTATGAAAAAATACCAACTGAGTGTCGAGATATAAGGCAAAATCACTGAACCATAAATTAGGTCACAGTGATCCAGGAATACTTTACCGTCAAAGGTCTTGTCATACTTATACATATCGTGAAAGAAGTATGTTCATATACCAATTGAGTGCCGAGATATAAAGGAAAATCACTGAACCGTAAAATAAGGTCATATTGACCTAGGACTACTTTAGGGTCAAAGGTCTTGTCATACGCAAACATAGTGTCAAAGAAGTTTGTTCATAAACTACTTGAGTGCCGTGATATAAGGCAAAGTCACTGAACCGTGAAATTAGGTCATAGTGACCTATAAGTATATTGGGGTCAAAGGTCTGGTCAAACTCACTCATAATCTGAAAAAAGTATGAAAATATTCTAATTGAGTGTCAAGATGTAAGGCAAAATCACTGAAGCGTGAAATTAGGTCACAGTGACCTAGGACTACTTCAGGGTCAAAGGTCTTGTCATACGCAAGCATACTTTGAAAGAAGTTTGTTCATAAACCATTTGAGTACCGAGATATAAGGCAAAATCACTGAACCGTGAAATTAGGTCACAGTGACCTATAAGTATATTGGGGTCAAAGGTCTGGTCATACTCACTCATAATCTGAAAAAAGTATGAAAATATACTAACTGAGTGTCAAGATATAAGGCAAAATCACTGAACCGTGAAATTAGGTCACAGTGACCTAGGACTAATTCAGGGTCAAACAGGGTTCCCACAAATCATAAAAAGTAAAATTCCCTGACTTTTCACTGACTTTTCCATGACCAAATTCCAAAATTCCCTGACCAAAATAAGCGGCATTTTTCCACTATTTCTGAAGTTCATCGGTACTAAAATTCCCCAAAAGGGGAGAAATAGCCCCGTAAATACACATTAGGTAAGAATCCTTATTTAGAGCACTCAATAATGCCACTGATATGGCTTCATGAATAGCATAGCTCATCTAAAAGTTGGAAATCATTAGAATTTATTGATTTAGAACTGTAATTATCATCACTGAAAAATATGGTCTGACCTTTGATTCTAAAATTCCCTGACTTTTCCCTGACTTTTGCCAAAATTTCAAATTTCCCTGACCAAAAACAAAATTCCATGACTTTTCCCTGACCTTGAACTTTTTTTGATTTTTCCCTGACTTTTCCCTGACCGTGGGAACCCTGTCAAAGGTCTTGTCATACGCAAACATACTTTGAAAGAAGTTTGTTCATAAACCATTTGAGAACCGAGATATAAGGCAAAATCACTGAACCGTGAAATTAGGTCGCAGTGACCTATAAGTATATTGGGGTCAAAGGTCTGGTCATACTCACTCATAATCTGAAAAAAGTATGAAAATATACTAATTGAGTGTCAAGATATAAGGCAAAATCACTGAACCGTGAAATTAGGTCACAGTGACCTATAAGTATATTGGGGGCAAAGGCCTGGTCGTACTCACTCATAATCTGAAAGAAGTAAGAAAATATACTAATTGAGTGTCAAGATATAAGGCAAAATCACTGAACCATGGAAAGTAGGTCAACCGACCCTTACCGTCATGACACACAAGTCAGTGTCACAAAGTCAAAAGATGAATGACCAACCATCTTCCTAAGTTGTTTCTATTAAGAAATAAAAAGAAAAAAAATTCGGGGAGTTCTAGATTTTGACCTCTAGCCCCGCCCCCCCGACTCCGACCCAGAGGTCCGATGTCATGGAACCTAAAGTGTATGAAGTATGAATGCTTTATGATAAGTTGTTGTCAAGATATGGACTCCTTGTAAAAGTTACACAGCAGTACATCTATTTTTTACAGTGTTCTAGTTTTTAACCTCCAGCCCCACCCCCCAGGCATGGACCGAGAGACCCGATGCCATGAAATGAAACTCAACCCTACAGGGTACCTATGGTCTGAGTATGAAAGCCCTCTGATAAGAAGTTTTCAAGACATCGACTTCTAGAATACTATATCACAGAAAAGCCATTTTAATTAATGGTGTTCTAGATTTTAACCTCTAGCCCCACCCCCTGGCATGGACCCAGGGATCTGATGCCGTGCATTGAAAGCCGACCCTACAGGGTGTCAATGGCCCAAGTATCAATGCTTTCTGATGAGTGGTTGTCAAGATATGGACTTCTAGAAAACTTTAACACAAGAATTGCCGTTTTTGAAGGTGTTCTAGATTTTAACCTCCAGCCCCACCCCCTGGCCTGGACCCAGGGGCCCGATGCCATGGAATGAAAGCTAACCCTACAGGGTATCTATGGTCCAAGTATGAATGCTTTCTGATGAGTGGTTGTCAAGATATGGACTTCTAGAAAACTTTAACGCAAGTGTGACGAGCACGCGCACACGCACGGGAACGGGAACGTGGACGACCGGGGTGACTGCAATAGCTCTATGCACTGCGTGCAGTCGAGCTAAAAAATCACAATTAACGGCAACGTCATTAGACCTGCTCCGCTACAGTGGGGTTACAAATGTTCAAAACCCCACTGCATTTTAACAGATGCAAGCAGTCAAACAAAAATTTACCCCAAAAGCCCTAAGATATAGTACTTGATGACCATAAATGTTGTAAGATCTGATGTGCTGTTATTATGGCAAAACAGTGAGTGTAATGGAACTTTTGGGACAACCCTCGTATATGTGCGCCTTTGTGCGCCAGCATTCTGACAACAGTATGAAGAAATACTACCAGAAATACTGATCTGTCGCTGAGTGTTTTTCTTGTGTGCAGGAAATCGCCGGAAAATGCTTAAATTTCAAGATTACAAATTGAAAACTTCAACGGTACTATTTGTTATTTATCCATTTTATATGCCGTAATTCGGATGTCTCTTGTCCGATTTTGATGATTAAAAAAACGAAATACGCGGACTGACGTCCTGTGGTTCGCTAGATATATGCGCATATTTATTTTATTTTCACTGTCCACAAAATTAATAAAATTACAAAGTGGCTCTCTCGCTTAATTAGCGATGTTTAGATAAGATAGATCTGTCTACACAGGCATTGGCGGCGACGCACATCGTCCACAACCTTATCAAATTGATTAACACCTTACTATGCAGTTCCCATAGAGAAACTATGTGAGCTAATTGGTGTGTTCTGATGTTCCTCCTTGTCATTATAGCTTCATGGTTGGACTGACTCATAACCATCTTAATTTATTACACTAATAGCTGTCACTTTACTGACAGAATGTGCAGCCATGAATCAATATTATAATCCAATTTACCCTACCAACTGGGCTTTCTGGGTCCATGTGGTAATTTCATCTACACAGTGTCAGACACCAATACAAAGTGTTTTCGTTGAAACAGCAATGGTATAAATTTACGACAATCTAACATTTTGAATTTAGCTAAAACACAATAACTTACATTCAACGATGATTGTCATGTTAGTCGACTCAACTGGAGTTTGACCTGGAATGTTAAAGGCTGTGCAATGGAGTTGTCGATTACTATATGTTCTGTTGAAGCTGTATGTAAGTGTACTGACAGTTGTTCCCAGAGCATCATGGTCTGTCGGTGAAATATCTCCTGTCCCAAGTGATGCAGCATTACCACTTATGTACCATTCAATTGTTGACCTTGGTCTTTCTTCTGAAGTTTTACATTCGAACTGTCTTTGAGAGCCTTCTGTGACTGTAATACTAGATCCTGATGAACTCGAGAATGAGACTGTGGTGACCGGAACTGAAATTATAAATATGTACCCAATTGACGCATGCTCTAAGTAGTAGTGTAGTGGGCAACTATTAATCATATCACCAAGCTAAAAACCAAATTCAAAACAGACACACAAATTAGCAAATGAGAAAAATAAGCTAAAAAACAGCTGCTTCTCAATGAACATAATCGGCTTATAATATGTTTTCTTATAGGTCACTGGCCAGATATGGTTCCGCTCCCCCCAGGGGGAATTTCGTAGACCATGATTTTCATATAGCCTGATGTCTAAGAAGATTTTTGAAACATGTTAGCCCTCTGTAAAGTGTAGCGTTATCGTGTAACATCGAGTTACGTAAGTTACCTACAGAAAATCTAAGTAATACTGTTGAATTTAAATATGCCATAGACATTAAAATTAACATTGCTCTATTGATCAAAACTGGGTTTCAAGTAATAGCAGACATTCTTAGCTACAATATGAGACCTTTGATTTCCATATCACTCTGTCACAGTGCAACATATGTTACATTTTTTCACCAAGTTCATCTTAAATGCATATGTGTTGGTAAGTTATCCTTTTGTGGTTCTGCACCCCTTTAGATGGAATTGCGTAGACCATAATTTACATATAGCCTGATGTTTTAAAGGTTTTTGAAATATGTTAGCCCTCTGTAAAATGTAGCATAATCGTGTAACATCGAATTACGTACGTTACCTACAGAAAATCTATTTTTACTGTTGAATTTAAATATGCCATAAAATTAAAATAAACATTATTTTATTGATCTTTACTGGTTTTCAAATAATAGCAAATATGCTAAGCTACAATATGAAATCTTTGATTTCTATGTCAGTCAGTCACAGTGTAACATATGTAACATTTTGTAACAAATTACATTTTAAATGCATATGTGAAGCTAAGCTATCCTTTTGTGGTTCTATGTCCCATTATAATTTTTGTAGACTACCTATGATTTTTATATAAGCCTGATGTCTAAGAAGGTTTTTAGGTTTTTGAAACATTTTAGCCCTCTGTAAAGTGTAGCGTAATCATGTTACATCGAATTACATACGTTACCTACCAAAAATCTAATTTTTAATGTTGAACTTAAAAATGGAATAAAAATTAAAATGAACATTTTGATACTGATCAAAATGGGTTTCAAATAATAGCAGACATTCTTAGCTACAATATGAGACCTTTGTTTTTCATGTCAGTCTGTCATAGCGTAACGTATGTAACATTTTTCACAAAGTTCATTTGAAATGCATATGTGAAGCTAAGTTATCCTTTTGTGGTCTTGCTCTCCATTAAAAGGAATTTTGTAGACCATGATTTCATATAGTCTGATGTCTTAAAAGATTTTTGAAACATGTTTGCCATCTGTAAAGTGTAGCATAATCATGTTACATCGAATTTCATATGTTACCTACAGAAAATCTATTAACCATTAAATTTAAAAATGCAATAAAAATCAAAATAAACATTCTTCTATCAATCAAATCTTACAGACATTTTAGCAATTTAGGAAGACAAATCACGGTTTTCATACTAAAGTATATTGATTCAACTTTCATCATCCTAAAAAATCTTTAGAACACTGCAACATTATTTAGTGTTGTAGTTATTGGCTTATATACATATACATGTATGTACATGTATACCCCATACCACTCTCCAGGAGTCTTTTTTCTATAATGAGTTAAATGAAGCAGTGCACCAAATAAGGCTTGATTAGCATGCTGCCATGATTAATGCAAAAGGCAACATATGTAACACCAAAATACTTTTTTTCTATTACTTATTCTAATGATTGAGAGACACATAAACATCAGATTTCCATGTATGAGGGGTGTTCTTTAATACCTGTCACTTGCTTGATTATTTTTTCTGTGGACAATCAATGAGCCCGATCTTTTCTGATCAGATTGGTATCAAAATTATTGCTGTCCGATGCACGGTCATATAGTAATCGCATTTTAAAACATGGTATAGTAATGACACTGCGTTAATTTTCAATTAATTTACAATATGTTGTTTCGGTCACTAGTATAGAATAGTCTATAACTTTCGCACTAGTATATACAGGTCCACTTTTATTTTACACATTATGTTGTCATTCATATGAGCAACAGAGAACACTTTTGTAGAATATTTTTTATTTTTACTTTACTTTACTTTAGTTATTGCTCCTGCTTTATGACGTCATAACATTTTTAATATACATCATTCAAAATCGCCTCACAGGTTACACCTTTTCGTAGTTTTAAATTTTGTTAATTGGATTGTGTGGTGAATATCTCAAATTGATAGTTATCTCAAGTTTGTCTAGAATGGTCTAAATGGACATTCGCTGTAAGTTACTATACAGGCAATTTATCATTTCCTTCACATATAAGATCATCTAAGGTGGAGCAGGTGCTTAATTTCTAAGAGAGCTGTCCGTCTCTATCATAATAGAAACACTGTCAAATTTCAAGATTGAAAACATCAACCAAAACGCTTCTAGAACTTATCAAGTAAATAGATTTTTTGAAGTTGTGGTAGTATTTGTACATGCTATTATTGAGGTATGGACAGCTCTTCCACTGACATTTTGTGTTCTCTTTCAAAATATTATTACTCATAAACCAAGATGTTAGTGGATAAATAATCCAAAACTTATACCAGTGGAATCAGCAAAGATCTGATACAAAGCAGCATATATACATTTTGGATGAGTCATAACCGGACAGGAAATTATTAGGCTCTGAAACTTCTATTCCGAAGTTCAATTTATCAACACGTAACAACTGGCATAGTACAATGTTTACGGCACCCGTAAAACTTGTAATTTCTGTTTTAGGAAAATAACTTTTCACCTATGCATTTGCAAGGTAATGGAGATCCCACAGGTATAAAATCATGATTCTAACCCTTTTAATTCAAACATTATACTGTTTATTTGGGATAGGGTGAAGAAGGTATTTGCTGTGTCATAAGGGTGCCCCTCTTTAGAGTCTCAGTTTGCTATGATAAATTGCACCGTCCTAAAATTTTTGGGCGATTTCAATATCACAAAGAAGCCATCTTTAATTACCAAGTCTTTTTGCTCTGGTACAGATGCTGGTTTAGGAGAAATTGAGTCGATGACAAGAATTAAAGAACACCCTTGTAAATACAAAGCAATGGGAAAATATATAATGAAGTCTGCCGAACAAGTGCCATCTACTGTGCACCTTGTAACATATACAAAACATAGCAAATTTAAACACCAGAGGACCAATGGTCCTGTAAACGCTCACCTGAAACCTGAGATATATACCAATAAACTTGTTTGACTACAATGGTAATATACATGTATATAACCCCAGGGCCAGATCAGAGCAACCCCTGGAGTCAAATTCTTTTTCAAATCATTAAACTCCAGTCCATTTGCCAATTTACTGCAAGTTTTGCCCTTCAAATGACATTTAACAATTTTCCCCATACAAATGCATGGGCGACCTAAGTTGACCTTGTCGTAACATAGGTCAAGGTCATCCAAGGGTCACAATTTATATAAAATTTATAGAGCTCCATTGCCTGATGCTTCATGCCAAGTTTCAAAATCATAGGCCTTCTGGTTCTGGAGAAGAAGATTTTTAAAGGATTTTGCTATTTATAGCCATGGCAGCCATCTTGGTCATGTGACCATGACCATTTATATATACTTTCATTCCCACTTCCTAACAATGCTCCTCATAAAGTTTGGCTTTGATTGGCCAAGCAGTTTCAGAGAAGAAGATCTTTGAATATCACTGTAATATACATGTATATTGCCCCGGGGTGGGGGCAGACAGACCCCTGGGGTCCAATTTTTTTCAGAATCATCAATCTTAAGTCCACTTGCCCATTTCCAGCAAGTTTTTCCCTACAAATGACATTTTAACACTTTTCCCCATTCAAATGCATGAGCGACCTATGTTGACCTTGCTGTAAAATAGGTCAAGGTCATCCCAGGGTCATGATTTATATAAACTTTGAAGAGCTCCAGTCACTGATGCTTCACACCAAGTTTCAAAATCATTGGCCTTCTGGTTCTGGAGAAGAAGATTTTTAAAGGTTTTTTCTATTTATAGCCATGGCGGCCATCTTGGTCATGTGACCTTGACCATTTATATAAATTTTCTTTCCCCCTTCCCAACAATGCTCCATATGAAGTTTGGATTTGATTGGCAAAGCTGTTTCAGGGGAGAAGATGTTTCATTATTATGGAAATATACATGTATATAGCCCCGGGGCAGGGGCAGACAACCCCCCAGGGGCAAAAATTTTCCATTAACATTAATCTTCTGTCCATTTGCCTATTCCCAGTAAGTTTTACCCATGAAATAACATTTTCCCATTTTTTCCCATTCAAATGCATGGGCGACCTAAGTTGACCTTGCTGTAAAATAGGTCAAGGTCATCCTAGGGTCATGATTTATATAAACTATGATGGGCCCACGTCCCCAATGCTACATACCAAGTTTCGTGGAAATCGGCCCACTGATTCTGGAGAAGAAGATTTTTAAAGGTTTTTGCTATTTATAGCCATGGCGGCCATCTTGGTCATGTGACCTAAACCATTTATATAAAATTTCATTCCCCCTTCCTAAGGATGCTCCACATGAAGTTTGGCTTTGATTGGCCAAGCGGTTTCAGAGGAGAAGATCTTTGAAATTGTGAACGACGGACGACGGACGGACGCCAGAGGATGGGTATACTATAAGCTCACCTGTGAGCCTTCGGCTCAGGTGAGCTAAAAATCATAGGCCTTCTGGTTCTGGAGAAGAAGATTTTTAAAGGTTTTTGCTATTTATAGCCATGGCAGCCATCTTGGTCATGTGACCATGACCATTTATATATACTTTCATTCCCACTTCCTAACAATGCTCCTCATAAAGTTTGGCTTTGATTGGCCAAGTGGTTTCAGAGAAGAAGATCTTTGAATATCACTGTAATATACATGTATATTGCTCTGGGGTGGGGGGCAGACACACCCCTGGGGTCCAATTTATTTCAGAATCATCAATCTTAAGTCCACTTGCCCATTTCCTGCAAGTGTTTCCCTACAAATGAAATTTAAACAAATTTCCCCATTCAAATGCATGGGCGACCTATGTTGACCTTGCCATAAAATAGGTCAAGGATATCCCAGGGTCATGATTTATATAAACTTTGTAGAGCTCCAGTCACTGATGCTTCACACCAAGTTTCAAAATCATTGGCCTTCTGGTTCTGGAGAAGAAGATTTTTAAAGGATTTTGCTATTTATAGCCATGGCAGCCATCTTGGTCATGTGACCATGACCATTTATATATACTTTCATTCCCACTTCCTAACATTGCTCCTCATAAAGTTTGGCTTTGATTGGCCAAGCAGTTTCAGAGAAGAAGATCTTTGAATATCACTGTAATATACATGTATATTGCCCCGGGGTGGGGGCAGACAGACCCCTGGGGTCCAAATTTTTTCAGAATCATCAATCTTAAGTCCACTTGCCCATTTCCTGCAAGTGTTTCCCTACAAATGACATTTTAACACTTTTCCCCATTCAAATGCATGAGCAACCTATGTTGACCTTGCTGTAAAATAGGTCAAGGTCATCCCAGGGTCATGATTTATATAAACTTTGTAGAGCTCCAGTCACTGATGCTTCACATCAAGTTTCAAAATCATTCGCCTTCTGGTTCTGGAGAAGAAGATTTTTAAAGGTTTTTTCTATTTATAGCCATGGCGGCCATCTTGGTCATGTGACCTTGACCATTTATATAAACTTTCTTTCCCCCTTCCCAACGATGCTCCATATGAAGTTTGGATTTGATTGGCCAAGCGGTTTCAGGGGAGAAGATGTTTCATTATTATGGAAATATACATGTATATAGCCCAGGGGCAGGGGCAGACAACCCCCCAGGGGCAAAAATTTTCCATTAACATTAATCTTCTGTCCATTTGCCTATTCCCAGTAAGTTTTACCCATTAAATAACATTTTCCCATTTTTTCCCATTCAAATGCATGGGCGACCTAAGTTGACCTTGCTGTAAAATAGGTCAAGGTCATCTTAGGGTCATGATTTATATAAACTATGATGGGCCCACGTCCCCAATGCTACATACCAAGTTTCGTGGAAATCGGCCCACTGGTTCTGGAGAAGAAGATTTTTAAAGGTTTTTGCTATTTATAGCCATGGCGGCCATCTTGGTCATGTGACCTGGACCATTTATATAAAATTTCGTTCCCCCTTCCTAAGGATGCTCCACATGAGGTTTGACTTTGATTGGCCAAGCGGTTTCAGAGGAGAAGATCTTTGAAATTGTGAACGACGGACGACGGACGGACGCCAGAGCATGGGTATACTATAAGCTCACCTGTGAGCCTTCGGCTCAGGTGAGCTAAAAATCAGTATCATAAGTTACATATGGGAAACCAGGGGACCAATGGCCCTGTAAACGCTCACCTGAGATCTGAGATATATACCAATAAACTTGTTTGACAAGAATGGTATTATACATGTATATAACCCCAGGGCAGGGTCAGAGCAACCTCTGGAGTCAATTTCTTTTTTATATCATAAAGGTTCAGTCCATTTGCCAATTTACTGCAAGTTTTGCCCTTCAAATGACAATTGTAACAATTTTCCCCATTCAAATGCATGGACAACCTAAGTTGACCTTACCGTAAAAAAGGTCAAGGTTATCTCAGGGTCATGATTTACATAAACTTTGCAGAGCTCCACTGCCTGATGCTTCATGCCAAGATTCAAAATCATAGGCCTTCTGGTTCTGGAGAAGAAGATTTTTAAAGGTTTTTGCTATTTATAGCCATGGCGGCCATCTTGGTCATGTGACCTTGACCATTTATACAAACTTTCATTCACTCTTCCTAAGAATGCTCCACATAAAAAGGTACAAGTAGGCACTTCACATAAAAAGGTACAAGTAGGCAAAGATCAGGAAAAGGCGCAATCAGAAAGAGATTCCCACTCCAAAAACCGAGGTGGGAAAAAACCAAACTAACAATCAGGCACTTATACCATGAAACATATCGTAAGCCGAATGAGCAGCTTTTTTCCCAATAGGTGGCCACTCAGTTACCTTTGGCTTTGATTGGCCAAGAGGTTTCAGAGAAGATGTTTGAATATTATGGTCATACACATGTATATAGGCCCAGGGCAGGGGCAGACAACCCTCTGGGCCCAAAATATTTTCATAAACATAAATCTTCTGTCCATTTGCTCATTCCTAGCAAGTTTTTTGCCATTAAATGACATTTTCCTATTTTTTCCCATTCAAATGCATGGGCGGCCTAAGTTGACCTTGCTGTAAAAAGATTCAAGGTCATCCCAAGGTCACAATTTATACAAACTTTGTTGAGCTCCATTGCCTGATGCTTCATGCCAAGTTTCAAAATCATAGGCCTTCTGGTTCTGGAGGAGAAGATTTTTAAAGGTTTTTGCTATATATAGCCATGGTGGCCATCCTGGTCATGTGACCTTGACCATTTATACAAACTTTCATTCACTCTTCCTAAGAATGCTCCACATAAAGTTTGGCCTTGATTGGCCAAGAGGTTTCAGAGAAGAAGATGTTTGAATATTATGGTCATACACATGTATATAGCCCCGGGGCAGGGGCAGACAACCCTCTGGGCCCAAAATATTTTCATAAACATGAATATTCTGTCCATTTGCTCATTCCTAGCAAGTTTTTTGCCATTAATTGACATTTTCTTATTTTTTCCCATTCAAATGCATGGGCGACCTAAGTTGACCTTGCCGTAAAAAAGGTCAAGGTCATCTCAGGGTCATGATTAATATAAACTTTGTAGAGCTCTATTGCCTGATGCTTCATGCAAAGTTTCAAAATCATAGGCCTTCTGGTTCTGGAGAAGAAGATTTTTAAAGGTTTTTGCTATTTATAGCCATGGCGGCCATCTTGGTCTTGTGACCTGGACCATTTATATAAACTTCCGTTCCCCCTTCCTATGGATGCTCCACATGAAGTTTGGCTTTGATTGGCCAGGTGGTTTCAGAGGAGCAGATCTTTGAAATTGTGAACGACGGACGACGGACAACGACGGGCGCTGGAGCATGGGTATACTATAAGCTCACCTGTGAGCCTTCGGCTCAGGTGAGCTAAAAAAACTTTCTTGGTGTAAAAAATGAAAAAAGTGTTGAATTTCAGCATTTTATATGATTCTATGGATTCATGGCCAGTCTTTTTCATCTGTGTCAGCCACGTACACCTCATCTAACAAATATGTCAACACCTTAATCAACAGTGATCATCAGCTAATCACCATCCTACTCGGCACTCCGGTTACAAAAAATCTCAACCAGTTGCCCACGTTAAATTTTAAAAGCTTCCCTTTGTCCATTCATATTCAATGTCCTCTCCTCACAAATTTCATCCACAGTCTTAAATGTTTCAAAGTTCTTGGCGTTATGCGTTTAAGCTAATTGACATGCGGGAGCAAGCTCAAATCAGTGTCATTTGAAACAGCACATTGATGGCACTATCACTTCTCATAACCAAATTTATTGATGCTTTTGTGTGCATTTTGATTATGGCAGCTTGTTGAAGACATGTTCGGCCAATTCTTCAGGTGAATCTGGAATCGGTTTTAAATTTTGGAGATTTGCAGTTCTACATGAACAGAGTCAGATGGTCTATTGTTACATGTTCTCTGCCCAATTCCAAATTATGTAGGGGTGTGGACGTGTCTGTTTTGGTTGACATGCCAGCCGTAATTACAAGAGACCATGGTGCAGGATCTAGAGAATATGAAAGTTTTAGTTCGAGGTCAGCATCATGCTCAACTGCAAGAAACATGCGCTGGCCAAAACATTCCTTTCAGCTTCAATCTGGGTTTATCTGACTTTGAGAATGTGTTACCTTCTTTGTGATTTGACATTCTGTAAAGGTTTTTTTTATTAAATGTATTGTGTTTCACTGGGTCATGAAATGCAGTGGATTTGTCAACTTGATGAAGTGTTCCATGGTGCTTCTATCACTTAAGGGTGCTTTTAGCAGATCTTGTGCCACATCCAGCTTTGATGGAACACCTGATGTCAGATTGTCTAGTTGACTGGGAGTATCATCTAGGCAAAATAAGTGAGTGAAGCTGGATAATGCACAAATGACATGCTTGACATATTGATCATACTTTATACATGTAGTTGCGCTGTTCCTTATAATGTCTTTCTAAAGTGACACCTCATCATTACTCATTTCAGTATGTTGTAATGTGGCTTCAACATACAGCGTAGTGCAAGTAGCGTTCTGATTGCCAGGCTTTGAAACTGTTTGAAACTGTGCTGGTCATCACAAAAAGGGAATGATGTTTGGTAATAAATTGGGCATCACACTGATATGCCAATGGTAAATATGTCTCTAGATTCATAAAGTTGATTCAACATTTTTGTTTGCTATTACTGCAGCTGCTGTTGTGTCATGTAGCAACCCTAAAAATTCTACCGATACACCACCCATGGTTCAGATAATGTTCATTTTGGCAAGGATATAGTGAGAATGCAAAAATTCCTTATCGGTCAAGATTCATTTTCTGTATATGGAGCCAAAGTGAAATACTGTTATTTGTGAAAATTTTAACAGGATAGTGGATGCAAAGACTAGTATTGACCAAGTGAGCCAAATTTGAATTTTGGTCAGAAGTTTGCCAAATCTAGAGGGAAGAGGCTTGAGGAGCCAAAACCGTGGTATGGTCCATCCCCTTTCTCACCAATATGTTTGCTGCTCTTAAAGGACCTCAGTTTTAATTTATTCATATTTATAGTTCACCCATGAAATTTTCTTATCAATTTGGCCTGATACAATGAAAAAAAGAGACAATAAGCAATGCTTATTAAATACCCCTGCAGGGTAACTGTTTACCACAAAAATTTATTTTGGCAATAAAATTTCTTCATGCAAATGTCCAATGGGTGTACATCATGTAGGCATGATCTCAAATTGTTCCATCAGAAACTGTGGTAGGAGTGTTGATCGGCCCGTGAAAGCCTTTACCTGTAAAAATAAAAAAATAAATAAATAAATAAAAAAATAAAAAAATTCTCATAGCTGTAATTTTAACAAAAATTATTTTTTCTCAATAAAATTTCATCATGCAAATGTCCAATGGGTGTACATCATGTAGGCATGATATCAAATTGTTCCTGTGGTAGGAGTTGATTGGCCCGTGAAAGCCCTTACCTGTAAAAAAAAGTAAGAAAATTGCCTAAGTTCTCATAGCTGTCATGTTGTGAAAAATTATTTTTTTGGCAATAACATTTCTTCATGCAAATGTCCAGTGGGTGTACATCATGTAAGCGTGATATCAAATTGTTTCATCAAAAACTGGTAGGAGTTGATCGGCCCGTGAAAACCCTTAACTGTAAAAAAAAGTAAGAAAATTGCCTAAGTTCTCATAGCTGTCATTTTGTCAAAAATTATTTTTTCGCACTAAAATTTCTTCATGCAAATGTCAAATGGGTGTAGATATCAAATTGTTTCATCAAAAACTGTGGTAGGAGTTGATCAGCCCGTGAAAACCCTTACCTGTAAAAAAAGTAAGAAAATTGCCTAAGTTCTCATATACAGAGAGGAATTAGAAACTTAAGTCTCACGGGGACCCAACTGTTAATCGTGATTATTGATGCGACGTGGAATGTTAATGCATGCCATTATGAAGTTTCGTATGCGTCGGCGAGTTCGTTACGAATGCGACGTTCCACATCCTCTGTCCTTGGACGGTAAGTACCACACGTTTTGCTCTCGTGAAAATAAACAAAGCCGAGTTTACAAAATCGGCGTCCACTATGATCTGCAAAATTCTTCTATATTCCCACTTGAAGTCAATCGGAATACTTAAGGCACTTGTGTTTTTCAACTAATGGTTTATAAAGTTGACAGGTAGATACAAGATTGCCACGAATACACATTACATTCTTAAAGTCATTTAGTTTTTCTAATTCTTTGTCATAAACTAAGAAGTATAACACAGTCCTATGGGTGTCTTTATTGAAATATGTATCAAAATGGCTTTGTAAATGCACATTTATCTACTGAGCGTGAAAAACAGTAAGATAAGCATCTTTTGTATGCATCGAAGATGAAGGTACGTACTACTAGAATGAGTCATGGAAGAATTAGCATTTTGTTGTGCTCTTACAAAAGTTATTTTCGTCAATGCAAAAGCATTACTTGCGCTTTTATCAAGCGCAATATTGCATGGCGTATTTTTCCTTGTACTAGATCTACATATACTTCGTTGAACGAGCTTCAAAGCATGTGCCACTTTTATTTTGAATGAGGTAACAGAGTGGTTTTCTGATATAGCTTTGTCAACATTCGAGTGACTTGAAACGGCCAATCATTTTCGGGCATATCAGTGCCATAGGTAATATGTTTTCTAACATTAAATGACCAGTAAGGCTAAACCAAATAATATTTGATCATTTTATATCGGTGGCTCCATGCATTTTTGATAAGCAGGGGGTGGGAAGGGGGGGGGGGGGGGGAGAAAAAAAATAAAAGGATTTATGCGGTTTTTTGGTGCAGTTGTCAATCAGTTTTCCATGGGAATGGTGTGTTGTACAAGAACAGCGAACAACTATGGTTATTTTATCGCAATTAGAAGAGTCTTTCGCGAGCCCTTTGAACCCTCGGCCTCAGGCTAAACAACTTTCTCCAGCCTCGGCCTCAGGCTAAATAACTTTCTCCAGCCTCTGCAAATGTTAATACAGTATAAAAACATGTATCTAGAAAATATTAATTGAAGAAAATGCAACACTGTCTCCATGTCCTAACATTTGCTATTTTATTTTACTGATTCATCGGTCTCAATCTTCCACGATGCATTTCTGTGTCGCATATTAAATTTTAACAAAATCTACGATGCATACAAAAGATGCTTATCTTACTGTTTTTCACGCTCAGTAAATAAGTGTGCATTAACAAAGCCATTTGGATACATATTTCAATAAAGACACCACAAGACTGCGTTATACTTCTTAGCTTACGGTCAAGAATTAGAAAAAACAAAAAGACTTTAAGAATGTAATGAGTTTTCGTGACAATCTTGTATCTACCTGTCAACTTTATAAACCATTAGCTGAAAAACACAAGTGCCGTAAGTATTCCAATTGACTTCAAGTGGGAACATAGAAGATTTTTGCAGATCATAGTGGACGCCGATTTTGCAAACTCGGCTTTGTTTATTTTCACGGGAGCAAAACATCTGGTACTTACCGTCAAAGGACAGAGGATGTGGAACGTCGCATTCGTAACGAACTCGCCGACGCATACGAAACTTCATAATAGCATGCATTAACGTTCCACGACGCATCAATAATCACGATTAACAGTTGGGTCCCCGTGAGTCTTGTCTTTAGAAAGTTTCTGCTTTGAACCAATTCAAAAACATTGTTTCTTGTTATGAAATTTGCTTACAACAGCATTTGTTTTACAATGTTGGTTTGTCAAAAATAATAAATTTGCTTAGGGGACTGTCTAGGGTCAACGTTATAATGCAATGGTCAAAATCCAAGCGTTCACGTTTATTTATCAAATTGAAGGGTTTGGTGTGTGATGTGCAACCGCGTGAGTTGGGTGTGTGGGCTGTGTGTGCAACTGGTTGGGTCGCACTTAGTCAACCAATTGGCAGTAGGCAAGCACTCGCTGTTTGTTGTCGTACCAACTTAAGTCAACGGGGAATTAACTTTTGGTTGACTTTACAGCCCAAACGGTTGCGTTAAGGGGTCCTGACTAGTTAGCTCCTTTATGTTGCTAACTAGACGTAGATCAAACTTATAAACAAGTCTGAAGAATACTTTAGTTTCTGAATTTAATAAATGTTTCCTTTTAATTTCAATGTTCCAATGATGAAGCAAGATCATAAAGCAACTTTGATAATGTTCAAATAACACAAAATATTTCAATTACAATTGTCCTTCAGTATCACTAATGTTGATGATCACAATTTATAATAAGTAAAATTTTATTGCAAAGTCTCAGTTTTATTATTGTTATGCGTTCTTAATGAAAGTTAAATGAAATGTAGTTCACATAAGTGTTTTCTGTAGATTAGAATGTCTTGTAGTAATAGCATTTACTTAGCTTGTATTTTTCAAAAATGATTGTCCAGTTTAACAGTTTCCTAGTTAATAGTTTCCAGAATATTGTCCAATACAAAAACACAGATTCCAAAGTTTTAAGTCATTCCAACATGCAAACGTGTTGAAGCGAATGACTGAGTCTGAGACTGATGTTTGCAATATGAAGTTCAAGACTAGACTGATGAACCAAAGTTTTGGCCCAACTTAAATATCATTTGCGTTAGAAAGTGACAGTTTAATTAATAGAAGTTATCAGTTACTAAATCATTGAAGAACAATAGAGTTCCAATGATAAGATGCAATAAAGGAAGTAAAAGTGACAAGTTTTTCTTTCCATCAGATCAATCTCAAAAATTAAGGTAATTAAGATGCCTAAAATCAGTTAAGACTCAATGTGACAATGAGTACTTCCTGAAATTTACTGATGCAAATCAACATGCTTGAGTAAATATTGATGACAATGATAATTAAGAAAATATGACTTTGTAACCAAAAAATTTAGAAAAGTTTTAAAATTATATGAAAAAAATAAAATTGATACATTGTTCAAAATCAGACAAATTAATAATTTTAGCATTGCATGTACCTGTAATAACAAACATGAAACAATAATAATATTTGATTAAATATCATGAAATTGCATGCATACTAATTATGTTTTTATTTCTATTATTTTTATTATGTTTTTATAAACTATTATTTTGGACAAAAGTGTCACTTGGTGACAGATGCCCTAAATAACCATAAATCTTTAATACTCTTATGGCTCAATCCACTCTGCTTAAAACAGTTGTCCACAGATAACGTCATGCGTCGAAAATCAAACTTAAGATTCAATAAACGCCATTAACGTTGTCATTCAAATAAGCGTCAGGAACATGACCATTCTTTTTGCATCTTTGCGTGTTTGCAGAATTATTTTTACTTTACTTTAAAAATCGTGATATGGAATAAATTTCTGCATAGCAAGCAGTTTTTAACATGAGCTAAAATGACCTATCAGTTATGCGTTACGTCACATTGACTTTTGAAATGTCGGTGGCTCTTGTTTTCAATTGAAAGGCGGGGAACCAATTATTCATTGAATAAATGGGCACATCATTTGCTGATTCTACTAAAACGCCTGTTTATGAAAAATGGGACCTCCATTCCTGACGTTGACGTGACGCTCACAATTAAAATATAAACAGTGCAAACACCGAAAACGGGTTTCGACTTTCAGATTCAAGAAGACAGATGCCTCATTTGGATTTCCCATAGACACCAACTTTGGTCATTTAATATCATGAAAATCTTTTCCTGACGTAGGAAAAACGTCGAAAATACACAATCATGTTTGACGGTAAAAATAAAACTTCATGTTTTGAAGGAAAAAATCTTAAATTAAAATTTTTTCGTATATATTTTCAAACCTTGATCACAGACGTTTATACTCGCTATTTTACATTTAGCAAAAACGGCACTTGTCATGTCATTTAATGCTATTTGCGAAGAAAACGTCAAAATGACGTAATTCTTTTACATTTGACCGAATCCGAATTTTAAAATGTAAAATGTGAAGCAGAAATTAAACACTGACACAATCGAAATGTACAAACTAGTTTTATTCAAATTCCATCTAAAATAAGAAAAAAAAAGTAATGTTTAAGTTTCTAATTCCTCTCAGTATAGCTGTCATTTTGTCAAAAATTATTTTTTCGCAATAACATTTCTTCATGCAAATGTCCAATGGGCCTACATCATTTAGGTATAATATCAAAAAGTTCCAACAAAAACTGTGGGTAGAGATGTATTCCCGTGCGATTTTCGTGCTAAAATTGATTTCTTTGCTTTAAATGATTGTTTGTTGGTTATTATTATGAAAAATGATGGGGTTCAATTTTTCCGACTCCTCGAGCCAATTTTGTGGGCTCTTTCTACAGGCCACACCCATTTTTGCGCATAAACTACACTGTTGACACTTGTTGTGTTGTTTCTGCTACTAAAACTAGTTTGCATCTAAGACCCTCTTTAGTAGGCTATGTAACAATAAAAGCACATTTATGGTAGGTATTGGCGATGTAAGCAAAATATATCTCTAAAACATAGTGGGTGGGGTAATTTAATGGGGATTTAAGTATGAAAATTAACCATACTCTATCACCGGCGTATAATGACACTGAAAGAAAACAAAAACACATCATGCAGATGAATATTATGTAAAAAAAAAAAAACAGTTGTAAACATGGTATTATCTTTGCGGTGCTCACAATTACAATATACGAGGGCCATTCAATAAGTAATGCGAATTGGCATGCAATTTCTTCTACGTTAGAATTAAATGCCTTTAATTCTGTTTCTGAATGAAATAAGCTAAATTCGTTAGGATAAAGCTATAGCATGTTTGATGGTGTCTACCCAGTGCCTATATATATTATACACGAGGGTCGTTAAAAACGTAGTATAGATACAGATGTAACTTCGCGCATTGCACTGTACATGTAACGCATAAATATACACACATAACATTATTACAAAACAACTGTGCTAGAATCGATCTTAATGGCTAATGTAATGTAAGATTACACACTGGTGAATTAAATAGTGCCATGTAAACGCGATATTGTTGTGATTTTAATAATTGTATGATAATTTCAAATAATGGCTAATCCGAAAGCCCATTTTATTGAATAAAGTAAAGTTAATAACATCCGACAATTATTTAAACGTCATACAAATTAACAAAAATAGGCAATGACTACGCATTAGAGTCATCTTGTTAGCTGAAAGCAGCAAAGACGTCCATAATGGATAACTCTAAGTGATAAATATCAATGTATTGCAGGGTATAGCCACGTAAATCGACATCGGTAATAACTCTGCAAACACCTTTGTACTTTTCATAATATGCATCTGAAAGGACAAATATCTATGCAAAGGGTGGTCAGGTGGGATATAAGCACCATCCTATTTAGGCCTAAAGAAATAGATGGGCTGCATTTGCCTCCAGACAAAGCTTCTACGGTAATGACTGACAATCTGCTTACTGGTCTAAGCTGCCTAGGAAAGGCGGTTCAAGTAGAATCATACATACATAAGCCTTAGTGGCTTAGTTGGGTGGTTATATTTGAAGCACTTTTTGGTTGTCATGATACCACATTTTGGGTTAAGTTCCATAAAATGAAGGCAACGTCCCGACATGACTATAGCTGTTGGTTTGGACGTTAAGCATCAACTCAAAACAAACAACACAACATATATTCCAAAAGCACATAAATAGTATCGTTTTGATGCAAAGTGGAGTGCCCTGTATGTGTTTCTTTGGTCACACAATTGGCACAATTTGTTGTCTCATTCACTTTGTTACAAACATTGGAATTGTACTATTGTATTAAACTGATATGCCTAGATTACTGGCAGAAATATGTCGCAGCCTGGATAGCGTACTTTATAACAAACGTAATTGTCACCGCCACGGTCCAGTTTCAAATCCGTGTCAAGGCATGTGACAGAATTCGGTGGTCTTTGTCGCAGTTTTTATGAAACTTCCTTTTGACATTTGATTGAAATGACACACCATTTTCCTTCAATACCGATCAGTATTACATAACCAATTTTATTGGATCGTGGCATAAAGACCCTCTTATTCGGCGCCCAGGGATCTCCATCGTCGGGCAGCTTACTCAATCTGTGAATCCTGGTTTTTGATTCATCAGGATGTTTATCATGATTTATTTGTTTGTTCTTGATGATTCATTGACTAGTTAGAGATTCGCCACGAGGACCGAAGAACTAACTAAATGTTATGAACCACTGCAGAAGCTGAGGGTGAGGTTAGGTACCTGTAAAACCGGTTTAAGCCCGCCAGTGACTTTGTGTTACTGTTCGTTCCAAGTCAATACTTCTGTGGTGGTTCTTCTTGTTTTATGTCTTGGTGTTTTTAAAAAAAAAATGCGTGCTGTTGGCGCCTTATGTATGTTAATATGCTGCAATTTTCACATAAAATGTTTTACCAAATTATATTTATTTTTTCATCAAAACTAAAAACTTTTAAACCAAATTTATCGTAAAACAGCATATACATTATCATATTTTTTTTCTTATTTCACTTTATTTGAATTTCAAGTATTTCGGTTTCATTTTTTTTCTCAAAGCAAATGTTTGTTCAAATTGTTGTTTTAAATGATTAACATGTTTTCGCAATTTGGAGAAACTTTCTCATTAGCTTGCTGTGGTCAACTGAATTTTATCAAGGTGCTAAAATGTTTCTGATTCTAAATCACCCATCTTCAGGAAAACAATTAGGTATCATAAGCAGTTTTGACAACACACCTGTTTCAATCAGCCTTGAAGACTAAAGTCTCAGGTAGGAGCAGGTTTGTTGCGCAAACACATTAAGTATCCATTGTTATTCTTAATGGCCACAGCTTGCAAGTGGAAAGGTCTCAAATAAGTTAAAACTTTGCTCAATGCCATTTCTCCAATATGCATATAAACACATCCGCAAAAATGTTACAAAAACTAATGAATTAAATGTAAGTGAAATTTATGCTACATCGACTGGACTTTCCGTCAGAATTAATGTTGGATTACCGGCATATTTTGTGAACATTTGTAATAGAACATTGTTGGATTACCGACTTGTGTAACGGACACTCTATTGTTAATTTAGAATTAACTCTGTGAAATAAAGAACATTTAAATCGAAGGAAAACCTTTAACTAACTGGAGTCTGGAAATCCAGCTTCGTTTGTTGTGACATTAACTAATGTGATGAACTATTGTTTTGATGTTGTTAAAATAAAGTAATACACAATAAACAGTGACTAACAAACGGCGTTTCATATTCTATTTTCTTCAAGACTTTCGTATGCTTTAACCTCTCTTTTGGTACTGCATATTATCTGGTGGAGTACAAAGTGGTACGTGAACTTAGATGCCTCATCGCAACAAGCCAAGCGAGATTCCCTAAGAAACGTTAAAGTTCGTGTACATCTCAAAAGAACAACGTCAAGTATGGAATGCCGATCATCAAGAAATCGTCACTACGCAAACCAGAATGTTCTACCAATAGTTTTATATCTCACCATTCCAGCTATAAATTTTCGTCAGAACACCACCCATGGAACAGTGAAACATCAGAAAAGAAAGCAGCGCGACTTTCAAAGGATGAAAGAATTTAATGAACAAAAGACGGTATGTGCTACATTTCCATTTTATTCACTGGAAAATGAAGACTTTAAAAGTATGGTGACATTGAATAAATTTTCTCAAAATATTTCAAAAGTAGATCATATGAAAATGTGCAATCTTCAAAATGAAAACGGACAGTTAAAAACAGAAATCGCCCAATTAAAAGGACAGTTAACTTCAATGAATGAAAAACATGTACGCCAAGATTCAGAATTTAAGGATAAACTTCATAAACAGGAAGGTGAAATCAACAGTTTAAAAACTGAATTAGGAAAGGCTTTGTCAGACCTTCATCATGAACAAACGTTACGCAAAAAGACAGAAACAGAATACTCAGAATTTCAAGAAATGACATTTAGGGCAGTAGATAAAGAGCTAGAACATTATAAGCATGTTAATAAACTACATTCTAAGGAAGTGCATGAACTCAAATCTGAAGTAAAACGTTTGAAAAAGGAACTATCGAAAGCCGAAGTAAATGCAACTAGAAAAGAAGACATCCACATGGCGACAAGCAAACCGCCATTGATACAGACTGCTACTCAACGACAAGTGGACAGCAACATGACCGGAACAGCTGCAGAAAACAACATGACAGGACCAATAATCGACTGCATCACTCAAGTGAAAGGTTGCCAAAAATGTGGCAGCAAAATTTATCATCTGCCACGACAGTGTCCAGCCAGGAACTTTGTGTGTGAAAAGTGCAAAAAGCGCGGACACCACACCATCAACTGTCTCCAAGCATGTAGTGGTTGCGGTGCTAAGAAAGAAATATGCAGCAAACAATTAGAGTGTTGTGGGACACTCCTCAACTGTGCTTACTGCAATGTGCGCGGACATCTTTTGCATGTTTGTCTTAAGAAACGATTTGATGAACTCGGATATTAAACTGACTTCTAAATAAGAACTGACTTTTTACTTGAAATTCAATTTTTAATTTTGGAGACCAAAATCAACAAAGTAGGGGAGAGTTATTATGCTGCAATTTTCACATAAAATGTTTTACCAAATTATATTTATTTTTTCATCAAAACTAAAAACTTTTAAACCAAATTTATCGTAAAACAGCATATACATTATCATATTTTTTTTCTTATTTCACTTTATTTGAATTTCAAGTATTTCTGTTTCATTTTTTTTTCTCAAAGCAAATGTTTGTTCAAATTGTTGTTTAAATGATTAACATGGTTTCGCAATTTGGAGAAACTTTCTCATCAGCTTGCTGTGGTCAACTGAATTTTATCAAGGTGCTAAAATGTTTCTGATTCTAAATCACCCATCTTGAGGAAAACAATTAGGTATCATAAGCAGTTTTGACAACACACCTGTTTCAATCAGCCTTGAAGACTAAAGTCTCAGGTAGGAGCAGGTTTGTTGCGCAAACACATTAAGTATCCATTGTTATTCTTAATGGCCACAGCTTGCAAGTGAAAAGGTCTCAAATAAGTTAATCACTTTGGTCTTAATTGAGTGAAAACTTTGCTCAATGCCATTTCTCCAATATGCATATAAATACATCCGCAAAAATGTTACAAACTAACTAATGAAATATAAGTGAAATTTATGCAACATCGAGTGGACTTTCCGCCAGAATTAATGTTGGATTACCAGCATAATTTATGAACATTTTGTTAGGAAACACTGTTGGACTACCGACTTGTGGAGTGGACATTTTCTGTCATTTTAAATTCATAAACTTTGTGATAAGAACAGTTTAATTGAAGGAAATCCTTCTAACTAGATTCTGGAAATCCAGCTTCATTTGTGTTGACACAAATTAGTATTGTTGAACTATTGTTTTAATGTTGTTTTAAAAACAAAATCTACAATAAACAGTGACAATCAAACGGCGTTTCATCTTCTATTTATTCAAGACTTTTGTATGCTTTAACCTCTCTTTCGGTACTGCATATTATCATGTTTTCATATTTTTTAGTTAAGGTAACTGAGTGGCCACCTATTGGAAAAATAGCTGCTCATTCGGCTTACGTTATGTTTCATGGTATAAGTACCTGATTGTTAGTTTGGTTTTTTCCCACCTCAGTTTTTGGAGTGGGAAATCTTTTTCTGATTGCGCCTTTTCCTGATCTTTGCCTACTTGTACCTCTTAGCGGTTAACAATTGCTCATGTGTTCAGGTATTTAGCAGCTCTGTGCGGGAGACATCCTGTGACCCATCAATTTTTTAAAGCAAAAAACCTCTAGGCATGACCATAGCTGTAAATGTGACGCTAGCCATCGAATCAAACAAAGCAAACTACATTATTGACCTCTCTAGCACCCTCTCCCACTCATTCTAACTCATTCTCTCTGTATTGTATTGTCAATTGTATTTATCAAGTCTCCCCGCACAACATCCATAGTGCAGGTTATATTTTCTTTGCAGTCCTTTGAGATCAGCGAGGATATTCTGAGAAATCAGAAATTTATTATTGGTTAAGATTCGTTTTCTTACCAATGATTAACATGTTTGGTCCCATTTAGATAATACAAGTCTTTGTATCGACTTCCCTGTTGAAAGTTGCAAAATTTCAATAATTCTCTTTGGCTCCATGTTGCCAAGTCTAAAGGGTCACTGACGAGACTCAAATAGTCGAAACCGCGGTATGGCCCATTCCCCTTCTCATTAATGTGTTCACTGCTCTTAAAGGATCTTAGTTTTAATTTTATTATTACTTTGAAATTAAGGAGATTAATAAGCATAGTCGCCATCAAGTGTTCCTCTTTGTTCTCATATAACACCCTTATTTGGACGCTGATACTGACCAGTCAGAATTCAACACCGGAATATCTAACTGGTACTGAAGAACTGTTCTCCGAAGTTGACTGAAACGTAGTCTGCTGCGATAACAATAGTACAATATTGGGTGGGAGTTATTACTCTGTTATATTCTTTCTGAGGTTTCACGTTTAGAAACATACTTCTAAGCAATGTTTAAATTATTTGATCCCGTTGAGGAATATGTCTTTTATTTAGACTTCTCGTGTAAATTTTCAAAATTGCAGTACAATAGTCTGGCTTTTGTTGCCGGTTTAAAAATAGCTACTAATGTGGTTTTATTACCCGAAATAGCGCTATACACGATCTACCTTTGATGCTTTTACTGCTTCCAAAGGATCAAACCTTTATATTTTATTCATGGTTCGTGATAAAAAGAGATCACTAAGGTTTCTGCTACAGCAAGGAATTTAGGTTTAACAATTTATTCTTAGGCTGAATACGTTCTGGTCATATTCGAGATCACATTGTCTTTCCAAAAGAAACGAATGTACCCCAGGACACATAAACATGTACGAAATTCAGATTCATGCCTGTTAATATATGCTTCACCAAGACCCAAAAATAGCGATTTATTCGTTTAACATTGACCGTGATGTTGACTCATAAGAACGAAACAAGTCATTTAATACTTAAAGCAATTAGACTTAGGATGGCGTTTTCAACGGTTGAGCGCTTGTTCTGTTTCGGTCTGTTTCATTTTCCTTCATATGCATTTGCATTATATGTACTTATTAAACGACCCTTGTGCATTATCTGTATAAGTACAGCTAATATAGCACTGCACACACACGCCTGCTTTACTCTTAAATGATTTATTTATAGCTTTGTAAATCAAGATAAAAGAATATTCTCCAACATGTCAGTGGAAAAATGCATGTGAGTTCGCACTACTTATTGAATGTCCCTCGTATAAAAATAAATAGTAGGTTTCTTCTTGAACAATAACACGTGCAACTTTTTTATATTTGTTCAATAACTCATTTGATTCAATGTCGTTTTTTACTCTGCCGGTATATGTAAGCGAACAAAATGAATTATTCCATTGAATTTCCCCCATTATATTACCCCACCCACTTTCAATTAGAAGAAAATGAAGAAAATATAAACAACAACTGTAATTAATTGGTTCTCTGGCATTACATAAGCCACAAAATGATACATTCGATGCATCACACTATACAAAAGTAAAGTTTTAATTCAGAAACAGGTTTATTATTGTCTGCAGTGTAGAAATATCATAAAATGGGCGTGGTCTTAAGAAAAAGCCCACAAAATCGGGTCAAGGGGTCAAAAAAAATTGAACCCCATAATTTTTCAACAATATAACCCATAAACAATCATTTAAAGCAAAAATATCAATTTTAGCACAAAAATCGCACGGGAGCAATATTTCTTACATCTCGACCCTCACTATGTTGTAGGGGTCTTCAAGATATTAGAGACACAAAACGTTACAGACGGACGGATGTGCGGACGGACGGACAACGTGAAAACAGTATACCCCCCTTAAAACTCTGTTTTGGCGGGGGGTATAAAGATCATTTTGTCATCAAATAGTACCATTTGGGTCAAAAACTGCTCAAAGCAAGTCAATGCATGTCTATGAATCAAGTAAAACGCTTCTAAAGTACAGATATAATATATATATTATACGTTAATTTACAGTAACATATGTTACAACACATTGCCGTTAAATATGTCCTTATTGTTTGCACATCATTCATTTCAACATACATTTGTGCGAAAATGCCACAATAATAATATTACTTGGTAAGGATAACTTGGTGAAGTCTACTTGGTGAGCTCAGTTGCAAAATAAATCAAGCCTGTCACATTTTAAAACAGCATTGTAACACATGTTTATGAGCCCTAAAATCAGAATAAATATTAAAGCAGAAGTCATTGTGCTTTTAAAATTCTTAAAATGCTGACCTTTGCAATTGAAAATAACTAAAACACATGTTCCTGCATGAATAAGAGCTGTCGCAGCGTAGCTCGCCTGACTTGTGCTTTGCCACTAAATCTATCAAAATCTATAACCCATGACCTTGACCTCAAGGTCACTTGTGATGGCACAGGATAAAACTTCAGACCAATATCTACAAACATGCAAAGCATCAATTTGATACATCAACATGTTCAAGACATATATACTTATAAAAAGTTTAACCAAATCCTTAACACAAAATTTCTAAGTCTGTGTCCTTGACCTCAAGGTCATCCAGGTGGGTCATAATGGTACAGCATACAACTTGACACCAATATCTATCAACATGCAAAGTACCAACTTGATCCATACACATGTTCAAGTGATATTGACTTATAAAAACTTTAACCAAAATCTTAACACAAAATTTATAAGTCTGTGACCTTGACCTCAGTGTCACCCAGGGTAGGCCATGATGGTACTGCAAAAAACTTGAGACCAATATCTACCAACATGCAAAGTATCAACTTGATCCATCCACATGTTCAAGAGATATAGACTTATGTAAAACTTCAACCAAAAACTTTAACACAAACTTTCTAGGTATGTGACCTTGACCTCAAGGTCACCCAGGGTGGGTCTTGATGGTCTTGCATAAAACTTCAGACCAATATCTATTCACATGCAAAGTATCAACATGATCCATCTCCATGTTCAAGAGATATAGACTTATAAAAACTTAAATCAAAAACTTTAACACAAAATTCTAAGTCTGTGACCTTGACCTCAAGGTCACCCGGGATGGGTCATGATGGTACTGCATAAAACTTCAGACCAATATCTACTAACATGCAAAGTATCAACTTATTAAATCAACATGTTCAAGAGATAAACTTATAAAAACTTTAATCAAAAACTTTAACATTTGAGCAACGCGAACGCCAACGTAAACGCCAACGCCGACGCCGGGGTTACTGCAATAGCTCTTCCTGTACTTTGGTACAGGCGAGCTAAAAAGGATGAAAACATATATCTAGGTATAAATACCGTATATTGTAACGTATGTAACATGCTGTTACATATGTAACATACCTTGGATTAAAGCAAATAATTCCAAAGGCTGATTAGTGATGTTATGAGAACATTTAAGGTCAAAAGCAAACTCGAATTGGTTTTGAGGGTACTTGACCATTGACACCAATAGCTCATTTAACGAAATTTGGGTAACGTATGTAATTTGGATGTAACAAGGTAATGTGACATTTCTCAGAAGGATAACATGTCTCATTTTGTGGATTTAATATTGCTCTATAAGGAAATCATAATGGCCAAAATTCCCCCTGGGGGGGAAGGGGGTGTATAGCCATCCCAAGGACTATTAGTACCTAATTGTCAATTTAATTTTTTTCCACCTCGATTTTTGGATAGAGAATTTCTTTTTGATTGCCCTTTTCCTGATCCACGCTATAGGACCCTGACCTTATGGGATGATTTTTTCGAGCAAACCAAAATTGCGGACAGGAGGATAAATAATGAAGATGCAGGCATTTTTCTTGACGTAAATTGAGTTTATTTTCACCTAGGGCAAACTTGAACACATGTGCAGCTCGGTCTGTATCTAGTGTATGTTAGTGCAAGCAGTTTTTGTTCTGAAGTGGTTTGCAGAAAATAAATGGCACACAAAGGTGTTTGGGTGGCTTTGCTCATGTATTTTTGTATGAAATTCCAAAGACAAAACTCATCCTAAAATTCAGTTAAGTATACTTTATGTGTCAAAATAGGAATATTCCATTTCCCTAAGAACCCACAAACTCAAAAGAAGGCTACACTGTAAAATTTAACTGAAAAACTACTGGTTTTAATCAATGTACAGACATATAAAGTTCCCAAGTCGCGAGCAAAACAGTTCAGTATTTTTCGAGCAGTACTGAACGGGTATTTTGAGCACAAATTTTACATTGAACGGGTATTCTGAGTCTATTTCTGTACGGGTGTTTCGAGTACCTAAAGATTATATTTTCACCATTGAATCATCAAAATCTTTGTCCTGACTCTCTATATGTAACGCAAATTTCAATTGTTTGAGATGTGCAATTTATCCAGGCAGTGGCAGAGAAACTGACAGAGTTGTTTCACTGTATGGAGGAAGGAGGCTATCCTACAAAAAATTAAGGATGCATCCATAATCCGCCTATACAAATGGAAAAGAAATCATCAAGTCTGTGACAACCACAGGGGCATCTCCCACCTATCCATTGTTGGGGAGATACTGAAAAAAAATATGTTGAATTGCCTGAATGCTCATTTTGATCAGAAGGGACTTATCCCAGAAAATGTGGATTCAGAACAGACAGAGGGACAATAGAAATGATCTTCACAGCAGACAGCTTCAGAAGAAATGTCAAGAACAGAATGTAGATCTGTACATGACATTTGTCGACCTCATCAAAGCTTTTGACACAGTTAGTCATGATGGACAATTGAAAATCATGGTCTAGTTAAGCTGTCTACCCAGATTCATAGCAATGGACAAACACTGAAAGTTGTTGATAAATTCACCTACCTAGGAAGCACTCACTCCAGAGCAGTGTACATTGATGATGAGGTCACTACCAGAATGATAAATGTCTGGAAGCGTAATGGAATCAAGCTTGACACCAAGCTGAAAGTCTATAAGGCTTTGGTACTGCCAGCCATCTTGTATGCATGTGAGACCTGTAGTATACCAGGGTCATGAAGGATTTCGACATACCAATGGGGTCTTGGGAACAGACTGCACAAGAGCGATCAAAGCGGCAACCCTTGACCATCCGCATTTTATGGTTTATAGGTGGGGTATATTTTCAACAAAGTTTTATATTCAATTGCATACTTCAATGGGCAGCGCTATCCCAGGTGCCAGATTACATCTGTACTAATAATCCATTCGTGCGACAAATGGTAAAGATTCACTTCCAGCGTCAATATCTTGTACGATATAAATGCTCTCGGATTTGTTAAATCATGTTGCACTGAAGCCTATGCAACTGAGTACATGTATCCACTGCCTGACACAAATTACGATAACGACAACAGATTTGATATTAGGATGCTGTAGACTAGTTCTGCCAGGAAGCAGTCAGATTAGCTAAGGGTCCATCAGGTTTTTTTATGACACAATGTCATACAAAATATAAAACACAATCCAACACCAGTAGGTTATAGTCTGTTAACACCTGACATAGTTATGATCATACCTAGCACGTGTCGTACTAGTTTTTAGCACCTTCCCTATATCAGAGAGAGAGAGAGAAAGAGAGAGCAAGAGAGAGAAAGAGAGAGAGGAGAGAGAGAGACTTATGACCATTTATCTATCTATCTAACATGATTAAACAGGTGGTTTATATTTTGAAAGCTAGTTTTCTGAAGTGGTATATGTAAAGTAGCACATCACACTTTGCTGTTTCAGATAGTCTAACAAAATACCTTAATGAAAATGACCTCCTTCACAAGACACAATCGGGCTTTAGGACAAATCACTCTTGTGAAACGGCTCTGAACTTCATGACAGATTCATGGCTAAACACTATTGATCAAGGAGAAATGATTGGGGTAGTTTTAGTCGACTTTAAGAAGGCATTTGATCTTCTTGATCATGACATACTCATGACTAAACTTAAACTATATGGCATTAAGAATGAAACACTATGTTGGTTTAAGTCATATTTATCTCAAAGGCAACAGCAAGTGTCAATAAACAATATTAAATCTAGCTTTAGGCCAATATCTTGTGGTGTCCCACAGGGCTCTATTTTAGGGCCTCTCTTATTTCTTGTTTTTATTAATGACCTCCATTTGTACACCAACAATGTTCTAACAGACATGTATGCTGATGACACAACATTATATTTCATTCATAAATCTCTTGAGGCTATTGAAAGGAATCTTCAGATTGCATTAAATGAATTGAATATTTGGTGCAAAAATAATGGTATGGTTTTAAACACAGCTAAGACTAAAGTGATGCTTATAACTACAAAGCAAAAACGAAACGGTCTGAGCAATGATGACATTGAACTTAACTATAATGATGACCAACTTCAAACTATTTCAAGTAGCAAGATTCTTGGTGTCTTTGTTGACAATAATCTATGCTGGTCTGAGCATGTAAAACATGTAACAAAGAAAATTGCTTCAAATATATATGACTTTTATCCAAAATAAAAATGTATCTGTCTCTAGAACACAGAGTTCAGTTTTATAAGTCATACATCCAGCCTCATATAGATTTTTGCAACATTATCTGGGGAAATGCTTCAGGAGCGAACAAACTTAGGGTGTTTCGAATGCAAAAACGTGCTGTTCGAGTTATACTTGATTATGATGTAGAAGATACAACAGAAGCTATGAAATCCTTAAATATTATGTCTTTTTATGACCGCTTGTTTCTTAGAAAGGCAAAATTTATGTTCAAGGTGTATCATAACATGACTCCTTCTTACATAAATAAAAGCTTTAACTTACAAAATAATTTAAATACATCTGTTAACCTCAGGTCTATGAATGAAGGATGTTTTATACCACCAAAACCTCACACAGAATGCTTTAAGCAAAGTTTGAGATATTCAGGGTGTTTGATTTGGAACTGTTTGCCTGATAATGTCAAAAGCTCTGAAACACAGGAAATATTCCACAGAAGGTGTTTAAATTGGCTTATTGATTAAGAATCATATCAGAGAATGAATGATCACTCAGTCACAAGAAGAGTAAATATTTTCTCATATTCGTTTGTAAATATAAGGTCTTTATATTTGTCTTATTCGTTTGTAAATATAAGGTCTTTATTTGTATTATTATACTGACTACAGTTACATGTATGTTACATTGATATGATATGTGATATAGGGCCATTTCCAGCTATGCATTGCATGTAGTTTTGTATAGATTAGAATAATTGAAACTTCATTTTTGTCTGAGTCTAAGACACTTGTTAACTGGCAAAGGTTGCAGATCAATCGAAAGGTTCTTGAAAAAGTTGATTAATAAACCTGTGGCTGTTACCTGATGATTCCAATCCTATTTTCTGTTATTTTTTACTTTTTTTCTCATCATCTATTTGTCAATGGAGCTCAATGCATACAAATATAAGTAGTCATTTGTAAAATGTTGAATTCAATGTTTAGCTACAGTCTAGTTCTATTGGTATCATTGTCTCTTGTTTTTGTTCCTAGTATTAAATACTTGGACAGTGCACGTTATCATGTACACAGTTCATTTCATTTACCATTCTCATTTTTGTATTATTTATCTTATTGTCTTCTGTTTGTCATTGTTTGTACTTGTACATTTGTATATACTGAGGGCCTCATGGAAGATTAGCTTTTACATATATATCTATTTATGTAAATGATGCTAAATGTTGTCACCCTCATAAAATAAAGACGTTACTTACTTACTTACTAAATTATGCTGGTCTGTTTATTTGTCCACAGCGTGATGTTAAATTCGCTGTGATTATATTGCTCGGACTACCTATCCAGAATTTTAGGGGAATCCCCAACATAAAATCTCACTTGAAATACCCATTCAGTGGAATGCAACATTGCTCGAAAAATACTGGTCTGGGAACAAAGGGTATGTGTACAGTGGAATAAAATGTTGTTTTTCTCATAAATTAATATTGTTTTCGCACAAGAAAGTTATCCAGAGCATATGTTGTCTTAAATATCACATTCACTAATTCAAAGAAAGCTGACCAATACTTTCTTCATTCTGTTTTAGACATTTTCCTCATGTATCACATCGCTAAACTAGGTGAGCACACCACTTTCTAATGCATCTGGAAACTAGATTTGAACAATTTAACCATCATTGTTCTATTTAAGACTACAGGCTGATAAAATGAACATTTTCTTCCAAAATTGCTGTGTAGGAACAGTGAAATATGGTTAAAAGTATTTTAATTTACCTTTGTTCGGGACAGATAATCCAAACCTCTTTAGATTTTCCGCCATTTTTTGCTTGAAAAAATCATTCTATAAGGTCAAGGTCCTATAGCGTCTGATCATTGCCTAAATGTACCTCTTTATACAAGAAAACTCTTGCGCGCTAGTTGTGCACCGCTGACAAATTAAACCAGAGGACCAATGGTCCTGTAAATGCTCACCTGAGTCTACTGCATATACCAATAAACATGTTTGAATATTATGGTATTTAACCCCTGTGCAGGGGCAGATGAAGCCCTTGGACCGTTTTCTTTTTGCAAAATAATCAATATTCTGTCCATTTGCCAATTTCTTGCTGGCTTTTCCCTTCAAATGATAGTTTTACAGTTTTTCCCATTCAAATGCATGGGCAACCCGTGTTGACCTTGCCATAAACTTGGGGACAAGGTCACCACAGTGTCATGATTTATATATACATTGTAGTACTTTAGCCATGGATGCTTCATGCCAAGTTTCATTGAAATCAGTCCCTATTCCCTATTCAAATCCATAAACGACCTGTGTTGACCTTGCCGTAAAAAAAAGGTCAAGGTCATCACAGGGTCATGATTTAAATAAACATTGTAGTACTTGAGCCATCGATGCTTCATGCCAAGTTTCGTTGAAATCGGTCCATCGGTTTTGGAGAAGAAGATTTTTGGATTATTTATATATACATTGGTTACCCCTTCCTATTGATGCTTCACATACAATTTGGCTTTGATTGGCCAAGCAGTTTCAGAGGAGATGATGTTTGAATAGTATGGTATTATACATGTATATTGCCCCGGGGTGGGGGCATATGAGCCCGTGGGGTGCATTTTTTTTCAGAATCATTAATATTCAGTAAAGACAAAGAAATTACAATTTTTGAAACATATCAGCTACCACTTTTTTCAAGTAGAATTCAGGGGCATAATAATATGAACAACCCTAGGCATGAAAGTTTATATAGCGCCATTCTCATCTCCCCCACATCCACCTCACTCCCAGGGACATCACTGGCCTTTCGATATGAGTTTTTAGGCCATCAAATGTCTAATTCATAGAAGGCATGAGTGGGGGAGGGAGAGCATGAGACTTAATGATTTTTCTTATAAGGGTGGTTCGGGGGAACTCCCCCGAGAAAATTTCGTAATTATGGAGCAATTTTAATGCACTTTGAACTCATTTATGCTCAGGAAACCCTGCCTATTTTACAGGCAGTATTTTTTATTTCAAATGCTTAAATACACTTGTAGGTTGAATGGAAAACTGCTGGCACATATATAATAGGTTAATTGGAAACTTGTCGAATATAACCATGACAGAAGAATAACATGCACATTTCCTAAAAAAAGATAATTTGAAATATATTTTCGAAAACTTTATAGATCTTTATATATGTGAAACCATGCACAGATTCAGAATTCTGGAGTTCTAAGAGGGGGGGGGGCATTATATTTAACTTAACCTACCTTTTTCTCAAATGGCTCCATGAAAATATAATTTTTCTTTTAAAAAATGGGCTTTGGGCAAACCCCTTAAACTCCCTCCATATCAGCCACTGGAAAATTTGTCAGCACATTGTATAATTTCATGTTATGATGTAGGTTTATGAGCATATTTAAGGAGTGTGTTTTGTGAATTTGTCACGATAAAAATGCAATGAGCTATTTGTGCTGGTGTTGTTATTGTTGTCCAGTATAATGTGACACTGCTTTGGCAGTTCAGTATACCTTGTTTATGCGATTTTTCAAGGCTACTTGATATACATCAAGCATCAAGCACAGCAAAAAATAATTAAGCCAGAAGTATTATTATGCTGAACTTGAGAGGTTTTATTACACTTTTTGTAGTATTGTGTGTAATTATATGTGTTATGTAGATTGGTGTATTTTGCAGTCTGATCTGGTTCCTTACCGAACTTGGATATCGGCTGAGACACAATCAGGGTTGCCTTTTGTGTTGCACTTGAGGCAAAAAAGTAACCTCTTTGTATTTTCATTTTTCTTGGTTTATAATAACTTATGACCTATCAGGTTTATATTCCAGAAATAATTCTTTTGGCTCTCACGTTTTTCAAATTTCACCATAGTGGGTAATGCGAATAGTTCAGAAAAGGAGCTTCAAACCAGTGTTTTGGGCTGCTTAAATAAGATCATATGCAGCCTAGATAAGTCATTGTTCCATGCTGCAGTTAATCTAAAGGAATCGATTCGGAAACACATATTTGGCCCTGTACATATTCATTTAGATGTTACAGTACGTGTTACAAATCAAATTCCAACGATTTACCCCATAATAAGTACACAATCATCGATTGAAAATTACGCTAAAATGCGTCTCGAATCGCGAAGGTTGTCGCCATATTTGTTTACCTGTGACGTCACTCACTCACTTTCGGTTGAGATCCATTTACAAGCGTTCGTACTCCACTTCATTTTATCGATAAAATTCGCAGAGAAAAAATAGAAATAAAAACAGAAAAAAAATGTCATCTGTCATAGGGATCTCGCAGACGCAGGACCCGGCGTCCCGGGACGAGTAAATCTGGGCAGACACATGGTTTTCCTCAGTGGTGATTCCCGGGGGCGCAAGTTGTTTTTGCCGCGATTCGTCCCAATATTTACCTGTGTTTTGTTGTCTATGAGCCAAAAAAAGCATCTAAGAGACATCCATCCGAGTGTATTATGCACCTTCATGATGAAAATCAATTCAAAATTATGTAACGATAGTTAGGTAGTCGATAATCTTTCATACCTTTAATGGCGGTCGCATCCTTTGATGGCGCGTGTCTTTATGTAAACAACTTATAATGGCGATCAAACGATTTAAAGAATGGTGGTCGCATCTTTTGATGGCGCATGTCTTTATGTAAACATCTTTAATTGCAGTCATTGTTGACAGGTCCGCTGACCGTTTGAGGCGTGTTTACCGTGTCACATGCTAAAAATAATTATCTGCATGAATGAAAATCTTTTCTGGATTGGTGGCAAACAAATTAGAAACGCATGCGCATTGAAAAACAATTAGTGATGGGCGGTTCTCCAATCATAAATTAAATAAAATAGATAGCTGAGGCAAAAGAGAATCAAATTATGTTGTAAAAAAAAAAAAAAAAGTGAGATTACCCCTGGAGTGTGTACCGATTCAGTTTTTGAATAAAATGCATGAAGCGAATTCCTATTCTTTTTCTTTTGTGCGCGATTCTTTGACGAATTGTATGTGAAATGCCAAAATTCGGAATAAAAACTACCGTGCGTAGATATGTAACATTAATTCCATTCCGTTCATCCGTTCATACTGGATTATTAATAAGAAATAGTGAAAATGTCTACACCTACAATTTTTTATCGCTTTGGGGGAAGCAAAAAGCCGACGACAGGTATGTGGAAAAAAAAACTTTTGCCTCCTTTCTGTGGCTTGTTTTACAGTTAATCACCTGGCACTGAGGCATCTTCGGTAAATGTTATTCTCCGGTATTATCACATAAACACTTCTATCAAGTTTAACGCATAAAATATCCACAAATACAAAATAAAATAACGAAAATTATCGCGAGAATATTTGAACGTCTTGCAATTGAAATGAGCGGCTTACAGAGAAAGTGAGTGAGTGACGTCACAGGTTTATACTGTTTACCGCGTTCACCGTGTAATTATCGATAAACCGGTAACCATACCCGATAAAGATGGCGATTCACTCAGATGCAGGAAAAAACGAAGGTTTCCCAACTTTGAATACGAATATTTTGCGTAACAAACCCGATATGCATTCTCCTGTACCAGGAATAATTTTATGATGGTATTTTACGTATACATACGGCGTCTTATGCAGTTCCGAATCGATTCCTTTAATACAATGTGTGGTTGCATATGAAAAATTGAAGGAAACCTTGACTGCAACACACATTTTATTTCTAGGGTGTCTCTTACCATGGGGCTACAGACTCTACAGGCCATGCAAAAAATATATTTGACCACATCAGCGGTCCTATACAATTTCTTGACAAAACCTTCAGCCATGTTTTACTAGTCCTCAGTCTGAAAAATAATAAGACCATTTCATCCTTGTTAATAGGAATCTGGCTTTGAACATCCATTATGAAAATAGGGGCTACGGACTCTACATAAAAATGATGATTTTTAAAAAAACAAGTACTCTTCATTGTAAGGATAAATTCAACTTCCATTGATTCTAAACTTTCTATTGTCTTAACAATAAGACTAGATACCAAAAATCATGTTCTAATCATGGGTGTATTTTTTTTTCTTGCCAACTTAAGACACCATGAAAAAATGAAAAACATAAGAAAAGTACTGTTTCACTTCATACACCATATTTTCATTACTTTTAGTCCAAATTCAAAGCCGTAAAAAAAGGTACAAGTAGGCAAAGATCAGGAAAAGGCGCAATCAGAAAAAGATTCCCACTCCAAAAACCGAGGTGGGAAAAAACCAAACTAACAATCAGGTACTTATACCATGAAACATATCGTAAGCCGAATGAGCAGCTATTTTCCCAATAGGTGGCCACTCAGTTACCTTAACTTAACTAAAAATATGAAAACATACATAAGGCGCCAACAGCACAAAAAATTTTAAACACCAAGACATAAAACAAAAAGAACCACTACAGAATTATCGACTTGGAACGATCAGTAACACAAAGTTACTGGCGGGCTTAAACCGGTTTTACAGGTACCTAACCTCACCCTCAGCTTCTGTAGTGGTTCAGTGATAAACAAGAAATAAGAAATCATATTAAGAAAATACTAAACATAGATACCAACGTTTAACATGAATAACGGAAAGCAGAGTGAGCAGCTATTGAAGGTATTAGGTGGTCACAGTGCTAGCTTGGACAGAACAAGTAAATGCAGAGGGCTAAGTGAACAGCCATTATATTCGGGTGGTCACAAAGCCATGCAACATGAAACTCGTAATTGGAATAACTTTGATAAGTGTGAACCAGAACAGCAGTACCGCCTTGGTACGGTCAGTTATAAAATAACTGGGGGGCTTAAAGTATATTACAGGGGACATATGTCTCCTTAGTTCTAGAGCCATATGCAACATATTTCATTCATGAACATTAAAGCAAACATGTTTACAAAACACCCAAAATAAAAGTGCAACATCATAACATGTTAAAAACAGTGTTTTTTTTAGCATATAATCTCTCACTGACGCAAAATATTGTACACAATATGGTATCATTATATATCGCCAGAAAGCTTATTATCCCAGTGTTATAATAAAATAAAAACAATAGGTATTGGATAATATCACACTGAATTACAGATGCATAACATGACCAAGGTAGTAAAGGCAACCCTGATTGTGTCTCAGCCGTTATGTATTTGTTCAGGTTGCCATAAGTATATTTATGACGGGTCGGACGATCTTTATAATTGTGAAAATGCTGACATATACCTCGTTCAATTTATAGCGACGCTCCTGTGTCACTCTTATGGGAGAACATGGTAAAAATTGTTCTGTTCTATTCTGTTCTAGATACACTGATAGAAAAAAAAAATCTTTCGTCAGTCGGAACCGGAATTCGGGGAAGCGAATAGCAACATCTATTCACGTCGATACATTCGAAATATTGTGTTGAGAAACTTTTTGTTCGACTGCGGCTGCCCTAAATGGACGAAATAAACAAAGATCACGCCCGGTAAAGTGCAAATTGACCACCGCCGAAGATACTTACTCAAGAATATCTGTCGTTTTTGTTCCCGATAGATCATGACAACATGACGTCACAGTTTGTTTTTTTTAATTCAGTTTTACGTCCCTTTCAAGATTATTTCAGCTCATATGAGACGGGTCAATCAGTTGGTGGGGCGAAAACGGGAGAACCCCGAGAAAAAACACCTGACACACCCGCAAGCAGATTTTGGCTTGTCTCACATGTGGCACGTGACAGTTTTGCTTAGTATGACGTCACATGGTTGCGTTCGGTTAACTGCACAGTGCACGACCTTTGTCGCACCGAGCGACGAAGCTTCATATGAAACAAAACGACCTCCTTTATTTCGGAACGGTCTATCCTAAAAATACAGATCTCGAACTATGTTGTACGGAAATCATTGTTAATTGTGCAAAAAGAAAAACTGAATAATTTTATGGCCCATGCCCTTGTGTGTCCCTGATCATCTGGGCAAGGTCCTACCCGGTGGGTCTTTTTACTGCCTGCTCTCTGAAAGAATATTGTTTTCCTAATTGCCCATTTCCTCTGCTCCCTAAATCTCCAAACGTTAATGCTTGCTCCGAAGATCCCTGAAAATACTTGACCTTCTCCCCAGATCCGCAAGACACCTGGCAGGGCCCCAGGGTGAGGATGAGGAACTTATCAGCTTTTAAAATCATTGGCGCAATAGGAGCAGAGCGTCGCGCCAAAGGTGGTGCCTTATTTCATATAATGTATAAGGAATGTCAGGTGAAAACTTGGATTAGTGGATCTTTTACCACCAGTGGCACTTGGTACAGACTGATCTGAGTGTGATTTTAAGCGGGTGCATATTTAGAAATGTTATTAGAAGACGTGTATGAAGAAAATTGGCGATTTAGATTTGTGAACGAGTTGGATTTATGGTCTTGTTTCTCGAAATTGTGGTCATCTTGCCTGTAATGTAAAAAATGTCGGAATGTGATTTGGCAAATTAATTCGATACTCAGAGATTCTTTTGGCACCATCTTGGGCTTGTGGCTATGCCTGTTATTGGTTTGAAAATATAGGAAAAAATAGGAAAATAGGAGCACTGGGCAGCCTGGGTGAGCCTTCAGTACAAACAAACTGAAAGAATAACTTCAGGCCAATATATTAGTAAAGCATTTTAGCTCACCTGAGCCAAAGGCTCAAAAGGTGAACTTATACCGTCCACCGTCTACAATTTCAAAGATCTTCTCCTCTGAAACCGCTTGACCAATCAAAGCCAAACTTCATGTGAAGCACCCTAAGGAAGACGGAATGAAAGTTTATATAAATGGTCCAGGTAACATGACCAAGATGGATGCCATGCCCATATATGGTAAAAACCATTTAAAAAATCTTCTGCTCTGGAACAGGTGGACCGATTTCAACGAAACTTGGTATGTAGCATTTGGGACTCTGGCCCATCATAGTTTATATAAATCATGACCTTTGGCTGACCTTGACCTATCTTACGGCAAGCTCAATTTTAGTTACATAGGCTTTTCAATGGAAAAAAAAAAGTGAAAACATAGAATTTTTCAGGAAGTTTTGTAGCCTGTCACCTAAACTTGGCAGATACAGACAACATGTTGAGCTAATGAAGTGTTATGTGTATAAAAGGTCAAAGTCAATTTTGACCTTGGCCAAAGGTCATTTACAAATTAAATGTAAAACTTAATTTACTCAGAAACCACTTGACCAATCAAAACCAAATTTTATATATAGTATCCTTGGGATGGAGAAACAAAAGTTTATATAAATGGTCAAGGTCACATGACCAAGATGACCACCATGGCTATAAACAGCAAAAACCTTTTAACAATCTTCTTCTCCAGAACCAGAAGGCCTATGATTTTGAAACTTGGCATGAAGCATCAGGGCGAGGTATACAAAGATTATATAAATCCTGACCCTGGGATGACCTTGACCTATTTTAAGGCAAAGTCAACATAGGTGGCCCTTGCATTTGTATGGGAAAATTGTCAAAATGTCATTTGAAGGGAAAACTATATGGAAATGGGCAAATGGACAGAAGATTTATGATTCTGAAAAAATGGACCCCAAATGGACCCCAGGGGCAGGTCTGCCCCCACCCCAGGAATATACATGCATATCACCAAAATATTCAAAGATATTCTTTTCTAAAACCGTTTGGCAAATCAAAGCCAAACGTTATGTGGAGCATCCTTAGGAAGGGAGAATAAACGTTTATATAAATAGTCACATGATCAAGATGGCTGCCACAGCTATAAATAGCAAAAACCTTCAAAAAAAATCTGCAAAAACCTTTAAAAAAATCTGCAAAAACCTTTAAAAAAACTTTCTCCAGAACCAGAAGGCCTATGATTTTGAAACTCGGCATGAAGCATCAGGGAGAGGAGCTCTACAATGTTTATAAAAATCATGACATTGGGATGACCTTGACCTATTCTATGGCAAGGCCAACATAGGTTGCTCATGCATTTAAATGGGGAAAATAAGTAAAATGTAATGAAATGATGGGAAACTTGCTGGGAGTATTCAAATGGACAGAAAATTTAAGTTTACGGAAAAAATGTCCTCAGGGGGTTGTCTGCCCCCGCCCCTGGGCTATATACATGTATATGACCATAATATTCAAACATCTTCTTCTCTGAAACTGCTTTTCCAATCAAAGCCAAACTTTATGTGGAGCATCGTTAGGATAAGGGAATGAACGTTAATATAATTGGTCCAGGTCACATGACCAAGATGTCCACCATGGCTATAAATAGCAAAATCCTTTATGAATCTTATTCCTTAGAATTGGAAGACCTATGAATGTGAAACTTTGCATGAGAAGCATCAGTGAACTCAGCTCTACAAAGTTTGTATAATCACGAACCCCGGATGGCCTTCACCTATTTTATAGAAAGGTCAGTTGGGGTCCCATATCCCAGATCTCAGGTGAGCGTTCACAGGGCCATAGGTCCTCTGGTTAACATTTGTTTTACTCATTTTCTTATTATTTTCCATTTGCTTACAAAAAACGTAGGGATAGTAGGGCATTTTCAGACCAGAGGACCAATGGTCCTGTAAACGCTCACCTGAGACCTGAGATATATACATGTACCAATAAACTTGTTAGACTAGAATGGTAAAATGCATGTATACCAGAGGACCAATGGTCCTGTAAACGCTCACCTGAGATCAGCTGCATATACCAATAAACATGTTTGAATATTATGGTATTTAACTCCAGTGCAAGGGCAGATAAGCCCTTGGGCCATTTTCTTTTTTCAGAATCTTCAATATTCTGTCCATTTGCCAATTTCCTGTTGGCTTTTTCCTTCAAATGACATTTTAACAGTTTTCCCAATTCAGATGCACAGGCAACCCATGTTGACCTTGCCATAAACTTGGTCAAGGTCATCACAGGGTCATGA
Organism: Rugalucina vietnamica; assembly: GCA_964017185.1. Lineage (NCBI taxonomy): Eukaryota > Metazoa > Mollusca > Bivalvia > Lucinida > Lucinidae > Rugalucina > Rugalucina vietnamica. The sequence continues at coordinate 52,953,017 of OZ024880.1, read as the reverse complement.
TTTATATATACATTGGAGTACTTTAGCCATCGATGCCTCACGCCAAGTTTCCTTGAAATCAGTCTATTGGTTTCAGAGAAGATGATTTTTGATGGGTTTTTACCATATATGGGCATGGCGGCCATCTTGGTCATGTGACCTAGATTATTTATATACACATTGATTCCCCCATTCTATAGATGCTTCACTTAAAATTTGGCTTTGTTTGGCCAAGCGGTTTCAGAGGAGAAGACGTTTGAATATTATGGAAATATACATGTATATTGCCCCGGGGTGGGGGCACATGAGCCCCTGGGGTCCAATTTTTTTCAGAATCATTAATATCCAGTCCTACTGCCCATTTCCTGCAAGACTTTCACTTTAAATGACATTTTAAAAGTTTTCCCCATTCAAATGCATTGGTGACCTATGTTGACCTTCCCGTAAAATAGGTCAAGGTCATCACAGGGTCATGATTTATATACACATTGTAGTGCTTGAGCCATCGATGCTTCGTGCTAACTTTCGTTGAAATCGGTCAACCGGTTCTGGAGAAGAAGATTTTTGAACGGTTTTTACCATATATGGGCATGGCGGCCATCTTGGTCATGTGACCTGGATTTTTTATATACATATTTGTTACCCCTTCCTATTGATGCTTCACATAAAATTTCGCTTTGATTGGCCAAGCGGTTTCAGAGGAGAAGATGTTTGAATATTATGGAGATATACATGTATATTGCCCCGGGGTGGGGGCGGATGAGCCCCTGGTGCCCAATTTTTTTCAGAATCATTAATATTCAGTCCTACTGCTCATTTTCTGCAAGATTTTTCCTTTAAATGACAATTTAACAATTTTTCCCATTCAAATGCATTCGCGACCTATGTTGACCTTGCCGTAAAATAGGTCAAGGTCATCATAGGGTCATGATTTATATACACATTGTAGTGCTTGAGCCATTAATGCTTCATGCCAAGTTTGGTTGAAATCGGTCCAGTGGTTCCGGAGAAGAAGATTTTTGAAGGGTTTTTACCATATATGGGCATGGCGGCCATCTTGGTCATGTGACCTGGATTATTTATATATACATTGGTTCCCCCTTCCCATAGATGCTTCATGTAAAATTTGGCTTTGATTGGCCAAGCGGTTTCAGAGGAGAAGATCTTTGAAAATGGTGGACGACGGACGGACGACGGACGACGGACGGACGACGGACGACGGACGGACGACGGACGGACGGACGCCGGAGCATGGGTATACTATAAGCTCACCTTGTGAGCCTGACGGCTCAGGTGAGCTAATAACCCTAGGGCAGGGTCAGAAAAACTCCTGGAGTCAATGTCTTTTTCAAATCATAAAAATTCAGTCCATTTGCCAATTAACTGCAAGTTTTGTCCTTCAAATGATCTCAAATGACATTTTAACAATTTTCTCCATTCAAATGCATGGGCGACCTAAGTTGACCTTGCCATGAAATAGGTCAAGGTCATCCCAGTGTCATGATTTATACAAATTTTGTAGACCTACGTTCCTTAATGCTTCATGCCAAGTTTCAAAATCATAGGCCTTCTGGTTCTGAAGAAGAAGATTTTTAAAAATTTTTTGCTATTTATAGCCATGGCGGCCATTTTGGTCATGTGACCTTGACCATTTATATTCACTTTCATTTCCTCTTCCTAAGGATGCTCCACATAAAGTTTGGCTTTGATTGGCTAAGCAGTTTCTGAGAAAAAGCTGTTTGAATATTATGGTCATCTACATGTACATAGCTCCGGGGCAGGGGCAGACAACCCCTGGGCCTAAAATATTTTCATAAGCATAAATCTTCTGTCCATTTGCTCATTCCTAGCAAGTTTTCTGCCATTACATGACATTTTCCTATAATTTCCCATTCAAATGCATGGGAGACCTAAGTTGACCTTGCCGTAAAATAGGTCAAGGTCATCCCAGGGTCATGATTTATATAAACTTTGTATAGCTCCATTCCCAGACGCTTCATACCAAGTTTCAAAATCATAGGCCTTCTGGTTTTGAAGAAGATTTTTCAACGTTTTTGCTATTTATAGCCATGGCGGCCATCTTGGTCATGTGACCTTGACCATTTATACAAACTTTCATTCCCTCTTCCTAAGGATGCTCCACAAAAAGTTTGGCTTTGACTGGCCTAGCGGTTTCAGAGAAGAAGATGTTTGAATATTATGGTCATATACATGTATATAGCCCAGACAACCCCCTGGGCCCAAAATATTTTCTTAAACATAAATCTTCTGTCCATTTGCTAATTTCTAGCAAGTTTTCTGCCATTTAATTACATTTTCCTATTTGTTCCCATTCCAATGCATGGGAGACCTAAGTTGACCTTGCCGTAAAATAGGTCAAGGTCATCCCAGGGTCATGACTTATATAAACTTTGTAGAGCTCCATTCCCAGATGCTTCACACTAAGTTTCAAAATCATAGGCCTTCTGGTTCTGAAGAAGAAGATTTTTGAACATTTTTGCTATTTATAGCCATGGCGGCCATCTTGGTCATGTGACCTTGACCATTTATATAAACTTTCATTCCCCCTTCCCAAGAATGCTCCATGTGAAGTTTGGCTTCGATTGGCCTAGCTGTTTCAGAGAAGAAGATGTTTGAATATTATGGTCATATACATGTATATAGCCCCCCGGGCAGGGGCAGACAACCCCCCAGGGGCTAAACTTTTCCATTAACATTAATCTTCTGTCCATTTGCCTATTCCCAGTAAGTTTTACCCATTAAATAGCATTTTACCATTTTTTCCCATTCAAATGCATTGACAACCTAAGTTGACCTTGCCGTAAAATATGTCAAGGTCATCCTAGGGTCATGATTTATATCAACTATGATGGGCCCGCGTCCCAGATGCTACATACCAAGTTTTGTGGAAATCGGCCCACTGGTTCTGAAGAAGAAGATTTTTAAAAGTTTTTGCTATTTATAGCCATGGCGGCCATCTTGGTCATGTGACCTGGACCATTTATATAAACTTTCGTTCCCCCTTCCTAAGGATGCTCCACATGAAGTTTGGCTTTGATTGGCCAAGCGGTTTCAGAGGAGAAGATCTTTGAAATTGTGGACGACGGACGGACGACGGACGACGACGGACGGACGCCGGAGCATGGGTATACTATAAGCTCACCTGTGAGCCTTCGGCTCAGGTGAGCTAAAAAAAGTAGGGAAAAGTAGGAGCACCAGAAACAAGTAGCCCAAGGGCAACGATCGCTCACCTGAGAGTCAACAAGTACAGTCACTGGACGTAGTGTTTTTTTTTTTTTCTTTTATCTTTTTTTTTTTTTTTTTTTTGACGATCTGATCAAAATTAAAGATACTGGAGTGGCAACAACACTAAAATTTGATTTTTCAAACACTCAAGGGCAGCTAACTCCGCAGTCCAGGGTTGAGTCTGGCTCAAATTTGAACTCATCCAAGATGTTATAGTTATCCTTGTTTCGTCCAAGAATGAAGAAGATCCGATCAAAATTGAAGGTCACAATACAAAATATTGATTTTTCAAACACTAAAGGGCAGCTAACTCCGCAGTCAGAGGTTGGATCTGGCTGAAATTCGAACTCATCCGAGATATTGTAGTTATTCTTGTTACCTGCAAGGATGAAGAGATCCACTGAAAAACGAAGATGCTAGAGTGGCCACAACACAAAATAATGATTTTTCAAACACTCAAGGGCAGCTAACTCCACAGTCAGAGGTCGGATCTCGCTGAAATTTGAACCCATAGTTGTCCTTGTTACCTGCAAGAATGAAGAAGATCCAATGAAAAATAAAGGCGCTAGCATTATAAGTCTATGGAGATTTTTCCAGATGCTCAAGGGCAGCTAACTCCGCAATCTGAGGTCGAACCTGGCCAAAATTCGAACTCATCCGAGATATTATGGTTGTCCTTGTTATTCTCAAGAATGAAGAAGATCCAATCAAAAATGAAGTTGCTAGAGTGGCCACAACATTTTCCCCATTATAACTCAATGGGAGCTATCTGTTGCCAAGGAAACCAGAGTTCCAATCCGACCTGGCCCAAAACCTAATGCAACCTTTCCCCCTCATCAATGATGCTTCAGATAAAATTTGATCACAATTGACCTTGTTGTCTTAGAGATATTCAAAATTGAAAGTGTGAACGCACGCACAGACGGACGCACGGACGGACGCACCCAAGGACGCCGGCTTGACTACCATACTATAAGCTCACCTTCGGCTCAGGTGAGCTAAAAAGTAGGGAATAGTAGGAAAAGTTGGGCCCACTGGGAAGCCTTTTATACAAATTTTCATTCCCCTTTCTAAAACAGCAGTCACACAGAAGCTTATAACCCAAACCCGCGCCGGGCGTATGAAAAATCTCAACACGCTGAAGACTTTGGACGTATAAAAATCAATTTGTTCCTTTAACTCGCTTTAGCAGTCACATATTAGCGCATGACTGAGGCGAGTGCCGGACATATAAAAAATCTCAAAGTTTTGGAGTACGGTTGTGATACGTTCCAGACACGCTAAACACGCGTGTTCACATCGAACGTTCAACGCGCGTTTCACACACGCTTGGGGCACGCTACTGAAGCAACATCTAATGAAATCGGAACACACATGGAATGTACACTGGCGTGCTCCAAAGGCGCGCCAAACGCGTTCAGAGCGTATTCGACGCACCTATAGCGTGCATTGAACTAATTCGGGATGTACAAGTCACACGCCGAGCTTTTAGAAAATTTTTAAGCATGTTTAAAAATTTTTTGAGCCCAAACGCGCGCGAAATGCGCAGAGACTTTAAGCAACGTACAGTGAAGCGCGCCAGACGTACACCAAGCGTACCTAACGAGATTGTAGCGAGCTCTGAATGTGCGTCTGGCGTATGTAGAATTTTGCTATTTTTTCAACACGCCCAGCGCCGGTTTCGCTTAAACGCTACTGTGTGACTGCTGTTTAACGATGCTCCACATAAAGTTTGGCTTTAATTGGCCTAGCCGTTTCAGAGTAGATGTTTGAATATTATGGTCATATACATGTATATAGCCCCGGGGCAGGGGTAGGCAACCCCCTGGGGTCAAAATATTTCTAATAAACATAAATTTTCTGTCCATTTGCATACTCCCAACAAATCCCCCTCCCCCCCCCCCCCCCATTTAATTACAATTTACTTAGTTTTCCCATTCAAATGCATTAGCGACCTAGGTTGACCTTGCCGTAAAATAGGTAAAGGTCATCCCAGGGTCATGATTTATATAGAGCTCCATAGCCTGATGCTTCATGCCAAGTTTCAAAATCATAGGCCTTCTGGTTCTGGAGAAGAAGTTTTTAAAGGTTTTTCTATTTATAGCCATGGCAGCCATCTTGGTCATGTGACCTGGATCATTTATACAAAATTTCGTTTCCTCTTCCTAATTATGCTCCACATGAAGTTAGGCTTTGGTTGGCCCAGGGGTTTCAGAGGGGAAGATCTTTGAAATTGTGGACAACGGATGGATGATGAAGGATGAGGGACAGATGATGGACGCCGAAGCATGGGTATACTATAAGCTCACCTGTGAGCCTTCGGCTCAGGTGAGCTGATAATAACTGATTGTGGTAGACCTGCCATATTTTCCAGAGTATGCATTGAAAAGTCACACCTTGTGAAAGTATTTTTTTGTGTGAAATTGGACAGGTAATCACAGATTAACAATCCCTCGCTTTTTCCCTAGAGAAATCTCCAAGGAGAAACTTTGGCGTGCTTCGCAGGCATCTACATCCCTTCAGAGAAGTGCATAAAGCTATGTTGCAAACTATTTCATCGATCATTGCACAAAATATTTCATACTTGTGCCTGATTATATGATACAAATTTCATTGGATTCATGTTATACAGTCTGAAGTTATTGTAAAAGTCTATGCTATTTTGGGACAGCCTTTGTACATAGGTTATTGCTCACACAATTAAAATCAGAAAATATTCTTACCTCTCACATATATTTCAGTCGCATCACTGATCCCATCGCTGTCCCCTTCACACGACCATTTAACGCCATGTTCTTCTCGATGCACATTCAATATAGTCAGTCGAAATGTTGTTAAATTAGGACAACTATGGGTGTATTTTGATGGGTCTAAGGTTTTTCCGAATGGCTGACAATTTGCATAATATAAATATGAGTTTGTCAGTATCTGTCCATCCTTCTGCCAATTCATAATATAATTATTAGTATCAGTTGATACGCATGTCAAACTCAGTGATGCAAATTCTGTTACGTATGCCTTTGGAAATGGAGATAATGTTGGCTTTGCAGCAGTGATTTCTGAAACAAACAAAACAATTTAATAAGATACTAGATTCGTAAAAGTCAGGTGCATATTGAAAAGAAAAATTAAAAGTCGTAAAAAAGTTAAACAATTATCCAATTAACCGTTGGTTCTAAAACGCTCATCTAACATAAGGTCAGTTGACCTTAGTGTTGAAAAATTAAAGGTCATCCCAGGGTCATGATTTACATGGGCTTTAGTCCCCGATGCTACATGTCAAGGTTTAAGAACATACACCTTCAGGTTCTGCAAAAGAAGGTTTGTAAAGGCTTTTCACAATATAATAATTATGGATGCCCCTTCCCTGCATTTTTTCCCCTTCAAACTTCATTTTAACAGTTTCCCCCATTCAAAGACATAGGCGACCTTGGGTGACCTTGCAGTCATCACGAAAACATGTCTGTGTAATGTATACCCCCTTGAACCCCACGATTATATAGCAAAACTGGGGTATGCAGGGGCATACCTATTTTCTTATTTTTGCTCCAAAACATAGATTGTGTGTACTCGTTAGAACTGCCTCGGCAAGGCGGTTCTAACGTGTGCCCACAATCAATATTTTGAGCAAAAAATGAGAAAAATAACAAAAATGAACAAAAATTTTCAATTTTTAAAACCTCAAAAAATCCCTGTTTATTGCATGGGCAAGTTTTGTCAGAGATTCTGACCATAGCCCCCGCTTGTGAGCTTTTTTGATGGGTGAGAAAAACAATGACGGGTAACAATCCCAAGCTTCACCTTGTCAATGTTGATATACATTCAAAATTTGGTGTCATTTTGTCAATTAGTTCTCAAGATATTGAGCGTAAACGAAATTATGAAGTAAATCAAGTGCCGAAACTCCACGAAACTACGAAGTACATCAAGGGCCATAACATAGTCAAAATTTTGCAAAAAAAAGTGGGTAACAATCCCAATGTAGATCTTGTTAATGTTGATGTGCATACAAAATTTGGTCAGATTCTATTAATTCGTTCTCAATATATTGAGACGAAACAAAATTTGGACGTCAATCAAGGGCCGTAACTCAGTCAAAATTTTGTTAATAAGAGCTGTCGCAGGACAGCGTAGCTCGCCTAACTTGTGCTTTGCCACTAAATCTATTAAAATCTATGACCAAAGACATTGATCTCAATGTCACTGAGGTGAGCCGTGATGGTACAGCATAAAACTACCAACATGCTGTTCAATTAACCTTGACCTCAAGGCCACCCAGGTGGGTCATGATGGTACAGCATAGAACGTCAGACCAATATCTACCAACATGCAAAGTATCAACTTGATCCATCAACAACTTCAAGAGATATAGATTTATAAAAACTTTAACCAAAAACTTTAACACAAAATTTCTAAGTCCGTGGTCACCCAGGTGGGTCATGATGGTACAGCATAAAACTTCAGACCAATATCTACCAACATGCGATGTATCAACTTGATCCATCCACAACTTCAAGAAATATAGACTCATAAAAACTTTAACCAAAAACTTTAACATTTTGAGCAACGCCGACGCTAACGCTAACGCCTACGCCGGGGTCACTGCAATAGCTCTTCCTGTACTTTCGTACAGGCGAGCTAAAAACTAGAAAATGTGTTAATGAAACACTATGCCCCGAACTGGTACCACACTTTCAAGATGTGAAAATGTCCGAAAAACGACTAAGTTCAATTGCTAAAAAGTGACAAAAATTAGTCTGACGAGTATATCCCAACCACATACATATCTTCAAAGCATGGTCACAATGTCAGTAAAGTTTCAAAAGTATCAGTATTAAACTGTAGGAGGAGTTGCGCGTTCAAATTGTGAAAAAAGTGACAAAATAATCCGAGGATCATATCCAAACCACATGCATATCTTCACTCTTCAGACCATGCCCATAACACATGCAAAGTTTTAAAGCAGTTGGCATGACACTGTAGGAGTGCCCACTATCCATTCACTTTCATTGTCAAAATACCCGAAAAATGGCTAAGTTCAAATTGCGAAAAAAGTGACAAAAATTAATCTGAGGATTATATCCAAACCACATGCATATCTCCAAAGCATGGGCACGACATCTGTAAAGTTTCTCTTAATTTTCATATACAAACCACATACCAAATTTCAAGATCCTAGCTCTAACGGTTCCTGACCGAGTGCTAAATGTAACTCACGCACTGTACTCACTCTACTCACTGGATGGACAGACCCAAACCAATATGACCCATCAACTTCTTTGAAGTTGGGGCCATAATGATGGGTAACAATCCACGGCTAGTACTTGTCAATGTTGATGTGCACACAAAATTTGGTCACATCCTGTCTATTTTTTCTCGTAATATTGACCCGAAACAAATTCGGACATCAATCAAGGGCCGTAACTCCGTCAAAGATTTGCGAGAAATGATGAGTAACAATCTCAAAGTAGATCTTGCCAATGTTAAAGTGCATACAAAATTTGGTCAGATTCTGTCAATTCGTTCTCATGATATTGAGCGGAAACAAAATTTGGACGTCAATCAAGAGCCGTAACCCCTTCAAAGTTTTGCGAAAAATGATGAGTAACAATCCCAGGTTAGATCTTGTCAATGTTGATGTGCGTACAAAATTTGGTCAGATTCTGTCAATTCCTTCTTAAGATATTGAGCGGAAACGAGATTCTAAAGTAAATCAAGGGCCGTTAATCAGTCAAAATTTTGTGAAAAATGATGAGGAACAATCCAAAGCAAGAACTTGTTAATGTTGATGTGCATTCACAATTTGGTCAGATTCTGTCAATACCTTCTCAAGATGTTGAATGGAAACGATATTCTGATGTAAACTAGAACTGTCAGAGGATCTGACTATAGCCCCGCTTCTGAGCTTTTTGCCAGGTTGAGAAAAACAATGACAGGCAACAATTCCAAGCTAGATCTTGTTTATTTTGATGCACATAAAAAGATTGGTCAGATTCTGTCAATTTATTCTCAAGGTATTGAGTGGAAACAAAATTCTGACATCAATCAACGGCCAAAACTCTGTCAAAAAATGACAGGCAACAATCTCTAACTAGATCTTGTCAATGTTAATGTGCATACAAACTTTGGGCACATTCTGTCAATGTGTCCTCAAAATATTGAGCGCAAACAAAATTCTTTGTATGTATTTGGCAATCATGGGCCGTAACTCTGTCAAAATATTGCAAAAAATTACAGGCAACAATCCCACGCTAGATCTTGTCAATGTTGATGTGCATACAAAATATGGTCAGATTCTGTCAGTTTGTTCTCAAGATATTGAGCAGAAACAAAATTTTGACATCAATCAAGGGCAGTAACTCTGTCAAATGCTAATAATGATGGGCAACAATCCCAAGCTAGATCTTATCAATGTTGATGTGCATACAAAATATGGTCAGATTATGTCAATTCATTCTCAAGATATTGAGCGGAGACAAAATTCTGACGTCAATCAAGGGCTGTTACTCTTTCAAAATTTTGTGAAAAATGACGGGCAACAATCCCAAGCTAGGTCTTGTCAATGTTGATGTGCATAAACAATTTGGTCAGATTCTGTTGATTCATTCTCAAGATATAGAGTGGAAACAAAATTTTGATGTCAATCAAGGGCTGTAACTCAGTCAAAATTTTGCGAAAAATTACAGGCAACAATCCCAAGCTAGATCGTGTCAATGTTGATGTGCATACAAAATATGGTCAGATTCTGTCAATACGTTCTCAAGATATTGAGCGGAAACAAAATTCTGACGTCAATCAAGGGCTGTAACTCTGTCAAAATTTTGCAAAATATGACAGGCAACAATCCAAAGCTAGGTCTTGTCAATGCTGATGTGCATACAAAATTTGGTCAGATTCTGTCACTTCATTCTAAAGATATTGAGTGGAAACCAAAATATTCACAGAATCACAGAAAGACAGAGAGATGGAGAGACGGAAAGACGGAAGGACAGGGTAAATCCAGTATAGCACCACTTTTCCAAAGCGGGGCTATAATCAAGGGCCGTAACTCTGTCAAAATTTTGCATAAAAAAAACAGGGAACAATCCAAAGCTACTAGGTCCTGTCGATGTTGATGTGCATACAAAATTTTGTCCGATTCTGTCGAATCATTCTCAAGATATTAAGCGGAAACAAAATTCTGACTTAAATCAAGAGCCTTAACTCCGTCAAAATGTTGCAAAAAATGATGGGTAAAATCCCAAGCTAGGTCTTGACAGTGTTGATGTGCATTCAAAATTTGGTCAGATTCTGTCAATTTGTTCTCATGATATTAAGCAGGAACAAAATTCTGACGTAAATAACTCCATCAAAATTTTGCAAAAAAGGACGGGTAACAATCCAAAGCTAGGACTTGTCAATGTTGATGCGTTACAAAATTTAATCAGATTCTGTCAATTCATTCTCAAGATATTGAGAGAAAACCAAGTATTCACAGAATCACGGAAGAACAGAAGGACAATGTGAATCCAGTAAAGCCCCACTTTTCCAAAGCAGGGCTATAAAAAACATTTGTTCCCCTTCCTATAGATGATTCATGTAAAATTAAGCTTTGATAGGCCAAGCGGTTTCAGAGAAAAATTTTGACCAGAGGACCAATGGTTGTAAACGCTCACCTGAGATCTGAGATATAAACCAATAAATTTGACTGTCATGTTCATATGTATACATGTATGTATATAGCCCCAGGGCAGGGTCAATTTCTTTTTTTCAAAATCATCAATATTCTGTCTATTTCCTTAAGTTTTTCCCTTCAATGACATTTTAACAGCTTTCTGCAATATGTGACCTAAGTTGATCTTGCCTTAAAATTGTCAAAGTCGCCAAAGGGTCATGAATTACAAACACACTGTTGTACTCTGGTCCCAATTGCTACATGACTAGTTTCATTGCAATATGTTCAGCAGATCCGGAGAAGAAGATTTTTGAAGGGTTTTAACCTTGTATGGGCATGGGGGCCATCTTGGTCATGTGACCTGGATTATTTATATATACATTGGTTCCCACTTCCTAAAAATGATTCATGTGAAATTTGGCTTTGATTGGCCAAGTGGTTTCAGAGAAGGAGATCTTTGAATATTTTTGTAACATACAAGTATACTGCCCCAGGGTGGGGACAGACTTACCCCTAACGTCCAAATGCTTTCACAATCATAAATATCTAGTCCATTTGCCCATTTCCTGCGAGTTTTCACCTTCAAATGACATTTTAACAGTTTTCCCCATATTAGTCAAGGCCGCTGTGTCGAGATTTGAGCTCCCGTGGCAAATTTTTGCTAAAAGTGATTCCTGTCCATTTTCATGTAGAGAAATATATGCCCTTCCAGAAAAATGATGTTTCCATTTTTTCCTTGGCGTACGAGGATGATCCAATAATGATTGAGACTTTTCTCTTGTTTTATAAACCCTTTTGACTGGCTCATGTTTACTACTTTCGTTTACTAGATACACATTTGACCTCTCTATGGAGCGTGTTTTATCAAATTTGGTGAACAACTTTGGTTGCTATGGTTATTTAAGTACTACTCGTGCAGTACCTATGGCCACCATCTGCCCTGTGAATAAACATAATCTATATAAATCTAGCTGTGTCACAAATTTTAAAAGCGGTATCTTATAATAATTGAGTATTGTCTGTGTTAACATTCATCTCAGAAATATTTTACTTTGGTCGATTCAAGTCTTGCGCTAGTGATCGAGAGATGGTTGCCTAGCAACCATTTTCCTCTATGAATTCGGGCTTATAGCATTTTCCAAATTCTATTGTTGCTAGGCAACATAAAACAAAAGGGACATGTGTTTCTTTTGAAATTCTTTTGATATATATACCCCATAACTGATCATTTCAAGGTTTAAAACAATTTATTGTGTCATGTATACTCAAGTTATAAGATATTTCTCACCCCTACCCCCCAAATCACTGAATATTTTCGCAACTAAAACCCAAGTTTTCTCGCAAAAATGTTCAGCCTACTTGAATTATAAGCTGTATGTAAGTGATATTTGCAGAGCATAAAGCTATTTATAAACGCTATAAATAACTGTGTGCCATGATTGGAAATTTTATCACCAGTTGCCATGGCAACCCATTTTATATGCATAAGTACCACGTGGCCAAGGACATTTGACTAACATTCTCTCGTTGCTAAGCAACAGAAGGTAGTTGTCTACATGGGGATTTTAATCAGTGTATCGTGTGCGCATTACATTGAGCAATGTTAACAAGATATTCACAATAAGCCAAGTTTATTTACTTAGGAATAACTCAAAAAGTCTCAATCATTATTGGATCATCCTCGTATTAACGTCACAATGACATCACAAAGTGACGTACCAACTTTTTCTCAGAAATGAACATTGTATCTTTTCTTACACATAAAATAAGCAAATTTGTATGTTTTATTTGGTCGTGAAGTGGTTTGAAAAATTTTGATGAGATATATATATCAGACTGGCGACTTTCTCCACTTTCAGAGGTATTTGACTTATCTAGTACTCTACACTTCTCTGCAAGATTTTTAGATTAATTGCTCATATATCAAGAAACCACAAGCAGTTTTGTTTATATGCAACTACATGATAGTAAAAGGGTGATGTTAAAAGCAGTAGAACAGCTGTAATACTACCTGACTTATAAGTAGGTTTAAACTGTAGCCAATTAAACTGCAAGAGCATTGAGATAAAATGAAAATCAGTGGTATTTCGAGAACCCCAAAATTGGGGGAGATTGGTGGAGAAAGTCGCCTGTCTGATATTGTAAATGCAATTCTAGCCTTCATGTAACGTAAAAATGACGTCATTTTGACGTTAATTCGATAAAATTTAAATTATCTGCGAAAACAATTGCAAATTAATAGTAATTTGACCGTGCCATGTACATTTAGTAAAAACACAATATGTTTAAAGGAAAAACCAATACTAAAGGCGTATAGCTACCCATCTTGCTAAGAAATCCAGCGCACATTCTGATCGGAATCGGCACCGCTGAACAAACCATTAGTTTAGGCCGATGTGTCTAAATTTTGGCTCCCGTGGCAAATGTTTGGTTAAAGTGTTTCCTTTGAATTTTTATACAGAGCTATATATGCCATTTAAAATAAAAGCTGTTGTTCCAATTTTTTATTCCAAATATGAAGTAAGCTCTTTTCTAATCAAATTAGGTGGATTTTATTGATTTTTTTTTTTTTTCGAAGCGCTTATAGTGGCATTTAATGCTTACTTTTAAGGCAGAGTGGTTAAATATGCCTATTGCAAAACTAAAATGCAATTTTGATTCTATGTTGGCTCAACTGCAACGTGAAAGTGACGTTGGTTTGACGTCTTTGTGTTAGAATAAGAAATATACTACACAGATAAATACTTGAACACATAAGAACAAAATGTACATCACCAATTTTACGAAAATACAACAGACATGTTTCTGACTAAATAATCGCCTCATAAATGGTACAATTTGTGGAAAACATTTAATTACAGCAGTGTATTGACGTTGCATGAACCAAAAAAGCTTTATACTATGTAAATAATGTTTATTATTCCAGTTTTTCGCTAATTTTGGTAAAGGAATTCCACAAATTATTTCGACATTAAAGTGTTGCTTTGCGTTCATTATGTTTGAATTCGGAATCATATGGGAAATGATATTCATTATAGTAGTATTCTGGTCCCTTAAGCTTCATTTGCGTTACGAAAATTTACCATCACGGTGGGCTTCTTCCAAATGACTTAATAAAATCTTCACCACCATTTTATTACATTATCATTTTATAAAGTTTATAGTGTTTGGGGGGATATTTAAAATGCAAGGTATTTGGTTACAAAATTGACAATAAAGTAATCAACAAGACTACTGGAATGCCATATACTACATCGTTCTCTTGCTCGTGGAAATTTCTGTCATCGATGTGTTAACTCGTGCGTACTTCAAGGGGGTGGTATCGTATGTGTGAGTACAGTTTTGAAAATAAGTCAGGTCTGGAACTAAACAAATTATCAAGCCTCATCACGATATGTCATTTGTTTTGAAAGTTGCCACGGGATCTCAGGTTGTATTCTCAATCCGAAGGACTGGAGAAGCCCGGGATCGAACTTGCGACCGCTGGTTAACAAGGCAAGTGGCTTTACCACTGTGCCAAGGAGGCTTCCGGTATCCCATACATCCTCTTGGCCTTTCGTATCATAAATGATTCTCTGTAGTCTGTTATTGATCTTCGGATATGTATGTTAGCTGTGCAATGACTTTAGAAAAGTCTGGGTTATCATTTATATGAAAGGCCCGTGCGATGAATGCGATATAATTGGCATTCATTTGCCTTATTGACCATCTTTAAATTATCAGGATGAAAACGATAAAACTAGCATCTTAAGCGATGCTTCATATATGTAGTATCCAGCCACGCATCGCCTTTACGACTTAATGCAATTCCAATGCTAATCTTGTTTTCTCCAGCACCTGCTGCATCATTTGCTTTTGCTATAGGTACAAGAAAAATTCAGTGAAGTGATGCATACATGGTGACATGCATGCACTTGTTCAGACTGACACATTCTCTGATCCTTTTTCAGTGACACTCGGGTTTAAACAGGGCTTATTATGATACATGTGGTGTTTGCCATGCTATATATGCTTATCTGGGCTTTGATACTTGCTTCCAGAAGAAGAAATGAATTGGTGACAAATTATTCAACCTACGAAAACTGCAGGCGCAAGCAAGTAACAAACAATTGTGCTAGATTACGTAAAAGATATCAACTGCGATACTAAAATACAAGGGACTATGCATCAAGTTCAGCAGTCATGTGACAGCTATGACCTCAATATAAGTATAAAAGAGACAAAAAGAGTAATCAACTCACTGTATCTGTTAATGAGTGAATTGTTGAGTAATATATCACTGTTTGTCGGTCAGTTGTACGCAGATAAATCACTCGCGCTGCGCGCTCTTGATTTGCTCTGCTTTACAACTGACCTATAAACAATGATATATTACTCAACAATTCACTTCTAGAGCTGATCTATTTCTTAATTAAAGACGCGCTTTCTTTAAATATAAACAATCATGTTGGTTTGGTCATACTGTAGCAAATTTACTTGTTTTGCATTTCTTTTTTCCAACAGTATATGTGATTAATATTGGATTTTGATGTAGGCTAGTGTATACCTGTGAAATTCATTGAATAGAATGTATTGATCATTTTTTCATTCATACTAAGCTGAGTGAACTATTGTGAAAAGACAATTATTATTCATTCAGTGTGGTCAGTGGTCAGATTATTTCTGTAGAGGAAAGATGTTTGTGAAGAAAAATATTACATGCAGACTTTAAATAATAATGTTAGACAAAGAAGTTTGTGTTTGCTGCTATTGAGAAGTCATAATGCAGTAATTTAATTACAAGAAGTTGTAATTGGAGTATATTGAAGAATTCTGTACTGAGTCTTCGCCTTTGATGTTATACCTACAACATACCCAATGATGACTATTGAGAGTTTAAATCTAACATGCGTGGAAAGTCACTATGGGATCTTCAGTCATATGAAGTAGAGCTGCTATTAACAGATGTTATATAACACCGGTCATATACTATGGACTATTCTCTGTGTATAGAGAACATTAATGACAATTGAACAACTTATGCTTGAATTATGGGCAGCCATTATGACACTAGAGTATCATAATACCCATTGACTGTATTTATCAATAGAAATACACAGTGACCTAATGACATTAATCATAATATTTGCAGAAACTGTTTATTTGAATAAATATCGATACGAAAGTTACATTTTATTATAACACCGGTGCAGTATCATATGATTGATTTGAACTAATAGAATTAGTAGTGAAGAGAATTAGTATCATGTAAACTACTTCTGTTCTATGTAAATATCTTTCTGTGCTATATTCTATCTTTTGCTGTCTGTTCTATCCTTCTATAGATTAAGTTCACACATTAATAAATATTTTTGTGTTAAACTCTGCTGTGCTGTTTAATTTGCCTGTCATATGAACCCTCAATACGCTACATTATGGTGGCAGCGATTAACAATTTTTAAATCATAATAACACAGAAAACTTAGCAGCATGGCATCTAGTGAGTGGATGAGCAAGTTGATAGAAAGAGGCGAAGATGTCGGTCAGTGTATTGTTTTTTTGAAAAAATTAGCAGAAAAAGAAGAGAAATCTGCAGAGAGAAACGAGAGAAGAGTTGAGAGAGAGTTAGAGAGCAGAGAGAAAGATAGGCAATTGGAACTTAAGAAGATTCAATTAAAAGAAAAGGAGTTAGCTTTAAAAGAATTTGATTCAAACAATAAAATTAAAGCAAAGGTGAAGCTTCCTAAGTTTCATGAGGGAGAAGATATTGAAGTATTCCTAACAACTTTTGAACGTCTAGCTGTGGTTCACAAATGGCCAAAATCAGAATGGCCTGTTAGGTTAATTCCTCAGTTAAGTGGTAAAGCCCTTGAGGCATATTCCCGAATGTCTATTGCTGACAGCAAAGATTATGACAAAATTAAAAAGGCAATATTAGACAGATATGGGCTAAACTCTTGGGAGTACAGAGAAAAATTTAGACAGTGCAAACAATTAAGTGGGGAAACATTCAGAGAATATACCGTAAGACTAATGTCTTATTTTGAACATTGGCAGGACACTGAATCCATTAACAAGAATTATGAGGCTTTGGTTGATCTTATATTAAGAGAGCAATTGACTTTCAATGCTTCATATAATTTACAAATATGGATCAGGGAGCATCAACCAGGGTCAGTAGAAGCACTTATAAATCTTGCTGAAGCTTACCAGCTAGCACACAGAGAGTCAGAAAGTAGAAGGCCTCCATATAAGTTCCAAAATAAACCCACTTTTGGAAAACATGCATTTGAACAGGTATCTAATGAGTATCCGAAACAATCTCCTACACCTGATTCAACTTCAGTGTTTAACAAAACACCAGCAAGGTCAGAAAAGAGGCAATGCTTTCTGTGTGATAGCACAGAACATTTAATTGCAAAATGTCCCTTCAAAATAAAAGATCAGCAAAAGGAAAGTAATCTGCAAAAGGAAAGTAATCCTAAGCAAAATCGGGAACAGGCAAGTAGTTTGATGTATTCACCTACAAAAGATGGGTTCAAAGGTAAGAAAGTTCACATACCTGTTACTGCTGATGTTCAGTCAGAAGAAAGTACTCTAGATAATGGATTGAGAATAACTAAAGAATGTGTAAACGGTAAGCCTGTATCCATACTGAGAGATACTGGTGCCACAACTATTTTTGTATCAGAATCTGTTGTGTGTGGAGATACAACAACAAACAAACGAGAGGTAACACTGGCTAACGGTGACATACAAATGTGTCCAGAAGTCAAAGTACATGTTAAAAGCCCATATATCACAGGTACAGTAGATGCATTAGTACTAAATAACCCATTTGCTGATGTGGTTGTTGGAAACATAGGTCATGTCTATTCTGACTTGCATAATAATGAGACATTACAAATTACCACAAGAAGTATGGCAAAGAAGGAGGAAGAGGAAAATCAAAAGGAGGTAATAAATCTCCAAAAATGGATGTCGGATGACTACAAAGATGAAGAAGAGTTCAATAGTAAGGTAAGAACAGATACTTTCTCAGATTTATCATCTCGAGAGGAGCTTATTGCTCAACAAAAGGCAGACAAAACTCTTGATAGAATCAGAGAGCTTTCAAATGAAAGTAAACTTAGTAGAAATGTTCAGTTTCTTGTGAAAGATGATATACTCTATAGGGCTTTTCATAGCAGTACAGAGGAAATTATACTGCAGATAGTTGTTCCTACTGGTTATAGAGACAAAATTGTAAGCTTGGCACATGATACTCTTTGTGGTGGGCACATGGGTAATAGAAAAACAAGAAACAGAATACTACAAAATTTTTACTGGCCTGGTATATTTATGGATGTCGCAAAGTTTGTTAGATCTTGTCCACAGTGTCAAAAGAGTAAAGCAAAGGGTAGATCAATCAGAGCAAAGCTTATACCTGTCCCGCCTATGACTGAACCCTTCATGAGAGTGGCTATAGATATTGTTGGCCCATTACACAGAACTAAGTCTGGTAATAGGTACATTTTGACATGTTGTGACTACAGCACAAAGTATCCTGAAGCAATCTGTAGCAAATGCCCTGATACAAATATTCTCTAGAACAGGAATTCCAAAAGAAATCTTGTCAGATCAAGGTTCAAATTTCACATCAGCATTAATGAAACAGCTTTGCAAGCTTTTGCATATTAAAAAGCTCACAAGCACACCATACCACCCTGAAGCCAATGGTCTCGTAGAAAAATTCAATGGGACACTGAAGAAAATGTTATCATGTTTTGTGGAAAATGAAAAAGATGAATGGGATCTGTATTTACCTTACTCACTTTTTTCTTATCGTGAGGTTCCCCAAGATTCCACAGGGTTTTCCCCTTTCGAACTCTTGTATGGGAGGCATGTGAGGGGCCCTCTCACTATCATAAGGGAAGAATGGGATGAACCTAAAACAGATGGGCTTAGTGAATCAGTGGTTAGTTATCTCTTGAAAACAAGAGAAATGCTCATGAAAATGTCTGATTTAGCTCAACAATCAGAAGTGAAGTGTAAAAAGAAACAGAAAAGGTATTATGATAAGAAGAGTGTTGTTAGAAAACCACTTCCAGGTCAAAAGGTAAGTGTTCTACTGCCTACAGAATCCAGCAAGTTATTAGCGGAATGGAAAGGTCCATTTCTTGTTACCAAGGTAGTATCACCAGTTGATTATGAAATCCAGATGAACAGAAAAGTGAAGAAAGTTTTTCATATCAATATGCTAAAGAGATGGGTGGATAGAGAAGATGGTAACCAAGTAGATAGTACTGACAAAACTGAGGTGAGCAATTTGTTACATTTCAGTGAAAGAGAAAACCATATTATTGGTAATATTGTGCTTGAATGTGAAGATGAGGAAAAGCCAGCAGTAAGTATTGAGAATCCTCTTCTTGATCCCCATGAGACTGTAAGTGATGTAAAGGTCGATGACCAATTAGATGAAAATCAAAGAGCTGACTTAAATGAGGTTTTACATGCTTATGCAGATGTTTTAACAGATGTTCCAGGAAAAACATCTGCAATTGAACACACTGTCATTCTTAAAACAGAAGTTCCAGTTACCAAAAAAGCATATATGTTACCATATGCCTTACGTGATAAAGTCAAATCAGAAATTGATTGCATGCTAGAGGCAGGAATAGCTGAGAAATCAAACAGTCCATATGCTAGCCCAATTGTTGTTGTTCCCAAAAAAGATGGGTCCATTCGACTGTGTGCCGATTATAGATTGTTAAATGAAATTACAGTGTTTGACCCTCAACCTATGCCTAGATTAGAATATATTATCAATAAATTGGGTAAAGCTAAGTATCTGAGTAAACTGGATCTAACCAAGGGCTTTTGGCAAATACCATTGTCCAACAAATCAAAGGAAGTCAGTGCATTTGTAACACCATTTGGACACTACAATTTTACTGTCATGCCGTTTGGAATGGTAAATTCCAGTGCAACGTTCGTCCGATTGATGAAAATGGTCCTTTCGCAGTGTGAAGAATTTGCAGATTCGTTCATAGATGATGTTATCATCTTCAGTGAATCTTGGTCAGATCATGTTTTCCATATCAAGGATGTCCTACAAGCTCTCAGGGAATTTTCACTGACAGCAAAACCAAGTAAGTGTATGTATGGTTTCACTGAAATAGAGTTTTTGGCTCATGTGGTAGGAAACGGGCAAGTTCGTCCTCTCCAAGAGAAAATTGATGCTATCAATAAACTAGCATCTCCAACAACAAAGAAGCAAATCAGGTCATTCATTGGAATGATAGGATTTTACAGGAAGTTCATTCCAAATTTTGCTGAAATTTCGGCAGTTTTGACTGATCTCACCAGAAAGAACCTTCCAAATAAAGTGTCATGGACACATGTACATCAGAAGGCATTTATGTGTCTCAAAAAAGCATTAACTTCATACCCAATCCTGCAAAATCCAGATCTTTCCAAGGAATTTGTGTTGCAAACAGATGCTTGTGATCGTGGTGTAGGGGCAGTGCTTCTGCAATCTGATGGTGAAAACCTGCATCCGATTGTATTCATGAGCAAGAAACTTCTGCCAAGGTAGCAAAGGTATAGTATTGTAGAAAAGGAGTGTCTTGCCATTGTCAAAGCTTGCCAAACATTGAGAGAATATCTCATTGGAAAAGAATTCGTGATAGAAACAGACCATTTCCCCTTGAGATGGCTTAATCAAATGAAGGATCACAATATGAGGCTTCTACGCTGGAGCCTTATGCTCCAAGAATACAAGTTCACTATAAGACACATTGCTGGCAAAGACAATGTAATTGCTGATATGTTGTCCAGGGCATAAATTTGCTGTATAACTAGATAAAATTAAATTATGTAATTTTATCTTTGAGAGGGGGCATATGTAGCAAATTTACTTGTTTTGCATTTCTTTTTTCCAACAGTATATGTGATTAATATTGGATTTTGATGTAGGCTAGTGTATACCTGTGAAATTCATTGAATAGAATGTATTGATCATTTTTTCATTCATACTAAGCTGAGTGAACTATTGTGAAAAGACAGTTATTATTCATTCAGTGTGGTCAGTGGTCAGATTATTTCTGTAGAGGAAAGATGTTTGTGAAGAAAAATATTACATGCAGACTTTAAATAATAATGTTAGACAAAGAAGTTTGTGTTTGCTGCTATTGAGAAGTCATAATGCAGTAATTTAATTACAAGAAGTTGTAATTGGAGTATATTGAAGAATTCTGTACTGAGTCTTCGCCTTTGATGTTATACCTACAACATACCCAATGATGACTATTGAGAGTTTAAATCTAACATGCGTGGAAAGTCACTATGGGATCTTCAGTCATATGAAGTAGAGCTGCTATTAACAGATGTTATATAACACCGGTCATATACTATGGACTATTCTCTGTGTATAGAGAACATTAATGACAATTGAACAACTTATGCTTGAATTATGGGCAGCCATTATGACACTAGAGTATCATAATACCCATTGACTGTATTTATCAATAGAAATACACAGTGACCTAATGACATTAATCATAATATTTGCAGAAACTGTTTATTTGAATAAATATCGATACGAAAGTTACATTTTATTATAACACCGGTGCAGTATCATATGATTGATTTGAACTAATAGAATTAGTAGTGAAGAGAATTAGTATCATGTAAACTACTTCTGTTCTATGTAAATATCTTTCTGTGCTATATTCTATCTTTTGCTGTCTGTTCTATCCTTCTATAGATTAAGTTCACACATTAATAAATATTTTTGTGTTAAACTCTGCTGTGCTGTTTAATTTGCCTGTCATATGAACCCTCAATACGCTACACATACATAATGGCCAAGTGTTTGAGTCATGTTTGGTCTGGTCAATGTCTCTCCTGCGTATTTAGCCAGTACTGTGTGGAGCTGAAAGTGCCTTGCTCAATGTCACTACACAGAAATGATAAGTATTGAACATGATTTGCAAATGAAGTACAAAAACACACATATCGGTGACAGAGGACCATAAAAAGAAGAACAACATAGTGTTCTTTAATGCGATGATATTGTCCTTTGGTCTACAAAGATTATTTACTATTAAAATAAATGTGAAACATACCGGCAAAGTCGAAAAGTCATCCATAGAGGTTATTGATTTATTAACAGGACATCCATCTTGTGGATTTGATTAGGCTCACTATATCAGTTAGTTGAAGCTCAAGAAGCTTAAGTACCATTTACTACTAACTAGTTTGCAAATTGTCATGTAAATAGTATATCGTTGGCTCGTTGACAAAACCTCGTAACTGCAAAAAAAAAAAAAAAATTTTCAGGAGAAGCAAAAAACTAAAACTTGTATATAAATGATATATAATTGTGCATGTTTACAAATTGTCGTATATACAAAACTTGATAAATGAAAGCTAGAAGCAGATTCTTATGATGAATTAAAGAATGCATTTATGAGAAATCATACATGTGCAACTTTTGCATATCTAAAAGGTAAAGATTTTCTTGTATTTAAATTTTTTGAAATTGCATATACGAGGTTTTGTCACCTTTTTTCAAGTCTGTTTACCATTTGTAGTTATGAGGTTTTGTAAGGTCATCGAAAAACTAACTTCCCATTGGACATAACCTACAAGGCTTTGTCACAAGCTGAATTTGAATGTTTTGAATCGCGCCATGTGAAAAAATGATTTTTTGAAAAAAGTGCAGGTACGAGGTTTTGTCAACGAGCCAACGATATATATATTTTACGTGAAATGGTTAACGACCAGCAGTAGTTTTTGTTTCATTTAAAAGAAGTACGGACGCTTCGCTTAGGCTTTATTACGAAATATTTTTCAAACTTCTAAGGTCATTTAGTGCACATTATATTTGAACATAGGCACTAGTTGCACAAACCTTATTTTTCACATGAATTATTAATCTTAGACACAACCGATGACTGAAATATCGCCCCCTACAAAACGGGATACCTTTGCCATTTGAACTTCCAAAATAATCCACCGTTTATACTTATGAGACGTCATTTTTCAAACACTGAGGTCATTATGACGTCATTGTTACAAATAATCAATATTCAAAACCAGCATATAAGTTTTATGTTCAGATGTGTTGTTTTTATTAATATAACAGCTAATCGAACTATTCAAGGTTATTACAATCAAGTAAATAGTCCTAAGTTAATAAGTTTGGTATACGACAAAATAACTGCACACGTCACCAAGATTTTTGAATGTTTTTTACCATATATGGGCATGGCGGCCATCTTGGTCATGTGACCTAGATTATTTATAAAAGCATTGATTCCCTCCTTCTGTAGATGTTTCATGTAAAATTTGGCTGTGATTGGCAAAGTGGTTTCAGAGAAGATTTTGAATATTTTTGTAAGCATATTGCCCAAGGGTGGTGGGCATACTGACCTCTGGTGTCCAAATGTTTTTCAGAATCATAAATCTTCAGTCCATTTGCCCATTTCCTGCAAGTTATTCACTTCAAATGATATTTTAACAGTTTCCCCCATTCAGATGCATGGGATCTGTTGCTCTTGCCGTAAAATAGGTCAAGGTCATCACAGGATCATGATTCATTAACACATTGTAGTACTTAAGTCCACCGATGCTTCATGCCAAGTTTCGTTGAAATCGATTCAGTGGTTCCGGAGAAGATTTTAAAAGGGTTTTACCATATATGGGCATATTGGCCACCTTGGTCATGTGACCTATATTATTTATAAACACATTGGTTTCCCCTTCCTACAGATGCTTCATGCAAAATTTGGCTTTGATTGGCCATGGGGTTTCAGAGAAGAAGAATTTTGAAAATGGTGGACGCCGAACGGACGCCCGATCATGGCTATCCTATAAGCTCACCTTGTGAGCGTAACGGCTCAGGTGAGCTAAAATGGTGGACAACAGACGGGCAGATGATGCCAAGCACCTGCCTAGCCTATAAGCACACCTGTGAGCCTTCAGCTCAGGTGAGCAAAACCTGTTTTAGATATGCCATCTTTCTTTGAAGAAAGCACTACGTATATGTCTATAAATAGATCATATTACCTCCTGCTACATTTACATATCCCGCTACAATCAGTTTTAGAGAGCATTTGGTCTTATGACTTACTACTTCTATTTTTGTTTTATATCATCTAACAGCCCATGAGAAATAAACAGAGCACATTTAAATTTTCTATTCTGTTCTTAATTTATCTGAATATTTCAAGCACTGCATTATGTAAAATTTATCCAACTCTGAATTTCGGGTAAATCTTTGCTTTGGTTCTGTATAATGCTTAAACAGTTCTTGCTTCAAGAGTATGAATCCAGATTTTTACAAGTTATTTAATAAGCTCACCTCTAAAAGTCAAAAACAACACAAGAACACTACATATCTTGTTTCGAAGAAAAGCATTTGTCTCATACAACCTGAAATAATAAAACCACAGGATCAATGGTCCTGTTAACACTCACCTGAGATCTGCTATAATATCATGGTGTGTAGCTCCAGCCCAGATGAGTCAATATATTTTTTGTAAAGCTGAGCATGATGCATTGAAAACAAAATTTTAAAAAGTGCTAGTAAATATAAAATTTTGTTACTCAACATGCTAAAAGTGTCTAAAATGGAATATTTTCGCTGTCTGTAAACTTTTGGATATCGGATGCTGCTTCAATGACTTTTTTGCTAAAGCGTAAATATTATAAATTCCACTCCATCTTTATTCATTCATTCACATAGGTAATACTACATTTAAATAGCAAATGTCTATAGTTTTAGCACTAAATTTGCATGATCAAACTCTGCATCTAGAATTTTGTCTCTGATGTAACAATCTATCTAACTAGAAAATGAAACACTATGGCCCCAATAGATTTAAGACCGCCTCCGAGGCCGAGTGGTTGAGAGTGCTGGTTTTATTTCTGCAATTAATCATTCGATCATCTCACCGCTGACTGCATGGTGTTGGTTAGAGAGAACATGTGAGACTCACTGAAAATGCCCAAAAATGACTGAATTTAACTTGTAAAAAAAATGACAAAAATAACCTGAGGAAGACATCGAAACCACACACACATCTTCAAAACATGTCCAAAACACCTGTAAAGTGTTAAAAGAATTGGCACTATAGGAGGAGTTGCACACACAAGGTACCTAACTTTCAATGTGAAAATGTCCGAAAAATGACTAAGTTCAAATTGCAAAAACAGTGACAACAAGAGGACCAATTGTCCTGTAAACGCTCACTTGAGATCTGAGATATATACGATTTAAGTTGACCTTGCCATAAAATAGGTCAAGGTCATCCTGGGGGTCATGATCTAAATAAATTTTGTAGAGCTCCATTCCCTGATGCTTCATGCCAAGTTTCAAAATCATAGGCCTTCCGGTTCTGAAGAAGATTTTTAAAGGTTATTGCTATTCATAGCAATGGGAGCCATTATGGTTATGTGACCTTGACTTTCTATACAAAGTTTCATTTCCCTACCTAATAATATGCCACATAAAGTTTGGCTTTAATTGGCCAAGCGGTTTCAGTAAAAATGTTTGAATAATATGGTCATATACATGTACATGTATATAGCCCAGGGCAGACAACCCCCTGGGGTCAAAATTATTTTCGTAAACATAAATCTTCTATCCATTTGCATACTCCCAGCAAGTCCCCCACCCCTCCCCATTTAATCACATTTTACTTATTTACCCCATTAAAATGCATTAGCGACCTAAATTGACCTTGCCGTAAAATAGGTGAAGGTCATCCTAGGGTCATGATTTATATAAACTTTGTAGACCTACATTGCCTGATGCTTCAACATGCCAAGTTTCAAAATTATAGGCCTGGTTCTGGAGAAAAGGCATTTTAAAGAGTTTTGCTATTTATAGCCATGGTGGCTATCTTGGACTTGTGACCTTGAACTTTTATACAAAGTTTCATTCCCCCTTCCTAACGATGCTCCACATAAAATTTGGCTTTGATTTGCCAAGCGATTTCAGAAAAGAAAACGTTTGAATTATATGGTCATATACATGTACAGGTCCGTTTCATTAATAACATACCCCTGCAATGTCGCAAAATAAATTGACCCCGCACCCTGCATTGCATGGCTCATTGCTGGATGGTTACTAGTCTGGCCTGGATGAAACTTCTACAATTTGTGTATACATTTATGTGTGTTAAACTGGTAGTTTGTTTATATTGATCGTGAGCAGTCCGATTGGACAGGAAGCTGTTTTCGGCATGTACCAAAATTCCGACAGAATTAATGTCAAGTTTTCAACTTTCGGCGATTGGTATTATGTAAGTCTTGTAAATACTGCCACTTTTTGACCTGAATGTTATTCATTGACATCTATTTGATATACATTAAAACTTGCACCGCATTCGCAATACATATAAAGTTCAGAAATAATGATTAAATAGACGCCATTTCCTTCATTACAGATATATTTCAAGGAAGCAAAACTGCTCTTAATGTCTACTTCCATCTTAGTGTGCTCTCGCGCGTTTAATGTTTGATTCGTTGAAGTTTCTCTTGGGTGATTACTAATACTAGAGGACCATTGGTCCTGTAGCTCACCTGAGAGATTATCACATTGTAAGCTCATGAGATTTAAACTAATCGAGAATCGACCAATGAAAGTCTATGCATGGACACTACTGACCCCCGGGGCATGGCCAAATTTGACCCAGGGGCATGACTGGCACAATTTATAATGGGGACTACCAAACATTGCTACATACAAAATATAGAAGCTCTGGGCCTTTTGGTTTCAGAGAAGAAGATTTTTGTTAGTTTTTCCCATTGTAAGTCTATGGAGACTATCTACCCCCGGGGCGTGGCCAAATTTGACCCCAGGGGCATGGCTGGCACAATTTATGTAGAGGACTATTAGCCATTGCCACATACAAAATATCAAAGCTGTGTGGCCTGTGGTTTCAGAGAAGAAGATTTTTGATTTTTTTTCCCATAGCAAGTCTATTGAGACTATCAACCTCCGGGGCCTGGCCAAATTTGACCCCAGGGGCATGAATGGAACAATTTATGTAGAGGACCATTAGCCATTGCTACATACCAAATATCAAAGCTGTGGGCCTAGTGGTTTCAGAGAAGAAGATTTTTTAATTTTTTTCCCATAGTAAGTCTATGGAGACTATCAACCCCCGGGGCGTGGCCAAATTTGACCCCAGGGGCATGAATGGCACAATTTGTGTAGAGGACCATTAGCCATTGCTACATACCAAATATCAAAGCTGTGGGCCTAGTGGTTTCAGAGAAGATTTTTTTAGTTTTTCCTATTGTAGGTCTATGGAGACTATCAACCCCCGGGGCGTGGCCAAATTTGACCCCGGGGACATGATTGGCACAATTTATGTAGAGGACCATTAGCCATTGCCACATACAAAATATCAGAGCTGTGGGCCCTGTGGTTTCAGAGAAGAAGATTTTTTACTTTTTTTTCCCATAGCAAGTCTATGGAGACTATCAACCCCCGGGGCGTGGCCAAATTTGACCCCAGGGGCATGAATGGCACAATTTATGTAGAGGACCATTAGCCATTGCTACATACCAAATATCAAAGCTGTTGGCCTAGTGGTTTCAGAGAAGAAGATTTTTTTAGTTTTTTTCCTATTGTAGGTCTATGGAGACTATCGACCCCCGGGGCGTGGCCAAATTTGACCCCAGGGGCATGATTGGCACAATTTATGAAGAGGACCATTAGCCATTGCCACCTACAAAATATCAAAGCTGTGGGCCCTTTGGTTTCAGAGAAGAAGATTTTTTAATTTTTTTCCCATAGTAAGTCTATGGAGACTATCAACCCCCGGGGCGTGGCCAACTTTGACCCCAGGGGCATGAATGGCACAATTTATGTAGAGGACCATTAGCCATTGCTACATACCAAATATCAAAGCTGTGGGCCTAGTGGTTTCAGAGAAGAAGATTTTTTTTAATTTTTCCTATTGTAGGTCTATGGAGACTATCAACCCCCGGGGCGTGGCCAAATTTGACCCCAGGGACATGATTGGCACAATTTATGTAGAGGACCATTAGCCATTGCCACATACAAAATATCAAAGCTGTGGGCCATGTGGTTTCAGAGAAGAAGATTTTTGATTTTTTTTCCCATAGTAAGTCTATGGAGACTATCAACCCCCGGGGCGTGGCCAAATTTGACCCCAGGGGCATGAATGGCACAATTTATGCAGAGGACCATTAGCCATTGCTACATACCAAATATCAAAGCTGTGGGCCTAGTGGTTTCAGAGAAGAAGATTTTTTTAGTTTTTCCCATTGTAAGTCTATGGGACCTATCTGTTGCCATGGAAACCACAATTTTGATACAATCTGCTCCAAAACCTAATGCCATCAATCCCCCAACCCAATTATGGTTCACATCAAATTTGATCAAGATCAGCCTACTAGCTTCAGAAATATTCTTCTTTGAAATTGTGGACGGACGACGACGGACGACGATGGACGACGGACGACAGACGACGGACGACGACGGACGACGACGGACGACGGATGCCTGCCTATCCTATAAGCTCACCTGTGAGCCTTCGGCTCAGGTGAGCTAATAAGCCGTTAGAATCGCCAGTCACATTATTTCAATCAATTGTATTCAAAAACCATCAAATGTCCTTAATAAATATATGTTTAAGAATGTCATTACATAACTTAAACCATTGTCATCGGCAGGTACACATTGCATTAGATACAAGGCTATCGTAACTCTTAAATAATCATGTCAACTGTTAATGGTATTCTCAGATGTCCAGTTTTTAAATTTAATAAACTTTCAGACAATTTATGCGCTGAAAACATGCATTTGCATGGTAGCATTATACAGGGTAGTAGGTATAGTTAGATATTCCATTTCTACTTCAGTACTTTAACGAATATGATGTAAGTTTTAAGGTATCTACAATAGATGCCAATTAACAACATTCATGTCAGAAACTTATAGTGACCTATAAGTATGTTTGGGTTAAAGATCCGGTCATACTCATTCATAATCAGAGAGAAGTATGAAAAAATAGCAACTGAGTGTTGAGATATAAGGCAAAACCACTGAACCATGAAATTAGGTCACAGTGACCCAGGAATACTTTACGGTCAAAGGTCTTGTCATACGCAAACATATCGTGAAAGAAGTATGTTCATATACCAATTGAGTGCCGACTGCTGAGATATAAGGGAAAATCACTGAACCATGAAATAAGGTCATATTGACCTAGGACTACTTTAGGGTCAAAGTTCTTGTCATATGCAAACATAGTGTGAAAGAAGTTTGTTCATAAACCACTTGAGTGCCGAGATATAAGGCATTATCACTGAACCATGAAATTAGCTTATAGTGACCTATAAGTATGTTTGGGTTTAAGGTCTGGTCATACTCATCCATAATCTGAAAGAAGTAGGAAAAACACCAACTCAGTGTCGACATATAAGGCAAAATCACTGAGCCATGAAATTAGGTCACAGTGACCTAGGAATACTTCAGGGTCAAAGGTCTTGTCATACCCAAACATATCCTGAAAACAGTATGTTCATATACCGATTGAGTGCCGAGATATAAGACAAAATTAGGTCATATTGACATAGGACTACTTCAGGGTCAAAGGTCTTGTCATACGCAAACATACTTTGAAAGAAGTTTGTTCATAAACCATTTGAGTGCCAAGATATAAGGCAAAGTCACTGAACCGTGAAATTAGGTCACAATGACCTATAAGTATATTGGGGTCAAAGGTCTGGTCATACTCACTCATAATCTGAAAGAAGTAAGAAAATATACTAATTGAGTGTCAAGATATAAGGCAAAATCACTGAACAATGGAAAGTAGGTCAATCGACCCTTACCGTCATGACACACAAGTCAGTGTCACAAAGTCAAAAGATGAATGACCAACCATCTTCCTAAGTTGTTTCTATTAAGAAATAAAAAGAAAAAAAAATCAGGAAGATCTAGATTTTGACCTCTAGCCCAGACCCCCTGACTCCAACCCAGAGGTCCCATGTCATGGAACCTAAAGTGTATGAAGTATGAATGCTTTATGATAAGTGGACTCCTTGTAAAAATTACACTGCTGAAAGCCCTCTGATAAAAGGTTTTCAAGATACAGACTTTCAAGATAGAATACTATAGTTGACACCAAAAGTAACTTTACACGTTTCATTCCTAAATAAATATTCATTCGTTTTGAAATGTAAAAAAGCATCTATTGGAGTGAGTCTCCAACATGTGTCCGATCATAATGCATGTAAAACGGTCGATATAACTGAATCCACTTGCGAGTTATCTGTGCTTTCATAAAAAGCACAAAACTGGCATTTTCGCACCAAATCAAGGATAGACAAAAGATTTGAACATGCTGTGTCAAGGACCACTTATTGTCCTTCAAAATTCTGCTCGACATTTTCGCTCCGACATTTGGTTAGGTTTTTGCAGGCTGTTCAAATTGCTTTGCATCGAAATTATCTCCCTTTGAAATAAACCAATAGTAAACTTTAACTATTTCTGAAAGCTTTTCCTTTAATTGTATCGAACCTTTTTTCATTGTGAATCATTGGGGTCTCAATTGAAATGTGTGGCAAAACTGGCTGGTGAAAAAGATTCCGTCAGTTCAAAAGAAAAATAACAGTCAATTTTAATGGGAATTTCCATTGAAACCATTGTTAATGTCGCAAAAAGGGTCTTGGACCTGAAAACATCACTCCAGTGTGTTGTTTGAGCAGGACAATTCGAGTTAATTTGAACATAAATAAGCAACAAAATATCTTGTCATAAAGACTTGGTCTTCAAACTTTAAAATTGTTAATTCTTAAAACTACAGTAACACTTCAAAAGTGATTTGGAAACACTTTATTTTGAACCCTTGCATGTTTTGTAGTGACGTGCGGCAGCATTCTTACAATAAAATCCTTAAAATTTCGCTTACCTCGTGCGTAATTGATTGGACTTCAATACATATCAAACTTTTTATAAATATTATACACCTATACCCAAAAACACTACCAACAAAAACAGTGTAAAGTTACTTTTGGCTTCGAGTATATATCACAGAAAAGCCATTATTATTAATGGTGTTCTAGATTTTAACCTCTAGCCCCACCAAGCCGATCCTACAGGGTGTCAATGGCCCAAGTGTCAATACTTTCTGACGAGTGGTTGTCAAGATATGGACTTCTAGAAAACTTTTACAAAAATTGTCATTTTTGAAGGTGTTCTAGATTTTAACCTCCAGCCTCACCCCCTGGCCTGGACCCAAGGGCCTGATGCCATGGAATGAAAGCTAACCTACAGGGTATCTATGGGCCAGGTATGATTGCTTTCTGATGAGTGGTTGTCAAGATATAGACTTCTAGAAAACTTTAACGCAAGTGTGACGCGCACGGGAACGCTCATGCGCATGGGAAT
Organism: Rugalucina vietnamica; assembly: GCA_964017185.1. Classification (NCBI taxonomy): domain Eukaryota; kingdom Metazoa; phylum Mollusca; class Bivalvia; order Lucinida; family Lucinidae; genus Rugalucina; species Rugalucina vietnamica. Next base: position 52,921,740 of record OZ024880.1, on the reverse strand, counting down.
GGGAACGTGGACGAACGGAGTGACTGCAATAGCTCTATGCACTTTGTGCAGTCGAGCTAAAACTATATGTCACATTAACGTCAGAACGAAAGCATGCGACCAAATCTCGTTTATGGCAAATCATTACTCATTGAGTAGGGACATAAAATATACTTTCAAAACTATCCTAACATGGGCAATATAGAAGAAAACGAGGATGTAAATTGTTGCGTTTCTTTTGCGTTTAAGTATATAATATCACATAACGGTAACATCGGAACTTATAAAGATATTATAATAAACAAACAGTTTATGAACAGTGTGGCCGTTTTCATCCTCACATTAAAATGCTGATGTATTTCGAACTGGGAATTATATTCACACAGAAAGAAAAGGAGCACGTGTGAAATAGCATTCAGTTTGCCTATATTTTGATAGCCTGTATCTTGAAAAATATGGAAGTCATGATATATATACACCCTAAGGGTGTATAGTTATTCTGAATCTGTGAAACTTATGCATTATTCAGAATCTAAACGTTCCAAATAAAACACAGTTATGTTTTCGTTTTCAAATCAAAGTAAGATGAATATAATATTTTATGATGTATGTACCTAAAAGACAGTTTGGCAACCATCAAACTGTCTTCTCCCAAAGAAAACGACGTTGACTCTGTCCCGATATGATTGGAAAACTGTTGACTGTGAAGTTAAGCCCCAACACAAACAACCAAACATTTCTTATGTCACGTATCTAGCTCTATTTGTATTTGTAGCTCATGGGCAAATAGTCCCTTTGTGAACTAAATACACTAAGCTGTATACAGTGTTATTTAGTTCCACAAACACGTTTTGGTGCTGTTTAATAATCATTTGCAGATTTTATTCTTATTAATTAAAATGTAGCTAACGTTAATGCATTTCTACTTTCCAAATGCATTGGAACTGTATCATGAGAAAATTCACCTTTTACAGACACGTAACAAATGCATATATCGGCTGTGTAGTAACCATCGCCTTTATTTCATTTCACGGACAGTGAAATATTCCACTTTTCTTATATCCCAAATGTCTAGGTTCAAACATTTTGTGGTCGTACTGTCTGGTTTGTGTGGGACATATTCGGAAACCTCAAAAAGTGTCTTTCTCGTGACGCGGCTACTTCCCTATGCTGCTGTCCAGTACACATGTACCAGCAACAAGATTAAACCGTTGCATCAGCCAACTTTATTTCGTTGCAACTTTGAGGTTACGCAGAAGTCAAGGTATAGTCAAAAGTCAGAATCAATGAAAACTCCCATGCGCAACTCACCGGACGTCAATAGAAAACCGACCTAATGTTTGTGGTCGAAACCACAAACAATAGAAAGCATGATGGAAACTAGTACATTTATAAATATATTATTAATTGTTATGAAAATGAGACATGCTTTGGACTTATAAGTAACCCTGACTAAGGAGTGACATAATGAACATTTATGCACTATACAGTATACAGTATGAATATGATTTTATTTAAAAAAAATAAAGAATGAAGAATAAAGAAGCATAAGACAGTTTCAGAGCACTACTATATGATCATTCATCGGCAAAAAAATTTCCTAAAAATACAGGATATATTTTCAAAATATATGAGAATTATAGGAATATAGAAGGTGCTTAAAAATACAGAATTTGGAGTTTAATAGGAATATAGGAATTGGTTGACAGCCTGCCCTTGGCACGTTATAGTGGGCTGTATTAGAAAGTCAGGTATGTTCAAATTTTAATGACGAGTTGCGTTGGCTGTGGAACTCAGTATATTTACCTATTGTATAACTGATTAACCTGAACAACCAGTCTGATCAGCTATTGACAGTATTACTATTTCTAATTGTTGTTACTTTACTTACATTGTCAATCTGTTAGCTAGTGGTAGCTCCGTCCTAATATTAGTCGTAGTCTCTCAGTGTACTGTCCTGTGCAAATGTCACACATGCAATCTTGTAGTTCAGTCTACCTAAAGTAAAAATAATTATAATAACATTACAAGTAGCTTAAGTTGATATCCTTTGTGCATAAAACCTGCATCCCAAGTGCAGTATTCCCTATAATTATTTACGGTGCACTTAATTTACTCAAAAAGTGTACAAATGTAAAAGGGTAAAAATAAACAATTATCAGGAAATGGCACAATCAAAATAAAAGTCCCTATCCAAAGCCAAGGCCAGAAAAACTACATTGACAATTAGGTACTTATTCAAGAACAAAATGTAAGTCGAGGGAGCAGCCATTTTCCTATTGCGATAAGTGGACACTTACCTGGACCAAACTGTATATGCATATGAAAAAGGTGCAAACCGCACAACAATTCTACAACAAAATATTAAACAATTAGAACCAAAGAAGAAAAAAAATATACCATAGGACCATTGGTCCTGAGAACGCTCACCTGAAGCCTCATCTTGGAGCATATAGTCATCATGAAATGACCATGACCTTAAATAATCTCATACCTTAACTGACTTCATTAGTTGTTTGCATCTGCCTAGTTTCAGGTCACAGGCTGCAATAGTTTCCAAAACATTCATTATTTTTACTTATTTCCCATGTATAAGCCAGTTTCCAAAAATTGACCTTGCCATAAAATAGGTCAAGGTCATCATTGAGTCATCATTTGTATAAACTATAATGGGCTAAGGTCTCTGATGCTACATACTAAGCTTCGTGAAAATCCGCCCACTGGTTCTGGAGATGTTCTAGTATTTTTGAGCACGGTGGCCATGTTAAGCATTCGACCCAGATTTTACACACAAAATTTTGTTTCCCCTAAGCACGGAGGCTCCACATAAAATTTCACTTTTATATGCACAGTGATTTCTGAGAAAACCAAAATCTTAATTTTGATATTTAAATGACTTTGGGTGAAGGTCAAGAAATGGACTCGATCTTTATTAATTACATACCATCATTGACTCCATAAGTTGTCTGCATCTAGCAAATTTCAAGTCTCAGGCTGCAATAGTTTCCAAAATATCCATTGTTTTCAACTTTTTCCATGTAAAAGCCCATGTTTCCAATATTGACCTTGCCATAAAATAAGTCAAGGTCATCATTTTATCAAACTACCTTATGCTACACATCATGAAAACATGTTAGTGAAATATATACCCCCTTATACCCCACTTTTATATAGCAAAACTGGGGTATGCAGGGGTATACCTATTTTTTCTTATTTTTGCTCCAAAACATACATTGTGGGTACACGAGGCGGTTCTAACGTGTACCCACAATCTATGTTTGGAGCAAAAATAACAAAAATATTTTTTTTCCTGTGAAAATTTTCATTTTTATAACAAAAATAATTTCTGTATAATTGCATGGGCGTGTTTTCGTAATGCATACCGAGTTTCATTGAAATCAGCCCACCGGTTCTTGGGTACAATACTTGAAAGGTTTTTACCATAAATGGGTGTGGCGGCCATCTTGGTAATGTGACCATGATATCGCGAACAAAATTTCAATGCAACTACCCAAGGAGGCTCCACATAAAACTTCAACTTAATCGGCAAAGCCATTTCTGAGAAAACAATAATCTTGATTTTTATGTTTAAATGACCTTGGGTCAAGGTCAAGAAATGACCTTGACCTTAATTAATTACACACCTTCATTGACTCCATCAATTGTCTGCATCTAGCAACTTTCAAGTCTTAGGCTGCAACAGTTTCCAAAATATCCATTGTTTTCACGTTTTCCCATGTAAAAGCCTATGTTTCCAAAATTGACCTTGCCGTAAAATGATTCAAGGTCATCCTAAGGTAATCATTTTATCAAACTATGATGGACTGCAGTCCCCGATGCTACATACCAAGTTTCATGGAAATCGGCCCACCAGTTCTGGAGAAGAATATTTTTGACGTTTTTTCCCCACACATGGGCGAGGAGGCCATCTTGGTCATGTGACCAAGATATCGCAAACAAAATTTGAATGCCACTATCCAAAGAGGCCTCACATAAAATTTCAACTTGATCAGCCAAGCGGTTTCAGAGAAGTTCTTTGAAATCGTGGATGACCGACAGATGGACGACTGACGGACGACGGATCATGGCCATCCTATAAGCCCACCTTGTAAGCCTTTGGCTCAGGTGAGATAACCAGAGGACCAATGGTCCTGTAAATGCTCACCTGAAACCCGAGATATGTACCAATAAACTTGTTTGACTAGAATGGTAATGTACATGTATATAACCCCAGGGCCGGGTCAGAGCAATCCCTGGAGTCAATTTCTTTTTGAAAACATAAAACCTCAGTCCATTTGCCAATTTACTGCAAATTTTGCCCTTCAAATGACATTTTAACAATTTTCCCCATTCAAATGCATGGGCGACCTAAGCTGACCTTGCCGTAAAATAGGTCAAGGTCATCCAAAGGTCACGATTTATATAAACTTTGTAGAGCTCCATTGCCTGATGCTTCATGCCAAGTTTCAAAATCATAGGCCTTCTGGTTCTGGAGAAGAAGATTTTTAAAGGTTTTTGCTATTTATAGCCATGGCAGCCATCTTGGTCATGTGACCTTGACCATTTATATACACTTTCATTCAAACTTCCTAACAATGTTCCTCATAAAGTTTGGCTTTGATTGGCCAAGCGGTTTCTGAAAAGAAGATCTTTGAATATCACTGTAATATACATGTATATTGCCCCAGGGTGGGGGCAGTCAGACCCCTGGGGTCCAAATTTTTTCAGAATCATCAATCTTAAGTCCATTTGCCCTTTTCCTGCAAGTTTTTCCCTACAAATGACATTTTATACACTTTTTCCCATTCAAATGCATGAGCGGCCTATGTTGACCTTGCCGTAAAATAGGTCAAGGTCACCCCAGGGTCATGATTTATATAAACTTTGTAGAGCTCTAGTCACTGTTGCTTCACACCAAGTTTCAAAATCACTGGCCTTCTGGTTCTGGAGAAGAAGATTTTTAAAGGTTTTTTCTATTTATAGCTATGGCGGCCATCTTGGTCATGTGACCTTGACCATTTATATAAACTTTCTTTCCCCCTTCCCAAGGATGCTCCATATGAAGTTTGGCTTTGATTGGCCAAGCGGTTTCAGGGGAGAAGATGTTTCATTATTATGGAAATATACATGTATATAGCCCCGGGACAGGGGCAGACAACCCCCCAGGGGCTAAAATTTTCCATTAACATTAATCTTCTGTCCATTTGTCTATTCACAGTAAGTTTTACCCATTAAATAGCATTTTACCATTTTTACCATTCAAATGCATTGGGGACCTAAGTTGACCTTGCTGTAAAATAGGTCAAGGTCATCCTAGGGTCATGATTTATATAAACTATGATGGGCCCAAGTCCCAAATGCTACATACCAAGTTTCGTGGAAAACGGCCCTCTGGTTCTGGAGAAGAAGATTTTTAAAGGTTTTTGCTATTTATAGCCATGGTGGCCATCTTGGTCATGTGACCTGGACCATTTATATAAACTTTCGTTCCCCCTTCCTAAGGATGCGCCACATGAAGTTTGGTTTTGATTGGCCAAGCGGTTTGATTGGCCAAGCGGTTTCAGAGGAGAAGATCTTTGAAATTGTGAACGACGGACAACGGACGACGGACGATGGACGGAGCATGGGTATACTATAAGCTCACCTGTGAGCCTTCGGCTCAGGTGAGCTAAAAAGCATAATCCTTTAGAGGCAGTGAAAACATCAAAGGGACATAGTAAGGGCCATATTGCGCAATTTCGGGTACAGAACCCTCATCAGTGACTCTTTTACATTAAGCCGGCAACGATAGACAGATAAATATACTGCAATTTCAAACATTTACACACGGTAAGCCTAAATCAAACACACATGCCTAAACGGGGTCAATAATTAAAACATTTGATTGGACGCCCTCGGGTCGGGCGTCAGACTCTACGAGGACAGAAGAACTAACTTAATGTTATGAACCACTGCAGAAGCTGAGGGTGAGGTTAGGCGCCTGTAAAACCGGTTTAAGCCCGCCAGTAGCTTTGTGTTACTGATCGTTCCAAGGCGATACTTCTGTGGTGGTTTTTTGTTTTATGTCTTGGTGTTTGGAGTTTTTTGTGCTGTTGGCGCCTTATGTGTGTTTTCAAGGTAACTGAGTGGCCACCTATTGGGAAAATAGCTGCTCATTCGGCTTGCGATATGTTTCATGGTATAAGTACCTGATTGTTAGTTTGGTTTCTTCCCACCTCAGTTTTTGGAGTGGGAATCTTTTTCTGATTGCGCCTTTTCCTGGTCTTTGCCTACTTGTACCTTTCTATGATGGCCCCGACATAAAGCTATTCATTTTACTTGGTTGGGGCCGGAGCTTCTTGTCTGTTGCTTGGCCCACCAGGGTTCAACTAGTGTTTTTCTTTTGCTCCGGAGTTAGTAAGTTATTGGGAGCCCAAGGAGCCACATCGTCGGGCAGCTTACTCAATCTGTGAGTCCTCGTTTTTGATTCATCATGGAATTCATCATGATTTATTTGTTTGCCAATGATGATTCATTGACTAGTTAGAGATTCACTACAAGGACCGAGCAACTACCTAAATGTTATGAACCACTACAGAAGCTGAAGGTGAGGTTAGGATCCTATAAAACTGGTTTAACCCTGCCAGTAATTTTATATTACAGATCGTTCCAAGCGATACTTCTGTGGTGGTTCTTATTGTTTTATGTCTTGGTGTTGGCGCCTTATGTATGTTATCATATTTTTAGTTAAGTTTAGGTAACTGAGTGGCCACCTATTGGGAAAATAGTTGCTCATTTGGCTTACGAAATGTTTTCATTGTATAAGTACCTTTTTGTTAGTTTGGTTTTTTCCCGCCTCGGTTTTTGGAGTGGGAATCTTTTTCTGATTGCCCCTTTTCCTGATGATGGTTGCCTACTTGTACCTTTTTAAAAGATGGCTCTAAACGTACAGTTTTATCACTGTGAATATTCTAACTTATCTCAAAGGACCGAAAGAAATAATATAATCTGCACTATAGATGATGTAGGGGGAAACTTTTAAGGGCCACTACACGACACAATGCCAGCTGCAGAAATAGCAAATAAAATACAAGTAGCCCAAGGGCAACAATCGCTCACCTGAGAGTCAAAACAAGCGCTTACAGAGAAGATCTTTGAAAATCGTGCATGGACGACAGATGGGCCAAGGTCAATAGATGACCTTTACATTAATTAATCACATACCTTAAATTTCGATGCAACGTCACGGTTCTCGCGTTAACTTTGGTTAACATTTCCCGTGAAAGGAACGATTTTAGAACGAGGCTGGATGAGAAGGATGTGTTTGTTTTAGCTTAGAGAAAATTTAACTCTGTGTTAAGTAAATTCACCTAGTTTTAGAGATATTCAACACGTTTTACTGGTTGTAAAAATTCACTGTATATACGTTTCTTAGCCGTCACCCATTTATTTGAAAATTCACAGTAGTCCTAGAATTTTTTAACGTTGAAAAAGGAAACAGCCGAGCGGGAGGATTGGCAGCCATAATGTTGGATTCCACAAAATCATCAAAGAAGAATCAGGGAACAAGGTGGCTGCCAACCCCTCCTGCTGACCATACAGTTTTACTGAGCAGTATGAGTGGACATCCAAAACAGAGGATACCACATGCGCCTATATACAGGCGAAATATACAACGGCAAAAAGAAGAGACGAAGCTTTGCATGTGTAGTAATATGGTGATCAGTCGTTAGAAACGATATTTTAACATAAATTGTGGCCAAATGAACGGTCGACCAGGCTTGGAGATGCCAAAAATAAGCATATGAAATCCCTCAATTGCCTATTAAGGGTATATGATAACTAGAAATGTGTGTTTGTAAAACACTATGCCCCCAACTGTATGTTTGTCCCTAAACTGGCAGTTTGTATGATCATATTTCATTCGAATGAAGTGAAATTTAATTTTCTGAAGTAGCTGTTCGGTTGCCCCTGTTTTGACCTCGATCAAGAAACAGAATGTAAGTTTTTTTGCAGGCATGAAATGGAGTAAAAATTTCAAAATGAAGTAATTTTGTCAAAATTTGACGGAAAATGCTCAAAAGTTTATCAGGTGATCTTCTTCTCAGCCCCAACCAGTTTAACACATATGAAGGCTCTAGCTCAAATACTTTTTGAGATATCTTGCACACAAGATTTTCAAATTTTGTTTTCAAAGGGACATAACTCCAAAAAGGGGCATAACTTGGATGTGACAAAAAATACGGGTCAATCATTTTTTCATGTCACAGGAATTGGTATATGAAATTTCAAATCCCTAGCATTCACCATTCAAAAGTTTCATATTTCACCGAAAAGTGGAAAAAATAAATCAAAATTCAAAATTCCGTATTTTTGTCAAAATTTGACGGAAAACTCTAAAAAGTTTATCAGGTCATCTACTCCTCAGCTCCAACCAGTATCCTGAATATGAAGGCTCTAGCTCAAATACTTTTTGAGATATCTTGCACACAATATTTTCAAATTTTGTTTTCAAAGGGACATAACTCAGAAAAGGGCATAACTTTGACATGAAAAAAGATACGGGTCACCTATTTTTTCATGAGGAATCTGTCTATGAAATTTCAAAACCCTAGCTTTCACCATTCAAAAGTTTCAAATTTCAACGAACAGTGGAAAAATCAATAAAAATTCAAAATTCCGTATTTTTGTCAAAATTTGACGGAAAGTTCTCAAAAGTTGATCAGGTCATCTACTCCTCAGCCCCAACATTTATACCAAATTTGAAGGCTCTAGCTTAAATACTTTTTGAGATATTTTGCACACAAGATTTTTAAATTTTGTTTTTAAAGGGACATAACTCAGAAAAGGGGCATAACTCAGAATAGGGGCATAACTCAGACATAAAAAAAATACGGGTCAACTATTTTTTCATAAGGAATACACATTTGAAATTTCAAATCCCTAATATGCACCATTCAGAAGTTAACGGATGCACACACACAGAGACAGACACACAGACAAGCGGAAAGCAATATGCCCTTCCAACTTTTTAAAAGTTTGGGGCATAAAAAGGTTATTGAATGCCAGGGTGGGGCCATTTTTGACTTCAGGGGCATGGTTGGCAGGATTTATAGAGAGGATCACTATTATTGCAACACACAAAACGTTTTGATCCGACCTTGCCCAAAACCTCATGCAACCCTTCCCTCTCCTCATTGATACTTTAGATAAAATTTGATCACGATCGGCCTTGTTGTCTTAGAAATATTCAAGATTGAATGTATGAACGGATGGATGCATGACGGACAAGTGGATGGACGCCGGCTCGACTACTATACTTTAATCTCACCTTCAGACCCAGAGCCTTCCTATCAGGTGAGCTAAAAAAGATATTTATAACCCCGGCATTTATGCCACCAGGTATATAGTTTTCGCTATTCCGTTTGTCCATTCGTATGTTCGTTGGTTAGTTAGTTTGTTCGTTCGTAGAATTTATGTCAAAGTTTTGGTTAAAGTTTCTCTAGTGGTGCATATCTCATGAACCAACCGTCAGAAATCATTTACGTTTGGACCACAGGCACCCTATAGGGTTTGCTTTGTGTCCATGAGTTCAGATCCCAGGGTCTATGCCCGGGGCCTGGGGGGTGGAGCTAGAGGTCAATATGTTAACAAACAATCATAGGAATGTATTCCTAGCTTTAGATCATAGATACCCTGTAGGGTTTGCTTTTATTCCATGGCACCGAATCCTGGGTACCATCCCCAGGGGTTAGGCTAGAGGTCAAAAACTAGGACACCTTAATAATATGATAAATACATGTACCATGATAAATTTTCTGTAAGTCTATATCTTGACATCCACAAAGTCTTGTCAGAAAGCATTCATACTTAGACCATAGGTATCTTGTTCGGTTCAGACTCTAGGGTGCATGTGTGGGGATGGGGCTAGAGGTCAAAATCTAGGTCACCCTTAAAAATGTGCTATTTAAATGGTGTCTTGTTTTTGTTTTTTTGTTTTTTGTTTTTTTTTGTTTTTTTGTTTTTTTGTTTTGTTTTCTTAGTCCGTATCTTAACAATCATAGGAATGTATCTCTATTTAGATGATAGATACCCTGTCAGGTATATTTTTATTCCATGGCACCAAACTGCAGGGTTGGGCTAGAGGTCAAAATCTAGGACACCTTTATATATAATATGATAGTTCAAACTTAGACCATAGATACCAGGTTGGGTTCAGACCTTTAGGTCCATGTCAGGGATTGAGGGCTAGAGGTCAAGATCTAGGACATCATTTTTTTTAGTTTGTAATGTTCGTTTTAGAATGACTGTAATTTTTTCATCTAGGACTGAGGACCTGGCCCTCCATGTCCGCGATTAAGTCCTAGATAGAGTACACAAGTCAGCTCTTTGTACTCCTCTAAAGTAGATATGTCACTCTAAAACTACACTCCCCCATGTCTACAGGCAAAGTGCTTTAGAATGCACATTTCTAAAATGTATTTGATATGGGTACTGTCTTTCATTCAGGTGTTTTCAATGTCAGGGGTATGCAGGGGTTGCGGGAGGGGGAAGGGGGCTGGACGGCTGCTTGAAACCTAAAAAATATGCTGGTAAGGCTGCATCATAGCTCAAGGACTCATGACTTACTCTCCAATATTTCTATTGTTTTTTTACAATACTCATGAATATTCAAATTTAATCATATACTGTTTTTATTTTTGACAATAATGTAAGAAATGCTAAATGGTATCCAAATATTTAGGATATAAGAGAAAAATGTTTATTTTAATGTCTAAACATGAAAGTTTTACACAAATATGAAGTTGGTTTAATAATGGGTGTGGGTGGGGTAATCCTACCCTTGAGCATGGTTTTAATGATAGATTTTCATGAATTATCATGTTCTAAATGCATGCTGAGATAAAGATGAAAAACGTTTTTATCTCAGATGCATGCCAATCATTTTTAGATATACATTGACCTCTTATAAATGCTTGGGATGCATCGTGCTGCTTAAAACACAAATATATTTTTACTTAGGGCATGTTTATAATAACCAGCCCAAAAATGTTTTGTTTGCAAGGTACCGATAAGACTGATCTTTTTCAGGTCTTAAGCTACCAATCTGAGATTGCTATCATGCTGAAATATTATCTATTGATATTGAACTTACTAAAAAGTGCCAAGAGATTTAGTCCCCTCGGCTGGTAACAAATGGCAAAAAATCAGGGCCTAGCTCACTTACTAAGTAGTTTATCAAAGTACTTTAAAATCATGCATAATTGATATGAGCTGAATTTAAAGCATTTTGGGCTTATTTTATTTTTAGCATCTTTTACAAATCATTTGGTAATTTTGTGAATTATCTTTTCCTAAGTCTGTCTCTCTTTCCTACATATTTGTTGTTTTCCTTCTTTCTTTCACCTGCCAAGCACAAAGAGTTGCATAAAGCCAAGCTAATAAAAGATTATTGCCTCAATAAGTAAATTCTTGTAACAACATACTTAATTTGATATGGGGGTTTTAGACAATTTTAATGTGATTAGGGGGACTGTAGTTATTCATATCTATGGCATTTTTATTAATTTTGATTAAGGAATAATGATGGGAAAGCTAACCTTGTGTGGCATGCTTTTACAGCTCTCTAAATAATCATTGGTCAATAAGTTGACAATGTGGGTGTGGCTCATGCCCACAGGTTTGTGAGTTTTGAGTTTTGAAAATTAATGTTAGTGAGTTAGGATTTGCCAACTAAAGTGTAAACATAGTTAATATTGTTTGGATTATTCCAACAACTATCTATTATTTATAATAAGTTTAAGCTTGGACATTGCCAGCATCTAAAACATTGTTAAATTGTGATATTTCAATTTAAATTGTGTCATTAGGAACTGCCAATTAGATTTTGAATTTGAACATTGAAAGAAAAGTGAATAAAAGAAGAACAAGACTTTCAGTATTTGTCTCCTGTCTCGTAATCCATGTATAAATTATTTTAACACCCCACAGAACCTTATAAGAGTTTGGTGATCGAATTCGGGGTAATAACTTTTTAGCTTGTTACACGATCACGGTACCTTCGCTGCCAAGTGATTCCCCAAAAGGACAGAAATTTCAGAACATGGATTACAAAAGGAGACAGGATGTTGGACAGTTTTACAGTGGACAATTTAGGCCATACTGGATGCCTTAATATCAGCCAGGTCGACCACCAGTACTAGTTGTACAGGTTCCTGTTCCTGTCAGGACGGAAAGTAACTGTTTTGATCATTTTGAACCAACATCAAAACAGCTGAAGAGTAGAGCACAGAGGGACAGAGACTTTAAGCGCTGCCAGGCTTTCCATGAAAAGAGGAGTGTCTGTGCCATTATGCCCTTCTATCAACTGGAGGGACAGGAGCTCACAAAGGAATTCCAAGATAATCCTGTAACTCGAGACATGTCAGTTAAACAGTCAGTGAAACTGAGGAAAACATCTGTGGAAAGTGAAAATGTATGCTCCCTGATGCCAGGATCTCAACTTTTGGATAAAGAGTTCCAGAGATTCTTCTTTCAGCCAGCCTATAAACCAGATCCAACAGTGGCGGTGAACAATACATTAGTGAGCAGCTTAAAGGTAGCTGAAGCAAAAGTCATTGAACTTCAAAATGCATTTGAAAAGCTGAAATTGGAAAATGTTGCAGTCCAGAAACATCTGTCGGATGAAGCTGACCAAGCAAAGGAAACTTCTGAGTTTCCATATAAACATGAACAACCTGCTTCACTGTATTATGGACCTTGAGGAGCAAAACAGACAGCTCACAGAAGCTAATAAAATTCTCCTGACAGCCAATGAACGTTTAGTTGATGATAAGGAGCAGCTCACAAGTACAGTGCAGTCGTGCTTTGAAAACCTGGACTCATACAGTAAGATGAAGAAAGATAAGACTGTTTCCTCAAAGAAAAAGGGAACTCAAAAGGACACTCAGCCCATGGACACTGAACAGGATTGTGAATGGTGTCCCTGGTGACTGTGAAGGCGTTCTACAGGGTCTGTAGTCCTACATAAACATTTCATTGACAGTTGTTGTAGAGAAAGTTGTATGGTTTTGCATATTTTCTGTTTAGTTATTTATCATCTTAGATGTTTTAGATAGTAAGCTTGAAAATAATTTTGGGTATATGATTTACAATTACATCTAAGAGCATTAAACCTGTTAAATTTTTAGATGATATGCAGTTTCCACAATGATATATAAGCAGCTAAGTTTCATAGTTAAACTCTGCTCATTGGGTTTAAAACAATACTTCAATTTTGTCATATGCTGCATTTTTCTTTTCAAATTAAAGAAAAGATAATTATATCCATAAAGATTTTTTTTTTCTAAATTAATATTTGAAACTTCAAAAACGTTCAGTAGAAATTGAAGCATTTTTCAATTGCACCGACAATTTAGTTCCTAGCAAAAACCATATCATAATAGTTACTGTGATATTTCCATGCAATTTGTCTACACTGTATTGTTTTGTATTTGAAAGTCTTGTGTTTTCTGATTTTGTTGGGTAAGAATTTTACCTTATTTTTGAATTACTTTTACCTATAGTTTTGGAAGTTGATTACTGAGCACAATTATTTTTCACGGTAGTATACAAAACTTTTTGTGCCATTTGTTTGTGCTTGTCCATGAAATTTCAAGTTAATAACATTCTTGTTAGTGAAAATTGTCAAAAATAATCGGCATGTATGAGGTACCCTTAAAGGTAAATCATGATTTTCGTTTTTTATAACCCCATTTTAGTCAGTCATTTAAAATGTTTAATGTGTGCATTTCTTTCCACAGTTAATAAGGTTTATCTCCAGTATGCTGTTTACATATGTTTGACATTATGTTTATTTGTCTCTTTAAAATACTTTGAGAATAAATAGATAAAAGATAAATAAATAAAACAAGAGGACCAATGGTCTTGTAAACGCTCACCTGAGAACTGGGATACGCAACCTAAGCTGACCTTGCGGTAAAATAGGTCAAGGCCATCCCAGGGTGATGATTTATACAAACTTTGTAGAGCTGTATTCATTTTTGCTTCAGGTCAAGTTTCAAAATCAAAGGCCTTCTGGTTCTGAAGAAGAAGATTTATAATGGTTTTTACTATTTATAGGTATGGAGGCCATCTTTGTTATATCACCTGGACCATTTATATTAGCTTTCACTCGCCTTTCCTAACGATGATCCACATAAAGTTTGGCTTTGATTGGCCAAGTAGTTTCAGAGAAGAAGATATTTGAATATTATGGTCATATACATGTATATAGCCCAGGGGCGGGGACAGACAACCCCCTGAGGACATTTTTCCATCAACATAAATCTTCTGTCCATTTGCATATTCCCAGCAAGTTTCCCCCCATTTAATTACATTTTACTAACTTTCCCCATTCAAATGCATGGACAACCTATGTGGGCCTTGCCATAGAATAGGTCAAGGTCATCCCAAGGTCATGATTTATATTAACTTTGTAGAGCTCCTCTCCCTGATACTTCATGCCAAGTTTCAAAATCATAGGCCTTCTGGTTCTGGAGAGGAAAATTTTTAAATGTTTTTTGCTATTTATAGCCATGACCGCCATCTTGGTCATATGACCTTGACCATTTATATAAACTTTCATTCTCCCTTCCTAAGAATACTGAACAAGACGTTTGGCTTTGATTGGACAAACCGTTTCAGAGAAAAAGATCTTTGAACATTATGGTAATATACATGTATATTGCCCCGGGGTGGGGGCAGACCTGCCCCTGGGGTCCTTTTTTTTTTTTTCAGAATCATAAATCTTCAGTCCATTTGCCCATTTCCATAAAGTTTTTCCTGTCAAATGACATTTTGACAATTTTCCCCATTCAAATGTGTGGGCGACCTATGTTGACCTTGCCGTAAAATAGGTCAAGGTCATCCCAGGGTCATGATTTATATAAACTTTCTAGAGCACCTCCCCCTGATGCTTCATCCCAGGTTTCAAAATCATAGGCCTTCTGGTTCTGGAGAAGAAGATTTTTAAAGGTTTTTGCTATTTATAGCCATGGCAGCCATATTGGTCATGTGACCTTGACTAATTATATTAACTTTCATTCCCCCATCTTAAGGATACTACATATAAAATTTGGCATTGATTGGTAAAGCGGTAACTGAGAAAATTAAGTTTAACATTTAATTTGTAAATGACTTTTGGCCAAGGTCAAGAAGAACTAGAAGAAGAAACGCCATCCACCAAGCGTCGTAGGTTGGACAAGAGCGGCCACAAGGTTGGATTCGGCACAGAATGGCAACGTGACAGACCATGGCTACAACACTCTACCGAGGAGACAGAGGATGGAAGTGTGTCCGTTATCTTGTGTCTAATGTGTCTAATGTGTCGGAAGTTCAATTCGACGGGGTTAAACCGGTCGAGGAAGTGGGTTGACATCGGATGTCGCTCTCTACGCCTAGACAAAGTTAAAGAGCACGAGAATAGCAGCCAACACAAGAATGCTGTGGTCGCCAGCCTCACCGAGACTCTAGATGAGGTCACAGACAAGATTGACGACGCGACCTACAACGTTACGGATGCTACGAAAGTCCTACAGTTCCTGCTGACCAAGAATCTCCCCCTGTCACTCTTCGGGGAACTCACGGATCTGTGCATCGCTGTCGGCTCCAAATCTCTCCAACCTACGCCTAGCCAAGAATGCTACGTACACCAGCGACGACATAGTGAAAGAGCTCCTGACGCTATTCCACAAAGGTCAAGACAGAAGTGACGTCGGCCATCAAGTCCAGCCCATGCTACGCCACTATGGTTGATGAGGTGTGTGACCTAACTATTGAGAAGCACATGGTCATGTGCAGCAAGTATGTAGACAGCGCCGGGGACGTCAAGACGTCGTTCGTCTCAGATACGACGCTGAGCACAGCAACAGCCGACATCATCACCAACGCCATTAAGACGGAGGTAGAGGAACACAACCTCGACTTCACCAAGATGACCGGGTTCGCGTCTGACGGGGCGGCAGTCTTCACCGGAGCCAAGACTGGTGTGACAACAAGACTGAAAGAACAAATACCTGGCCTTGTGACCGTCCACTGCAAAGACCACCGTTTGGCCTTGGCGTGTCGTGACAGCTTCAAGGAAGTCCCACTCTTCAAGAAAACAGACAAGCTGCTAGAAGACCTCTACCAGTACTACAAGAACTCGTCAGTTCACACAGCCAGCTTGAAAGAAGTACAGAAGTCGTTTGAGGATGGGCCCATCAACATAAAGCAAGCGAAGCATCACCGGTGGTTGAGTCATTCACAGTCCGTGAACTACATCGTACGAAGTTATCGTAGTCTGGTAGTTGACCTGGAATCTCACACAGTATCTGGTGACCCCGTCGGGAATGGTATCCTGAAACAGCTGAAACAGCCCGTCAACGTGAACATCCTTCTCCTGCTGGCCGACGTCCTGCCTCACCTAGCCACTCAGCCTCTACCTACAAGGAAACGACGCCAATCTCGGGACTATAATAATAATAATAATGATAATAATAATGACTTTATTTAAAGAGGAAGCTCAGTTGGACAAGTCCAATCTTCCCTGAGGTCCTCTATTCAACAAACATATATACACAATGGTACAAACAATAATTTAACATATACATACATAAAATTCATGTGCAAGAAAGGCCTTAATGATCATTTTGTGTGCGAAGCCATTCCAGATACCTCTTTTTGAAGAGAGTAACTGAATCACTCTGCTTAATATTTTCTGGAATAGAGTTCCAAATTTTAGATCCGGAATATGAAAGTGAGTTTCTGTATAGCTCCATTTTGGGTTTTGGTACATACAAGAGATTATTGGATGTGGACCTTAGTGCTCTTTGGTGTATATCTGTTGTATGTGTGAATAGATCTTGTAAGTATTGGGGAGCCAAGTTGTTACTGATTTTATACATCAGGATGGCTTTCTGGTATATGACTCGCTCTGGAAATTTCATCCATTTTAGTTCTAAAAACATTTCCTCCGATGGAGTGTCAGTATCTTTGTCTAGAATACATCTTGCAGCTCGCTTCTGGAACTTTATGACAGTTTCCATAAGCTCTTCATTTGCATTGCCCCATATAGTGCAACAGTAGTCAAGCTGTGGAAGAATGTAGGCATTGTAGAACAATTTCCTGACAGGTATGGATAAGTAGCATTTTATTCGACTTAGTAAGTACAGAAGGGTATTGCATTTCTTAATGGTATTTTCAATTTGTGTACTCCAGGATAGAACATTATCAATATTTATGCCTAGGAGTTTTTCATTTGATGATATTTCTATGGTTTCATCACCTATTTTAAGTGTTGGAGGATTTGTCATGATCTGAGCTATCTTATACCTAGTAGATAGTAGCATTGCTTTGGTCTTTGGGACATTTACTACCATGCCATTCTTCAAACACCAATTCATGAAGTTTTCCAGATCAGAATTTAAGCTGTTGGTGAGTTCAAGAATAGAAGAGTCAGAGGATGATAGGGTTGCATCGTCAGCTGTTACGTGCCAGGCGTAACTAGAAGATTAAGGAAACCAACAAGTTGGTTAGCCAGCAACAAGCTTTGTTTAAAATTTAACAAATCTATTTAGAAGTGATTTAACCAGTAATTACATGTGAAACAATCAAAAGCATATATACAATCAAACAAAAATGAATGTACAATACCTTTCAAGATGTTAATTCCCTTAAAGAATGTCTGAATGTCCCTCAGAATTTTTTAACACAAGTCTGTATCAGTTTCTGATCCCAAGAATTAAAGTTTGTTTCAAAATAGCACTATGTCCCAATCCAGAATCGAAAATCACAAAGTAATCCAAGAATAAGTTTAAATTCCAGTAAGATAGATTTTGACTTCTTAATAGTAACAGTACCCAAAGATTGTCCTTATGAAAATTTGTAGCCCTTATATAGCACTGAGGAACATTCAGGATTCTTCCAGCAAATTCTATGATATCATATACTAAAAATAACAAGTTGTTTACCAAAATTTAATGTTTTGGAATATTCTAGAGAGGCCATTATCCTTCCAGAAAATTCCACAGTATTCTTTTGACATAAAAAAAAGATTTTTCTTGAAGATTCTACATCTTTCCAGGTTCTTCCAGATTTTTCCGGACTTTTCTGTCAAAGAACAATTTGAAATTTCTAGAAAATTCTGAAGTAAACAACCTGTTTATGTCCAATATCTGGGACACTAAAAGTAAATAACTGCTAAGGACAACAAGTAAACATCATATGTATAACATCATACTTTCCTGGGCATACTTCCTTGGGAAGTTTACCAGTACTGAATGCACATCTTTCAACAAGTAACTGTCATACATAACACTTCCCCTCTTCAAAGAAAAGAAAGTTTTATAAAATAAAGCTTTCTTTTGCAATACTGGATAATTGTATACAATATGTTTAGCAAAATTTGTGCAAAACTAATCAAATACAACAACACAAAACTGGACATCAGCATTGTAGAGGCACTTAAGCTCTGCTTAGGGTGTCTGGAATGATATTATCTCTTCCTCGGATATGTCTGATGTCAAGATTGTGCTCTTGCAACATGAGACTCCACCTGAGTAAACGCTGGTTCTTGTTTTTCATTTTATGTATGAAAGTCAGTGGATTGTGGTCACTGAAGACAACAATTGGTGCATGTGAAGAAGCTAAGTAAACTTCAAAGTGCTGAAGCGCAAGGATTAGAGATAGGCATTCTTTCTCTATGGTAGAGTAATTTCTCTGATGCTTGTTAAACTTTTTGGAAAAATAACAAACAGGATGGTCAACACCATTGTCATCTTCTTGCAACAATACACTGCCTGCACCAACATCACTGGCATCTACAGCCAACTTGAACTCTTTGTCAAAACTTGGTGCTAAGAGAACCGGAGCACTTCTAAGTATGGCCTTGAGCTTATCAAATGACTTCTGGCAGTCATCTGTCCAAACATACTTGGCCTTCTTACCAAGCAAGTTTGTCAGAGGCTCAGCTATAGCCGAGAAGTTGTTGCAGAATTTCCTGTAATATCCAGCCATACCCAGAAAGCGCATCAGTTGTCTTTTGCTAGTAGGTACAGGAAAATCTGAGATAGCCTCAACTTTAGCTTCTACAGGTTTTACCTGACCTTGACCTACAATGTGTCCAAGAAATGTCAAGTTTGCATGGCAAAATTCACTTTTTGCCAAGTTCACAGTTAGTTTAGCATCACTTAGCCGGTCAAAGAATGTTCTGATTGTCTGCAAGTGTTGTTGCCACTCCTCACTGAAGATAATAGCGTCGTCGATATAGGCTTTACAGCCATCCAGATTGGAAATCAAACTGTTGACCAGCCGCTGAAAAGTCGCAGGCGAGTTCTTCATTCCAAATGGCATGACTTTATACTGGTACAGTCCATCTGGTGTAACAAATGCCGAGATCTCCTTTGCTCTGTCCGTGAGGGGTATCTGCCAAAATCCCTTTAGCAGATCGAACTTTGTAACATACTTGGCATGTCCAATATTATCAATGCAGTCATCAATTCGTGGGATAGGAAAAGTGTCTGTTTTAGTGACAGAATTGACTTTTCGATAGTCTGTGCACATTCTAAATGTCCCGTCTGGCTTTGGTACAAGAATACAAGGAGAACTCCATTCACTTTGGGTGGGTTCAATGAAATCATTGTCCAGCAAATATTGAACTTCTTCCCTGAGATATTGCTGTTTTACAGGGTTCATTCTGTAAGGATGTTGCTTTACAGGTTTTGAACCTTCAATAATGTCAACATCATGATAGATTTTGTCAGTTCTGGATGGAATGTCTGGAAATAAGTGCTCATATTCGAGAACTAACTGTTTCAGTTCAAGTCTTTTGTCTGAATCAAGGTGAGACAGTTTCTGATCAAGATTCTGTAGTATGTCAGAATTCTGGAGTTTCGATGACGAGGGATCAGATTTCTCCAAGTTGAAGTCCTCAGAGTCCATTTGATTTTGTTCATGAGGGACAGAATTAACTATATTTACTGATGAAATAACAGAACTATCCCTATCAATATACTTCTTGAGCATATTAATGTGACATAGCTGTTTTTGCTTGCGCCTCCCAGGAGTGTTAACAATGTAATTCACGTCACTTAACTTTTTATCAACAGTATACGGGCCATAATATCTAGCTTGTAAAGGTCTGCCAGGAATGGGCAATAGAGCAAGTACCTTGTCTCCAGGTTCAAAATTTCTGTCTTTAGCATTTTCATCATAACGAATCTTCATTTTGCTTTGAGCAGATTTGAGATTGGACTGAGCTGCATCACAGGCCTTTGATAGTCTGTTTTTGAAATCAGACACATACTGAAGTAAGTTCAAAGAACTGTCATCATCTGAGAGAAATTTCTCTTTTAGAAGTTTTAACGGTCCACGTACAGTGTGCCCAAAAACAAGCTCAAATGGGCTGAACCCCAGAGACTCTTGTACAGATTCTCTTACAGCAAATAGAAGCAAGTGTATGCCTTCATCCCAATCTTTTTCAGTGTCAAAGCAGTAAGATCTGATCATGTTTTTCAAAGTTTGATGGAATCTTTCTAAGGCACCTTGGCTTTCAGGGTGGTAAGCCGATGACTTGTATTGCTTAATTCCAAGTTCATACATGACTTGCTGAAAAATTCCTGACATAAAATTTGAGCCCTGGTCTGACTGGATAGATTTTGGGAGGCCTACAAATGTGAAGAACTTCACAAGTGCATTAACTATTGTTTTAGCCTTGATATTTCTGAGTGGGATAGCTTCAGGAAAGCGAGTTGAAGCACACATTATGGTCAGAAGATATTCACAACCTTTCTTTGTTTTGGGTAAGGGACCTACACAATCAATAATCACTCTGCTGAAAGGTTCATCAAAGGCAGGAATGGGCTGTAACTGAGCTTTAGGAATAGTCTGATTGGGTTTTCCTACCATCTGACAAGTGTGGAGGATTTGCAGTGTTGAGATACATCAGATTTTATTCCTGGCCAGTAGAAATGATTAAGGATCTTGTGATATGTCTTATTTACACCTAAATGGCCTGACATGGGTGTTTCATGAGCCAAGTTTAAGATTTCAGGGCGATAAACCCTAGGAACCACAATTTGGTGGTGAACAGTCCACTCATCTTCTGCTGAGACATCTGGAGGACGCCATTTCCGCATTAATATGCCATTTTTGACATAATAGCAAACAGGGACCTGGGATATTTCTTTTTCATCTAAAGCCCTTTCAAATAAAGGCGAGATCTCAGGATCACTGTGTTGTTCTTTACAAAGCTGTGACCTTGACATCTGGTCATGACCTTGGTCATTTGAGTTGGAAGGTGAAAGGTCATTTTCTGACCCTGACCTTAGATTGCTAGGGTCAGTCTGAATATCAGACTGACTAGGGGAAAGAGATGTTGAAATCTCTTTATTAAAGGACTGACCTATCAAAGTGTCAGTTAAATTTATGTCCTGCATCCCATCATATAATTTGGCTTTCTTAGCCATTGCTCTAGTAACAGCACAAGAAGGGTAAAGGTCAGGAATTTCCTGCTCAATGGGATCAGGCGGTTGATCAACACATGGTGTGCTGGTCAAAAGTGGGTTTACCACAACCTTATCTCCTGCCAAATCATTGCCTAACAGCAAATGAATACCTTTAAAAGGTAAGGAAGGTCTAATACCTACAGCCACGGGACCTTTAACTAAGTCTGAGGACAAATAGATATTATGGAGGGGTACGTTAACAAATCCACACTCTACGCCCTGGATAAGGACACTTGTCCCAGAAGAAGACTTCTCGGAAAATGGCAAGGTATCTGCCAAGATAAGGGATTGAGAAGCTCCGGTATCTCGTAAGATTTTGATAGGGGTAGACTGGGCAGAGTCACTGTTAAGTGACACAAAACCATCTGATAAGAATGGTTCATAAATCTCCATAATAGAATCCTCAGAGACTGACTCTTTACAAGTTCTGGTCAGTATAGGGTTTTCTTCCTGGATACAAGACTGTGGTTTAGCCTTTAAGGAGGTGAGACCTGTCGGTTTAGCAGTATCTAGATTTTCTCTTTCTTTCTTTCGTTTCAGTGCCAAACATTCAGAAATAATGTGGCCAGTTTTCTTACAATAATTACAAATTGGCTGGGATAAGAGATTTTGTCCTTTGTTTTCACTAGAAAATTTGGGTTTTGGACTGGAATTGTCAGTTGGATTACTGGGATTGGCTTTGGGACCGGACTGAGGGGAATATGGTTTTGACTGAGGGGTAATTTGCTTTGATTGAGGGTTATATGGTTTCCTAGGATATGGCTTGTTGACAAATGAAGCCTTATGAGTCAAAGCATAGTCATCAGCTAAACGTGCTGCTGTTTCCAAGTTTTCAACTTCTCTTTCGTTCAAGAAAGCCTTAACATCAGAATTTATGCACCGTTTGAATTCTTCAACAAGCATGAGCTGCCTTAGCTTTGCATGATCAGAACCTACTTTCTTTGAAGAACACCATCTATCAAATAGTTGCTCTTTTGTTCTAGCAAACTCAACATGGTCATGTTCTTTTCTACAGTCTCTAAATTTCTGCCTGTATGCCTCAGGGACCAGCTCATAAGCCTTAAGAATAAATTCCTTTACTGTATCATAATCTGAGCTTTGCTCAAGAGAAAGCTGAGTGTAAATTTCTCGAGCTTTACCAATTACAACACTTTGCAAAAGCAAGGTCCAGTGCTCTTTTGGCCATTTCAAGTTTTCTGCCACCTTCTCAAAATGTAAGAAATATTTGTCAACCTCTTTTTCTTGAAATGGAGGAACGAGACGAATGTGTTTTGTGACATCAAATACTACATACTAGTAGCCAAAGGCAAAGATTTTGATTTTGATTTGTCATTAAGTTCAATTTCCTTCATTCTTAACTGAAATTGCCTTTCTCTTTCTTTTTCTTCAATTTCAAATTTAAATTTTTCTTTTTCAATTTCAAGCCTTTCTTCTCTTTCTAATTTTTCTTTTTCTAACTCAATTTTTTCTCGTTCTAATTCTCTTTGTTTTTCCTTCTCTCGTTCTTCCATTTCTAACTTTTGTTTATGCATTCTTTCTTCCCGTTCTAAAGTTTCCAATCTTATTCTTTCTTCCCTTTCGGCCTTTTCTGCCCTTATTCTTTCTTCATACTCAAATTTTAGTTTTTCCATCTCAATTTGTCTTTTGATTTCTAGTTCCCTCAACTGCAAGTCAGTCTGAGTGACTAGAATCTGAGAAGTAGCCGAGGAATCAAAAATTTCCTCGTCAACAAAAAACTGAATCAAAATGTTCTTAATTTCATGTTTTAACATGGAAGTCTTGATATTTGACAACCCATAATGATCAGCTATGTCTAAGAGGTCACTCTTTTTGGCCTTATCTAACAGCTCCGGAGAAGGTGCAGCAATAAAGTCACTTAGTTTGAATGACATGGTTGCTTTTTGCTGACTTTAGCTATTTAAACAGCAAACAGTGAAGATACTTTAGAATTTTAAATAAATTTGGTGCACAAGAAATTTCAATCCCGGACGAGCCCCCAATTCTGTTACGTGCCAGGCGTAACTAGAAGATTAAGGAAACCAACAAGTTGGTTAGCCAGCAACAAGCTTTGTTTAAAATTTAACAAATCTATTTAGAAGTGATTTAACCAGTAATTACATGTGAAACAATCAAAAGCATATATACAATCAAACAAAAATGAATGTACAATACCTTTCAAGATGTTAATTCCCTTAAAGAATGTCTGAATGTCCCTCAGAATTTTTTAACACAAGTCTGTATCAGTTTCTGATCCCAAGAATTAAAGTTTGTTTCAAAATAGCACTATGTCCCAATCCAGAATCGAAAATCACAAAGTAATCCAAGAATAAGTTTAAATTCCAGTAAGATAGATTTTGACTTCTTAATAGTAACAGTACCCAAAGATTGTCCTTATGAAAATTTGTAGCCCTTATATAGCACTGAGGAACATTCAGGATTCTTCCAGCAAATTCTATGATATCATATACTAAAAATAACAAGTTGTTTACCAAAATGTAATGTTTTGGAATATTCTAGAGAGGCCATTATCCTTCCAGAAAATTCCACAGTATTCTTTTGACATAAAAAAAAGATTTTTCTTGAAGATTCTACATCTTTCCAGGTTCTTCCAGATTTTTCCGGACTTTTCTGTCAAAGAACAATTTGAAATTTCTAGAAAATTCTGAAGTAAACAACCTGTTTATGTCCAATATCTGGGACACTAAAAGTAAATAACTGCTAAGGACAACAAGTAAACATCATATGTATAACATCATACTTTCCTGGGCATACTTCCTTGGGAAGTTTACCAGTACTGAATGCACATCTTTCAACAAGTAACTGTCATACATAACATCAGCAAACAGGTCCAATATACAAAATTGTAATGTTAACGGCAAGTCATTCACATACAGAAGAAACAGTAAGGGACCTAGAACTGATCCTTGTGGGACACCAGCTTTTAGTGCCATTGGTGTAGATTGCAGCCGTTCGAGTCGCCAAGACCATCAGCAAAGGAAGACCGTCGACGGGAACTGGCTAGGAAAATCAAGTTCGATGATTGCAGAGCTGGGTATTCAAAGCACCGACGAAGACACTGCAAAGTTCCAAACTGCTCGAGTCAGCTTCCTACAAGCCATCGTCGAGAACATCAATCGACGGTTCGTCGACACTGACGTCATGGAGGCGCTTGCTGTGCTGGACCTGTCAACAATGCCAGAGATCCCCTCTTTCTACGGTACCACAGAGATGGAGACGTTGGCCGTCCAGTACAACATGGATTATGATGAGCTGTTGAGTCAGTGGCAGGGCTTCACCGAGATCGTAACATCATCTGTGCCAGCCGAGCGAACACTACCGAAAGTGCTGAAGCTGTTCTATGGACCTGAACATCAGAACAAAGGACTGAAGGCATCATACCCCCTAGTCGCCCGCCTAGCAGCCATAGCCGCCACGGTGCCCGTCAGCACAGCAGAAGTGGAGAGAGTATTCAGTCAGCTGAAGCTTATCAAGACAGACCATCGGTGCTCACTGAAAGCAGAAACTCTGGATAAGCTCCTGAACGTCAAACTCAACTGCTCAACTGACATGTATAAGAGACTGTTACCAGTGGTTGTGAAGAAATTCTTCGGAGTGAAAGACAGAATGTTACGTGCCAGGCGTAACTAGAAGATTAAGGAAACCAACAAGTTGGTTAGCCAGCAACAAGCTTTGTTTAAAATTTAACAAATCTATTTAGAAGTGATTTAACCAGTAATTACATGTGAAACAATCAAAAGCATATATACAATCAAACAAAAATGAATGTACAATACCTTTCAAGATGTTAATTCCCTTAAAGAATGTCTGAATGTCCCTCAGAATTTTTTAACACAAGTCTGTATCAGTTTCTGATCCCAAGAATTAAAGTTTGTTTCAAAATAGCACTATGTCCCAATCCAGAATCGAATATCACAAAGTAATCCAAGAATAAGTTTAAATTCCAGTAAGATAGATTTTGACTTCTTAATAGTAACAGTACCCAAAGATTGTCCTTATGAAAATTTGTAGCCCTTATATAGCACTGAGGAACATTCAGGATTCTTCCAGCAAATTCTATGATATCATATACTAAAAATAACAAGTTGTTTACCAAAATTTAATCTTCTGGAATATTCTAGAGAGGCCATTATCCTTCCACAATATTCTTTTGACATAAAAAAGATTTTTCTAGAAGATTCTACATCTTTCCAGGTTCTTCCAGATTTTTCCGGACTTTTCTGTCAAAGAACAATTTGAAATTTCTAGAAAATTCTGAAGTAAACAACCTGTTTATGTCCAATATCTGGGACACTAAAAGTAAATAATTGCTAAGGACAACAAGCAAACATCATATGTACAACATCATACCCTCCTGGGCACACTCCCTTGGGAAGTTTACCAGTACTGAATGCACATCTTTCAACAAGTAACTGTCATACATAACACTTCCCCTCTTCAAAGAAAAGAAACTTTTATAAAATAAAGCTTTCTTTTGCAATACTGGATAATTGTATACAATATGTTTAGCAAAATTTGTGCAAAACTAATCAAATACAACAGCACAAAGCTGGACATCAGCATTGTAGAGGCACTTAAGCTCTGCTTAGGGTGTCTGGAATGATATTATCTCTTCCTCGGATATGTCTGATGTCAAGATTGTGCTCTTGCAACATGAGACTCCACCTGAGTAAACGCTGGTTCTTGTTTTTCATTTTATGTATGAAAGTCAGAGGATTGTGGTCACTGAAGACAACAATTGGTGCATGTGAAGAAGCTAAGTAAACTTCAAAGTGCTGAAGCGCAAGGATTAGAGATAGGCATTCTTTCTCTATGGTAGAGTAATTTCTCTGATGCTTGTTAAACTTTTTGGAAAAATAACAAACAGGATGGTCAACACCATTGTCATCTTCTTGCAACAATACACTGCCTGCCCCAACATCACTGGCATCTACAGCCAACTTGAACTCTTTGTCAAAACTTGGTGCTAAGAGAACCGGAGCACTTCTAAGTATGGCCTTGAGCTTATCAAATGACTTCTGGCAGTCATCTGTCCAAACATACTTGGCCTTCTTACCAAGCAAGTTTGTCAGATGCTCAGCTATAGCCGAGAAGTTGTTGCAGAATTTCCTGTAATATCCAGCCATACCCAGAAAGCGCATCAGTTGTCTTTTGCTTGTAGGTACAGGAAAATCTGAGATAGCCTCAACTTTAGCTTCTACAGGTTTTACCTGACCTTGACCTACAATGTGTCCAAGAAATGTCAAGTTTGCATGGCAAAATTCACTTTTTGCCAAGTTCACAGTTAGTTTAGCATCACTTAGCCGGTCAAAGAATGTTCTGATTGTCTGCAAGTGTTGTTGCCACTCCTCACTGAAGATAATAGCGTCGTCGATATAGGCTTTACAGCCATCCAGATTGGAAATCAAACTGTTGACCAGCCGCTGAAAAGTCGCAGGCGAGTTCTTCATTCCAAATGGCATGACTTTATACTGGTACAGTCCATCTGGTGTAACAAATGCCGAGATCTCCTTTGCTCTGTCCGTGAGGGGTATCTGCCAAAATCCCTTTAGCAGATCGAACTTTGTAACATACTTGGCATGTCCAATATTATCAATGCAGTCATCGATTCGTGGGATGGGAAAAGTGTCTGTTTTAGTGACAGAATTGACTTTTCGATAGTCTGTGCACATTCTAAATGTCCCGTCTGGCTTTGGTACAAGAATACAAGGAGAACTCCATTCACTTTGGCTGGGTTCAATGAAATCATTGTCCAGCAAATATTGAACTTCTTCCCTGAGATATTGCTGTTTTACAGGGTTCATTCTGTAAGGATGTTGCTTTACAGGTTTTGAACCTTCAATAATGTCAACATCATGATAGATTTTGTCAGTTCTGGATGGAATGTCCGGAAATAAGTGCTCATATTCGAGAACTAACTGTTTCAGTTCAAGTCTTTTGTCTGAATCAAGGTGAGACAGTTTCTGATCAAGATTCTGTAGTATGTCAGAATTCTGGAGTTTCGATGACGAGGGATCAGATTTCTCCAAGTTGAAGTCCTCAGAGTCCATTTGATTTTGTTCATGAGGGACAGAATTAACTATATTTACTGATGAAATAACATTACTATCTCTATCAATGTACTTTTTAAGCATATTAATGTGACAAAGCTGTTTTTGCTTGCGCCTCCCAGGAGTGTTAACAATGTAATTCACGTCACTTAACTTTTTATCAACAGTATACGGGCCATAATATCTAGCTTGTAAAGGTCTGCCAGGAATGGGCAATAGAGCAAGTACCTTGTCTCCAGGTTCAAAATTTCTGTCTTTAGCATTTTCATCATAACGAATCTTCATTTTGCTTTGAGCAGATTTGAGATTGGACCGAGCTGCATCACAGGCCTTTGATAGTCTGTTTTTGAAATCAGACACATACTGAAGTAAGTTCAAAGAACTGTCTTCATCTGAGAGAAATTTCTCTTTTAGAAGTTTTAACGGTCCACGTACAGTGTGCCCAAAAACAAGCTCAAATGGGCTGAACCCCAGAGACTCTTGTACAGATTCTCTTACAGCAAATAGAAGCAAGTGTATGCCTTCATCCCAATCTTTTTCAGTGTCAAAGCAGTAAGATCTGATCATGTTTTTCAAAGTTTGATGGAATCTTTCTAAGGCACCTTGGCTTTCAGGGTGGTAAGCCGATGACTTGTATTGCTTAATTCCAAGTTCGTACATAACTTGCTGAAAAATTCCTGACATAAAATTTGAGCCCTGGTCTGACTGGATAGATTTTGGGAGGCCTACAAATGTGAAGAACTTCACAAGTGCATTAACTATTGTTTTAGCCTTGATATTTCTGAGTGGGATAGCTTCAGGAAAGCGAGTTGAAGCACACATTATGGTCAGAAGATATTCACAACCTTTCTTTGTTTTGGGTAAGGGACCTACACAATCAATAATCACTCTGCTGAAAGGTTCATCAAAGGCAGGAATGGGCTGCAATTGAGCTTTTGGAATGGTCTGATTGGGCTTTCCTACCATTTGACAAGTATGGCAAGATTTGCAATGCTGTGAAACATCAGATTTTAATCCTGGCCAGTAGAAATGATTTAGAATCTTGTGATAGGTCTTATTTACACCTAAATGGCCTGACATTGGAGTTTCATGTGCCAAGTTTAAGATTTCAGGGCGATAAACCCTAGGGATTACAATTTGGTGGTTAACAGTCCACTCATCTTCTGCTGAGACATCTGGAGGACGCCATTTTCGCATTAATATGCCATTTTTGACATAAAAGCAAACAGGGACCTGGGATATTTCTTTTTCATCTAAAGCCCCTTCAAATAAAGGCGAGATCTCAGAATCACTGTGTTGTTCTTTACAAAGCTGTGACCTTGACATCTGGTAATGACCTTGGTCATTTGAGTTGGAAGGTGAAAGGTCATTTTCTGACCCCGACCTTGGATTGCTAGGGTCAGTCTGAATATCAGACTGACTAGGGGAAAGAGATGTTGAAATCTCTTTATTAAAGGACTGACCTATCAAAGTGTCAGTTAAATCTATGTCCTGCATCCCATGATTCAATTTAGCTTTCTTTGCCATTGCCCTAGTGACAGCACAAGAAGGGTAAAGGTCAGGAATTTCCTGCTCAACGGGATCAGGCGGTTGATCAACACATGGTGTGCTGGTCAAAAGTGGGTTTACCACAACCTTATCTCCTGCCAAATCATTGCCTAACAGCAAATGAATACCTTTAAAAGGTAAGGAAGGTCTAATACCTACAGCCACGGGACCTTTAACTAAGTCTGAGGACAAATAGATATTATGGAGGGGTACGTTAACAAATCCACACTCTACGCCCTGGATAAGGACACTTGTCCCAGAAGAAGACTTCTCGGAAAATGGCAAGGTATCTGCCAAGATAAGGGATTGAGAAGCTCCGGTATCTCGTAAGATTTTGATAGGGGTAGACTGGGCAGAGTCACTGTTAAGTGACACAAAACCATCTGATAAGAATGGTTCATAAATCTCCATAATAGAATCCTCAGAGACTGACTCTTTACAAGTTCTGGTCAGTATAGGGTTTTCTTCCTGGATACAAGACTGTGGTTTAGCCTTTAAGGAGGTGAGACCTGTCGGTTTAGCACTATCTAGATTTTCTCTTTCTTTCTTTCGTTTCAGTGCCAAACATTCAGAAATAATGTGGCCAGTTTTCTTACAATAATTACAAATTGGCTGGGATAAGGGATTTTGTCCTTTGTTTTCACTAGAAAATTTGGGTTTTGGACTGGAATTGTCAGTTGGATTACTGGGATTGGCTTTGGGACCGGACTGAGGGGAATATGGTTTTGACTGAGGGGTAATTTGCTTTGATTGAGGGTTATATGGTTTCCTAGGATATGGCTTGTTGACAAATGAAGCCTTATGAGTCAAAGCATAGTCATCAGCTAAACGTGCTGCTGTTTCCAAGTTTTCAACTTCTCTTTCGTTCAAGAAAGCCTTAACATCAGAATTTATGCACCTTTTGAATTCCTCAACAAGCATGAGCTGCCTTAGCTTTGCATGATCAGAACCTACTTTCTTTGAAGAACACCATCTATCAAATAGTTGCTCTTTTGTTCTAGCAAACTCAACATGAGTCTGGTCATGTTCTTTTCTACAGTCTCTAAATTTCTGCCTGTATGCCTCAGGGACCAGCTCATAAGCCTTAAGGATAAATTCCTTTACTGTATCATAATCTGAGCTTTGCTCAAGAGAAAGCTGAGTGTAAATTTCTCGAGCTTTACCAATTACAACACTTTGCAAAAGCAAGGTCCAGTGCTCTCTTGGCCATTTCAAGTTTTCTGCCACCTTCTCAAAATGTAAGAAATATTTGTCAACCTCTTTTTCTTGAAATGGAGGAACGAGACGAATGTGTTTTGTGACATCAAATACTGTACTAGTAGCCAAAGGCAAAGATTTTGATTTTGATTTGTCATTAAGTTCAATTTCCTTCATTCTTAACTGAAATTGCCTTTCTCTTTCTTTTTCTTCAATTTCAAATTTAAATTTTTCTTTTTCAATTTCAAGCCTTTCTTCTCTTTCTAATTTTTCTTTTTCTAACTCAATTTTTTCTCGTTCTAATTCTCTTTGTTTTTCCTTCTCTCGTTCTTCCATTTCTAACTTTTGTTTATGCATTCTTTCTTCCCGTTCTAAAGTTTCCAATCTTATTCTTTCTTCCCTTTCGGCCTTTTCTGCCCTTATTCTTTCTTCATACTCAAATTTTAGTTTTTCCATCTCAATTTGTCTTTTGATTTCTAGTTCCCTCAACTGCAAGTCAGTCTGAGTGACTAGAATCTGAGAAGTAGCTGAGGAATCAAAAATTTCCTCGTCAACAAAAAACTGAATCAAAATGTTCTTAATTTCATGTTTTAACATGGAAGTCTTGATATTTGACAACCCATAATGATCAGCTATGTCTAAAAGGTCACTCTTTTTGGCCTTATCTAACAGCTCCTGAGAAGGCACAGCAATAAAGTCACTTAGTTTGAATGACATGGTTGCTTTTTGCTGGCTTTAGCTATTTAAACAGCAAACAGTGAAGATACTTCAGAATTTTAAATAAATTTGGTGCACAAGAAATTTCAATCCCGGACGAGCCCCCAATTCTGTTACGTGCCAGGCGTAACTAGAAGATTAAGGAAACCAACAAGTTGGTTAGCCAGCAACAAGCTTTGTTTAAAATTTAACAAATCTATTTAGAAGTGATTTAACCAGTAATTACATGTGAAACAATCAAAAGCATATATACAATCAAACAAAAATGAATGTAAAATACCTTTCAAGATGTTAATTCCCTTAAAGAATGTCTGACTGTCCCTCAGAATTTTTTAACACAAGTCTGTATCAGTTTCTGATCCCAAGAATTAAAGTTTGTTTCAAAATAGCACTATGTCCCAATCCAGAATCGAATATCACAAAGTAATCCAAGAATAAGTTTAAATTCCAGTAAGATAGATTTTGACTTCTTAATAGTAACAGTACCCAAAGATTGTCCTTATGAAAATTTGTAGCCCTTATATAGCACTGAGGAACATTCAGGATTCTTCCAGCAAATTCTATGATATCATATACTAAAAATAACAAGTTGTTTACCAAAATTTAATCTTCTGGAATATTCTAGAGAGGCCATTATCCTTCCACAATATTCTTTTGACATAAAAAAGATTTTTCTAGAAGATTCTACATCTTTCCAGGTTCTTCCAGATTTTTCCGGACTTTTCTGTCAAAGAACAATTTGAAATTTCTAGAAAATTCTGAAGTAAACAACCTGTTTATGTCCAATATCTGGGACACTAAAAGTAAATAATTGCTAAGGACAACAAGCAAACATCATATGTACAACATCATACCCTCCTCGGCACACTCCCTTGGGAAGTTTACCAGTACTGAATGCACATCTTTCAACAAGTAACTGTCATACATAACAAGAAGGTTGACCAAGATACTCGCAGCCAGAAAGTGTTAGTGTTGAACATTTAGTGTTAGTGTTAAACATTTAAGAAACAATGTTTAGTGTGATAAGTTAAAGACAGAAAGAACGGAACTTAACGTTTTTACTTTTAAACAGTCTGAAGGGTGTTCTCACCAATCCCAGTGTAGGGAAGGCTGTAGGATCCAGTGTGTTCATTGATTTATTTTGTGTCGTTTTTCTTCTAAAAACTGAAGTCTTGTGTGTATTTGAATAAGATCTAGTTTCTGTGTACTTTGTTTTATCTTTATTGTGTGTTTAAAATAATTTACGAGGTTGCTAAAGACGTAGCTAGATAAAATCAAAGCAGTAATTGTGTACCCAACACAGAAACAGCATAAACTATCACAATATGTTCGTTCTTGTTAAATATGATCATGTTTAGTGAATACATTTATTATCAACTTACAAAACTTTCTTTTCTGCTCTTACCCATATTACATCATAGTGTGCACATACCGACTAGAGGCTTGCCCGAGACGATGCCTAGGAGAAGTCGTTAGGATAACTGACGGCCCAACATTAGCATAGCTAATGACCATGCAAGTTAAGCAATAAAAAAATAAAATCATTGGTCATAAAAATTGTGGTTAGGATATACTGGCTTTTAAGTACTACAGGCTTGCCCGAGACGATGCCTAGGAGAAGTGGTTAGGATAACTGATGGCCCAACATGACCATCGTTGCTTAGGCATACATAAAAAGTTTGGTTAGGATAACTGACCTTCCAAACAGCACTGACCATGGGCGCTAAGTAATAATAAGAGCTGTCGCAGGACAGCGTAGCTCGCCCGACTTGTGCTTTGCCACTACATCTGTTAAAATCTATGACCCATGACCTTGACCTCAAGGTCACTCAGGTGGGTCATGATGGTACAACATAAAACTTCAGACCAATGCAAAGTATCAACTTGATCAATCTACATGTTCAAGAGATATAGACTTCTAAAAACATTAACCAAAACTTAAACACAAAACTTCCAAGTCCGTGACCCTGACCTCAAGGTCATTAAGGTGAGTTGTGATGAACAGCATAAAACCCGAGACCAATATCTATCAACATGCAAGTATCAACTTTATCCATCAACATGTTCAAGAGATTTAGACTTTAACCAAAAAATTTAACACAAAATTTCTAAGACCTCAAGGTCACCCAGGGTAGGTCATGGTGGTACTGCATAAAACTTCAGACCAATATCTACCAACATGCAAAGTATCAACTCGATCAATCAACATGGTCAAGAGATATAGACTTACAAAAACTTAAATCAAAAACTTAAACACAAAATTTCTAAGTCTGTGACCTTGACCTCAAGGTCACCAAGAGTGGGTACTGCATAAAACTTCAGACCAATATCTAGCAACATGCAAAGTATCAAATCAATCCATCTATATGGTCAAGAGATATAGACTTACAAAAACATTAACCAAAAGGCAGTGGCTATTTTGCCGGACCCGGCAAAATAGCCCCTAGGAGCTATTTTACCGGACCCGGCAAAATAGTCCCTAGGAGCTATTTTGCCGGACCCGGTAAAATAGCTATATTGGACGTATAGGCTATTTTGCCGGACCAAATACATATTAAAAATTTATTTTATATTTTGTAAGGTATTCTAATCTACATTTTTGTTTTATTTTATATCTTCATTTGTTTGAAATATTTCTCAATCAATAGGTTGCTTACACCTTTTATGACCCAACTTTGGTGAAGGTGGAAGGGCATGTTGCCTTTGGCTGGCTTGTCTTTCTCTCTCTCTCTCTCTCTCTCTCTCTCTCTGTGTGTGTGTGTGTGTGTGTTTGCTGGTTGGGGTGTATGCCAGTGGGGTTGTGTGCAGAGATGTTAAATAGACTTATAGCTGATCATGGCAAGGTCCAGGAAACTAGAGTGCCAACCCTGCTACACTGTAAAACCAGATGTTCTAGTTTTCGACCTCTAGCCCCACTCCCACACATAGACCTAAGAGTCTGACACTTACAGGGTACCTACTAAGAATGAATGCTCTCTGACAAGACTTTGTGGATGTCAAGATATAGACTAACAGAAAATTTATCATGACATCTATCATGTTCTATAGGTGTCTCAGATTTTGACCTCTAGCTGCACTTTTGGGGACGGCACCCAGGATTTGGTGCCATGCATTAAAAGCAAACCCTACAGGGTATATATATCTAAAGAGGAATACATTCCTATGACCGTTTACTAAGATATGAACTTAGAGAAGAAACATTAACATTGTAAATAGCACATTTTAAAGGTGACCTAGATCTTGACCTCCAGACCTCCAGCCCCATCCCCCCGGGCATGGACCCTCGGATCCGAACTCATGGACACAAAGCAAACCCTATAGTATATGGTACCTATGGTCCAAGAATGAATGATTTCTGATGGTTGGGTCATGAGATATACGCCACTAGAGAAACTTTAACCAAAACTTTGACATACTAACCTTCCGGAATTACAAACTAACATACTAACAGACGAACGGAAAAGCAAAAGCTATATACATGTCGGCATAAATGCCTGGGGGTATAATGACATTTTTAGACAAATGAAAATTACCAGTACTGGGACAGAAAATTTCTGACAGGCACACAAAGAAATATGTTACAGTCTGATGGGTGAAAATTCCAGTCCCTGATAGTCTGCGGGTGGAAAGAAACTGCTTTTGTAAGCTTCTTTGCTAGCTATAAAACATATCTGCAATGCCAATGAGTGTTGATTTCTACAATGCATATATTCTTGGGGATCATCTGTGTGTATTCTGGCTTTAATCTTCAGACCTTTTCATTACAAATTTTCTCCTTTTCTATATAAAGGGATTCCCTTTTAAAGTGTCCCAGAATACCAGCCATACTCTCATTTGTACTTGAATAAAGTCTTTTATCAACATTTTCAGTATGTGTATTCTTATCTTAAAAAACATAATTATCTCAAATAAATAGGTAAATAAAATAAAAAAAATGTAGATAAAAAAAATTAAAAATATAAAATAAAAATTTTACAAAGTTTTTGGTCCGGCAAAATAGCCTATATATGTATATTATAGCTATTTTGCCGGGTCCGGCAAAATAGCCTACAGACTATTTTACCTTATTTTGCCGGGTCCGGCAAAATAGCCCCTAGGAGCTATTTTGCCGGGTCCGGCAAAATAGCCACTGCCTAACCAAAAACTTAAACACAAAATTTCTAAGTCCATGACCTTGACCTCAAGGTCATCCAGGGTGGGTCATGATGGTACTGCGTAAAACTTCAGACCAATATCTAGCAACATGCAAAGTATCAACTCAATCTATCAATATGGTCAAGAGATATAGACTTACAAAAATTTTAACCAAAAACTTAAACACAAAATTTCTAAGTCCATGGGTGGGTCATGATGGCACTGCGTAAAACTTCAGACCAATATCTAGCAACATGCAAAGTATCAACTCAATCTATCAATATGGTCAAGAGATATAGACTTACAAAAACTTTAACCAAAAACTTAAACACAAAATTTCTAAGTCCATGACCTTGACCTCAAGGTCATCCAGGGTGGGTCATGATGGTACTGCGTAAAACTTCAGACCAATATCTAGCAACATGCAAAGTATCAACTCAATCTATCAATATGGTCAAGAGATATAGACTTACAAAAATTTTAACCAAAAACTTAAACACAAAATTTGTAAGTCCATGGGTGGGTCATGATGGTACTGCGTAAAACTTCAGACCAATATCTAGCAACATGCAAAGTATCAACTCAATCTATCAATATGGTCAAGAGATATAGACTTACAAAAACTTTAACCAAAAACTTAAACACAAAATTTCTAAGTCCGTGACCTTGACCTCAAGGTCACCCAGGGTGGGTCATGATGGTACTGCGTAAAACTTCAGACCAATATCTAGCAACATGCAAAGTATCAACTTGATCCATCAACATGGTCAAGAGATATAGACTTATAAAAAACTTTAACCGAAAGTGTGACGCGGACGCGCACGTAAACGTAAACGTAAACGCGCACGACCGAGGTGACTACAATAGCTCTATGCACTTCGTGCAGGCCAGCTAAAAATTACATGTAGTATTAGTGGCATGTTGTCATACACTCGAGATTTGCAACAGCGAAAACAAAGGCAGACTAGTAGACTGCCTTTGTTTTCGCGGTTGCAAATCTCAGTGCATGACAACATGTACAATCAGGTGTATATTTTTGGATCAATAACCTTGACATGGATCTAAAAATACACATCAGGAAATCAATTCTTCAACAATGGAAAGTGCTTCAAATATAACCACCCAACTAAACCATTGAGGCTTATATGTATGAATGGCTTTACTTAACCACTTTTCCTGGACAGGCTCAGACCTGAGCGGTTAACCAGTAATCAGATGGTCAGTCAGTCAGTAGTTTCAGTTATGTTACCTGTGATCCTAAAAAGGTACACGTAGGCAATGGTCAGGAAAAGGCGCTATCAGAAAGAAATTCACACTCCAAAAACCGAGGTGGGAAAAACTAAATTGACAATTAGGCACTAATACTTAGAAAGCATATACAGGCTGTATCTGTGGTGTAGTTTTAGTTTTATTGTGAAATAATGGATGCACTTTATGAGCAAATCCACATGAATACACAATTTTACATTGCTTCACAAACGTCCCAAAGTTGTATTTCTTTTGTGGTCCTACATGTATTTGTTTTAGGTTTTGGTGTCGATTTCTGAAGTCACACGGAAGTAGTTAAGTTCAGGTAGTTGTATGACCACCTTTAGTGAAATAGCTGCTCACTCAGCTAATATAATGTTCTTTAGAGCCTTCAATTTATGGTCCATTTGATACGTATGATATATTATACCGATCGTAGTAGACTGACATCACAGCTTTACCATTAACATTATGAAGGAAATGAATGTATTTGACCAATCGCAACAGGGGAGTCATTCAGTTTTATAACGGTTAATATGTGACGTGAGTCTACGATCATAATAGAACTATACAATAATGTGAATACGCAAAATTGTATTTTAGCAGAATAGAACCGCAATAAATAAATGTTATTCCATTTCTGTTACTGATTTAATCCTTTTCAGACTTAATTATTATCAGGTGAGCGATTGTTGCCCTTTTGGCTCTCATTTCTTTCATTTTTAGAACAGATATTCAGTAAATTTAATTTACTTATTGAAATATTTATGGGAGAAGAATGATAATCTGCTATAAATTATAAGTATTTGATTCTACAGATAAAATACAAAATTGTAACGTACGTTACCATGGCGCCATTACGTAAAATATGTTACCGTTATCATGAAGCATGGTCTGTAGTTGATTTTTGTGTGTTTTTAATACCTTTTAGGACAGATATACAATAAATTTAATTTCCTAATTGAAATAACTGTGAGAGAAAAATGATAATCTGCAATTAATCATAAATATATGATTTTATAGTGAAAATACAATATTGTTACATACGTTACCATGACATTACGTAAAATATGTTACCATTATCATGAAACATGGTCTGTAGTTGATTTTTCGTGTGCTTTTAATACCTATGGAAGTTTTATTTCGAAAACTTAAATGTTGTTCAGGAAAGGAAGTGTCTTTGTTCTGTTTCTGCTGGGACATGTTTATTAATGGGCATACTATTTAAATGGGGGTAGGGGAAGACAATCAGCATCTGTGGAGTGATGGGATGTCACAGAGAGCTCTTCTATATGTCATTTTAAAAGGCAAGGACTGTAAATAACTATAATAGAAATTGTATTTTGGTATTTGGTCTAAGCTATATTCTATAAGAAACGAAACACGGTCGATATGCCAAATTACACGAGTTATTTACGTTACTTCTGTTGTACCAGTAGTCATGAAATCTAAATGTTATTGAATTTGGTCCTGTTAGGTTAGGAAACATGTCTGCTACATATTTAAATGCAAAGTTCTTGTCAAAGATTTGTTTTTTGTCATAAATCTTGGTGATCCCCTTAGCAGCTTGAATTTAAAAATCATACATCGGTAACGTACGTAACACGCTCTGGCACGATAAAGCCCCAGCAGTCAGAGTGCTAACAAGCGGCATTTAGTAGCTTCGGGTACTGGCTTTCAGAAAATATATGTCTACAAAAATCCCCGGCATGGTGCACCTCTGCCATATACCATGTGATAGCCTAACAAATCTAGTGGACAGAATATGTAGTGGCTCTCTATTCTCCTGTGAAAAACATCCTAATTATATCATTTTCATGTGGAAACATAATTAAGATAATAGATAAAACTGAAAATCCAAATTGTGTGTGCCAAATGTACACTCAAGAACTTTAAAAATACAAAAAAAAGCATTTTTGGCACTAGTGACATTTTTAGTCTTCCATTACTGGTGAAAGTAGTTGTACTAGCTCCGCTTCTATTTTTTACATGAAACCCACAACTTTAAAGGCACTGACCACCCCAGCAATAAAAAGCCATTCTGCACTTTTGTGGTGTCTCTTTGAATTAATGAACAAAAAATATTTTGTTTGTTGTTTGTTTGTTTGATGCTTTACTTCCCAGTCTTCAGCAATGGTCATGTTGGGTCGTTGCCTTCATTTTATGGGACTTTACCCAACATTAGGATGTCATGGCACTCAAAATGTGCTTCATAAACATAATGTTTTACCATTTCACATGGAGCTTGTAGTAATCCATATTTACCATAGAGACTCACGCCAAGAGTTTGCAAAAGTGGGCGGGATTTTACCTATACTTCATGTTGTATTTTTACTAGATGCTAGTAACTGATAAGCCGTAAGTCCTATAGGTATATTATGCATCAGTTATTTGTATCCCCAGCACCCCAAGGGGCAAGGCGGGTTTTTAACTTTTAAATTTTAAAGCCCAGCTAAAAGCCTGGCACTGCGGGGTCAGATTTGTGGTAAAATCCCTGCTGAAAGCCCCGGCTCCCCGGAGGCTAACAATAATGTGGAAGTTACAACATCAGAGAGTTGTTCTAATGAAACTGAACTTTGAACTAAATTACGTCGAAATTACGCTGACAATGACAATTCAGACAAGTTAGCATCAGTGCTAGACAATCATAGCAACAGTACTGGCTAAACTTTTGCTTTAATGAGAAAGTGATGCTCTAATAAAACAGTAGGAGTTGCACACACAAGGTATATTATACCATAAGGGGACGGACGGACGGAAAGCCAAACACTATGTCCTCTGCTTTTCTTCGAAAAGGTTGGGGACAAAAAACAAGAAGTGTTATAGCAGTCAATAGAAACTAAACATGTTTATCAAATCCTTTGGAATACTTCAAACTAACATACATGTACATGATATTTCAAATTCAATATTTTATAGTTTAAATGTTGATTATGGCTCATACCCCATTATGCATACATGTAGTAAAACAAAACAAGTATGGATAATCAGAGCCAGTTCAGATAGAACATTTGACTTTTTATTTATTTATTTATTTTTTTATT
Organism: Rugalucina vietnamica; assembly: GCA_964017185.1. Lineage (NCBI taxonomy): Eukaryota > Metazoa > Mollusca > Bivalvia > Lucinida > Lucinidae > Rugalucina > Rugalucina vietnamica. The sequence goes on along the minus strand of OZ024880.1, from coordinate 52,882,302 downwards.
TATTTTTTTTCTTTTGTAATATTTTTTTTTATTATTTTTTATATTTTTCAATTTAAGAAAAAAAAGCACAATTTTCAGAAAGAATGTAGTAAAAAAAAAATCCCAGAAAAATAGATAACAGAACAATATTAAAAATCTGTAGGTTTATAACAAGGTGGATAATTTTCATGAAATTGTTGTTACATTATCAATTATCATTAATTTTCACCAATTAAACCCAAACAGAGACCAGATGTTATGTCTGGTCATCACTTTACCTGGTCAGCATTTTAGTCACTTTGGTCAGCTTTTGGTTTGCTCAGCAGTCAGCAAGTCAGCAGGAAAAAGTCAGCATTTAGTCAGACCCAAAATTCTGATGTTTTCAACCGACTCCATGAAATATATTTTGGTATTCACATCAAAAAAGCAAATATCCTCTATTCATTTAACTGGGGTTTAAAACTTTTCATAACACATCACACAGGGAGAGAAACTATGAGAAACATTAATTACCACGAATTTCGAATTGCCCCGAATTTCGAAGGTTCCGCCATACTTTCTTATTAAAGACTTTAGGTCTTTACTTTCTTATTTGTATTTAGTTGTAACGTATACCTAATCCTGCGCCTGTAAATCCAACTTAAACATGCATTTGACTTTGTCTTAATAGATTGGAGTCTGTGTCATGCTTCGTCACATTTAATTTCATGAGGTTTCAACAAGGAAGTGATTATGAGGTTATTATGGTGGGGTCAGAAAGCCCCTACCGACCCGAGGAATCCGGGTCAACTCTTTCTTTCTATATTTCTTTCACCGGTAGTACTGAAATGCGAAATCGGCTTGATTTCGCGAAATCAAAATGAAATGCGAAATCGGCCCTTTTTTTAATAATTTAAAGGCAAATTGGTAAACAGAAGACATTATTTCCTTGATAATATGTTTAATTAGTTATAGGCCAACATATCGATGTATAAGATAATAAAATTTGATAATTGTTAAGTAATAAATGAGCTAGGAGAGCCGATTTTGTGCGACAAGCTCAACGGCATCAACCAGTTCAACCAGCGAAATCGCCTCTAATATTAAATTTTATAAGCAAATTTACAACCCAGAAACATTATTTAAGCACAATTATAATTTGGTTAGTTATAAACCAATATCTTGACACAGAAAGATGATATATTTGGACAATTGTTAGATGATAATCGAGCTTCGGGAGACGATTACGTCCAACAAGCTTTCCGAAATCGAAGTTCAGTCAGCGAAATCACCTTATATCACCTTATATTAAATATTCAAATCAAATTTATAACCCAGATACATTATCTATTCAATAATATATTTACATGTAATTAGAAATTTTCGAACATGTAAACGATAAGAAATTTTGACAATTATTCGAGTAATATAAAGCTTCTCGCGCAACAAGCTTGACGAAATCAAAGTTCAATTAGCGAAATCGCCTCTGAATCTGAATCTGAATAGTTTACTGGTGACACGCCAAATGACATTATTTCACCAGGGGGTTCGGATGGGGGAGAAATTAGTCCCTTGAACGCACGAGTGTAGCGAACTTGGACACACAGTCATCAGACATTTCAGCAGAGGAGATAAGTGAATCAGGGAGGTCATTCCAGTCCCTGATAGTCTGTGGAAAGAAACTACTTTTGTACGCTTCTTTGCTAGCTGAAGGTATCTGAAAAGCCAAAGAGTGTTGATTTCTACAACGCCTATTCATTGGGATAAGGTCATCTGTGGGTATTCTGGCTTTACCCTTTAGACCTTTGTATAGCAATATAAGTCTACTATCCTTCCTCCTTTTCTTAAGAGATTCCCATTTCAGTTGACCTAAAATGCCAGTCATGCTCCCAGTTTCAAAAACATAATTTCCCGTCACAAACCTTGCCGCACGATTTTGTACCTTTTCCAGTTCTTCCTGGAGGCCATGAGTGTGAGGGTCCCAAACTGAGCTTCCATATTCCAAGACCGGCCGCACCAGTCCTTTATAAGCTGCTTCTTTCACATCTGGGGGACAAGAATACAAATTTCTCCTTAAGAATCCGAGAGTTCTGTTAGCCTTTGTACAGACATTGGAAATATGAGTATTCCATTTCAAATCATTTGTGATAGTTACACCCAGGTATTTTATGCTTTCAACGTTTTCCAGTACAGTGCCCTCAAGGGTGTAGTTAGCCTGTATCTTACTAGACCGTTTATTTGTCAGCTGCATCATGTTGCAGTTGAAATCTCATTCCCCATTTCCTAGCCCAACTGCCTAAACGATCGATGTCTCTCTGAAGTTTCAATGTATCCTCTTCATTCTTGATTTCACGATAGCAAACACAATCATCAGCAAAGAGTCTTATTTCAGACTCAATGTCTGCTGAGATGTCATTTATATACAAGGAAAACAGCAAGGGGCCGAGAACGGTGCCCTGAGGGACACCCGACACAACTGGAGCCCAATCCGATTTAATACCATTAACCACTACCCTTTGTTGTCGGAAACAAAGGAAAGCATTTATCCAATTCAGAGCTGTTCCACCTATTCCATAGCTAAACAATTTGCTTTTAAGGAGTTCATGGGGAGGAGTATCAAAAGCCTTTTCAAAATCAAGTATAAAAGTGTCGACCTGGCCTTTTTTGTCTAAGATTTTGGCCCAGTCATTTATCACTGTAGTCAACTGAGTTTCACAGCTATGCCATTTCCTAAATGCGTGTTGCCTGTCCGACAAGAGTTCATGTTCATCAAGATGGGCCATAATATTTGAGCATACAATATGTTCAAGAAGCTTACAAGGAATGCATGTCAAAGAAACAGGGCGGTAATTTCGGGCAAGTGACCTGTCGCCCTTCTTAAACAGGTTACAAATATTAGCAAGAGACCATTCTTTAGGAATTTCACCTGTATCAATTGACTGCTGGAAGAGATGGGCGAATACCGGCCCTAATTCCACAGCCATTTCCTTTAGGACCCTGGGATGAAGCTCATCAGGCCCTAAGGCTTTAGACGGGTTTAGACCTTTGAGAAGTTTGGTCACCCCTTCCTTTGTGACCACAATATCATGCATGAATGGGGCAGATCTATCCATAAGAGGGACCTGTTTGTATTCACTTTTAGTGAAAACATCCGAGAACTGACCATTAAATTCTTCCGCCTTCTCTTTTTCAACGGGGGAATACCTTGGGTATCTTTTTTCTGACTGTTTATGTACCTGTAAAAATCTCTAGGATTAGCCTTAACATCTCCTACCAAGTTGTTCACGTAAAGATCATGCTGCTTCCTGATATCAGCTTTGATCTCTTTCCGTAAAGATTCAAATTTAGATCTAAATTTTGCACTACCAGTCTTTTTAGCTTTTGCATAAGTTGCATTTTTTCTGCGAATCTTCCTCCTTATTTCAGGTGTTATCCAAGGGACAGGAAACTGAGCGACTAGTTTTTGAGGGGATATGTTTATCTGCCGATTCCTGAATAAACGATGTAATGAGACTGAAATTTTCCTGGACTAACCGAGTATCTGAGTAACCGTTGAAGTATCTTTCCTTTGCAAATTTAAGTGTTTCTGCTCTCATAGATTCATAATCACCTTTCTGATAACGATACACTTTTCTCCTAGGTTTCTTTATTGGGGGGATAGCAATTTTCAAAGTGCCAGAAACAATGTCATGATCACAAACAATGTCATGATCATTAATCATGATCTTAAATTAACGTAGTTATACAGATACAAATTTTACTCAATAAAATAAAATGTTTTAGTAGTAATAATCCAACATCTTAAAGTAAAAGATTATATCTTTTAATTATTGTTAAGAGATTCTGCGCGATAATCGAAGTAAAAGTTCAATTAGCGAAATCGCTTCTTATACAATACTTAATTAATATAACAAATAATTAATCCTTTCTCTACATGAAAAAAGTTCAAGAATTAATTACCAAACTTATAACACCGTCATTGTCTCTTTTACTGGAGTTTGAATTTAATTTTACACTACATGATTTGACGAAATCGTATAAGGAAAACATGCCCATGCAATAAACAGAGAATTTTTCAGCTTTAAAAAATTGAAAATTGTGAAAAATAGATTGTGGGCGATTCTAACGAGTACCCACAATATATGTTCTGGCGGACATATTTTCGTAATGATTTATAGTGAAAAGCGAAATCGCATAATTTAGTAATATAAGAAAACACGAAAATCTGAGAGAGAGAGAGAGAGAGAGAGAGAGAGAGAGAGAGAGAGAGTTTCCAGGTGTTCTGATCTGGTTCTCTTAGTGATCAGGTACATTAAAGAAATTCGATAATCCTGTCTTGGCCCTTAATTAGATTAGTTGTTGATGATTACCTTCTGCGCGCGCTTGTTAATTGGATTATCGTCTTAGGTGTCATTTAACACGGAAGGTGTCAATTGATCTGATAAAAACAGGACCTAGCTCAGATTCCTTAAGGACTATGGGATGAAACTCATCAGTGCCTAAAGCTTTCGACGGGTTCAAACCTGTGAGAAGTTTTGTTACAACTTCTTTAGATACCACTATGTCTTCCATTAATGGGGCTTTTCTATTCAAAAGAGGGACCTGGCTATGTTCAGTTTTGGTGAACACATCCATAAACTGACCATTGATTTCACCAACCTTTTCAAAATCTGATTCAGCAAGACCACTTCCATTTCGCTTTTTCAAAGGGGGGATACCTTCAATTCCTTTGCCGGAATGGACCGGAATGGACATAATTACCGGAATGGACTACCGAAATGGACATTATGCTGTGGCTTTGGGTGCTTTAAATGTATTTTATCTGCATAAAATGTACTTCTGGAGCCATATGAATAGTTTGTATGAAATAAATTTCACCTTAGTATTGCAAAATTTATTTCCCAGGATGGTTAGTGCAGCCAAGTGGGGTCCGGAATGGGGTCACTGTTCAGAGGTTTCTATGATTAAGATATATAGAAATCACCAGTTGATGTTCTACACCAAAAACAGGGATGAATAGAAGTAGAAATGAGTATTGATGTTTTGGCACTGTGACAGTGACCTATAAGCATATGTGAGTACCTGGCATAGGTCATCCCATCGTACGGAATACTATTTAACTGTACTTAAACTGCATTATTCTCTAACTAATCACTGTCTGTGTACATTATAGGCAAATTTGTCCTAAAAACCCAAATGAAAAATACTCTAGGACCGTAACACGTAAAAATGTCCATTCCGGTAGTCAATTCCGGTAATCAGGTCCATTCCGATAAAGGAACGCACCGTAAATAGCGCAAAGGAGTCCTTTTCGCTTTATTAACTTTATTAACTGATTGCCCTAAAATAAGAAAAGGACTTCTTTTCGCGAAAAGGACTTGAATGTAATGAGAGAAATATAACTGTATAGGCAAAAAGGGACATACAGTCAATAGACATAATTGTTCGTCACTTTCGAAAACACCATAGACTTCAATGTATTTTCACATTTACAATAAAAATTATCCTGCCTCTTCCGGTCGACATATTTTTATGATTTTGGTGTCATTGGAAAGTTGAATAAATGAAGCAATATACAAAGGTCATTTGGTGAAGTTTCGACCTTTCAGTTTTGAAATACAAAAGTTTAAAGTTTAGCGAAATTTTGAAAAAGACACTTTCCCATTGACGTCAATAGTGACGTTGCACAAACATTGCCAAAAAAAATTCTCGCGACTTTTTGAAAATTTGTAGCTTGCAAACGCATGATGCATGAAATTATGAAGACCTTTCTTTATTGCGTTATTCATTTACCTTTCAGATGACACCAAAAACAATTAATATGCTGACCAGGAGAAGCAGGATAATTTTTCTTGCAAACATGAAAATACAAGTCTATGGAGTTTTCCGAAGGTGACGAGCAATTATGTCTATTGACTGTAGCTATATGTATATTATACTTGATTTTTGCACTGCCACAATTAGTCGAGTCAGTCTAGTCCGAATCGGGGTGAAACCTTGCACAAATTGCAACAGAAACGAAAAGTTTATTTTTTGTCGAAGACATCTCAGATCATTTTTGACCTGCATCCGGGTTTTTCCCATATGGAAGATGAAAAAGGCAACAAACCGCATCTCTTTAAAAAGTACTTGAAGATGATGTTTTTTACTATACAAGCCATCACTGGTCCTTATTGTTATTCATTTTAATCGCTTTTTGTGTGACGAAAGCTTTTGCAAAGAAAAATTAAAATCTAAAATCTGTGGATTTTGAAATTTTATGATCCATGCAAGCCATCGTAGATAAGATGCGTTCGGATTTTCTCCATTAAATATAGGCGTGTTCGGATCAAATGCTCTGCTCAACAGAACGAGTCGTTTCGGTCCAGCGACTCTTAAGGACTCTCGCCGTAAGGACATTTCTCTCTCTCTCTCTCTCTCTCTTTCTTTCTCTCTCTCTCTCTCTCTCTCTCTCTCTCTCTCTCTCTCTCTCTCTCTCTCCTGTACCCTATTGCAGAACAGATATTAATCTTCGACAATTATCTTTTTTAAAGATGTTTCTTGTTACAATATTTGATCCTTTAAGTATCTCAGAAAAAAGTCCTCAAATGTTGGGCTGTGTATAAAACCTGTAACCGAACCAAACCGAACCGAACCTACGGAAATTACCGAACATATCCGGCCGAACCTACGGAAATTATCGAACATCCGCCGGGACCGGACCTATGGCAATTATGATCTTTCGATACCGGGAATTAATTGCATTACCTGTTAAAATGACCAAAATTTTGAAGTTCAAGCACTTATTTCACTATTTACAAAGGATTTTATGTAATTTTACCGCTAAGTTAAGCTTAATGAAGGATCATAAAGGTTGTTTGTTTATTTATTATTTTGTTTTATAAGTATCAAAATTATAATGGCGTTATAGTATTTTCTTTTCCTTTCCTATTGTAATGGTGCGGTTGTATTTAATACTTCAAAGATTACTTAGAGTAATGTCTTTCTATACACAGTGAACCCCTGCTGTGATGCATGACCACCTTCACTGAATAGCTGATGATAATCCTTCTGTATCCAATTACTGTTAATAAACGCAGGTGTCACTTTCATAATCATGTTTTTATCACGATAAAGACTGTCTTTCACGCCCTCGTCAAACATAGCTAATTATCGGATTGATATCGCGCTTAGATGTCAATTAAGTTTAACAAACAATCCAAATAATAAAATCATACAAATTTTGAAAAAATAAATAAATAAATAAATAAATAAATAAAAAATAAAAAAAAATGTTTATGAAACCTATTTATCCGAATGTGTTAGACGAACTGGGTCCGAACATGTAAACCGAACTGGGTTCGAAATGGGGCCGAACATGTTAACCGAACTGGGGCCGAACCTGTTAGCCGAACAGGGTCCAAACATGTAAACCGAACTGGGTCCGGGCATGTAAACCGAACTGGGGTCTGAACATGTCAGCCGAACTGAGGCCGAACCTGTTAACCGAACCTGTTAGCCGAACTGGGGCCGAACATGTTAACCAAACTAGGGCCGAACCTGTTAGCCGAACAGGGTCCAAACATGTATTTACCGAACTGGGTCCGAGCATGTAAACCGAACTGGGGTATGAACCTGTCAGCCGAACTGAGGCCGAACCTGTTAACCGAACCTGTTAGCCGAACTGGGGCCGAACATGTAAACCGAACTGGGTCCGAACTGTTAGCAGGTTCGGCCACAGTTCGGTTAGCAGGTTCGGCCACAGTTCGGTTAGCAGGTTCGGCCACAGTTCGGTTAGCAGGTTCGGCCACAGTTCAGTTAGCAGATTCGGCCACAGTTCGGTTCAAGTAGCAGGTTCGGCCACAGTTCGGTTAGCAGGTTCGGCTACAGTTCGGTTCAAGTAGCAGATTCGGCCACAGTTCGGTTAGCAGGTTCGGTCACAGTTCGGTTAGCAGGTTCGGCCACAGTTCGGTTAGCAGGTTCGGCCACAGTTCGGTTCAAGTAGCAGGTTCGGCCACAGTTCGGTTAGCAGGTTCGGCCACAGTTCGGTTCAAGAAGCAGGTTCGGCCACAGTTCGGTTAGCAGGTTCGGCCACAGTTCGGTTCAAGTAGCAGGTTCGGCCACAGTTCGGTTAGCAGGTTCGGCCACAGTTCGGTTCAAGTAGCAGGTTCGGCCACAGTTCGGTTCAAGTAGCAGGTTCGGCCACAGTTCGGTTAGCAGGTTCGGCCACAGTTCGGTTAGCAGGTTCGGCCACAGTTCGGTTAAAAGGTTCGGCAACAGTTCGGTTCAAGTAGCAGGTTCGGCCACAGTTCGGTTAGCAGGTTCGGCCACAGTTCGGTTAGCAGTTTCGGCCACAGTTCGGTTAGCAGGTTCGGTCACAGTTCAGTTAGCAGGTTCGGCCACAGTTCGGTTAGCAGGTTCGGCCACAGTTCGGTTAGCAGGTTCGCACTCAGTTCGGTTTACATGTTCGGTTAACAGATTCGGTTGCAGTTTGGTTTATATGTCCGGACCCAGTTATTTATTTATTTATTTATTTATTTATTTATTTATTTATTTATCTATTTCCGTATTTAGCCGTATACAGTTTGAATTCCCGAGCTGTCCGCGTTTTTCACATGAGAATATTACAAAAACTAGCTGCATGAAAATTTGTCTAATGACCCGGAAAATCAACTCACTTATGGTCCGTCATTTATTTAAAGAACATATTTTGTATTTTGATTTTCTTACTTTGTGTTGATCGGTCTCGTATCAAGTACTCCTTGCGTTTAGAATCGCTCTTCAATACATCTACCTTTTATTTTTCCAAATTAAACCGGTATTTATGCTAAATCCCGGTATCGATATATCGGCATTTTCCGTAGGTTCTGTCCGGAACGTTCGGTAATTACCGTAGGTTCGGTCGGGTAAGTTCGGTATTTTCCGTAGGTTCGGTTTGGTCTGGTTCGGTTACAGGTTTTATACATAACCCAAATGTTGAATGATGGGAAATGTGAAAAAATATTGATATGAATCGGGTACCTAGGGTCTATAAAATGAAAATACATTTCTACTGATAAATGACGGATATTGACATTATAGTGGAGTGACTATGACTAAAAAAGTGGCCTATTTCATGGAGTAGGTGACCACAAAAGTACCACATTTAATAATATATATCAAAATGTTCACCATACTATGAAGTTTATGAAATGGGCAGGATAAAGTGTCCAATGTTGGTGCGAGCCGAGAAATCCAAGATGGCGTCCAAGATGGCTGCCAGAAATAAATGCATTACCTCCTATACTGTTCTAAAGCATCTTAATACACCAAACAAATGACTTAATTTTACAATATATGTTCAAACTTTTCAATGATAAATTTAAAGACGGTTTGAGTCCCAAGGTCAAGGTCAAATTCAAGGTCAAACCCAAAATATTGCGAAAATCAACTGATCACTCTCATTTCTTTTGTTATAACACCAAAGTATGCATGAAAAGAAAGAAGTATTATCACGGGGGTGATTCAATTGATACCACCTGTGCTGTCGTCCGAGACGTCACTGCATATATTGCTGTCGTCCGAGTATTCCGGAGTACTACGGTTGTCGTTACACAACCAGTACACACGTAAAAGTGGATCGCAATCGAATCTGAAGGTATTATTCATATTTTTTCTGCTAGAATGTGTTGTTAGATATTTGTCTATCGTGCAATATGTTTGTACGGGCTTTTGGGTCGCTAGTTTTCATACAAACATGTGTTTAATCGTAAAATAGCAAAAATCACATAAATATGCAAATACTGTAAAAATCAGCATCTCTCATTTCTGACCATTTATTGAACAACGTGGAAAACATAACTGCAAAGATAAAACCTTTTACAGTTTTAAAAAAATCCAAAGCACAAATGTTTTGAAGGGGCGTTTAACTTTTGGTGTTACTGCTGTCGATCAGTTGTAAATATGTGTGATACGGCTGTCGGTTAAACTCGTTACGGATGTCGACAATTTAGAACATGTGGTAGATCCAAATATACGGGTAAAACTAAGTTTAAGGCCTCCTAGATTTCAGAAATATGAAGTGGGTTGTATCTACACGAACGGTTAGATATTTACATGGCACACCACCGCCTTGATCAAACCAAGTTATGAATATTGAACGTCGTATATATGTAGTGACCGATTGCCTTACTTTCTCAATCATTTTCGCATGCATTATATCCAAATAAGAAAGTGTAGTGTATATAACTTAAACTTTGATGAGCGTCACAAAAGAAGACAAACTGTGGCGAAAGTGACTGATTGATCCTTTGTGTAATGCACTAGTCATTTGTAACCACGCCCGTCACCCATCCTCGGGGCGGGCGGGGGATAGCCTTGGAAATGAGCGTTGCATTCTGATGTTTAGGTTATTACGACATTTTTGCAGGACATCCAAAATTTAAAAAGGTACAAGTAGGCAAAGATCAGGAAAAGGCGCAATCAGAAAAAGATTCCCACTCCAAAAACCGAGGTGGGAAAAAACCAAACTAACAGTCAGGTACTTATACCATGAAACATATCGTAAGCCGAATGAGCAGCTATTTTCCCAATAGGTGGCCACTCAGTTACCTTAACTTAACTAAAAATATGAAAACATACATAAGGCGCCAACAACACAAAAAAATTCCAAACACCAAGACATAAAACAAAAAGAACCACCACAGAAGTATCGACTTGGAACGATCAGTAACACAAAGTTACTGGCGGGCTTAAACCGGTTACATGGCCATAACCTCACCCTCAGCTTCTGCAGTGGTTCATAACATTTAGTTAGTTATTCGGCCCTCTTGGTGAATCTCTAACAAGTCAATGATCCATCAAGAACAAACAAATAAATCATGATAAACATCCTGATGAATCAAAAACCAGGACTCACAGACTGAGTAAGCTGCCCGACGATGGAGATCCCTGGGCGCCGAATAACCTACTAACTCCGGAGCAAAAGAAAAACACCAGTTGGACCCCGGTGGGCCAAGCAACAGACAAGAAGCTCCGGCCCCAACCAACTAAAATGAATAGCGTTATGTCGGGGCCATCATAGAGTCTGACGCCCGACCCACCGGCGTGCAATTTAAGAAGGCAGCATAGTTATCAACAATGATTGGGTTAAAAACTAAGCATGCAGACTGTCGCATAACATTCAAGTTATAACCTATACGTCTGTAAAACAGAATTAAAACGTAAACTTTGTTACTTTGAAAAAGGTAGTTGCGCGGTGTAGTTTTTTGGTGATTACGACGTGCGTTTCGTTCATGCACATGTCAGCTTATAAATCTTTCATCCCCAGAAAACATGTTATGCAAAGCGTGTGTCGTTAGATACAATACTCATTGTTCATTTATATGACTTCACTTATTATCTCATATGACATTACAGAAGAGAGTTTTGTAGAATTTGTTACTGTTATGCTTTCTAGCAATCTGCTTATATATTGTTATAGCTCGATATTGACCTCAGGTGCGTCAAAAGATCGACGAGTCCATGAAGTACCACGTGAAAGGTAAATCGGTACGAAATGGCTCAAGTTTTCTGTTACACTTTAGTTGCCCGCACAGTAAGTATTTGTACTGTTACAGTCTGAATATCCTTTCACACGCTACTAAACTAGACTCGTCGATCTTTTGACGCACCTGAGGTCAAATTCGAGCTATATATAATTTATGTCGTTTGAACAGAGTGAATTAGACATAAATTTCCTTTCTCTTGTGGTCGCTTTAAGCAACTTTACATATAAAGTAGGGACAGCCTGTTTAATCGGTAGTAGCACGTGCTTTACATATAAAGTAGGGGCAGTCTGTTTGATCGGTAGCAGCACGTGCTATTTAACATACTCGTAGTTATAGCGGTAAAATACTGCATGTGTCATTCCAGCTGATACGACAGTTCAGAAGACACCTAAATTTTAATTTTGCCATTTTTGGGGACGATAGCACTTTAACCGATGTCGAGTCGTCATCTGAGGCACTAGTTTCAGAGGGGCTGTGAGGAGCCACTGCAGATGGGAGCAAGTAATGAACACGGAAGTCACTGAAAGCTGTCCTACCACGCTTAACGCATGCTTTAATAAATGGTGAAACTTCGAATTTAATAAATGATACAGTTTTCTTGCGTGTGTGGTGTTTATATGTAAAGTTGATTGGTTTGAAGCAAGAGAATAGACAGTCTATACAGTCCTTTTATCATTTGCAAATGAAAACTATTCAGAAACTACAAAAAAATGCATAAAATGCGTTGAATTTGATTTCAATGGGCAATATGCTATCTCAAAATACTATCGACAGCCGTATCGTACTGATCAATAAACAACCGCCAGCCGTATCAGGGGTCAACGACAGCCGTATCACGCTTTTTAAAGACGGCAAATAAAATTTGAAGGACGCAACGGGTTGGGGAAATGATTATAGTTTTCAAAGGCTAAATGGAAAACGAAATAGTCCAGCTACTTTCGCTTATGAGGAATGATTGCATTATGTTGAAAGTAAGAAAAACACGCGAGAAAACAATGTTTTGTACTCAAAATAAGTTCTTGTGATTATCTATATGTTAAGAAAGTTGGAAACACGTTGGAAATAACGATAAATACCTTCTTGACAATTTTCCGTGATAATTGCGCTGAATAGCGACGAAATTTTGGCCCTGTGGACACTGAAACAGGGGCACTGATGGTAACGACAGCCGTAGTACTCGGACGGAAACCGGAATACTCGGACGACAGCAATATATGCAGTAACGTCTCGGACGACAGCACAGGTGGTATCAATTGAATCACCCCCGTGATTATATATCAAAATAAACTACAATGTATAGGCTTTATGAATTTACATGAAGATAGAATTAGGTTGTGTTGCCATGGAGATTTTCAAGATGGCGTCTAAAACACCATGTGGTAATATTTGAGAAAAAGTGTTGTTTTTTCTCATTATTTTTTCATTTTTCAACAGTTTCTATTCCATTTTATTCAAAGTATGGTCATTAAAGTGGTCTTCAAAGTATTACATGCTGCATTATAAATCAATATATCACTTTAAGATTCTAAAAATAGCTGCTGGAAAATCCAAGATGGCGTTGAAAATGGGCAAAAAATCTTGACTCAGGCATGAGGTTTTGAAATCCAAATAATTGGAATTGATCAATTATTTCTCACATCAAAGTAACACATATGTGTAGATTCAGGGTGAATAATTTATATTAAACATCCAGTTTTATCATTAATATGCAAACATTCATATATAGTCAGGTTTCGACCTTAGATGGATTAAAGGTTGGACGAGATATCAGATAGTGCACGTACCTGAAATCTTTCAACAGAGTGCAAAAGGTTTTTTTAAAACGTTAATGCTATCAAAGGGCAATGAATAAGTTGTGATAATTATTATTCTAATTCTAATTTATCCAATTTAACGATGAAGGATCAAGTGCGCTGCTCTGGATTTTTTCTTGGCAAGATGGTCAAACTCATAGATGACAAAAAGCTATATATCCCATTAAATCCTCATGTGCAATTTACTATATACATATAAATTGTTTCATTTTTATGTAACAGTTAATTACTAATGTTAAGTGTATAGTTTGTAAGCAAATTTGACACTAAAACATCAAGATCTTTTTCATGTTAGGCATTATTTCATGCAGAATTACCCCACCCACCACTCTACATACAGTGGATTGTAACATGCCATTTAGTATTTATCAGAATATTTTGATATGTTCTTTGAAATGTATTATAAATATTTTGACAAATCATTACCATTCACAGTAGTAATCTGCAACCTCATTACAACATACCTCGATATAACATTAATGTTAATTGAACTGCCGTAAGTTGGAGCCTTTGAAAACGTCACTGTATAAAAATTTCGCAGCATTTCTCCTATTTAAATAAAACTATAAATCATATTATGTTATTATATATCACAAGCAACAGTGCAATGTCTTAGCAATAATTGGAAGCCATTTGGAGACTTTAGGTCAATTAGCGGCCAATAAACAGGTTATTTTGTGAGTCAATTTCTTATTTTTCCGCATTTTGCTCTTATTTCTTAAATTTATTGAAAGCTAAAATCACATGACTTATATACAGCGTATATCTGAAACTGGACTAAAAGAGCAGTGTCTGAGTAATCTTATGATACAATTTCCATGTAATCTAATGAAATCGTTTACATCTCTATAGGGCCATAAAAAAGAGATACAGTAACTCTCATATAAGTATATCCCTTTAATTGTTCCTCATTTTTTCTTTACTTTTTTAAGTTTTCATAAACATTTTTGAAACTTGAAATCTAGTGATTAATTTATTTGAACATATAACAATAGAAAAATGTCTTAGATATCATTTTGCATAATTTTCAGCTCTTTATGATCATCTGAGGTCATGACACAAGGACATTTGTATGTATACCCCTTTATCGTTTCGCATTTTTTCCCTATATTTTTTGCATTCATCAAAATTAATACATTTAATGATATGATTTATACATGTATATCTGAATACTGGCAAATATGCCTTAGTCAAAGCAATTATTTGACACCATTTTCAGCTATTAAGGACCACCAGAGGTTGAGGTACAAATACTTTTGTAAGTATATGCCCTTTATTTTTCGCCATTTTTATTAAGTACATGTATTAACGTTTTTGATAAAATTTTTGAAAGTTTTGATCATATGATGAACTCATCTGATTGCATGCCAACAGATAATTGTCTAAACAATCAGTTGATGCCATCATCAGGTCTTTATAATCACAGGAGGACTGGACACAATAACTTTTGTACTAACGAGTATACCCCATTATTTTTTCCGCATTTTTCCCTCTATCTGCTATGCTTTCACAAAATATTACTACTTTGGGTTATATGATTTATGCTTTCTAGCCAGAGGCTGTTAAGTTATAGACTTCGATAAAACTTAAACTTAAGTATGACGAGAACAGGAACGCGTACGGAAACATGGAAGACTGAGGTGACTACAGTAGTTCTATGCATTAGTACAGTCGAGCTAAAATGCGGAAAAAATAGTAGGGTATAAGCACAAAAAATCTTGTATCTTGACCTCTGAAGGCCCTTGATAGCTGAAAATGGTGTCAAATGATCTCCCTTTGAATGATTTTATTGCTTCCAAGGGATTAGAAATCAACCAGATAAGGCAATCTATAATATCAGCAGTGTTAGAAGTCAGTAGAAAGCATAAACAGTGTGTAATGGCATATTTTTATTTCAATATACATGTACATGTAAATTATATCCATGTATACGATTACCCCACCCACTTATTTTCCCATGGTTTTACAAACCCATTTGCAACAGAAAGATGTAAATCTAAAAAGGGGGCTTCGGTATCTGAGATATTGGCTTTGTTCAACTGTAGTTCAGGTGGATAAATTTGATTGACCATACCTTCGAAATAAGGGTTTTCAATGTTCAAAAGGTCATCGAGGTACCTAAAAGTCGAATTAAACGCCTAGATAACATCAGCTTGATTATCATGGTTAAGAGAATCCATGAAATCTCTTTCGTAACAGTATAAAATAAATCCGCTTTGAGAGGTGCGCAATTTGTACCCAACGGAATTACAACAATCTGCCTGTATAACTTGGTCCTAAATCTAATATAAATATTATACAGGAGATAGGATAAGGCGTCACAGACATTCTGACATGACCAAAGTGTATACCGACTTTGGTCAGAGGAAGTTAAAAAAGGCCTTTCTGTCATTACATGCCAAATAGAATGAACCATAGTTTTAATGCCCTTTTGAAGGTCCACTCTATCAAATCCAGAAGGTTTTCTTTAATTAGATTATGTGGTAATGTTGTATATAGAGTAGAAAAATCATATGTGGACAAGCTCGTCGCACGGAACCTTCTACACTTCAATTTATTGAGCACCTCGCCAGAATCTATTATTGACCAAAACCAATTTTTATTTGAAGTTTCATACACTGTCTCACAGTATCTTATGACATGAGATTTGATAGCAGTAAGACAGGAAGTTAATGATTTAGAAAGTTCATTAGTAGTACAAGAGCTCGATCTAGCGTTGTATGGTCTTTTGTGAAGCTTAGGTAACCAATACATCGTAGTAAGTTTTTCTTGGCCTTCATTGACACAAACAGAAAACTTAACATGTAAATCGTTTAAGTGAGGGTAAGCCCTGGTACCACCAAGCTGCTGTTTTAAGGTGTTAACGTAGTAAAGCCTACAAACGACAACAACATTGTTCGCAGCTTTGTCTGCCGGAATCAAGACATACTTTCTACGAAATTCTTGGATACCCTGCTTCAAATGCCTAAATGACGATTTGGGTTTAGGAGGTAAAAGATTTGTATTTTGTGAATAAAACTTTATACGTCTATCCACGATAGTGAAGATACTTCTTTTCCATCCTTTTAAACCTGTTTTATAGGCACTTAATCTCACCCTAATCTTCTGCAGTGGTTCACATTTTTTTCCAACCTGGATTTTGGAGTGGGGATCTTTTTCTGATTGCGCCTTTTCCTGATCCTTGCCTACTTGTACCTTTTTAGTTAGTGGTTAATCTCTAACTAGTCAATGAATCATCAAGAACGTAGGAATAAATCATAATAACCACACTGATGAAGAAAAAACGTGGACTCAACAAATTCAGTAAGCTGCCCAACGACCGAGATCCCTAGGCGCTGAATAACTTACTTGCGGGCTTAAATCGATTTTACAGGTACCTAACCTCACCCTCAGCTTCTACAGTGGTTCACAACATTTAGTTAGTTGTTCGGTCCTCGTGGTAAATCTCTAGCTAATCAATGAATCATCATGGACAAACAAATAGATCATGATAAATACCATGATGAACCAAAAACGAGGACTCAAAGATTGAGTAAGCTGCCCGACGATGGAGATCCCTGGGCGCCAAATAACTCGCTTCAACCCAGAGCAAAGGAAAAACATTAGTTGAACCCCGATGGGTCAAGCAACAGACGAGAAGCTCCGGCCCAACCAACTAAAATGAATAATTTTATGCCGGGGTCATTATAGAGTCTGAAGCCCGACCCACCGGAGTGCAATTAAAGAAGCCAGCATAGTTATCAACCATGAATGGGTTAAAAACTAAGCATGCAGACTGTCGCATAACATTCAAGTTAGATCCTATACGTACCTTACGTAGTAGGGGATGATTTTTCTTTTCAATTCAGAAAAATCATAACACGTATAGGATATGGGCTGGGGCCATGAAGTCTGGACATTGGTATCCGCTACATGGCCACCACACAGCTGTGTACACATTTTAAACTTGATGAATCCAATCGGAGCACTAGCCTCAGGGTCTCATGATAAACACTGTTTGCCTGTGCTTGTTACATACAAGGACAATTTCTTTCCATATACATAAGATGTCAAGATGTATTTTGTCATTTTAACATATTGCGTGTAATTTTTGTTTGTTCTTATCAAAATATGTACTGTTTTTTTTTTATTATTATTATTATTATCAAATGTCTTAATATCAAATGTTCGTTCTATAGAAATTGTTAAGTTCATCCATGTCTTTCAGCTCGTATACATGTGCTATTTTTTTATACAGTTGTTATCTTATAGTCGGCCTTATTTCATGTTATCCCATTCTGCTAAAAACTACACAGGCCGAGTTATACTGGAAAACTGAACAGGTCGAGTTTTTTTAGTTGCGAAACCTTACTCCATTGCGTTCCGAATCTGAATCTGAATAGTTTTCTGGTGACACGCCAAATGACATTATTTCACCAGGGGGTTCGGATGGGTGAGAAAATAGTCCCTTGAACGTACGAGTGAAGCGAACTCAGTGGACACACAATCATCTGACATTTCAGCAGTAGAAAACAGAGAGTCAGGGAGGTCATTCCAGTCCCTGATAGTCTGGGGAAAGAAACTACATTTATAGGTCTCTATCCTAACAGATGGAAGCTGAAATGCCTTGGAGTGACTATTTCTACAACGCCTAGTCTTTGGGATAAGACCATCTGTAGGTATTCTGGCTTTACCCTTCAGACCCTTCAGTTCCATTGCGGACCTTGATGGCTTTATTTGATCAAAACAATTTCCGATTGAGTAAAACAGGATTACACATGGTTTGGCAGGCTTGTGTTTTGCACGGTTATTGCAAGATATCTGGTCATTTTAGTCATCTTCGGGTAGAAATGTTGTCAAGAATGGTGGCATTGTGTGCCATTTGTGCCATTGGTCAGTCCATGTCACTTGTGGTGGTCAATGTCATATGCGTCCTTTTGGCTAGCCTGCATATTGCACATCTATTACAGAACATCTAGTCATTTAAGTCATCTTTAGGTAGACATATAGTTGTACAGTTATGATATATTTTATTAGCACATACAGGGTGTCATCATGGTCAATGCCATTCTAGAATTGTAACTTGTCAAATAAACAGCAATGATATTCTGGTGAAAATGTATGTTAGCATTGTAATTTGCATCATGTATTCATATAACAAATTAATACAAGAGAACAAGAAGCATAACTTTTTGAACATACCTGTATCTAAATTAGATTATTTTGTCATATTTTGTCATTTTTGTTGTGTATTTTAATAACTGTTTTATACATGTATATGTTTCAACTCTTCTTTTGTTTTTAATATCTATAAGCAGCTTATATGTTTTCAAATAAATTACCTGTCTGTTCAATTTTTAATTCATGTAAGTTTATAGTCTGTACTTCTTTTTCTAATGGTAATGCAGCTAGATATATGTCAGAGGTACTTGGTATAAGTAGTGTTCATGCACAGTCTGTCTCATCATCTCTTACATTTCGTTTCGGTAAGATATAATAAAAGACAAAATAACTGATGTATGGGTTACTAATGGTCATAATTAGGATGTTCAATATAGCATTGTATGTGACCGATAGACTGATGTGCCTCTGTCAAGAGCATGGCTGTAATGCTAGCCTATACCTGCTGTTGATATTTTGTTATTTTCTGTCTGTCTATAATCTGTATTTTGTATTGTAATTATTGTTTATTCTTTCTATATTCTGATTCTGTTTATATGTTTTTAATGAGGGCCTCATGGAAGATTAGCTATTGCATGTATTCTCATTTGTATATGTATATGCTAAATGTAGTTATCCTCTTTAAATAAAGTCTTTACTTACTTACTTACTTACTTACTTACTTACTTACTTACTTACTTACTTACTTACTTACTATATATGGGTGCCTCTTTTGGCCCTGTCTTGCACAAACCAACCTATTGACACACATTGAATGTAGATTAAAGATATAACATATCAGCTACAACCTGGTGTAACAAGGGGGTGATCAGCTTGTGCAAATGTGCTTTTTGATCCTCGCCCTTGTTCATAGGGTCCATGGTCCGTTCTGTTCACGTTGGGGCTCATATAGAGCTTTAACACTATTTTCTGCATTTTTGTAATGCCGATCATTGTGTTAGTTATACAATATACAATATTGTCAACATGCCTCTAGCCTGGCCTCTCTCTAGATATCTTACATTTCGTTTCGGTAAGGTTAACTGACTTGGGCCCGTGAGGATTTGGTACCGAGCTGTAAAGGCGAAAATTTCATATGCTAGATATGGCACTCGTATGCGAAATATGGTACATGTAGATACAATTATATGCTGTCTTACGCCTCGTACGTCTTTCATGATTGCTTCTGTTTGTATTGTCATTTAATGTTGTAATTTGTATATATGTATTCCATGTCTATATGTTTATTGCCTATATGTTTGTTCATTGTCATGTCATATGTAACTCTCCTGTCTATGGAGGAAATAAAGAATACTTATGTTCAGGTTATAGAAAGACTTTGACTGAACTTTTTCAATGGTTATAATTTTTTGGTGACATATAGTTATTACATTTACTATGTCTGACGGAGTGAAAAAGTATGTATCGATTGGATGCTGGAATGTTAATGGTTTAAAAGACAAATTCAGGGATACTCACTTTCTTAATGCTGTTGAAGATTATGATATTTTATGTCTCCAAGAGACTAAGTGCTCACCTGATACTAGCATGAGTATCCATACATATCATATAACCCACATTTGTAGGCCAAGAGAAAATAAGTATCCTATTTCGGGCGGAATGATGTTATTGATAAATCCTAGATTAAAAACAGGTATTGAAGTTATTAAAAATAAATCTAGTGAGATCCAATGGGTGAGATTGTCAAAAGAATATTTTTCACTTTCTCATGATATATATTTATGTTTTACTTACATTGCTCCAGCTAATTCTTCATATACATTAAGACATAATCTTGATATTTTGTCATTGTTAGAAACTGACATTTCATACTATAGCTCTCTTGGTGAAATAATGATATGTGGGGATACAAATGCTCGTACTGGCATGAAATCTGATTATGTTGATAATAATAATAAGTATATCTCTATCCCTCACTATACTTCTTGTCAGGATAGAATCAAAGATAGAAAAAGTAAAGATCTTGTTTGTTCCTCAAGGGGTAAGGAATTGATTGACTTGTGTATTGCTGGTAATTTGCATATATTAAATGGAAATGGTAGAGCTTTTGGTGATATTTTTGGTGATTACACGTTTTCAACATAATGGAAATAGTGTGGTTGATTATTGTATTGTTTCTGAGTCTCTATACAGGAATGTTCTATATTTTCATGTCCAAGATTTTAAACCACTATTAAGTGACCATGCTATGATAGTCACAAATTTGTTTGTCAGTTATAGACCTGATCAAGCTAACAGTAAAACTAAGCTTTATGATATACCCCAGGGTTATGTTTGGAATCAAGAGTCCTCTTTTTTATTCTCCAAAGCTTTAGGCTCCACAGATGTAAAAAATTAAATAAATGTCTTTTTGATACATTGAATGTCTTTAATAATATAATTGAAACAGCATGTAGTTTATCTCTACGCAAAAAGGCTAGACCAGTAAAAAAAGAAAATTATAAGGAGGAAAAATTGGTTTGATGCTGACTTATAATCTCTTCATAAGGAGTTACATAGAAAAGGTGTATCTTATTCTAGACATCCTGATGATCCTATAGTACGAGGCTCATTCTTTAAATTTAGGAAAAAGTATAGTAAAATATGTAAACAAAGGAAGCGAGCACATAAAATTAACATTATCAAGAAACTTGATGAGCTCCTCAAGGATGATCCATCAGAGTACTGGAAATTGGTCAAAGAACTTAAGGATGAACATAACAATGATGATCCAAGTAATAAAGTTTCTTGTGATACATGGATATCCCATTTTACTAAATTATTTTCAGTTAAAAGTCAGTTTCAGCGACTAAATAATGTTTTTGAGAAACGTTTAGGCGATATAGAAAAGGACAAGTCTTTCACAGAACTGGATTTTAAAATAACTGAAAAGGAAGTTATGCAAGCTATTGTCAAATTGAAAAATGGTAAGTCAGCAGGTTTAGATGGAGTAAAATATGAGATGTTGAAATGTGGACAGAGCTCTTTAACACATTGCATCGTTAAATTGTTTAATCACATCTTGTCATCGGGTCAGTATCCTAAAGAATGGAAAAATAGTTATATTTAACCACTTTATAAAGGTGATGATCCTCTAAATCCATCAAATTATAGAGGTATATCAATAATGTCTTGCATGTCTAAGTTATTTAGCAGTGTTCTTAATAATAGATTGCAGACGTTCTTCGACAAGAATAAAATTATTAATGAAACACAAATAGGTTTTCAACTGAAAGCAAGAACCTCAGATCATATGTTTGTTTTACGTACATTAATTGAAAAGTACCATTGTCTAGATAGTAAGCTATACGTGTGCTTTGCTGACTTTCAAAAGGCATTTGACATTGTTGTTCACAATATTTTGTTTTATAAGCTCTGCGAGGTAAATATATCTGGCTTGTTTTATAATGTGCTAAAGATTATGTATTCCGAAAATTGTATACAAATAAAGGTTGGTAATAATTTATCTGAACAAGTTTCTCAAAATGTTGGCGTAAGACAAGGAGATAACCTTAGTCCTAATTTATTCAAATTATTCCTCAATGATCTTCCCTCATGTTTTGATGAGAAAGATGACCAAGTTTCTTTAGACAGTATATCCTTTAGCTGCCTTTTATATGCAGATGATCTGCTTTTACTTTCCACGACTGAGGCAGGTTTACAACGTTGCTTGAATAAACTGTCCCTTTATTGTTGTAATAATGGACTGACAGTCAATTTGAAGAAAACACAATTTATTACTTTTAGTAAAAGTGGTAGAAAATGCAACTGCAATTTTTTGTATAACAATGTAGAAATAGAAGAAGTCCAGTCATATAAATATTTGGGTATTTTATTCTCAGCATCTGGTACTTTTTCTCATTGTCAAAATGATTTATATAAAAGAGCGTTAAAGGCACAGTTTAAGTTGAGTAAATGTTTTGGTGACTTGCATCAGAATGTGGATACTATTTTACACTTATTTGATCATACTGTTAACCCAGATAGCAAATATCATTGGGCCAACATTGCATATTGATTGGGTAATTGGCAATTGGTTGCGGTCGCATGTACATGATTGGGCCAATGTTGGTGTGGTAGTGCATTCACATGCAATATTTGCCGACGTTGGCCCAATTTTGGCAAACGATCTGTTACTGCAACGAATCATGAAAGTGATTTTCTTTCACAGAAACAAGAGTGGCCCAATATTTGTTAGCCATTGTAATAAACAATGTTCTTATACCCAGCAGGCACACAACGTTCGTTGATGTTGTATGCCTGCTGGGATAGTATAGGATTTTCTTTTTTTTTTCTTCTTTTTTTTTTCTTTCTATATAGTTTAGAAGTTTAGATGATATTAATGCATACTAGTTTAAGTTCGAATTGACATATGTGTAAGGGAAGCGTTAACTGTAGTGACCATGTATATGACAAGGCTCATACAAAGGAGCCTGAGAAAATAAATAAAAACCTGTCGTGTACACTTTCCGTTGGCCGATGGTTGGCATATCATTGGCCGATTCGTATATGATAAAATACTGACCGATGTTAATTTGTAATCGATTAATTATTGTCTTTAAATCTTATTCAATAAAGAGACCAAATAAACAGTCCGGTTTCCTCATAGTTTCAATTTATATATCAATCATAAATAATTATAATGATTTATAGATCTATGTAAATCACCATCAATGATTTTAAAACCATTATCTTCCTTGACCAGGCCATTTAAACTTACTGTATATCTTCTGTAAATATTAAGTAAGCAATGGGAGCAAAATTGAAGTTAACACCTTTTTCACTGTAACATGTCTTTTCATAATATTGTGGTTTATTATTTGCTTCGTTGCTCCAGCCAGAGTACAAGAGTACATCAGTTGTCATAGCAACGAGAAAATTTCTCAGGCATTTGAGAATTATTAACAGGTGTTTCGCGTGGAGTTTTAGAGAAGTCAGTTTTGCATGTTAGGTGTAGAAGGTAAGTTTTATTTATTTATTTTTCCATTAATTGTTAAGCTCATTTCTCCATCTTATTAAAGGCAGTTGCGTATATATAATTGATTTTATATAATATAATTCATTGTTTTATTTCCTTTAGCCATCATACTTCGTTGCAACAAAGAGGTTTTAGTTTTAACATGTATTTCTTTAACAGCTATTCCTTTATGAGCTAAAATACACGCGTTAAAATGTTGCATAAAATGAGGCTAGTTTATGTTTTTGTCATGGTGCTGTATTTATTCGTTTGTTTTCAGAAGACCAGTCGTCAAAGTAATCCAGCACAGAGAAAAGGAAAAATGAAGAGTTTACCTTCTCCAAAGACAAGAGACCAAGCTCGGCTGTCACCATGGTGCTGCAGATCAATAAACTGTACCGAGTGGACATATGCGATAGAAATACATCGTCTATGGCTTGTAATGAGCACATTCAAACAGTGATGGGCCAACAAAAAATGCAAAACCTCCCGGCATTGGCCCAATTTCGAACCAATGTTATGGGCCAAAGATGGGCCGATGAGCAAACACTTGGTTGGCCCATTCAATATTTACAACCATGGGCCAATCGTGCGGCATCCGATGGGCCAATGGAGGGCCAATGTATACGTGCTATCTGGGAAACCAGTTTTACTATATGGTAGTGAAATATGGGGAACCATAAACACTTTATCAGCTAATGTTAAGAAAGAAGGTTTTAGTATTTTTGATGCATTTTGTAACATGCCATGTGAAAAGTTGCATATATCAAATTTTTGAAATGTGTTTTAGGAGTCCATAGAAAGACCACAAATGTTGCTGTTATGGGAGAGCTAGGTCGATATCCAATTATAATTAATGTATTTTGTAACACTGTTAAATATTTTGAAAGGCTAATTTCAAACGATGTAAGTAATTTGCTGAAGGGAGCTTTGAAAGAAAATGGTTATTTACATGAACACAAGAAAAAAAAAATGGTTATCTAGCTTGTACTTTCTTTTTGAATATTTGAATATATCTAAATCATCTATCTCAAATGATAAGTTGACTAATGTTGCAAAGTCAAAACTTATAAAAAGATATAAAGCTGAATGGATGAATACCTTATCAAAAAATAGGGACAATCAAACTGGAAAATTACGTACATATTCATTGTTCAAATATCGGCTATGTAGAGAGTCATATTTTAAATATATTAAAGATATTTCTGTAAGAAGAATTTTTACAAAATTAAGAGTAAGCTGCCATAAACTTGAAATTGAACTTGGTCGTTATAAAAAAGTGCAAGCAGATGCAAGATTATGTGCTTTATGTCAACTTGAAGTTGAAGACGAAATCCATTTTGTAACAAATTGTTCTTTATTTAGCACCAAAAGAAAACAGTTCTTTAATGACATAGGTAAATTATTTGTAAATTTTAGTGGCATGTCTGATGTACAAAAAATTATATGGCTTTTTAGTAATGAAAATGCTCATGTTATAAGAGAGTTGTCAGTGTTTGTTTATGACTGCTATATGCAACGTTTTAAGATGTTAAGAAAGTTAGTGTCCCTGATCTCATCGGGAAAACATGTCCATGCAATTAATACCCCTTTAGACCCCACTTTTAGATAGTAGAACTGGGGTATGCAGGGGTATACCTATTTTCCTTACTTTGGCTTGGAACAGGGATGGTGGGTGCTCGTTGGAGCCGCCTTGGCGAGGCGATTCTAGCGTGTGCCCGCGGTCGGTGTTTTGGGCAACAATATTAAAAAAAACATAGAATTTGTTTTTCTACCAAAAAATTTCAATTGTATCTAATATTAAAAAGATTGATGTATTGCATGGGCAGGTTTTCAAAATGTGAGTTCAATGCTTCTCAAATGTTTATTTATGTGCTTTAGTTAATTGTTTTTACCTAATCAGAATCAAGCTTTTGTTACTTTATTGTTAATGTTATACTATTTCATTTCATCATTATTTATATGTGATTCATATGCTAAGTACTATGTGGTGGCCCATAATTGGAAATAAATTCTATTCTATTCTATTCTATTTGGAAAAGGTCCCTCAGGACCTTTTTGCGGGCGTTCGCAGTACCTGGCGAAAAACGAGTAGGGAACCAACCATAATGATACATGCTAAGAAAAAAAATAAGATCGTGAACGAATTATTTCGGAATTAGACCGAACCCATCATTGTTTCCGCGTCTTCATCCACAAGTCCACAGATGGCGAATAATGAGTGGGAAACCAAATCAGCTGTTCCAAGAATTGAACATAATGGCAATTGATTCCATGTGTTAACATTATTATTGTGAAAGATGATAAAAAAATAATCCAAAATTACTGTTTTGATTTAAAAAAGGCCATTTAAAAGTTTTATTTTGAATGGTCAGAAAACCATTGCTATCTTGAAGCCCAATATATTTTGATAAAATGATACTTATTTATTTGGAGTTTTTCTGATGATATTAAAAGTGAAGCATAGTAGGGTCTATCTATGCTGCGAAGATGAAGTTAGCGGAAGCGGGTTAACTCGGCCTGATACCAACACGGCTCCTGAGTCAACTCGGTCCTGTGTCTACTTGGCCGGGTCAACTCGGTCTGGTATTGTTTAAGTGCGTGTTTTGGCATGCCATAATTTGTCACAATTGTCAGAAACCTATAAAAAGTTAAAACCCAGCAATTCATTTTCTAAGTGCGGGAATTTGGGCCAAATGCCTGTGTGTATAATTATTTTTTGATATATTAGTGAGTAAATTATGCTACAATTCTGAGAATTTACTGGGCAGCTGTGCTGTGAGTTGATCAATGAAACATGAAAAAGTGTCACAACCCTCAACATTTTGGATAGTGGAATTTGGATATCAGAGTTTCTGTTCTTACTTTGTTGTATGTGGGAGAAAACATGTGAATAAATATCTCGACAGGTTAACTCCAAATCTGGTCAAAACTGTTTGCCTGTATCTGAATCTGAATAGTTTACTGGTGAAACGCCAAACTGACAATACCTCACCAGGGGGTGCGCTTGGGGGAAAATTAGTCCCTGGCTCTCACAAGAGATGCGAATTTGGACACACAATCATCATTTCATCTTGTTCTATGTGCAGCTACTACTTCCTTCTTATCAAACTGTTCATATGTAGAGCAAACTGGACGTGAAGTCTTGGCCAGCATTGGTTGAATGTCAACTATTGACAGGAATTAAAGCACATATGTTGAATAGGGTCAGCTTTTATACGCCCGCAAGCTTTTTGAAAAAGCTAATACTTGTCCACAGTGTTTACTTTGAATACCCATGTCTTCTTTCTTTCTGATGTATATTCCGCCTTTATATAGGCGCACCACCTTTCGGCGTAATTGTTAGTATTAGTTTTCACTACAACACTAAAATATGTGGAATGTATATAAAACTGTGAAACAGTATATAAAATGTCCAAACACAACTGAAATGTCTTTTATACAATATTTACACGTGCAAGGTCTTTAACTGTAGCAAGTGTTAAGTTTTCTTCGTCGCAGACTTTGCGACAACTGAACATGCGAATCTGTGAAAATCCCAGTCTTTCTTCTGACAATCAACACTACAGTACTTGGTTATTTGACAACGCGAACAACGCTTGAGTTCAACACCTGCTTGAGGTTGACGTTTGCAATTTGAACAAGTATTGACTTCCGAAATCACTTCCGAAATGTCAAAAGAATTGTCGTCACTGTCAGTGTCTGTCTGTTGAAGAACCTCTAAGAGGAGGGCTCTTTCAGTCTCGATACTGATGTCAGAATCTGGTGACAAAACCTGCTTCTCAGAGCACTTATCACTGCCACAGATTAAATCCTGAATTTGACCGGTATTTTCCAGATCACTACTGTCCTTTGTGGAAGTTACACAAGCAGGCTCCGGTTCTTGAAGAACGGCTGTAGGTTCCTGTTCTTGAAGAACGGTTGTGTTCACTTCTGAGGCAGGGCTTTTAGGCGAGTCAGCTTTCTCAGCTGTCTTCTTTTCCTCAAAGCGTTGTTTTCTGGCTCTTTGGCGTCTCAATCTAGATGGCGATTTGTGCTTCTTATTTCCTGGTTTCCGTCTCACAAGAAATGGCGGCTGGTCACCTTCAACACTTTTGGCGCGAAATTCGCATTTTACGAATAAAGAGACATTTTCCAGATTCCGGGAAAGCTTCCACTGGTACCGGTGCTCGCTATCACTTTCCAACGTGTTGATGATGTGAATTATGGCAGTTGGGATAACACTGGGTAGTTTTTCCATTGTTATTTCCAATAATTTTAACCGCGGTCAAAATTTCCGCCATGGTGGTGCGCCATCTTTGATACACAAGCCATGATCGACAGCTCTCTCTCAATTACGCGTTTTGTCACATAAAGCGCTTAATAAAAACTTGTAAACCCGTCTATATTGACTAGACAGTTCACCGCAATCATAATTTATCCAGTGTTGACACTCCCCGTCAAATAGCGGTAAATATCGAACGTGGAGACTGCTTATCATAGCGCATCTAGGTTTAGATCGTAGATACCCTGACGAGGGGTACGGAAACTATAGGAACTCTATATGACTGACTTGTAGTCCATCACATCGGACCCGTGGGTCTGTTTCTGGTAATGAGGCTGCAGGTCAAAATTCAGAACTCTGTCACAAATTGACTGCACTGCAAAATAGTTTTCTACAAATCGACATGATATTGATAGTAATCGTGTTCCCTTTAGTAATGGCTTTGATTCCATACCATCAGAAATTTTGGTCAATGCCTTGAGTGACAGATACACAGACTGGTCGAGCGTTCATAACAAGAAACGGCATTCATGTATAGGAAACGAAACTGAAACGTATGAGAATCGAAATCAATGACGATTCAGAGAATCAACAACACTGAAATCTAGAGCAAAAGTAATCTCTTATAACAAACGGCTGCTGACCTTTTCATTGGTTTCTTTTTAAAGAAGCCAACTTGTCTATTCATGGTTGAGATTATAAACAACAGCTGAAGGTCTGAGTCTAGAGTTGACCCGGCCCCCTGGTGAAATAATGTCATTTGGCGTGTCACCAGTGAACTATTCAGATTCATATTCAGAGTTGACTTATCAAGAATCTTTACGAGGGTGCTCAGCCAGTTGTCAAATGGTCAGGACATGTTTCATCGCCGTTCCAGATACAGCAGGGGGTGCGACAGGGAGGGATCCTGTCCACCCTTCATTATAAACTCTACAATAATGACCTACTCCTACTCCTACAGAAACTCCGTGTCGGATTTGCTATTGGACATATAGATTGTTGTGCTCCGACATGTGCCGACGATGTGGCTGTTCTGGCCGCCACTATCATCTATCTACAGATCATTGCCTGTGTGGTCTACTTCTATATCTGCAGAGAACATTACACAATTAATGCCTCAAAATCAGCTGAAGTTGACCTAAACGAAGTTGTCTCAATGGAGGAAGGAGAGGTAACACTAGGAAACGAGAAGATTGGAAGAAGTTCTACAGAGGTACATCTGGGAGTTAACCGTAATGCAAAAGGGCAAGTGGATATTCCAGCGAGGGTTCAAACTGGTAGACGTACTATGTATGCTATGATGGGTGCAGGTGCTTATGGTTCCTCGGGTGTTGCCCCTCCCCTAGTTGCCCATCTGTGGAGAACTTATGCTCTTCCAAGGATGGTTTACGGCCTCGAGGTGTTCAACCTCTCTACTAAAGAAATACAACAGCTAGAGCAACTCCAAAGGACTGTGCTTCGACAGATACAGAATTTTCCTATCAACACCCCGCTGGTGGCTGTTTATGGCCTTCTCGGTGTCAGGCCTATAGAACAAGAGCTGGACCTTCGGAAATTAACGTTCCTGGGAAGTGTTCTCATGAACAAGGATACATTGGAATATGAAATTGCTCAGAGACAGCTTGCAGTCAAATCATTTGAAAGCAGGAGCTGGTTTTCAGTCTGCAACAGATAACTATACAAGTATAAACTTCCATGTGTGTACTTGCTGCAACAAAGCACTGATGGTATGAAGAAGTGGAAGGAGCAGGTCAAAACAGCCATTGATACTTATGTCCAGTCACAGTGGCTGGCAGAGTGTAAGAAGTTCCTACAATACCTAAATGTTGAAGCCCTCGAGGTTGGAAAAATACACCCATCCTTTGGATCCCTGCCAAATGATACTACAGCCGTGAAGAGGTCAATTCCTAAGTTACGCCTTCTCACTGGATCCTACATCTTGCAGGAAAACCGTGCCAGATTCAACCAGTACAGTATAGATGCTACATGTACTCTCTGTGGGGTCGGGTGTGAATCACGCATGCTTTTTTATAGTGGAGTGCAGTAGGCTTCAACCTGTAAGGCATAAATTTGAAAAGTACACTAATGTCAGAAAACTCAAGTGTATCAGTAGACTTGTACACAAATTACTCAGAGAAACTTGCTCAAATAATACTTGACTGTTCAAAATATGGGGCTGGAGGATTATTAAAATTAAGCAAGGACTCCATCACAAAGATAGAATATATCTCAAGGAACTTATGTTATGATAGCGTAATGGTTAGAGCGTTCGCTTCGGAAGCGGAAGGCGCGGGTTCTAATCCGGGCCGCGTCATACCAAAGACGTTAAAAATGGTACCAGTTGCTACCTTGCTTGGCGCTCAGCATTAATAAGGCAAGCACTGGCTTCTCTTCTCTCAAAAACAAAAGATAACTTCAATGATGAGAGCTCCATGTAATACTCTGTTTATGAGGTGTTTGGAGTACTTGGCAGATTCAGATGTTATGATCTTCACAAGACTAGAAATGAAATGCTAGGTCTAAAACTTCTGAACAGAAATAAAAACTAAGTATAATACACTAAGTACCACTGTCACTTGTATATATCATGAACTGGTTGTAAATACAAGTAAGGACTGTAAATATGTTAATACTGTTTCTCTGCAGTACATAGTGAAGTATAAAGTTGAGTCAATACCTTATGCCTGGCTAATTTTTACAGTGAAACTTATGACCCTTACCTATTCACATAATAGATGATAAGCCTAATCTAAGGTGAAATCATATGCTCAGGATACAGTTTCATTCAACAACAGGAGATCTTTGATTGGATACCGACGTGACGACGCTGGACGCACACAGATACCAGAGACTAGAGAACCTGACGACGTTGGATTCCATTTAAGTTTGGCCCTTGTTACTGGAATTTTAACCGTGGCTATTGACTTTTAAATTATACGCTTTTAACCAAGCCTGGGACTTATTGTGGTTACAAAGTGACATTATATATGTTATAAATATTGCCCAAGTCAGCATAAGCTGTTGAGCCTGTATAGGCTGGATCCCTTCAACCTAGACTCGTACACTCAGCTGTTGAGTACAATCTCCATGGAGCGAAACGTCTCTTCACCATTCCTAATGTACTTTCAGCCTCGTGTCCATCCGTAAAACAAGATGGCGAAAACAAGTGGTTTTTACATACCGATTGATTTACATAGAATTCCATCGTTAATGAAAAGAAATGCTCATCGACACTTCGCTATTTGATGAAACACATATTTAAATTTCTATCAATAAAATTTTCTCCTCAAAATTCTGCGTTTTCTCTTTCTAACAGATTCATTTTTCAGCTGTTCGTCATCGTGTTCACTCGTGTGGGGCCGTTTCCGGAACGAGCCGAACACATATGCCGACGTTTACGGAAACTGACGTCGAACATTAATTTATTCCAGTTGAAAGGTCAGGATTTGGCCTTGTCCAATGATATGTACGTATTTCTACAAATGACGTCAATCAGGTCGGCCATTTTGAATTCGGCGCGCGGCGTTTGACGTCAGCAACACGCGCTGCATTATACTAATTGGTCAATTAAATATTAATTGACAATTAACTTTCCTTATATGGAAATGGTCGGAAGTCAATTCTCGGCGTAAACATACGAACATATACGGACGATTTAGTGCACTGAAAGAATGACAACCAGAAGTTTTAAACGAGAATAAAAGCACATTAAGCATGTTAGTAATGCATTGGTGAAGGGGTATAGATAAAAACAGCGAAAGGAAGGTTCCTTTCGCGAAAAAAGATTTTTGTACGAAAGGAACATTTTATCATTATCGCCACTGATATTTAACAGCTTTTAATTGTTTTTTACACATGTTGTAATAAAACAATATCAAGTAAAATATGTAAAATGTAAAAAAAAAAGTTATTTGGTGCAAAAAGCGGAACTTATAAATAAAGAAACCTCACCAAATTTTAAGCGACGAAAGGAAGTTTGCCTATGAAATGAAAGCTATCATATATATCATGTATATACAAATACCATTATCATCATTGCTGCATATCCCCCCCCCCACCTTTTTTTTCTTTTTATACATTCTGCAATAAAATAATAAGAAGATTAAGTAAAATACAATTTTACTATTAAGAAAATTTGGTCGAAATGGAGGATAGCAAATGAAATTTGACACTAGCCGCACTGGCGAAAGGAAGAATTTCCGCTACGAAAGGAAGGTTCATCGCTGCCTTACTGTTTTATAAAATCAATTTAAAGTGAAGTGAACTTCATACAAAAACTATTACTTATTTCCTTTACCCGTTTAAAACTTAAAACATGCACAATTATAGTCAATGAGTTCAAAATTTTTAAATGAAATCTTCCTTTCGTGTGAAAATCTTCCTTTCACGAAAGGAACGTTCCTTTCGCTATATAGCTATACCGTTGGTGAAGTGTATTCTTCTTGATTTATCTTGAAAAAGTTGCAATTATCGACACTTCGTTTCACCATTGAAAAGCCAACTGGGATCGCAACGAAGGGATATGGAACATATATGTGTAATATAGCGGAGTGAGATCTCGCAACTACCTTCAACCAACCAACTATGGCCGAGTTGACTCAGGGCCGAGCTGGTTCCGAAATTTCATAGCCTGCCTTTTCTGTAGCCCGCTAGGCTGAGCGAGTTCATTCGCTTGTGTTATTGGATTTTTCAAATCCGACACATGCAATGTGGAGCAGTCTAGCCTTTTCTGGCGAGTTTATTATCAATCACACGCCAGCCAGCCACCAACTTGTTTATTCTTTGTTGTCATGGTTTCAGCCAATAGAAAATTGTTTATGTTCTTAAGGACATCCACGAACATGACGAATCCTTGGATGTAAACGTTGGTGTGCAGCTGTTCGCTTGTGTTATTTCTATGGGGGATTGGCTATATTAATTAGAAATTCAATAAGACAAGGATTGGCTATATTAAATCTATTAGAATTCTATTGGCTATATTAAATCTATTAGAAATTCAGCCAATAGAAATTGGCTATATTAAATCTATTAGAAATTCAGCCAATAGAAAATTGTTTATGTTTATAGAAATTGGCTATATTAAATCTATTAGAAATTCAGCCAATAGAAATTGGCTATATCAAATCTATTAGAAATTCAGCCAATAGAAATTGGCTATATTAAATCTATCAGAAATTCAGCCAATAGAAAAGTGTTTATGTTTATAGAAATTGGCTATATTAAATCTATTAGAAATTCAGCCAATAGAAATTGGCTATATTAAATCTATTAGAAATTCAGCCAATAGAAATTGGCTATATTAAATCTATTAGAAATTCAGCCAATAGAAAATTGTTTATGTTCTTAAGGACATCCACGAACATGACGAATCCTTGGATGTAAACGTTGGTGTGCAGCTGTTCGCTTGTGTTATTTCTATGGGGGGTTGGCTATATTAATTAGAAATTCAATAAGACAAGGATTGGCTATATTAAATCTATTAGAAATTCAATAAGACAAGGATTGGCTATATTATATGGGGGATTGGCTATATTAATTAGAAATTCAATAAGACAAGGATTGGCTATATTAATTAGAAATTCAATAAGACAAGGTGTTAAAATACTGAAGAATACTAGCTCAGAATACCAATGGATTAAATTATGCAAAAACTTCTTCCAATTAGAGAAAGATATTTTCATGTGTTTTTCATACATTTCTCCATGTAATTTTCAAACTAAAGCGGATACAGATATCATTGATGATATCCTTAAAGACATTAACTCATTTAGAAACATTGGAAATATAGTTTTATGCGGTGACTTAAATGCTAGAACAGGGTCAGAACTAGATTTCATTTTAGATGATACAGATGAATATATACCTATGGACCCTAAATATATTATTGATGAAAATATTCAAAAGCGTAGAAATCAGGATTCGAAGGTAGACGAAAGAGGAAAAAATATTATTGACTTATGCATTTCAACGCGAATGAGAATCTTAAATGGTAGAACAACGGGAGACCTATTAGGAAAATGTACTTGTCAAAAAACAAATGGCTTCAGTACCGTGGACTATGTTCTAACGTCTGAGGAATTATTAAAAAATATTATTTACTTTCATGTGCATGAATTTAAACCTTTATTCTCAGACTGTCACAGTAAAGTTTCATTTAGTGTTAAAGCTTCGTGTAAACCACAGGTTTTTACGACAAATGATGGAAAAATGCCATGCCAATATAAGTGGACACAATATTCTTCGGAAAAGTTTAAAAGAGCACTAAATAATTTTGAAATTAAGTCGCAAATTGATTCTTTTATTTCAACTCAATTTGATATAAATGATCAGGGAATAGATTCAGCATGTAGCAAATTTGAAGATATATAGTCATTAGTGTTGCTAAACAAAGTTTAAGCAAGAAGGAAATTAACAGGACTAGATAAAATAAAAGTAAAAATTGGTTCGATGAACAATCGTATATTAAACGAAGAGATCTCAATCAAAAAGCAAGCATTATGTTTAACAATCCTTTTATTAGATCAATTAGAGACTCTTACTTTAAATGCTACAGACAGTATCGTAAACTATTTAAATATAAGAAGAAACATTTCACTAAAACTGTAATTTCACAGTTAGATGAATTAGAAACAAAAGACCCAAAAACGTATTGGAAATTAGTAAATTCTCTAAAAGATGAGTCTGACTCAGAAAGCCCCGAAAAGTCTATCGATTCTAATACATGGCATGATTATTTTGTAAATTTAAATTCGGTGGAGGACAAATTTAAAGACAGATGTGATATACTAGATAAAAAGCTTGAGACATCAAATGAGGTAACATTTAACTTATTAGACAGCACGATCAAAGATAAAGAAATTCAAGATAATATTAGTAAACTTCATAATAACAAAGCAACGGGGTTAGACACAATAAAAAACGAAATGCTTAAGCATGGAATTACAGAATTTATTCCTTGTTTAAGAAAACTATTTAATCTCGTTCTCTCGTCAGGTATTTATCTCTCCTCTTGGGCAACTGGTTATATCTCTCCAGTCTTTAAGACTGGGGATTCATCACAACCTGAAAATTACAGGGGTATTACTATTACGTCCAATGTAGGTAAATTATTCAACCTAATTTTAAATTCAAGGTTAGACAAATTTCTTGATGAAAACAAATTAATAAACAAATCACAAATTGGATTTACAAAAAATGCAAGAACCCACGATCACATGTTCGTTCTAAAAGCTCTTATTGATAAATATACACACAAAAGTGGCGATAAATTATATGCCTGTTTTGTTGACTTTAAAAAAGCATTTGACTCGGTTATTCACCCTGGTTTGAAATTAAAATTAAAGGAGTTAAATATAAGTGGTAAATTCTATGATGTTATCAAGAATATGTATTCGAAAAGTAAATTATGTGTGAAGTTAGGGGATACCCATACAAAGTTTTTTACATCAGGTAAAGGTGTTCGTCAGGGTGATGTTTTAAGTCCAAACTTGTTTAAAATATTTATTAATGATTTCTCTAATTATTTGTCAGAATGTAAAGATCCTGTTAATATTAATAACAACGTTTTACAGTGTTTAATGTATGCTGATGATATCGTTCTATTTTCAACATCTTTAGAGGGGCTTCAGCAAAGACTTAATGGATTAAACCAGTTTTGTAAAGAATGGTGCCTAGATTTAAATGTTTCTAAGACAAAGATTTTAATATTTAATAAGGGAGGAAAATTAATTAAAAATACTTTATATTTCGATAAGGATTGCCTAGAATGTGTCCAACATTATCGGTACCTTGGTGTGTACTTTTCTGCAAGTGGTATTTTCAACTATGGACAACAAGATATTTTTAATAAAGCCAGAAAGACATCATTCAAATTAACGAAACTTATCTCTTCGGCAAAGCCAAGCATCAAAACTAGTCTTCATTTATACGATCATCTCATCAAACCTATTTTATTATATGGCTCTGAAATTTGGGGTATTTTTAAAACTAATTCTAAAGCTTGTAAAAACGATGAAAGTTTCAAATTTTCTAATATATATAAAAATAGTATGGTTGACAAATCGCAAATGAGTTTTTTGAAATACATATTAGGTGTTAATAGATTTTCTTCAAATTTAGCAGTTTTGTCAGAAACTGGCCGGCTGCCAATATATTTCTCTGTTATTATGTCTGTAGTGAAATATTTACATAGATTAGAAAATGCGTCCGATGGTTTATTAAAGGATGCATATATATCTTCAAAGCGTACGCACCAGGGAGGATTGCAATCGTGGTATACTTCTGCAATCTATATTCTTCAATTGTTAGGGTTGAAGATTTCTTCCTGTTTAAACTTAACTATAAACCAATTAACCAATATTGTAAAAAATAAATTAATTAAACAATACTCTAGTCTTATTGGAATAAAGAACGGAGTAAACATCTGCTCTCGGGCAAACTTGATACGTACTTTAATTTAAAACAATCTTTTTGCTTTGAACCTTATCTGTCTTTGACAAACTTCCATCACAGACGAGCTATTTCTAAAATTCGCATTAGTGCTCATAATCTTATGATTGAGTTTGGGAGATATAAAAAGCCAAAACCCTTATCAAGAGAAGATCGACTATGTAAGTTTTGTAATTTAAATGAAGTTGAAAACGAGATACACTTTATAACACGTTTATGATTCAGAAAGAAAAGAATTTTATAAAACAATCCGTAAGTTAAATGCTAATTTTGATCTACCAAATGATTTACAAAAAAACTATGTGGTTACTATCACAAGAATGTGAAAGTGTTTTAATAGAATTAGCCTGTTTCATTTTAAAATGTTTTGACAAAAGGACTACTATTGTACATTAATATAAAATAATTAGTTTCAGATGATCTACTACAATGTGGAAAAATTATTTCAATGTACTCATTTTTGTTGGAGCGAACCACCTTCATTCCTTGATTTTTGCTTTAATCTTGTTGTGCAAATACTATTCCCTCATAAAATTTTCAATGCTTGTTTGTTTCGTAATGTCCATGTATGTGGAGTTTAAATGATTGTTAATGTCCTTACGTTTCATGTTATATGTCTCTTTTTTCCAATCATATAAATGTACATTTTTTAACTACCCGAAAGGGTCATTGATTTGAAATAAAATATATTCTATTCTATTCTATTCTATTCTATTGGATTTTCAAATCCGACACATGCGCAGTGGAGCAGTCTTGAATTTCTTTAACAGCAGGATATTGTCGTTTTTGTGTCTTTTTTTCCAGACTAATTTGATCAAGGATAATTTCTAGCCTGCAAAATCTGGCGAGTTCATTATCAATCACACGCCAGCCAGCCACCAACTTGTTTGTTGCGCAGTGGAGCAGTCTAGGATAATTTCGAATAGGCATGTATAATCTAATAGTATATACTCAGTTCCTACTGTATCGCGGTAGCTTCTGTATCGCGGCATTTGCATATCACGTGAATTTTCGAATCTAGCACCCCCTACAATCGGCATCTTTCGCAGCAGATGTCAAACTCTGAATTCCAGTGAAAATTGTGCATATTGTCATGAAAAGTGGAGGGTAAATGTAAACCTGTACAAAAGTCAAGTAGAATTCGTATTGTTGCACACACTGGTTACCCCCTACCCATGAAATGTCCCCTCAGTACCTAAAACACCGGTTGATTATACTTGCTTTGAATCAGCATCTGTCGTCTGGGCGTCAAAGGTCATGCGCCATTACGAGGTCAAGTTATCTCCTTACATGGAAACTTTTGCATTCGCGTTTTAGGTGAACCCCGCGATACAGAAGTCACTTTTGCCACATGGGTATAT
The DNA here is from genome assembly GCA_964017185.1 of Rugalucina vietnamica. Classification (NCBI taxonomy): domain Eukaryota; kingdom Metazoa; phylum Mollusca; class Bivalvia; order Lucinida; family Lucinidae; genus Rugalucina; species Rugalucina vietnamica. The sequence continues at coordinate 52,844,854 of OZ024880.1, read as the reverse complement.
ACCAACATGGTCACACATTTGCGGTTTTCACAAAATATTGACAAATGTCTTGTAATTTTCATCATAAAAGGGTTGCAGGGGAAGGATTTTGGAAATTGTTGAGGTATAATAAATTTCATTTATTGATCATGTTTGTTTGATTCTTTCTGTTTACAAATAAGGGCCGCGATACAGGAGGAAGCCAGTATAACAGTAGTGACTCCAACTGTTTTTTCAAACTCAACTTTTCTGCTCAGCTTTTACAAAAATGGTGTCTCCAGTCCTCTAGAAATATAGAATTACATCACTTTTCCACAAAGATGTTCATTTAAATGAGAAACTATTGCCTTGACAACAGCCACACACACTAAAACCTTCACTCTTGTTGACAATGACTGATAGTCTCAAACCAAAAACAAAACCTTGCAATTTAATTTTACTTTTATTGTTCTATTGCAAAACATGGCATGGAATAGTTTTTAAGTGTTCAGACAGCCAAACTGAATGCTAGAAAATTGTTCAATTTGAAAAATAATAAAAAAAATTCAAAAGGTCAAATAGTCTCAGAGCATGGGTCAAGCAGTGACCTGTAAGTGACCTCACAGGTTCCCAGCTATGCAAGGCCTAAAAAAAAAAATGTTATGTTTCCGATTTCATCATAAATTTAGCATAGGGTCGGTAGGTAGGCTTTTTTTTTTTTTTTTTTTTTTCTTGGAAAATCGGGATCGGTAAGTATTTTTAGCTCACCTGAGCCGTTAGGCTCACAAGGTGAGCTTATAGGATGGCCATGATCCGTCGTCCGTCCGTCCATCCGTCGTCCGTCCGTCCGTCGTCCGTCCGTCGTCCGTCCACAATTTCAAAGATCTTCTCCTCTGAAACCGCTTGGCCAATCAAAGCCAAATTTTATATGAAGCATCTATAGGAAGGGGGAACCAATGTATATATAAGAAATCCAGGTCACATGACCAAGATGGCCGCCATGCCCATATATGGTAAAAACCCTTCAAAAATCTTCTTCTCCCGAACCAGTGGACCGATTTCAACGAAACTTGGCATGAAGCATCAATGGCTCAAGCACTACAATGTGTATATAAATTATGACCCTGTGATGACCTTGACCTATTTTACAGCAAGGTCAACATAAGTCACCAATGCATTTGAATGGGGAAAACTTTTAAAATGTCATTTAAAGTGAAAGTCTTGCAGGAAATGGGCAGTAGGACTGAATATTAATGATTCTGAAAAAAATGGACCCCAGGGGCTCATGTGCCCCCACCCCGGGGCAATATACATGTATATCTTCACTATATTCAAATGTCTTCTCCTCTGAAACCGCTTGACCAATCAAAGCCAAATTTTACGTAAAGCATCAATAGGAAGGGATAACCAATGTGTATATAAATAATTCAGGTCACATGACCAAGATGGCCGCCATGCCCATATATGGTAAAAACCCTTCAAAAATCTTTTTCTCTGGAACCGGTGGACCAATTTCAATGAAACTTGGCATGAAGCATCGATGGCTAAAGCACTACAATGTATATATAAATCATGACCCTGTGATGACCTTGACCTATTTTACGGCAAGGTCAACATAGGTAGCCAATGCATTTGAATGGGGAAAACTTTTAAAATGACATTTAAAGTGAAAGTCTTGCAGGAAATGGGCAGTAGGACTGAATATTAATGATTCTGAAAAAAAAATGGACCCCAGGGGCTCATGTGCCCCCACCCCGGGGCAATATACATGTATATCTTCACTATATTCAAACGTCTGCTCCTCTGAAACCACTTGACCAATCAAAGCCAAATTTTATGTAATGCATCAATAGGAAGGGATAACCAATGTATATATAAATAATCCAGGTCACATGACCAAGATGGCCTCCATGCCCAAATATGGTAAAAACCCTTCAAAAATCTTTTTCTCTGGAACCGTTGGACCAATTTCAATGAAACTTGGCATGAAACATCGATGGCTAAAGCACTACAATGTATATATAAATCATGACCCTGTGATGACCTTGACCTATTTTATGGCAAGGTCAACATAGGTCACCAATACATTTGAATGGGGAAAACTTTTAAAATGTCATTTAAAGTGAAAGTCTTGCAGGAAATGGGCTAAACCCCAGTGAAAATGCAACTGAGATTTCACTGAGATTTCAGTGTTATTTCAATGAAATAACAGTGAAATCTCAGTGAAAGAATTGGTCAAAATAACACTGAAATAACATTAAGATTTTCAATGAAATTTTGTTGAAATTTTGTTATTATTTCAATGAAATAACACTGAAATCTCAGCGAAAGAATTGGTCAAAATAATGCTGAAATTCAGCGAAATCTCAATGAGATTTCCTGAATTTCAGTGTTATTTTGACCATTTATTTCAATGAAATAACACTGAAATCTCAGCGAAAGAATTGGTCAAAATAATGCTGAAATTCAGCGAAATCTCAATGAGATTTCCTGAATTTCAGTGTTATTTTGACCATTTCTTTCACTGAGATTTCAGTGTTATTTCATTGAAATAATGAGTGAAATTTCGCTGAATTTCAGTGTTATTTTGACCAATTCTTTCACTGAGCAGTCAGGGACAAAACCTAAACAAGTTATAAAAAAAATAACTGAAACAAGTTATTAATACACTTTAAATGATCTCCCTTTCCAAGATGTTAGAGTTCACTTTTCTTGGATATTTTTTTCAGATTAAAAAACCACTTATATAAGTTATGCTTTTATTGGTAATTATGACAATATTAACTTGAATAGGTTATTAGTATCATTACCCCACTTGTCTTTGAAGTACCTGCGTACCACTTTTTAGACTATGCGTACTAAGAAATTCTTTTGTAGTAGCTACATTAAAGTTACATCATCCTAGGAAAATTGTCTAGACATGTGCCAAAATTCTTGTAAGGTGGGAACAGATGTTTTAAAATCAGGGATTTTGCCATTCTGATGCCAAAAAAATGCATAAAAAACTGAAATTTTCAAAATCTTAATGGTATATACTAACTTTCAGCCATGTGAGTATGAAGCTCTCATCTTGCTGCATCTCCCATTAACATTTTAATTACGTAAAACCCTGCATATTTCAATTAAATTAAGAAAAACTTCACAGATTTTGACTGATGCAGGGAAAATGAAAAATAACTTGTTTCAGTTATTTTTTTTATAACTTGTTTAGGTTTTGTCCCTGACTGCTGAGATTTCACTGCTATTTCATTGAAATAATAATGAAATTTTCACTGACAATTGGAGAATATCCAATATGGTCACCTGCTTAATTAGAAGGACTTTTAAAGCCTGCCCAGGAGAAGTGTTGAAAGTAAAACCATCCATGCATATAAGCCTTTTTTTACTTGGATGCACTATGGTGCTTTATTGCTGCACTTTGGAGTGTCACATCATCCCAATTTTGGGTGGATGTCCCATATAAAAAAGGAGGCAATGTCCCAATATGACCTTCGCTGTTGACTGGGATGTTAAGCCATAATTCAAACAATCAAACTACCTAGGCACTGGGTTTGACAGTAAAGATTGTCCAAATGACTCTTGAATCAAAATATGGTTCTACACTCTCACACAATGATTTGTGTGGGTGGGGAATTGGAATGATGCAATTTAACAGAAAAAGCATCAATAAAAGTCACATGATCTGAAGGAAAAGATATATACAGTTAAAATACATGTAAACATTGTACATGTCACTTACTGCATCAATCTTGAATGAAATTAACTTCTTATTATTGAGCACCTTCTCTTTAAACTTGAAAAAAGATATATTGTGTCTGTTTTCTTTCCCTCCATTTTAGACAGGAAGTGATGTCATAGAGTTGCTATGAGCATGCTCAGGATTTTTTTCAGTGAAATTTCGGTGCAGTGAAATTTCGGTGAAATTTTGGTGAAAGTTTACAAGCTGATATTACACTGAAATTTCTGTGAAGTCATCAAAACAATACCAAATGATCTCTGTGGACAAAATGGTAACAAAGTGTGTTTATATGCACCTAAATAAAAACAGAACCTACGTTTCTGAACCACCAAATCTTGTAGAGCATAGCTGAACTATACAGATATGAGCTCTGAAATATGCTGATAAATGAGACTAAAGTCATAGCAATTATGGTTGTGTACTGTACAGAAATGCTTACTTTTCATGCTTGTTGATAGTAAAAAGTACATTATATAATCACCAGTTACTGTTATTATTATCATGTACCATGTGTTATGTAAAATGTCATTAGCTCGCCTGCACGAAGTGCATAGAGCTATTGTAGTCACCTCGGTCGTCTCCGTTTACGTTTACGTTTACGTGTATGTTTACGTCCGCGTCCGCGTCACACTTTCGGTTAAAGTTTTTTATAAGTCTATATCTCTTGACCATGTTGATGGATCAAGTTGATACTTTGCATATTGCTAGATATTGGTCTGAAGTTTTACGCAGTACCATCATGACCCACCCTGGGTGACCTTGAGGTCAAGGTCACGGACTTCGAAATTTTGTGTTTTAATAAGTTTTTGGTTAAAGTTTTTGTAAGTCTATATCTCTTGACCATATTGATGTATTGAGTTGATACTTTGCATGTTGCTAGATATTGGTCTGAAGTTTTACGCAGTACCATCATGACCCACCCTGGGTGACCTTGAGGTCAAGGTAACGGACTTAGAAATTTTATGTTTAAGTTTTTGGTTCAAGTTTTTGTAAGTCTATATCTCTTGACCATATAGATGTATTGAGTTGATACTTTGCATGTTGCTAGATATTGGTCTGTAGTTTTACGCAGTACCATCATGACCTACCCTGGGTGACCTTGAGGTCAAGGTCACGGACTTAGAAATTTTGTGTTTAAGTTTTTGGTTAAAGTTTTTGTAAGTCTATATCTCTTGACCATATTGATGGATTGAGTTGATACTTTGCATGTTGCTAGATATTGGTCTGAAGTTTAATGCAGTACCATCATGACCCACTCTCGGTGACCTTGAGCAAGGTCACAGACTTAGAAATTTTGTGTTTAAGTTTTTGATTTAAGTTTTTGTAAGTCTACATCTCTTGACCATGTTGATTGATTGAGTTGATACTTTGCATGTTGGTAGATATTGGTCTGAAGTTTTATGCAGTACCATCATGACCTACCCTGGGTGACCTTGAGGTCAAGGTCACAGACTTAGAAATTTTGTGTTAAATTTTTTGGTTAAAGTCTTAATCTCTTGAACATGTTGATGGATAAAGTTGATACTTGCATGTTGATAGATATTGGTTTTATGCTGTACATCACAACTCACCTGGATGACCTTGAGGTCAGGGTCACAGACTTGGAAGTTTTGTGTTTAAGTTTTGGTTAATGTTTTTATAAGTCTTTATCTCTTGAACATGTAGATTGATCAAGTTGATACTTTGCATTGGTCTGAAGTTTTATGTTGTACCATCATGACCCACCTGAGTGACCTTGAGGTCAAGGTCATGGGTCATAGATTTTAACAGATGTAGTGGCAAAGCAAAAGTCAGGCGAGCTACGCTGTCCTGCGACAGCTCTTATTAATTTTTAGCTGAAAAAAAAAAAAAAAAACTATTTTATTTTTCTGCTGAATTTTTTCTGGTGACATCAATTTTTTTTTTAAATTTCACTGAGATCTATTTGCTGAAAATTTCAATAAAATTTCTATACTGAAATTTCAGTGAAATCTCTAGACTGAAATTCCGTTGAAATTTCATTGAAATTTATAATTTCTATGACATTGAAATATCAATGAAATTTCGTTGAAAATTTCATTGAAATTCCTGTGACATTAAAATTTATTGAAATCTCAATAGAATTTCACTCAAATTTTTTCAAATTTTGATCATTTCGGTGAAATTTACCAAAATATAAGGATTTCAGTGAAATTTCACTGAAATTCATCAAAATTTCACTGAAATTTCAGTTACATTTTCTCTGGGGAAGGACTGACTATTAATGATTCTGACAAAAAATGGACCACAGGGGCTCATATGCCCCCACCTCGGGGCAATATACTTGTATATCTCCATAATATTCAAACATGTGCTCCTCTGAAACCACTTGGCCAATCAAAGCCAAATTTTATGTGAAGCATCTAAAGGATGGGGTAATCAATGTGTATATAAATAATCCAGGTCACATGACCAAGATGGCCGCCAGGCCCATATATGGTAAAAATCTCTCAAAAATCTTCTTCTCCGGAACCAGTGGACAGATTTCAAGGAAACTTGGCTTGAAGCATCGATGGCTCAAGTACTACAATGTATATATAAATCATGACCCTGTGATGACCTTGACCCAGTTTATGGCAAGGTCAACATGGGTTGCCAATGCATTTGAATGGGAATAACTGTTAAAATGTCATTTGAAGGAAAAACCCAGCAGGAAATTGGCAAATGGACAAAATTAGGGGATAACTGTATTCAAATTTTTCATTTGGGGCGGTATATCGTCGGATATACGGTCGGAAATTTTGTTTTACGGCGACGCGTTAGCGGAGCCGTAAAACATGATTTCCGACCGTATATTCGACGATATACCACCCCAAATGAAAAATTTGAATATTGTTATCCCCATTCTAATGTACTTTTTAACTATAAACATCGAAAAATGCTTTGTTTTTCACGAAATGTGAGCGTGACGAGCGACGTATAACCACAACGTTAACCAATCAGAAGCGACATTGCTCATGACGTTAGGTTTCCGACGGTACATCGCAGAATATACTGTCGCAAATTTTTGACGTTATCCAATAAGACGTCGCGTAACATTCTCGAGTGCATTAGAATATTGATTATTATGAAAAAGAAAATGGCCCAAGGGCTTCATCTGCCCCTGCACTGGGATTAAATACCATAATATTCAAACATGTTTATTGGTATATGCTGCAGATCTCAGGTGAGCGTTTACAGGACCATTGGTCCTCTGGTTTTTTTTTTTTTGACCGGACTTTCTTCTTACCGCACATTTGACTCCAAATTGGAAACCTTTACACCGAGGATGGCCGTCTTTGTATAACAGGGATAACGGGACATTGTGCCGCAAGGCTTTTATTACATTTGAAGCAGGTATGTGGCTACATTTGTCGAAATAAATGGCGACTAATGTGCTTGGTCGTGTCAACACACTGCACAGTAGTCATGTTGTTGTTCTTGATCGTAATTGTTAAAGACCGAAAATATCCGAAAATCGGCGCGGACAAATTCTCGTAACGAAATGGTTTTGACTTTTGATAAAAACCGGAATCGTTGAACAGGGTCGGTTGCCGACTTTCCGACTTTTTTTTTCTTCTGAGCGCTAAAAAAGTTGCAGTCGGACCAGTCGGTCGGGAAATCGGAAACATAACATTTTTTTTTTTTAAGCCCAATGGACATGGCCACTGAGCAAGGTACCAAATCCAATATGGCCACTGTGCAAGGTATGAAAATGAAGTAAACAAAATTTATTTTGGCCTGCGCTTCATTGTGCTGCTATGTATTCATTTCAAAGTGGTCAGATGTTGTTTCTAACATACACAGCTTAGTTCTATCACATACGGATTGATTCGGAATGATAATAAGAAAAAAATCAATTTTCAATCAAGGTCATCGCAACAGAGATAATCATCGAAAATGGCACTTGCTGATGCATTTATCCATTTATTGATAAGATCCACAAGAAAGAAAAACATCAAAATTCAATTTTAATATCAAAACCACGCACTTCCAGTTGACACAATTTGACTAAGAAAAAACTATGGATTATCCCGCCTGATTTCCGGTACCCGGCTTTTACTGAAGTCACTACTAACAGTGTCTAAAATGTATACATTCCCTACTAAAGTCTACAGGGTTTTTCACAGCATCTTTGGAATTCTTTACCAGAAGTTCTGTTTGGGATCCTCATACTAAATGCCTCGAGGAGGAATTGGAGAAGGTACAGAATCGTGCCGCTAGATTTGTAACTACTTTAGGAATAGATTACTTCCAAAATTCAGGTAGCTGGTACTCAGTATTGGTTTTTACTGGTTTCCAGCTTGAGCGGTTGGTACATAAAAATTAAAGTTTAACATTGATGTCTATGGGAAATCATTACCCCTGACTAATAAATAGGTTAATTAATTTGTTATTACATACCAGCATGAATTTTTGTTTGCATCTTTATGCAGATATGTGTTAACATTTCTTATCTGTGAATAGATCAGATTTCTATCTCTGCTCAGAATCCCAGGAAAATTATATAAACATAGATCACTAAGTTTTGTTTATTGTATCAATATATTCTATCAGATACAAATCTTTTAGAGTAACAGTAATAGCCAGTAATCTGGTTCATTTATAAGTATTGGAATGTATACATAAACTGAGCTAGATAGTAACCATTGTTGCAGTTCTAGCAACCTTAAATGCAGAAATAAGTTGAAAATGTGAGCCATGCATAGTATTCATTTGAAGAACATGTATATACAAAACTTGGGAGCCATGCATTTTCATTTCCATTTAAAATTATGTTTTTAAACCAAGAGATACAGTCTTATGGAAATTTGTAAGGAGCGTATTCCATTGTTGTGTGTTCACTAGAAGCACTTTTAGATGGCCATAAATTTGATGGTAATGTTTGTCTTTGAAATGCTTATTTCGCCGCTGTCATTTAGTTCTCATAAAGTTATATGTAGGCCTACTTTTTGGTAAAGGAATTTCACACTCTGGATAGCTCATTCTGTAGGGACAGGTCAAGGATAGGTACCACGGATTAGAAATTAGAACCAGGACATAGCAAGATGTTTTTTCTATGATGGTACGTGTGACTGCTCACATACATTTTCTAACCTTTTCCTCATTACTTGATCCATATTATCATTAGCAATGAATAGCTCTGTTTTCATGCAGTCGGTTCTAAACCTTTAGCAATTAATAACCCTATGTTTTCCTATATAATCACTTTTAATATTTTAATTCAGCTTTATGTTCCTTTTCAAGATGGGCCAATCAGTATATATAGTTGGGACAAAAACTGGAGTAGCCTGGGAAAACACTAAACACACCCGCAAGCAAGCAGAACTCGAGTTGTCTCACATGTGCACCTGTATTTCGTGTGGGGACCGAACCCTCACTGGACCCAGTGGTGTGATGAGTCAGTTTAAGAACCTGTTTATGCGCAAACATGGTGTTTGGAGCCATACAGTTTCAATTCAGTTTAAATTGTACCTTCAAACAATTTTAGGAATGGTAAACAGCGACCTTCATTAATAGCGTCTCTTAATACAGGGTATTAACAGGTTGGCCTCTCTGAACTGAATCAAGTACAATGTAATTTAAATGTCTATGTAACAGAAATCTGATGGAGGCAGTAGAGAAACATTTTATTTCCTTAAGTGGTTATCTAGAATCACTTAAATTCATATTGCCAAAATTAAGTAACAGTCTATCCCATTCTCTTCATGAAAGTCATACGGGTCATTATCCAAGCCTAATTCGTCTGCTACCAAACTCATTTTTACGACTGGAAAAAATAAAATTCATTTGTCCTTTAAAAAGGTCCGAAATTCCTCCACTGGAATTGATTGAAATTTATTTACCAAGATAGATTGTAGCATTTCTTAAACAAATATTTAAATACATATCATGATTTCCTATATAGAAATCCTTATCTCACACTGTATTGTGTGTACCAACCAGCTGTTAGTGTTTACATCCACAGGTAATGTTTATCAGCTGTTGCTATGGTAATATTATTTTCGGGAATCCACTATTATACTTTCGAATCCGGGACGTTTCGCCCCCAAACCATTTCGCCCCTAGTCGTTTCGCCCCAAAGACGTTTCCCCCCCTAGTCGTTTCCCCCCTAGTCGTTTCGCCCCCACTAGTCGTTTCGTCCCCCTAGTCGTTTCGCCCCCCTAGTCGTTTCCCCCCCTAGTATAAGGATATAGTATAATTACCTTATGTACATCATTTTGCTTCACCTTATGTACATCATTTTGCATTATGCTAGGCAATAAAAATTTCAAACTTGTATGTAGTAAAGTCTTATTAAGTTGTTCACTTGGGCAATCAATGCTGTAAAAGAGTTCGTTTGCAAAAGACATGTCATTTTGTCCAAGTTCGCTACACTGGTGCGTTCAAGGGACTAATTTCTCCCCCTTCCGAACCCCCTGGTGAAATAATGTCATTTGGCGTGTCACCAGTAAACTATTCAGATTCAGATTCATTTCGCTGGCTTTTGTAAATTAATATCGGAAAAGAAATTTATGATGGAGCATCGTCGCCCTGTCACGTCAGCCTAAGGTACCTTACCCTTAGTTACCAGCCAGTACAGGGTCATTAATAAATATTGGCCACTCGGGGAGGTGTGCATGAGTAGGACTTGTTACACTATAATAATTTATTGTTTTAGTCTGTTTACCAATCAGAGTTCTCGATAACTCCAATCTGGGCGTATTTTTACGCATGTTTTTCGTTCCGTACGCCTAAAATTCACTGCCATGGATTCTCGCTTACGCCATGTTTTTTCTGGTGACGCGTTCAAAATTTTCCATAAATTACGTGACAAGGATAGCTTTTAAAAAAGCTAGAAGCGGCTCGTTTAGCATTTTGTATTATGACTACACCATTTTGGAAATATATTCATTTTTTAAACAAATAAACTTGTATGCTAGTGGTTTCTGAGAAAACAAATTTCTTATTTTGATGATATTGACCCAGTTTATGGCAAGGCCATGCATTTAAATGGGGAAAACTGTTAAAATGTCATTTGAAGGGAAAAGCTAGCAGGAAATTGGCAAATGGATAGAATATTGATTATTCTGAAAAAAAAAAAAAAAATTCCCCAGGGGCTTCATCTGCCCCTGCACTGGGGTTAAATACCATAATATTCAAACATGTTTATTGGTTTATGCAGCAGATCTCAGGTGAGCGTTTACAGGACCATTGGTCCTCTTGTTTGTCTGGTGGCTAGTCTTGGATCTAACCAACAGGACCCCATTGGAAATAAGCTTTCTGGCTTTCATGGGCTATCCTGGGTTATTTCAACACGCATAGAGTACTCTACATCATACAAATTTTGAAAATGTAGTATTAGCTCACCTGAGCCGAAGGCTCACAAGGTGAGCTTATAGTACAGTGGACTTGACAATGGCGACCCTTACGGAATAGTAGCGCATGCTAGAATGCAGTGTATGCTGATATCATACTGCATTCATACTTTTTTCAGACTTCTTATTTGCCCTATGTCCGCAGCGCAGTTGCAGCATATATACTGCATTGCAGCGTACGCTGGAAGTATGCTGGTATTTATGCTTCTTATACGCTGTTTCCATACTTCTTTGCAGCGTATGCTGGAATCATACTGCTGGTGCACGCTGCATTCATACTGCACTGTCTTAGAATTTTTACTTGGCTAGATCCATGCTGATTTCATGCTGCTTTAACTTAGCATAATATAATCGATTTAGGTATATGCTGCATATACGCTGATTTCATACTGCACAGAAGCATACGCTGCACAGAAGCATATGCTGCACAGAAGCGTACGCTGCAATCATGCTGCTAACTTAGTGGTATACAGATATTGATTTATTGATGATGTCATAGTTTCAATTGCATTATGGGTAAAAATGGCTGCCAGAACAGGAGGGAAATTTGAAAGCTGTTTTACAAATGCAAATTTAAAGAAAAACGGGCTGGAAAGAAACAAAGAAAATTAGCAGAACTTGTGAGTGCATTTAGAAACACATTTTCATAGCTTTTAGGGTAAGCCACTGTTTAGCCTTTAGCATGCTGTAGGCGACTGCGGTCGACCGTGGAATATCTATCTGTGCCAACTAGAGGCGACTGCGGTCGACAAGAAAAACCGCTTTCAAATTTCCCGCACTTTTCGCCCACTGCCTACTTATGAATATTAATGAGCGATGCCCAGACAGTTGCGCATGAAAACAACATGGCGGCTTGTGGTTTTGGGACCGATTTGTCGGCCGATTTTGATCGGATTTTCGTTATTTTTGCATTAGAAATGCATTTTCAGCGCTTTTTTAGCTGGTAAATGGAAAACTGGGTGCATTTACACCCGAAATATGACATCGTAACGGTACGTATGATGAATTTTTACGCTAGAAATCGGCGTAACAAAGACTTCCGAAACCGAAAGTAGATTTGTTTACTGCGTTTGTTGAATTTATTCAGCTGTTTTTATGGCACAAAAATTAAGAAAACACGGAAAAAAATTGGAAAAAACGTCAGTGGGCTGCGATATCGATTTCACTATATTGCTCAGCATGCTAAAGGTTAGCTTGCACTCCTATAAAGCAAGAATGTAGCTGTGATATATATTTGCAGACGACAACCAATTTGATGTTTTTTTTTTAATTTCAATGTATGCATTTGCATGCTGGAAGGCCCTGTTATAAACCTAAATGATTCTTTACATCAAACATGAATGCATGTAAGATTTTTGGGTGTTTTTCCTCGAGCTTTTCATGTTTACAACTTCTCTGTGTATCAAATGAAATGGGTGGGGTAACATGGCAGGCATGTCAAAAAAGTGGTATGATTTCCAGCGTGAAAGCAGTATCACTGTGTATAACCGTACAGGGAGCCAAAACGGAAGTGACACATACTGTACGCAAATACATCATTAGTGCCCTTCGGATTTCTTAAGGTAAGCGATCATTTATATCGATGTAAATTAAAATTCAGGAAACAAATCTTAATGCGGTTTTCGGTGTTGGAAAGAGAATTTAAAACTTAATAAGCGTTTATGTTGCTTTTTGTGATTTTGTTTACGCTTTCCAGTGTATCTTGTAAATTAAGTGGCAAATCACTGACTTTTCATTTTTATGACCCGTCAAATCTGTGTTTCGAAGTCCATTATGGGTAACTGAGTTCACATATTTTGATCAAACCAGCAATGAAAGATAAGAAAATCATTTGTGTTGAAGCTCTGCACCATGGTATTCCCCAAGTCATTAAACTTACCCGGGTATTCACCGAGGAATTGCACGCCTCCCTTCCAATCGCCTGTACGACTAGTGACAAGCGTACAGTATCACTAGTTAAAACGTATCAAGAAAAAAGTGTACGACTAGTGTCATCATTGAATTTTATTTTTAGCGGATTTCGTCCATTTTTGTTCGTATTTATATACAATATGTTTTGAATATTCCGTTATCTCGTGTGCAGAATGCATAGATACACTTTTTGAGCCCAAATGGATTGTATTTAGCCACATACCAAACGTCACAGTGTGGCAGCTTAAATGTTCAATTTCTGCATTACCTGCACCTACATGTATCTATCAGTCAATAGAGTAAACGCTATAGTAGAAAACTCGAAAATCTAAACTCAACTTCGGCCTCAATTGCAATGGTTGTCACCGATCATTTGTCAGTTTGTATGACAATACCACGTGATTCTCAGTAGTGAAATAGTTGACTATTTTATGCTTGTGTATATCCGAAGCCATTGTTCAACTTAAACGATATCAATGGCTAGGTATTATCACCAAGAGAGAGAGAGAGAGAGACAGACAGATAGACAGACAGACAGACAGACAGACAGAGAGAGAGAGAGACTGTCGTTAAAAGCATTGTTCATGTTGAAACTTTTTTATTTTATTGATTAAAAATTATAGACATACAGTTGAGAGCCCGGCTTAACACTGGGGCAAGTTTTCATCCACAATCTTCACAACATCATTATGACGTCATGGTAACCCAATTAAGCAGTTCAACTGTGTAGAAAATTGAGGCAACATCCCTACATGGCCATAGCTGTTCACTGGGACGCAAGCCATCAATTCAAATAAACAAATGAAGTTAACATTGCCATCGCCAGGTAGCGCCCTAGATCCTCAGTCTTTGTACTGACAAGCCCTATTTGACCGATGCTTGCTAGAATGAAAAACGAACGGTTGGACTATATATGTAACATAACATTGAATTTGTTTGTTTGTTTGTTCGGGTTTAACGTCGCTTTCAACATTATCTGTCATATCACGACGGTGTCTGGTTGTGACAGGGAGCTCAATGCTCACTTTTATAGTGCTGCCTCACTGTGGTGTCAGATCCCAGACACTTTTACCTGATACCACCTCCAGTCACATTATACTGACACCGGAGCGACCAGTCCTAGCCCTACCCCGAAAATCCGAGTGCCAAGCGGGGAGCAACTAGTACCATTGTTAACGACTTATGTCGCGGCCCTGGATCGAACCCGGTACCTCCCGATCTCGGAGCGGACACTCTACCTACTGAGCTAACGAGGCCGGAACCAAGTTGCCCATAACAATATATTCTGGAAAATATTGATTTTATATGCATTTGAGGTCACCAAATTGAATTTCTTACATGGGCAGAGACTCCCATTGTAATTTTCCCCCAAACAAGACTCATTCATATTCTTCACAACTCATAGTGGACGCCAACACATTTGCCATTCAACACAGGGTCTCAGCCAGCATCCAAGGACGGTATTTTTCGGTGTTTAGGGACATTCCAAATTCGCTCAAGAATGAAAAAATGATTATTCAAAAATCACTACATCCGCAATTTGGCGATTGTATGGCAAAACAGCAACTGATTAAATCACACAATATAGCAAATATTCAAGAAAGGTTATACTATCATGTGACAAAAGACGTTTCTATCCATGGATTGTATTAGACATGGACCTGAGATGTGGGCTTCTGTTATACCTTTCTCTTTCATTCGAAAGATTTTGCATTACGATTAAGTGCATTAGTATTCTATAACCGGTATGAGTGTCGCGCTTCTTCTGGCAGTATCAACACAGAACTCACAACTATGACTATTACAAAAAGATTAGGTGAACCACTGCAGAAGCTGAGGATGAGGTTAGGCACCTGTAAAATCGATTTAAAGGAATCGATTCGGAAACGCATATTTGGCCCTGTACATATTCATTTAGATGTTACAGTACGTGTTACAAATCAAATTCCAACGATTTACCCCATAATATGTACACAATCATCGATTGGAAATTACGCTAAAATGCGTCTCGAATCGCGAAGGTTGTCGCCATATTTGTTTACCTGTGACGTCTCTAACTCACTTTCGGTTTGAGCGATCGTACTACACTTCATTTTATCGATAAAATTTGCAGATGAAGGTGTAAATAAAAAACAGAAAAAAAAAATGTCATCTGTCACAGGGATCTCGTGGACGCAGGACCCGGGACGACGCAGGACCCGGCGTCCCGGAACGAGTAAATCTGGGCTCAGACACATGTTTTTCCTTAGTGGTGATTCCCGGGGCGCAAGTTGTTTTTGCCGCGATACGTCCAAATATTTACCTGTGTTTTGTTGTCTATGAGCCAAAAAAGCATTTTAGAGACATCCATCCGAGTGTATTTCGCACCTGTATGATGTAAATCCAATCAAAATTATGTAACGACAGTTAGGTAGTCGATAATCTTTCATACGTATAATAGCGATCAAACGATTTAAAGAATGGCGGTCGTATCTGATGGCGCGTGTCTTTATGTAAACAACTTATAATGGCGATCAAACGATTTAAAGAATGGCGGTCGCATCTTTTGATGGTGCATGTCTTTATGTAAACAACTTTAATTGCAGTCATTGTTGACAGGTCAGCTGACCGTTTGAGGCGTGTTTACCGTGTCACATGCTAAAATAATTATCCGCATGAATGAAAATCTTCTGGATTGGTGGCAAACAAATTAGAAACGCATGCGTATTGAAAAACAATTGGTGATGGGCGGTTCATCTCCTATTATAAATTAAATAAAATAGATTTCTGTTGCAAATTAATCAAATTATGTAAAAAAAAAAAAAAAAAAAATAAAATAAAAAAAGAGAGAGATTACCCCTGGAGTGTGTACCGATTCCGTTTTGGAATAAAATGGATGAGAAACTTGCGAATTCCTATTCTTTTTCTATTGTGCGCGATTCTTTGACGGATTGAATGCCAAAATTCGGAATAAAAACTACTTTGTGTAGGTATATGTAACAATAATTCCATTCGTTCATACTGGATTATTAATAAGAAATAGTAGAAAATGTCCACACCTACGATTTTTTATCGCTTTGGGGGAAGCGAAAAGCCGACGACAGGTATCTGGAAAAAAACTTTTACCTCCTTTCTGTGGCTTGTTTTTACAGTTAATCGCCTGGCACTGAGGCATCTTCGGTAAATATTATTCTCCTTTATTCTCACATAAACACTTCTATCAAGTTTAACGCAGAAAATATCCACAAATACAAAATATAATAACGAAATTATCGCGAGAATATTTGAACGTCTTGCCATTGAAATGAGCGGCTTAAAGAGAAAGTGAGTGAGTGACGTCACAGCTTTATACTGGTTACCGCGTTCACCGTGTAATTATCGATAAACCGGTAACCATACCCGATAAAGATGGCGATTCGCTCAGATGCAGGAAAAAACGAAGGTTTCCCAACTTTGAATACGAATATTTTGCGTCACAAACTCGATATGCATTCTCTTGTACCAGGAATGAATTTATGATGGTATTTTACGTAGACATACGGCGTCTTTTGCGGTTCCGAATCTATTCCTTTAAGCCCGCCAGTAATTGGAAAAGGTCCCAGGACCTTTTCCACAGTGTTTACTTTGAATATGAAGAAAATTGTACCCATGATCGACTGCTCTCTCTCAATTACGCGTTTTGTCACATAAAGCGCTTAATAAAAACTAGTGAACCCGTCTATGTTGACTAGACAGTTTACCGCAAACAATTTAATTTATCCATGGTTGACACTCTCTGTCAAAAAACGGTAAATATCTAGCAAGCAGTCTCGATCGTGGCGACTTCTTATCATAGCGCATCTAAGTTACGATCGTAGATACCCTGATGAGGGGTACAGAAACTATAGGAACTCTATATGGCTGACTTTTAGTTCATCACATCGGACCCATGGGTCTCTTTCCGGTAGTGTGGCTGCAAGTCAAAATTCAGATCTCTGTCACAAATTGACTGCACTGCAAAATGGTTTTCTACACTGTGACATATCGACATATTTGATTGTAATCGTGTTCTCTTTAGAATTATGTCTCCCCCCGACAGGGTCGGGAGACATATTGTTTTTCCCCGTGCGTCTGTCTGTCTGTCTGTCTGTCTGTCTGTCTGTCCGTCACAAATCGTGTCCGCTCTATAACTTGAAAACCGTTAAAGATTTTTCAATGAAACTTGGTACACTTGTAAACCACGATGAGACGATGTGTCATGCACAAGAACCATAACTCTAGCTTGAGTATTTTTGGAGTTATTTCCCTTTGATTATTTTCGATACAATTTCGTGTCCGCTGTATAACTTGAAAACCGTTAAAGATTTTTCAATGAAACTTGGTACACTTGTAGACCACGACGAGACGATGTGTCATGCACAAGAACCATAACTCTAGCTTGAGTATTTTTGGAGTTATTTCCCTTTGATTATTTTCGACACAATTTCGTGTCCGCTGTATAACTTGAAAACCGTTAAGGATTTTTCAATGAAACTTGGTACACTTGTAGACCACGACGAGACGATGTGTCATGCACAAGAACCATAACTCTGGCTTGAGTATTTTTGGAGTTATTTCCCTTTGATTATTTTCGATACAATTTCGTGTCCGCTGTATAACTTGAAAACCGTTTAAGATTTTTCAATAAAACTTGGTACACTTATTGAGCATGATCAGACAATGTGTCATGCACAAGAACCATAACTCTGGCTTGAGTATTTTATGAGTTATTTCCCTTTGATTATTTTACATACAATTTCGTGTCCGCTTTATAACTGGAAAATCGTAAGAGTTATTTCAATGAAACTTGGTACACTAAATAAAGCACGATGAGATTACGTGTCGTGCTAAAGAACCATAACTCTTGCTTGCATATCTTTGGAGTAATTTCCCTTTGATTATTTTCCATACAATTTCGTGTCCACCCTATAACTTGAAAACCGTAAGAGAAATTTCAGTGAAACTTGGTACACTTATAAAGCATGATGAGACGATGTGTCATGCACAAGAATTATAACTCTTGCTTTCATATCTTTGGAGTTATTTCCCTTTGATTATTTTTCCATACAATTTCATGTCCACTCTATAATTTGAAAACCATAAGAAATATTTCAATGAAACTTGGTACACTTATAAAGCACGATGAGATGATGTGTCTTGCTAAAGAACCATAACTCTTGTTTGCATATCTTTGGAGTTATTTCCCTTTGATTATTTTTCATTCAATTTCTTGTCTGCTCTATAACTCAAAAACCATTAGAGATTTTTCAATGAAACATGGTACACTTATAAAGCATGATGCACAAGAATCATTACTCTTGTTTTCATATCTTTGGAGTTATTTCCCTTTGATTATTTTCCAAACACTTTCGTGCCCCCTCTATAACTTGAAAACCGTAAGAGATATTTCAATGAAACTTGGTACACTTATAAAACAGAATGACAGGATATGTGATGCACAAGAACTATAACTCTTGCTTGCATATTTTGGACATGCACTTAGAAAGGGGGGAGACATCAGTTTTCACATAGAAAACAAATTCTAGTTAGCTTTGATTATGTAACATCAGAAATTTTAGTCAATGCCTTGAGTGACAGATACACACACTGGTCTAGCGTTCATAACAAGAAACGATATTTATACGAAACTGAAACGTATGGGAGTCGAAATTAATGACAAACCAGAGAATCAACAACACTGAAATCTAGAGCAAAAGGAAGCTCTTATATCAAACTGCTGCTGACCTTTTCATTGGTTTCTTTTTAAAGAAGCCAACTTGTTTTATATTACTGATCGTCCCAAGGCGATACTTCTGTGGTGGTTTTTGTTGTTTATGTCATGATGTTTAAACTTTTTGTGCTATTTGCGCCTTATGTATGTTTGTATATTTTTAGTTCGGTTTAGGTAACTGAGTGCAGGCCACCTATTAAAAATAGCTGCTCATTCGGCTTACGATATGTTTTGTTGGTATAAGTGCATGATTTTCCCGTCTCGGTTTTTGGAGAGGGATTCTCTTCCTGAATATACCTTTTCCTGATCGTTGCCCACTTGTACCTTTTGATACATATGATACATACGCATTTATGACCAATCGTAGGTAGCGTTACATCTTAAATTTGCCGCGGTAGATATATTGCCCACACTTTGGGCCAATCGCCTGTAACGTTACAATTACAGGTCTCTGTCCGCATACAAGTGTTACTGTTTTTTTCCCACATTTTCGGTTAACAGAATGCTGCCAGTATAATATTTCACATTTTATCCTATGCTGAATACAAAACCGAGACGTGGTTTTGCCAATATACAAGACACCAGGGTGATACTAGTATTTTATTGAAATATCCATCAATTATGATCCAATTTGTATAGAGTGAAACAAATTACAAAATCTGAATACGATATAGCAGTAATTATATAAGGGCAGGTAGACTACACACAACTATCATTCCTTAGAATCAGTGAAGGAGATGGTTTAACATGTATATCTTTGTTAGAACTATTCGTACAGACACGAAATGTGTCTAGGTAACAAGTCGTACAGTTGTTGAAAACAGGGTGGCTGTTTTCAAAAGACCATTATTTACATGTTAGAGTTTCTGTGCCCAAATCGAGTAAAGGGTTTTTGTGATAATAGATTGTATGTCTGTTCTAGCAGCAAAACTTTCCACATTGTGTATCAGAACATATCTTTCTAGGGGAAAATCTGTCGTACTTACGGGCGAAAAATAATAAATCTTAGTGATTTCGAGCATTAAGTGCTGATTTGCAGACAGATACATCGTATTCGGGTGTTTTGAAAATCATGAATGAAAACTATGCTTAGTTCGCTATTGAAAACCGAAAACCGCTTTTAAAAGCGTCGTGGGAAAGTGAACTTACCGCGATATGAAAAACGTGAGCGTCTTTGTTTATCGCTAGGAACTACTGATATATTTGCGTACAGTTGGTGTCACTTCCGTTTTGGCTCACTGTACGGTTATACACAGTGAGTATGATTCCAGTATGAATTCAGTATACGCTGCATGACAGCATGAATGCAGCATGAAACCAGCATATATGCTGCATTGCAGCATGAATGCAGCATGGAAGCAGCATACAAGGCCAAGAGGTTTGTAATTATTTTAGTTATGCTGCAATGCAGCATAGTTCCAGCATGATAACAGTATGATTGCAGTATGAAAGCAGCTTATTTTGCATAATTGATCCAGTATGATTGCAGTATGGTGACCATACTGCAATGCAGCATGATGCCAGCATGAAGCCAGCATAATTTGCATAATTGAAACACGCTGCTGTGCAGTATGATTCCAGCATGATTGCAGTATGGCTATACTATATATAAAACCACGCTGCAATGCAGTATGATTGCAGCATGAAAGCAGCTTAATTAGCATAATTGAAACACGCTGCAATCATACTTCTTCCATTTAAATCACGATAGTACTTTTTTGCAGTATGATTGCAGCGTACACTGCAATCATGCTGAGATCATGCTGCAAAACTAAGCTGTATTTATACTGGATTCATGCTGGAACTGCGCTGCAATTCCGTAAGGGGAATCACTTAGAGGTCGAATGCTATTATTTTAAACACGGCCATGGGAATGTTATTTTATTTGGTACTTAAAGAACATCTTACATATCTCAGCTTTTCAGGAAAATAATAATTTTAGTTCATTCGATTTCCTAATGGGAGATAACTCTGTTGATATAATACCTCCAGCATTAGACAATGGCAGGCCTCCTAGCGATACCTATAAAACCTGTAAAAACCTATAATTTTATTGTCAAATTAGTAAAAACCTATATAACCTTTATTTTGCCCCAAAAATGGCTAAAAACCTATAAATAACCTATATTTTTCTACAAAAACCTATAATTTTTGCAGAAAAGTAAGATAAATCATTTTAAGACCAGTGTTTGTTTTCTGGTGCTTGTAAATGTTTTGAAGATGCATTTTTTGAACAGCTGTTCATCATGTTCATGATTTTGTTTTTCTTTTGAGCTGCTGACAGGTATATTCATTCTATTTTGGTTGCAATATCAATTCACAATAATGAAGCTCCAGGATTTGGAAGAAAGCAGCTTTCTTTCAAAATCTGCTCAAGTCATATCTATTAAAGACTCCAGGCTTATTAAGCAGAAAATTTAAATTCATATACATGTAAATATGGGTTATTGTTATTAAACGATAAGGGGACACACAGGCTTACATTTCTTTCAGACCAAGGTGGCGATACACATACAGCTTTACAATATTTCACATAATTAGAAATATATACAGATAATGAGTTTGTCATTTACATGTTTTCTCAACTTGGAAAAAGCAGGGTTTATTTTGTAAAGTCATCTTCCTCTCTGGAATGCCCTCCGAAAGCTTGAAATCTATTTTATTTTCACAAAATTTTCCTCAAAAGGCTCACTCGTTTAAAGATTTCCAAGTGGTAAATTTGTGCTGTATCCCCAGATATTAAAGCCCAATGTTTCATGAAATCTGACTGTTTTACTTTATAAAATGTCTCTAAAACGATATAAAAAATACACCATTTTTGCAAAATTTTCTCACTCGCTTCGCTCGCTCGTTCAAAGAAAGCCAAGGGGACAAATCTGTACTCTTTATACACAAATTAAACCCGTTTCCTGTTAAAATTATCAGGTTTTATTATGTAAAATTCTCTCTAGAAATAAACCTGATAGCATAAGAACCACCCCCCTTGAAATTGCTTCTTTTAAAGCCCCCTTTGTCTGAAAGCTATCCTTGATAAGATATGCATTAGACAGCCCATATTTATGCAGGAGCAGTTTACATTGCATGAACCAACTGTCTGAGTTAAGATCTTTCATTTCAAACTGCCGTTGTGCAATTTCATGTTCAAGTGAGGCTTCATCGAACATCACGGTAGCAAACAAGCTCAACTTCCTAATGTCTAGTTCTTGTCCAACAGGGCGAATACTAGTGATGGGCCGATGATCGATTATAATCGATAGTCAGTTGGTTTGGGCTTCCGATAGAGACAATCGATAGTAAAATGCAGCAATCGATTGTAATCGGTTTCAGTACTCTGGAAGTAGAAAATTTACTTTATGCATTTTATATTTGCCAATTTTTAGGTTAGCTAAAAATTTCAAAGTATGAGGTAGATGTCACACATCACTATGTTCTAGAAGTCTTAAGTTGGCATATATAGCTCCATTGGAGAAATTTCTTTTTTTTTCATTTTCTTCAGAATATCAGAACAGTATATATGTAGGTAAAATTTTCTAAATGCATTACATCTTATGTTCATGTAAGTGGCATTGTTCGAAATAGATATTCACAACTGACAGAGACTTAAGGGTGCTCTCTCCTTGACACCTCAGTCTGCTCATAAACATATGGGCAATTGCACAATATACAGCTGGTTGAACCGATTGCACAATCGATAGCTAGTTGGTTTAGTCCTTCCGATTATAAACCGATAATCGATAGCAATTTCAAACCGATTGCCCAACACTAGCGAATACCTAACAGTCCGTAAACAGCAACAATAGCCACTCTATCAGGTAGACACTGAATCCTCCTCATGGCGCAGATTACACACCTCAAGTCCATACAACATCCTTGGTAGTGCAAAAGTTTTCCACATCTTGGATGACACCAAGGGATTCAGACCACAGCTCCCATATGCGCCTGCACCCATCAAAGCGTACATCGTTCGCTGTCCAATTTGCGCCTTCTTCTCTGTATTTCCATTGCCCTTCAGATTTCTATCCACACCGAGATGCACTGTATCACTCTCCTGAGGGATCAGAATATCATCAAGTGTCACTTGTTCCATATCTAACAACTTCTTAAATAGGCTCAGCAGGACCTCAACAGACTTTTGTGCATTTATAAGATAACGCTCCCTTCCTTTATTAGCGGAGCTGCTTAGTGAGCAAATTTGAGGGAATACTTCAGTTGATGATACAAGCATGAAATTTACACCATATGTTCTCCAAATGATGCAGATTCCAAAATGATTCCTGGCCACTTCGAATTCGGCCATTTTCAAGATGGCCGCCGAAAAACAAAATGGCCGACATATTTAAGAGGGTTGGTGTAGATGAATGATCATAACTCACATTCTGATAATCATAGAACAATGATTTTGGTTCCAAATTATAGCTATGGCATTGCCCTTTTGAAAAAAGTTCAAAAATAAAAAAAAACTAATTTGCATATTTATGAATATGAATAAGTTTATCCATTTCAGCTAAAATCAGTAGCAAAAAACTTGGAAATTGACAATTTCACAAGTTTTTGTCCGTTTTAAATGTCAAACTGATACATAAGCCAGATTGAGCCTTTTGTTCAGTTTTATAATTGTTTTCATTAGGTATCTAGCTGAGCATTAGAATTTTCATTAATATTAATGAATCTTAAGAAAATGATACATCTATATACTGAGTTTCAACTTTTTAACAGAATTTTGGACTGTACATTTACCTATAATAATAATAATAGTACATATATTACTGTCTATTGGTCAGAAGCAATATCACTATCAAGAAGCAAACTCTGTAAGCTATCATTTGTGTACAAGACGGTGACGTCACAGTTAAATTTTACAGTTCGGACTGAACCTAAGTTCGGAAAATATGTGGTGCCGCTCGCTTTTTCGATATTTTCGAAATATCCTTTGGTATGCAGAATACATTCTTGATTCTATAACTATAAAAATAACTGCCAATAACCTTTTTTCTCGTTGCTGAGAACACTTAACTTTATTGTCGCAAAGTGGTCTAAATATAGACAACAGAAATAACACATTTGCTAATTCTAACTCACCCTGCCTATATAGCCAGTGTTTATAAAACCGTTATATTGTGCAACACTTCACTGGGAGAATAAGCGTGGCGTTACTTTTGCGCCCTTTGGATATCATTTGTGATGTCATCTATCCTATCACACCAAATACCATTAGATGATGTAATACTTTTAACGCATAACAAACGTAATGATTGTATGCAAAAAAAAAACGCATGACAGTCAAATATTTGGCGGGTAATCTGCATGCAATGATGGAAAGCTGAGCTATATCGACTGTTTCAATGACCTTTATTCTGTTTTTTGTGTGTTAGAAACGAAATAGATCCGCGCTCGTGATTTCATCTTCTTTACAACTGACCTCCAAACAGTGAATTATTACTCAACAATTCACTGCTAGATCTGATCTATTTCTTGCAAAAATGCCCACAATACGCTGCATATGATAGAATATATGGAAACCATTCTTCTTTAATTATTTAACATTAGCAAAGCAATTTGTGATTTCCGAAGTTATGTGCAGTTCGAACATGCTCTCTATCGCATGGTGTCTACACGAATGATAGCTAACACAGACTTCCCGACAGTGAAGGACATGACAAGCAACCAGAAGCCCTCGTTTAATGTGCCCGTCACAAAGAACAAGCGTTCTCTTTTCAGTAGGAAAGTTTAACCTGACCAATCATCAGCCAAGTGTAAGCTTGACTATTTGAAAGATGGCTGTAGACTATTTTCGAGGCTATTTATCTCATGCAAAAGCCAAAAATTGATTTGCAGGAATTTTTATGATATGAAAATCAAAATTGTCCTCTGTCATTTCACAAAATGGCATTTTTGTTCCTGAACAAAGTCACGGCTTCTTGACACCCTTGTGCAAGGAACAAATACAGCTGATGAACAGCCAAATGCAATTGATGAGACAGCCCTGATTAATGCGGTGTCCACCGGAGCAGCAAAACCTTTGGTGATCGTACCTCATATTGAATCCTATGCCCTATGCCCTGAAACACTCCGGAGTTGATATTGTTTTATACTAATCGTCAGGATAGTTAGAAGGGCGAGTCCTGACAGAAAAGAGGACCATGAGGAAAGTAACTGTTAACAGCAGACTTCAAAACAACTTCCTTAGATGTGATGAAAACAAAAATATACTTGCACAAACAAGTGCACAGGTAATATTGTCAAAAGGAAATACAATTGTTTGCAATACAGAAATCAACAGATAAAAATTGAAACTGAGATCCTGTAAGAGTAGTGAACATATTAATGAGAAAGGGGATGGACAAAATCATGGGTTTGGCTACTTAAGCCTCATCAAAGACCCTTTAGATTTGACAACATGAAGCCAAAGGTAATTATTGTACTTTTGCACCATTTAACTGGGTAGTAGGTACAAAGACTAGTATTATGCAAATGGCGCCAAATATATTAAATGATGGTTAGGAAATGTATCTAAACCAATAATGATTTTCTTGATTTCTTAGAATGTCCTCGCTGATCTCAAAAGACCAAAAGAGAAATATAATCTATACTATGGATGACTTTTAGGGCCGCCATATGACACAACACTAGCTGCAGTAATAGCAAATAACAATTAAAACTATGATCTTTCAAGAGTAGTGAACATATTAATGAGAAAGGGGGTGGACCAAAACATGGTTTCGGCTACTTAAGCCTCGTCAGTGACCCTTTAGATTTGACAACATGAAGCCCTATGGAAGTTTTGTAATTGTAATTTTAAACAGTTGCCTGAACAACAGTAGCCATCTCTGAATTAGGGCTAGACCAAGCAGAACAACATATGGGTTCCTAAATGGACAACAGTGTCTGGTATTGCCGAATACTGTCAGGAGTTACAAAAGTGTGGTTGAATAAAGTTACTTTAAATGCTACCGTTCATGCCTTTCCTGCGCAGAAATGTGTTCATGTAGCTGTCAAGAAGACCAATAAATCTTACAGTTGTGAACGACTCTCGTAATGACAGCAGCCATGTACATGTATATGTTGGGCAATCGGCTTGGATATATTTATTGCAAAGCCAGTTCGGTTTAATTAGAGCTGTACTGAAAGCAATAATTATTAATTTGCATAATTAATGGTTATTGGTTAATAGAATTAAACAGTATTTTATTTTTGTATTTTATTTCTTGAGTCCTTTATCTTAGTATTTTATTTTTGAGTCAAAATGTTATTTAATATAATTTCCTTTCCTTTATTTCTTGAATTCCCATTGCTTTCTCTTTTAAATTATAAGGACACTATGTCATTAATATTCATGACTTTATTAGCTCACCTGAGCCGAAGGCTCACAGGTGAGCTTATAGGATAGGCAGGCATCCGTCGTCCGTCGTCGTCCGTCCGTCCGTCGTCCGTCGTCCGTCCACAATTTCAAAGAATAATATTTCTGAAGCTAGTAGGCCGATCTTGATCAAATTTAATGTGAACCATAATTGGGTTGGGGGATTGATGGTATTAGGTTTTGGAGCAGATTGTATCAAAATTGTGGTTTCCATGGCAACAGATAGGTCCCATAGACTTACAATTGGAAAAACTAAAAAAATCTTCTTCTCTGAAACCACTAGGCCCACAGCTTTGATATTTGGTATGTAGCAATGGCTAATGGTCCTCTACATAAATTGTGCCATTCATGCCCCTGGGGTCAAATTTGGCCACGCCCCGGGGGTTGATAGTCTCCATAGACTTACTATGGGAAAAAAATAAAAAAATCTTCTCTGAAACTACAGGGCCCACAGCTTTGATATTTTGTATGTGGCATTGGCTAATGGTCCTCTACATAAATTGTGCCAATCATGCCCCTGGGGTCAAATTTGGCCACGCCCCGGGGGTCGATAGTCTCCATAGACCTACAATAGGAAAAAACTAAAAAAATCTTCTTCTCTGAAACCACTAGGCCAACAGCTTTGATATTTGGTATGTAGCAATGGCTAATGGTCCTCTACATAAATTGTGCCATTCATGCCCCTGGGGTCAAATTTGGCCACGCCCTGGGGTTTGATAGTCTCCATAGACTTACTATGGGAAAAAAATTAAAAAATCTTCTTCTCTGAAACCACAGGGCCCACAGCTTTGATATTTTGTATGTGGCAATGGCTAATGGTCCTCTACATAAATTGTGCCAATCATGTCCCCGGGGTCAAAATTGGCCACGCCCCGGGGTTCGATAGTCTCCATAGACCTACAATAGGAAAAACTAAAAAAATCTTCTTCTCTGAAACCACTAGGCCCACAGCTTTGTTATTTGGTATGTAGCAATGGCTAATGGTCCTCTACATAAATTGTGCCATTCATGCCCCTGGGGTCAAACTTGGCCAGGCCCCGGAGGTTGATAGTCTCAATAGACTTGCTATGGGAAAAAAATTCAAAAATCTTCTTCTCTGAAACCACAGGGCACACAGCTTTGATATTTTGTATGTGGCAATGGCTAATGGTCCTCTACATAAATTGTGCCAGCCATGCCCCTGGGGTCAAATTTGGCCACGCCCCGGGGGTAGATAGTCTCCATAGACTTACAATTGGAAAAACTAAAAAAATCTTCTTCTCTGAAACCAAAAGGCCCAGAGCTTCTATATTTTGTATGTAGCAATGTTTGGTAGTCCCCATTATAAATTGTGCCAGTCATGTCCCTGGGTCAAATTTGGCCATGCCCCTGGGGACAATAGTGTCCATGCATAGACTTTCATTGGTCGATTCTCAATTAATTTAAATCTCATGAGCTTACAATGTGATAATCTCTCAGGTGAGCTACAGGACCAATGGTCCTCTAGTTTATAATAAGAACTAAACTCTTAGGGGCATTGGAAGAAAGGACAGCAACAGAGTTTTAACTGTGTATGATTCATTCTTTGAATAATATGTTGAATGATTTTGTACAGCACAGCGTGATAAACGCTAAAATTTGAAGACATATTGAGTAATTTCAAATGAATATTCATAAATATGCAAATAAGCTTTAATGTAACCATGCTAATTTAATGTATGACAAAGTGAAATTTAAGTTATATGTTTCATTTGACATTCCAGCAGAGTCCATTTTCAATAATGTGATTTTTTTAAATAATGTTTCGCAATTTCCATGATTTTGGATGCAAAAAATTAGAACTCATAAATATTCATAAATATGCAAATGAGGCAACTTTTTAATTTGGATATAAGACAAAAGGGCAATGATTATGCTTCAATTTGATACAAAGATGTTTGTTATGTGCCAAATAGAACCAGAGATATGATCGATTTATTACACAGACCCCCTTACAGAAGTGTCGGCCATCTTGGATTTTGGCGGCCATCTTGAAAATGGCCAAATTTCACGTGGCCAGGAATCATTTTTTAATGTGTGTCATGTAAAGAACAATAACATATGGTGAAAATTTCATGCTTGTATCATCAACTGAAGTATTTTCTCACTTAGCAGCTCCACTATATAGAACCACACAATGTACAGCAGTTCCCATAAATGCTTCTTACAGAGTCTAAGGAGTGCTACATCATCTGCACATGTAGGGGCGCAGCAATTGATATGTCCAATAAAAGCTCCTAGTCCCAGGCTCTCAAGCATGTGGAGTAAATCATTGTTGAATAGCTTATAGTGAAGAGTAGCTAGAACACCACCTTGTCTGACGCCCTGTTTTATCACAAATGGGCTCGAGAGTCTTCCCATCCACATAACTGAGGAAGTTGCAATTGTAAAGGCTACATAGAGTCGTCCACAAGGAACCGTCTACTCCGGCTAGGTAGATTTTACGAAGCAAGGACTCCTTCCACACCACATCGAAGGCCTTACAGGCATCCAGGGTTATCAGATGTAGATTTTGACTAGTACACTTTGCCTTGTTCTGGACTTCAGACACAATGAGGGTTGCATTCACAGACGAAGAATTTTTCGTGAAACCTCTCTGGAATCTGGACTATTCTCGGCATAGCCTGTTCTCTGTGCGTCGAAGCAACACCCATAACATCTCGGATGGGTTCGAATTTCTGCTAGGTTCGACCTCAGATTGCAGAGTTGACCTTGAGCGTCTGTAAAAATCCCCATAGACTTATAATGGGAAAAATGTTGTTGCCACTCTAGCGCCATTATTTTTCAGTGGATCTTCTTCATTCTTGCAGGTAACAAGGACAACTATAATATCTCGGATGGGTTTGAATTTCAGCTAGATCCGATCTCTGACTGTGGAGTTAGCTGCCTTTGAGCGTTTGAAAAATCATTATTTTGTGTTGTCGCCACTCTAGCACCTTCAATTTTGATCGGATCTTCTTCATACTTGGAAGTAACAAGGATAGCGATAACATCTCGGATGAGTTCGAATTTCAGCAAGATCCAACCCTTGACTGCAGAGTTATGTGAAAAATCAATATTTAGTGTTGTGGCCACTCTAGCGCCTTCATTTTTAGCTGTCCTGAGCCGAAGGCTCACAGGTGAGCTTATTGAATACCCATGCTCAGGCGTCCGTCTGTCCGTCGTCCGTCCGTCGTTCACAATTTCAAAGATCTTCTCCTCTGAAACCGCTTGGCCAATCAAAGCCAAACTTCATGCGGAGCATCCTTAGGAAGGGGGAAGTTTATATAAATGGTCCAGGTCATTATATTATAAAAGTTTCTTGAAAAATCTTAAGAATTTGAGTAAAATCTTGAAAAAAAAAAGTTTTCAAAAATGTCTGGAACAAACTCGGCTTCATAGCTATTTATTGTCTTTGTAATGAGTACGAACGCTCAGTTACCATGCAGCTTACAATGTATCTGCATGACTGCATATTGTTTTTTTCGCATGTTGTTTTCTAATAACATTGCTATATGCAAGAGTAAACTTCACAATTTCATGATGCAGTTGATAATTATTCTATCTGAATCTGAATCTGAATAGTTTACTGGTGACACGCCAAATGACATTATTTCACCAGGGGGTTCGGATGGGGGAGAAATAAGTCCCTTAAACGCATGAGTGAAGCGAACTTGGACACACAGTCATCAGACATTTCAGCAGAGGAGATAAGTGAATCAGGGAGGTCATTCCAGTCCCTGATAGTCTGTGGAAAGAAACTACTTTAGTGTACGCTTCTTTGCTAGCTGAAGGTATCTGAAAAGCCAAAGAGTGTTGATTTCTACAACGCCTATTCTTTGGGATAAGGTCTTCTGTGGGTATTCTGGCTTTACCCTTTAGACCTTTGTATAGCAATATAAGTCTACTATCCTTCCTCCTTTTCTTAAGAGATTCCCATTTCAGTTGACCTAAAATGCCAGTCATGCTCCCAGTTTCAAAAACATAATTTCCCGTCACAAACCTTGCCGCACGATTTTGGACCTTTTCCAGTTCTTCCTGGAGGCCATGAGTGTGAGGGTCCCAAACCGAGCTTCCATATTCCAAGACCGGCCACACCAGTCCTTTATAAGCTGCTTCTTTCACATCTGGGGGACAAGAATACAAATTTCTCCTCAAGAATCCGAGAGTTCTGTTAGCCTTTGTACAAACATTGGAAATATGAGTATTCCATTTCAAATCATTTGTGATAGTTACACCCAGGTATTTTATGCTTTCAACGTTTTCCAATACAGAGCCCTCAAGGGTGTAGTTAGCCTGTATCTTACTAGACCGTTTATTTGTCAGCTGCATCATGTTGCATTTGACGGGTTGAAATCTCATTCCCCATTTCCTAGCCCAACTGCCTAAACGATCAATGTCTCTCTGAAGTTTCAATGTATCCTCTTCATTCTTGAATCTTGATTTCACGATAGCAAACACAATCATCAGCAAAGAGTCTTATTTCAGACTCAATGTCTGCTGAGATGTCTTTTATATACAAGGAAAACAGCAAGGGGCCGAGAACGGTGCCCTGAGGGACACCCGACACAACTGGAGCCCAATCCGATTTAATACCATTAACCACTACCCTTTGTTGTCTGAAACAAAGGAAAGCATTTATCCAATTCAGTGTTGTTCCACCTATTCCATAGCTAAACCATTTGCTTTTAAGGAGTTCATGGGGAGGAGTATTTTTCAAAATCGAGTATTAAAGTGTCGACCTGGCCTTTTTTGTCTAAGATTTTGGCCCAGTCATTTATCACTATAGTCAACTGAGTTTCACAGCTATGCCATTTCCTAAATGTGTGTTGCCTGTCCGACAAGAGTTCATGTTGATCAAGATGGGCCATAATGTTTGAGCACACAATATTGTCAAGAAGCTTACAAGGAATGCATGTCAAAGAAACAGGGCGGTAATTGCGGGCAAGTGACCTGTCGCCCTTCTTAAACAGGGGGGCAAATATTAGCAAGAGACCATTCTTTAGGAACTTCACCTGTATCAATTGACTGCTGGAAGAGATGGGTGAATACCGGCCCTAATTCCATCGCCAGTTCCTTTAGGACTCTGGGATGAAGCTCATCAGTCCCTAAGGCTTTAGACAGGTTTAGACCTTTGAGAAGTTTGGTCACCCCTTCCTTTGTGACCACAATATCATGCATGAATGGGGCAGATCTATCCATAAGAGGGACCTGTTTGTATTCACTTTTAGTGAAAACATCCAAGAACTGACCATTAAATTCTTCCGCCTTCTCAAATTCGGATTGTGCAATTCCACTTCGATTTCTCTTTTTCAAAGGGGGAATACCTTGGGTATCTTTTTTCTGACTGTTTATGTACCTGTAAAAATCTCTAGGATTAGCCTTAACATCTCCTACCAAGTTGTTCACGTAAAGATCATGCTGCTTCCTGATATCAGCTTTGATCTCTTTCTGTAAAGATTCAAATTTAGATCTAGATTTTGCACTACCAGTCTTTTTAGCTTTTGCATGAGTTGCATTTTTTCTGCGAATCTTCCTTCTTATTTCAGATGTTATCCACGGGACAGAGGAAACTGAGCGACTAGTTTTTGAGGGGATATGTTTATCTGCCGATTCCTGAATAAACGAATGTAATGAGATTGAAATTTTCCTGGACTGACCGAGTATCTAAGTTACCGTTGAAGTATCTTTTGTTTCTGCTCTCATAGATGAGGGTCTGGATGGGGGGTCCTGGTATTCACGAATCACTAAAAATTTAGCCATTTATTCACTGTCATTAAAATTTTGGCTTATTCATTAAAATTAGTTCAATTATTCATTAAAATACGATAATTACTAGTCACACCTTCTTCACCCAACTAATATCCATAAGCAAATAGGTGTTCCCCACCTTACTCAAGCCACAGGGACTAGTTTTGTGATATTAAATGTAGACTGCTTAGTGCAACCTTGATATTAACACCTTGAGAGAAGCCTAAGTACATGTATACACTCTGCTAGACCACAAAGCCTCAAAGAAACTTTCTGAAATAGTATACTGATTTTTTTAGCAAATCCCCGTTTAAGTATGTTGGGAGTATATAATCCCCTCCACCTTAAAGACTGAATACGGACAAAGTTTTACCCTGAATCTGAATACCAAAGGTTATTTAAGAAAAATTGTAACTTCAGGGGTAAAAAAGAATAATAAAATGCTGTTGTTTCTATTTAGTAAACTAGTTAGCATAGGAGTACTATGTGATGTATGGATTGGTGCTTGTGCCTGATTGTACAATACATTTTATTAATGTTCTAAGATACGGAGCGAGCGAGGAAAAAATATGTAGCTCCATATAAATTGCCAGATAGATTTGCATTAACGTTCTTAGTGCTGCCTTGTTTCAAAAGACACTCTAATGATTATGTTCTGTCATATAAAAAAAAGCAAGACGATGTCCATCTACAGAAAAGATTATCATTATAGGACTGGAACATACATATTAAGGACTACGTAGAGTAATAGAATAAAAAGAAAGTACATATACATAATCAAACAAAGCCGTGATATAGTATCTGGCTCAGTAAAAATCCAGAATGATTTATTTTTCTCTCCCTTCAAATGACACATTTCTTTTTCAATTGTTCCATGAGGTGAGCCCCTGCATGTTTGGCTTCCAGACATGTATTTCCAAACATTCAAGGATTTCTGAAATATGAATACAACATTTGAACTAAATTGGGTCTGGGGGCATCCAGACCACAGAAAAAAATGAAATTCTGGAATGCCAGGGAGGCCATCTAAGACAATTCCTTGCCAAATTTTAGCATATTCATTATTCTTTAAAATGTTATTATTCACTATTCATTATATTATTCTGCTATTCATTAAAAATTTACATTTATTCATTATTCTTTAGGACCTCATTATTCACTAATCATTAAAATTTTTGCTCTTTATTCACTCTCATTAAAATTTTTAGGCCATTATTCATTAATCATTATACACCATCCAGACCCTCATAGATTCATAATCACCTTTCTGATAATGATACACTTTTCTCCTGGGTTTCTTTATAGAGGGGATAGCAATTTTCAGTGTGCCAGAAACAATGTCATGAATCACTGAGCTTATCCGGGGAATGAATGTCTACAAACTGACCAGGAAGAGAGGTCAAAATTAAGTCCAAAGTATTTCTTTCTCTGGTGGGGAAATTGACTAATTGTTCCAAACCATGGTCATTCATGATATCTATCAAAATCTGACCCTCCGTCTGACTCAGTCCATTCTTCGTCTATCCATTCTGCTGTTATACAACATACAAATTTATGCATCTATGAATTTCAAGCTGGAATCTGCAGGTTATTTGTTTTCAGAGGAAGCACCGTGATGTGCACCTTGATGTACTTGCTAACAAAAATACCACGAATGAGAGTGATCAGCAAAAGATTTCTGACAATTTAGATACAGACAAAGTTGCTAAATACAGTGATTCTCATAGCAAGCAATTAGATATACAGAATGCACTGGTTCTGTATGTGGCAGGAGATTTGTTGCCCCTATCCACAGTAGAAAGTCCATATTTCAGAAACCACCCCTGCGAAATGGTTCCATGGTTGACCATGGTTAACCATGGTTATGACCATGGTTTCCATGAGCAACCTTGGTTAAACCATTGGTTAAACCATGATTGGGGATGAAAACCATGCTTTAGGCCATGGCAAAAGACCATGGTTAACCATGCTCACCAAAACATACATTTCCGACCATGGTTATCAGAGGTTGGTCATGGTCAAAATGTTGGCAACCATGCTTGACCATGGTTGCCCAACCATGGTCTTTATCATGGTATTTAGAATATTACCCAACATACAATACATACCGTTCTTTAGTGGTACACAATTTATTAAAAAGCTAAAGCTTATATACATTATATCCATGGTTGACCATGGTCAGTAAACAACCATGGTTATCCATGGTAATAACCATGGTTGACCATGGTAAAAATGACATCACTTCCTGTCTCTATGACATCACATCCTGTATAAAATGGAGGGAAGAGTTCAGACATGGTGTGTGTTTCTTCAGGTTTAAATGGTATATGCTCTACAGTAAAGAGGTAATTTTACTTAAGATTTATGCCACAAGTGTTATTCACATTGTTTACTCACATTTTAAGTATTTATACTTTTTCTTCTACTAGTCAATTTTACCCGTCTCGACGTAGCAGTAAGATAATTGCGGCGATGAAGACAAATAAGACACACACATACACACAAACACAATCTCGAATAAGACATAACATGACCAACAGAAAAAAAACCATAAAATTGACCTTTGACCTCGATGAACTTTGACCCAAGTGGACCCATAAATCTTAATCAGAGATTTACCTGTATACACTCATCAAGTTTCATGCAAATCGGACCAAGGACTGCCGAGATACAGAAATTTGACCTTTGATCTCGATGACCTTGACCTTTAAGATCAACCCAAAGACGAAGTAGGGGAACAAACAGAAAAAACATGACCAACAGAAAAATAAACCCATAAATTTGACCTTTGACCTCGATGACCTTTGATCCAATTGGACCCATAAATCTTAATCAGGGATCAACCTGTATACACTCACCAAGTTTCATGAAAATCGGACCAAGGACTGCCGAGATACAGAAATTTGATCTTTGACCTCGACCTTTAAGAAATGAGTCCCTCGAGCTAATATCCGGGGCCGCCCTCAACCTTCCAACCAAGTTTGGTGAAGATCGGCTCAAGGACCTGGGAACAAAAATTTGACCTTTGACCTCAATGACCTTTGACCCAATTGGACCCATAAATCTTAATCAGGGATCAACCTGTATACACTCACAAAGTTTCATGCAAATAGGACCAAGGACTGCCGAGATACAGAAATTTGACCTTTGACCTCGACCTTTAAGAAATGAACCCCTCGATCTAATATCCGGGGCCGCCCTCAACCTTCCCACCAAGTTTGGTGAAGATTAGCCCAAGGACCTGGGAACAAAAATTTGACCTTTGACCTCGATGACCCTTGACCTGATTGGACCCATAAATCTTAATCAGGGATCAACCTGTATACACTCACCAAGTTTCATGCAAATCGGACCAAGGACTGCCGAGATACAGAAATTTGACCTTTGACCTCGATGACCTTGACCTTTAAAAATGAACCCCTCGATCTAATATCCGGGGCCGCCCTCAACATTCCCACCAAGTTTGGTGAAGATCGGCCCAAGGACCTGGGAGAAGTAGGGGAACAAACATAAAAAAAAACAAATTTGACCTTTGACCTCGATGACCTTGACCTTTCAAATAAAAGCGCTGCAGGCATGCATGATACCCCGCCTCGCAAATTTAATTTAGCAAAAATGTTTGTCAATAAATTCTCAAGATATAAAAGAGCAGAACAAAATTTTGTCATAAATGAAGGACCATAACTCTGTATAAATTGATAAAATTTACCAATCTTTAATCCCAAACCACTACTTCCTGATTTAAACTTTTATACAAAGTTTGAAGAAAATTGGTTGATAAATGCACAAAACAGAGGCAGGAAACGTAATTTTAATGTAAATCATGGGCCATAACTGTGTACTTATTTAACGAAATTTATTCATTTTCAATCCCAAACCACTCCTTCCTGATATGAACTCCTATACAAAGTGTGAAGAAAATCGGTCAATAAATGCTCAAGATAGAGTCCGGAAACAAAATTTTAACGTAAATCAAGGGCTATAACTCTGTACTTATTTGACAAAATTTACCCATCTTCAATCCCAAATCACTCCTTCTTGGTATGAACTCCTATAAAAAGTTTGAAGAAAATCGGTCAATAAATGCTCAAGATAGAGCCCGGAAACAAAATTTTAACGTAAATCAAGGGCCCTAACTCTGTACTTATTTGACGAAATTTACCCATCTTCAATTCCAGACCACTACTTCTTGGTTTGAACTCCTATACAAAGTTTGAAGAAAATCGGTCAATAAATGCTCAAGATAGAGCCCGGAAACAAAATTTTAACGTAAATCAAGGGCCATAACTCTGTACTTATTTGACGAAATTTACCCATCTTCAATCCCAGACCACTCCTTCATGGTATGAACTCCTATACAAAGTTTGAAGAAAATCGGTCAATAAATACTCAAGATAGAGCCCGGAAACGAAATTTTAACGTAAATCAAGGGCCATAACTCTTTACTTATTTGACGAAATTTACCCATCTTCAATCCCAAACCACTCCTTCCAGCTATAAACTCCTATACAAAGTTTGAAGAAAATCGGTCAATAAATGCTCAAGATAGAGCCCGGAAACGAAACGCTGACGGACGGACGGACGGACGGACACTCGAACGCAAAATTTTTTTGGAGGGTATAACATAATACCCCGCACTTTTTAAGTGGCGGGGTATAAAAATGAACCCCTCAAGCTAATATCCGGGGCCGCCCTCCACCTTCCCTCAAAGTTTGGTGAAGATCGGCCCAAGGACCTGGGAGATACAGAAATTTGACCTTTGACCTCGATGACCTTGACCTTTAAAAAATGAATCCCTTGAGCTAATATCTGGGGCCGCCCTCAACCTTCCCACCAAGTTTGGTGAAGATCGGCCCAAGGACCTGGGAGAAGAAGGGGAACAAACAGAAAAAAACCCATAAATTTGACCTTTGACCTCGATGACCTTGACCTTTCAAAAAATGAACCCCTCAAGCTAATATCCGGGGTCGCCCTCTACCTTCCCTCCAAGTTTGGTGAAAATCCGCCCAAGGACCTGGGAGGAGTAGGGGAACAAACAAACAGACAAACAAACAGACAAACAAACAGACAAACGTTGCTCAAATTATAGTATGATTATTGGTTTGAATGGAAGCATATTTCTTTCAAATTCACGCCTACCAAACGATCAAATACTTCCCCACTGGTGCATATAGGAAAATCAATTTGATTGTAACATGGTGAAGGATTAGATGACACAAAAAGGTAAACACGCTTTGCATACTCTGTATTTTTTGTGCAAAATATTTGTTTTAAGGAAAGAAGTCAAAAATCGGGGAATACAATTCCCCGTAATAATGACTTCTACGCTTTCTATGACAAGCTGAGGTCAAATGCTTCGCGCATTTTGGTTTAATTCATCAAAAACTACATACGAGTAGCTAGAAGACATTGAAAACTCGCGAAAACTGATGATAAATAGGTAGCTAATTTAATTCTGAAGCCGGTCACAAGTTCTGACGGCTATCACGCACACACGGCATGCACAAACAGGTATATTTTGGAAGATTATTTCAGCTGATAATGTAGCAGGACCGAGAAAACCCCGAGGGAACTGCCGAAAATTGTTGGACAACAATTCGATCTATAAAAATGATAATGAAAATGTTTGCCAAAACAAAATCTTTAACACGCCTCTAAAAGTCTGGAAATGCATAAATGTTCTTTAATTCGTGCTTTTCTGATCATATAGCACTGGTGACCAATGTGGGTTTCATAATTAGTCGTACTTGCAATGAAAATTCATATCAGCTCCAAATTTGCAGGTGCATAGGCTTTCTCTACAAATAGTATGCTTGCTTACCATTTATATGGCCTCGAACATGTCCAAAATACCATTTTACGTGTTTTTGATTTTCTTTTCAGCTTTGGAATGCACTCCTGGTCGATTTTCTCCGGTGTAGCATTTGATCATCCGGTGAAAAATTCGATCGTTGAATGTATATGTCTTGATTTAAACGCCCTTTCTTAGTGTTGCCGCACGTATTGTAATCATAACAGACAAAACTCTGATTTAAATAGACAATGTCACGCTGCATTGTCTCACTATATCTTTAATAAATGAGTTATTGATCCAATTAGCGAGCAGCGTTATTCTTTAAACATGCAATCTGTGATGCTATGATGAACTGATAAACTCTCGATGGATAGAAACAGCAGCTGTTGTTTCGAGGACGATATCTTACATATTCACAACGCACTAAAATGATCCTGTCATTTTAAGAAACTGGTGTATCGCGTCTAGGTGAGTGACTTGTTTTGAATGGTGTAGATGTTCTAAACGATGGGGAACATTTTAATCGTTTTGGGAATGGCGAGTCTCCCTTATTGTAGCACATCTTCCTTTTGGCGTACGATGTAACTTTTTTGTACGATAATTTGATCCCATGTTTTCGCTTTCCTTTCCAAATCCCCATCTGCTCTCACGTTTTACTCAAAATCTGTAATAAACGAATAACTTGAAGGGAGATAAGTCATAGAAAACAAAAAGAAATGACTCATAAGAAGTCTATTCGATTTACAGTTTTCAAAAACATGCTCGTCTAAAATAATAAGCTCGGCGATTTTGAGTTGCAAGATTCTTGTCCATCACGGTTAATTTTTCAACAGCAAATGTTACTTCAATGTTTAAAAATGAGTGCAATTCAAATGCGAAATTCCGATGTTCTTTCATCGAATCCTTCATCCTTGTTTAATAGTGCCAGGTTAATATAGAAAAGGTAAAAGTAGGCAACGATCAGGAAAAGGCGCAATCAGAATGTAAGTCCCACCCCAAAAATCCGAGGTGGGAAAAAAATAAATTTCCGAGGTTGGAAAAACCTGAATTTAAAATTGGTTCCTGCAAGGAGCTCCATTTCGCACTTTTTTTGTTTTCTTGACATGACATGATTATATACATAAGAACATATAATACATATATACATATTGAGCTGTGGAAATGTGACTTGCTCAAGGCCACAACAGACGACGCCCCTGACGAGGATCGTACCGGGGACCCTTCGGCCCAAAGTCCGATGCGCTACCAACTGCGCCAGTCCGCTCATGGATTAAAGATATAGTGAGACAATGCAGCGAGACATTGTCTATTAAAATCAGAGTTATGTCTATTATTACTACAATGCGTGAGACAACACTAAGAACATGCGTTTAACAGACATACACAATCCCCGATCGAATTTTTCACCAGACGATCTAATGCTTCACCGGAGAAAATCGACCAGGAGTGCATTCCAAATATGAAAAAAAAATCTAAAACACTGAAAATGATATTTTGGACATGTACGAGGCCATAGAAATAGTTAGAAAGCATACTATTTGTAGAGAAAGCCTTTGCAGCTGCACATTTGGAGTTGGTATAAATTTTCACTGCAAGAACAACTAATTATGAAACCCATGTGTATCGCCGGTGCTATATGATCAGACAAGCACGAATTAAAGAACATTTATGCATTTCAAGACTTTTTGAGGCGAGTTAAAGATTTTGTTATGACAAACATTTTCACTATCATTTTTATAGATCGAATTGTTGACCAACAATTTTCGGCAGTTCCCTCGGGGTTTTCTCGGCCCTGCTACATTGTCAGCTGAAATTTCTTTCAAAAACATACCTGAATGTGCATGCCGTGTGTGCGTGATGGTCGTAAGAACTTGTGACCGGCTTCAGAATTAAATTAGCTTCCTATTTATCATCAGTTTTCGCGAGTTTTCAATATCTTCTAGCTACTCGTGTGTAGTTTTTGATGAATTAAACCAAAATGCGTGAAGTATATGACCTCAGCTTGACACCACAAGCGTAGAAGTGAATATTACGGGGAATTGTATTCCCCAATTTTTCACTTTCTTCCTTAAAACTGTATTTTGTGCAAAAAAGATAAGAGTATGTAAAATATGTCTACCTTTATGCGTCATCTAATCCTTCACCATGTAACAATCGAATCGATTTTACTATATGGCCTAAAAAAAATGTTGTGTTTCCGATTTCATCATAAATTTAGCATAGGGTCGGTAGGTAGGCTTTTTTTTTTTTTTTTTTTTTTTTTTTTTTTTTTTTTTTTCCTTGGAAAATCGGGATCGGTAGGTTTTTTTTTTTTTTTTTTTTTTTTTTTTGACCGGACTTTCTTCTTACCGCACATTTGACTCCAAATCGGAAACCTTTACACCGAGGATGGCCGTCTTCGTATAACAGGGATAACGGGACATTGTGCCGCAAGGCTTTTATTACATTTGAAGCAGGTATGTGGCTACATTTGTCGAAATAAATGGCAACTAATGTGCTTGGTCGTGTCAACACACTACACAGTAGCCATGTTGTTGTTCTTGATCGTAATTGTTAAAGACCGAAAATATCCGAAAATCGGCGCGGACAAATTCTTGTAACGAAATGGTTTTGACTTTTGATAAAAACCGGAATCGTTGAACAGGGTCGGTCGCCGACTTTTTTTTTTTTTTTTTCTGAGCGCTCAAAAAGTTGCAGTCGGCGCAGATTTTGACCAGTTGGTCGGGAAATCGGAAACATAACATTTTTTTTTTTAAGCCTATGCACCGGTGGAGAAGTATTTGATCGTTTGGTAGGCGTGAAATTGCATCTTCTCACATACCCCACCCACTGACAGAACAAGAAATCATGATGTTTTCAGACTAATTCTTATATCAGGAGATATTCAGTCCAAGAAAACTTTCAAACTTCAAATAATATGTATAGTTCAGGTAATTATTTGATAATTTTACAAAATGAAACTGTTTTTTTTAATGAGTACAAGTTTGAGTATATTTAAATCACATACTGGTTAGCTGACCATGGTCATTCATGGTAAAACCATGGTTGACAGTGGTTATCTGGCCATGCTACACCATGGTTAGCTACCATGGATGACCAAGTTTGTACCATGGTTAACCATGCCAAAACCATGGTTGACTATGGTTATTTGACCTTGATTGACCATGGTTATCTACCTTGGTTGACCATGGTCATGGGACCATGGTTGACTGTGGTGCCATTTAACAAAAAATGTCAAAACCATGGTTAACCATGGTTACCTAATCATGGTTAACCATTGTCAACCATGGTCAAGAATGGCATGTTTTGCAGGGGCTGGCACAAAAAATGGACCCTCAATTTCAAGTTCCCAGCAGAAAAAAATTTTCAGAAAAGTCTCATGCTTAAGCAGTAATGTATTTCTGCTGAGGCATCCACAGAGAAGGTGGATGAAGACAATTTATCCCCACCATCAAAGCGGGTGAAAACGGATGGCCTATTCAGTTTCATGCCCTCAAGTGCAACATGTACTAGGAAACCCCATGTGTCTGGCAGTACAAATGAAGTTGACATCTATTTAGATGAGCCGTAAAGAAAATCCTCTAGCATACTGGAAATTGAATGAACATAAATTTCCCCTCTTTGCAACATTGAGCAAAAAGTAACTGGCTGTTTCTAGTACATCTGCACCTGTGGAGCGCTTATTCAGTATTAGTCCTGCAGATTTATGGGGTATTTTATCGGGACCCGGAAATAGGGTTCAAACTTTTTTTCTTGACCGATTCTTGTAGCCAAGACCTTGCCCTTCAAGAATCTGAATGATCCACCTTGGCATCATTGAGCATTTTGAGATAATCAAGATGGCGTCCAGAATGGTCGTCAAATTCGTATATGTTATCACTTGTTTTGCTATGTCTAGGACTTGAATACTTGTTTCTATTTGCCACATTTGGCTATAAAACATACATTTGAAGTTGTCTGATAAATCACACACCTAAATCGATTTCTAAAAAATAAACATGACATCAAAGATGGCCGCCAAATAGAATTTTTGCACAGAAAAGAATATAATGTGCAGTACATGTGTGTTTTTGTATTCATTTTATCCTGTAAGGTAATCTTATATTGTATTGTCATGTGCATATATGACTTACGAGTTACGACCATTATTAGAACACTCTGAACCTAAGATGGTATCCAAGATGGCTGTTTCTATATGACAACAGCCTTATTAGCTTGGCTAGCATACGCATTCGCTATTTATTAAATTTATTTCTAGACCTATCAAATGCAGGACCCACAGATATAAGCTTCTCTGGTGTAGTGGTTAAGCTATCAACCTGAATACCAAGGTTCTTGGGCTCAAGTCTTGGCTTTTTCTAGTCTTTTGAATGAGACTTGAAACTGAGGTTTTGGCTCCACATGACCATGGCTGTTGCTTTGGGCATAAAACAAAAAATCAACCACCAAATACAGAACTATAAGTATGGCAGTGGTATTCATACTTCTCGAATATAGACATATATTCAAGCTATGTTCAAGACAGTGAGGCTAAAATGATATAAGTTATTACATTAATAGCCAATATGTTCAACTTTCACAAAATGATCAAAGTTTAGCCTAGCATATTGCAAATTCATATTTGTTACCAGCTTTATTGAAAATCTTTCAAAGTTTCATGTTTCATTGTAGACGTTAGCCATTTCTCGATACAATCGATGCTACTTTTGGTGATAATATGCCTTAAGCGTGGAAAATTTAGCCTTTGTTTGCCAATTTCACATCAAGCCATAAATCTGACGTAGCTGTTTCTACGTTGCTACCATAACATCCTCCAAATGTGGTCACTTCCTTGATATTATCTGGTAAAGGCTAACTAAGGTCACCAAGCTTGTCAGGTATGAAGCCCTTCAAAAGTGTTTTCAGAC
Organism: Rugalucina vietnamica; assembly: GCA_964017185.1. NCBI lineage: Eukaryota > Metazoa > Mollusca > Bivalvia > Lucinida > Lucinidae > Rugalucina > Rugalucina vietnamica. Next base: position 52,802,357 of record OZ024880.1, on the reverse strand, counting down.
TGACCCCTTTCCTATGCATCAACAACAATAGGTTAGCCTATCACATCCAGGCAGAAAATAGCATGGGCTGCAAGAAGGAAAGAGACCACGGTCGGATGTTTTACCATTTAACTTCAATACATTTAGTCCTTCTCTCCTCTAATGTCTCTTTTATAAAGAGTTTAAGTTTACATTTATTTTAGAACTTTTATATTGAGAAATGTATATACGTCTGTGTATGACACTTACATATTTTCCTGTCTGCTTGCACTGACTTTAATCATATTAGTTCTTGCTATTGTTACACAATATGTAGGTCTGAATCTGATCAGTGAGTGTGCTTTTCTTCAGTTTTGACCTTGTCTACTACATGTAAAAAGGTACAAGTAGGCAAAGATCAGGAAAAGGCGCAATCAGAAAGAGATTCCCACTACATGTCTACTACATGTAAGCATCCTTTCATGAAAGTTACCACAGGCATATAGACCAAGACCCAACATTTTATCGCTCTATTGAATGTTAAGAGTAAATTATATATTAATGAAATTGGATGCGACCTTCTCCTTGAAACGTTAAATTTCATTTGCCAATCAGTCTCACATTGTGCAAGGCAATTCAGGTCATCTTGTAGATAATAAAAATAAAACTGAGATCCTTTAATAAGAGCAGTGAGCATATTTTCAAAAATCTGCCAATCCAAAAGTGAATTAACATTCCTACACAAAACACAATCACCATATGACCTGATATTGTTCGGAAGATCATTAATGGAAATCAAGAACAGGACTGGCCCCAAGACCGATCCTTGAGGGACACGAGGTAAGACCGGAACTGGGTCTGAGGCTTGGCCATCCGTTTTGATAGTGCTCAGAGGGCCATGAAGCGATCCACTTGAGAGTAGATCCTCTAATTCCTCTAATCCCATAGAAGTGTAGCTTGTAAAGTAGTCTCCTATACGGTACCTGTTGTAGTTCACAAACGACCCCATATATGAATAGGAGCTGTGCTTGACACACGTTTATTCGTATAAAGACTGAACCAGTTGTTGCACCTGCATCATCAGCAGTCATTAGCTGGCGGATAACGAGCGAACCAATCCTAATAGAGAACCGTGTGTAAGTCTGTTGACAACATGTACCGACTGCTTCTGCATGCTAAGAAAAAAAGTAACATCGTGAACAAATGTTGAAATTGTGGACGTCCCGGGCACACGTCCCCAGGAAACATTACTGCATTAACGGAGATAAGATCATTAAGAGCTTATTGCCGTTTGATATAAAAAAACAAAGGCAGGTCTAACGCGATTAAAACACCCTCTATCGGCAGAGCCTCCCAAGGACAGAGTGGATGTAATGAGACCACTAGATTCTCCGGGTTAAGGTATGCATATCTATCTTTCGAACATAAAGTGTTGGAAGATTTGCCCAAAGAAGGGTTCTTTTACACCCATGCTGCTGTGCTCAAGGCGTATCTATAGATCTGGACAAGTTCAAAGAAGGGTGCCCTCTGTTGTGCTGCGACCAGATACCCTGTAGGGTAACAGCTTTTATCCCATAACTAGGGCTAAATGAATGCAAGCTTTAGTAAAAGCTAATACTTGTGCACTGATATAGTATGATTATGGTGGCCTTCTTGGCCATCATCTTGGCTCATTATTATCATGCTAGAATAAACACTAAACCATGCTGTTCACAATGTTAAATGAGCATTTCAGACACATGACATTTGGTATATGGAGCACATTAATGGTGTTTTAATCAGAGAACATGTTCATTTAAATTAAAATTATGGCGGCAATCTTGGGTTGTCATCTTTCTTCGTTTATATGATATGGGGTCCTAGCTGAAACCAAATGGCATCACTATTATGTGAACAGCAAGAAATGGACATTTCAAACACACCACACTCAGTGCTCCAGATAAGGATTCGTGGTCAATGGGTATTTACCCACCTCTTTTTTGCTTAATTGGGTATCTCAGATTCCATTGGGTAAAACATAATTTTCAAAATTTTGAATTGGGTATTCCGACTTTTTGTATTGGGTACCATAATTTAGTAAGAAACAATAAAAGGCATTTCAATAAAACTTATTTACCTCTTGTTATTCATCTGGTTGGCATACATAAGTGTAGATAGGCAAAGAAATAGACGACAGAGCAGTAGATATACTATAAGCTCACTTTTGAGCCTATGGCTCAGGTGAGCTTATAATAATTGTGGCATTTCCTGGTTGTGCTTGGTGAGCTAATAATGATGATAGACGACAGGACATTGGAAATACTATGACCTCACTTTTGACCAATATGGCTGAGAGGAGCTAATAACAACTGTGGCATTGCCTGAATGATGGAAAACAGGATTTTGGTTCTGATTGTATGTGCCATATTTATAGTTTGGGACCTTTCACCCTCCTGCTATACAACCAGACTTCCTCAGGAATCATTATCATTATCAATATTTTATGATCAGGTGTCAGATATTAGAAAATCCTGATTTATATAGTCTAAAAATAAAATATTGTTTTTTTGCCCTGTACCTATCCACAATAAAGCCCCCATCCCAGTTCAAAATATGATGCAGTTACCTGAGCTGTTTTATTATTATTCTAATTATAATTATTATTATTATTATTATTATTCTACATAATGGCAAACTGAAACAAACATTCTTTTTGAATTAAGGTTAAGGCCATAAAATATTTATATTTCTTCTGAGGAAGACTAGTTGTCAGTTCACCTTGAAATAGGATATAAGAAATATGTCGTTCAGCATATTATTTGGTTTGTGTGCATTATCATATTTAATATGTTGATTTTTAAGTTACAAAATTCTATAAAATTAATGACAAATTCACTGAATGACTAATTTCCTAGATCCTATCACAACACATGGACTAAACAAAAACATCAAGAAAATTTTATAGAACACACAGGGCATTTTTTTCACAAGACATACACATGAATGATGATGATGCTCAAGCAAAACTAAATACTGCTTCAGACTTTAAGATATAACTGATAATTGGTGTTTGTATCTTTTTAAATTCTAAGAACTTAGAAGCACCAGAAACAGTTTCAGTAAGCAGTGTATGAATGCGAAAGGAGCTTTAGCATTCAAAGCAGTCCCAAAACAGGCCAGAATAGAATGTAGAATCCTACAAGCCTGATGCACCTACATGTACTGACGTGAAAGACCAGCTAAAAACAGAAGGTTTGTTAGTACAGACTGTTCTAACAAACCTTCTGTTTTTTAGCTGGTCTTTCACTGTATGGACTGAAGAGCCTGCCCTTCCTGCGTTTTTTGACATTGTACCAATGACCAATTGCTGCGTCAGGCTTGTAGGCATCGACTGGGGGGCCTAACATGTTGATTAGTATGAGACACTGAAGTGTCTCAGCTTTAAGTGATGCCCTGAATTTGCTTTTCAATCTGTTTTGAATGCTAAAACTCCTTTCACATTCCACACTTGTAAGCTGCATACATACTGCTATAGCAGCTAAAATGGCAACATTTGGCATTAAGTCACTATGTAGTATTATCAGTTTACGACACAATTCTATTGGGTCTAGACTGCGGTATGCCCCTTTAAGCATGCCTTTGAGCCGAGGCCATTCATCCAGAAGCTTGTCTTGCGACAACATGGCCTGTACAGGAATAACTGTTTCCTCCGTCCCTTCAATCAAATTTCCTTGTACACGTGTCATTTCTTTGTTTACCCCATAAAAATTTGCTAAATGGTTAATAGCCTCATCACAAGATTCTAAATCTGCCATGTTAATAACAGTCGAGGGCTCAAGTACCTTGGAGAAATCTGACAGAATATCCCCATCCTCTTTTCTAAGTCTGTGTTTAACATTATGTTTTAAGCTCTTGATATATCTTGACCTTAAATTGTCAAATTCATCATCCATGTTAACATTGAAATCCAGTTTATCCCCCTTGTACAGTTTACCTTCCTCCGTTGTAGAAATGTTCCTTTTGATTTGCTTAAGCCCTTCTCCATCTGTAGTGGAAAGGACATCCAGTTTAAAAATTGTACCATCAATCAAAGGTTGAATGTCACTGAACATGATGTTTTGCTTCTGAAACTGTTTACTTAATACAGCCAACTCTGAATGAACATCCAACATAAATGCTATCACTAAAGCAACTTTGTAACTTCTGAAATACTTATATAAACCTTTTGCAACAGGATTCTTCTCTGCCGCAAACTTGGACAACACTGTTAACACAGATGAATAACACTCGTAAACAGCTTCTACTGCGGATTTAAGTCCCAACCACCGTATTGAGTGAGGTTCTTTGATAGTTAATTCTGGCTCATCCAGAACATTCTGTATTTGCTTTAAAGCGTATGCCCTGGCATGAGAGCTACTCATAAAGTGATAAAGTGATTCAAACTTATCCCTGAATTTTACCAAAAAGTCTTCCTTCTTTATAGAATCTGTGCAGGCTAAATTAAGGCGATGAGCGATACAATGTGTCTGTATGGTAAAGGGGGAATGCTTTGATTGCATTTGTACTCCAACTCCAGATTTACGTCCCATCATAAGGCCTGACTTTTTTTATTTTCTGGTTCTCGGGAGCGCCGACCCTATTTTTTCAAAAACTGGAATAAAAATAAAATTGCTCTCGCTCAATTTTATTTTTTTTATTGCCGCCGATCGTAATTTTCCGCCCCATAGCGAAATAAAATACCGGACATTTTTGCGGTCGACAAGAAAAACCGCTTTCAAATTTCCCGCACTTTTCGCCCACTGCCTACTTATGAATATTAATGAGCGATGCCCAGACAGTTGCGCATGAAAACAACATGGCGGCTTGTGGTTTTGGGACCGATTTGTCGGCCGATTTTGATCGGATTTTCATTATTTTTGCATTAGAAATGCATTTTCAGCGCTTTTTTCGCTGGTAAATGGAAAATTGGGTGCATTTACACCCGAAATATGACATCGTAACGGTACGTATGATGAATTTTTACGCTAGAAATCGGCGTAACAAAGACTTCCGAAACCGAAAGTAGATTTGTTTACTGCGTTTGTTGAATTTATTCAGCTGTTTTTATGGCTCAAAAATTAAGAAAACACGGGGAAAAAAATTGGAAAGACGTCAGTGGGCTGCCATATTGATTTCACTTTATTGCTCAGCATGCTAAAGGTTAAGATTTCAATTCATTCTCTGGGTAACGAGTATCGCTGAAATTCAGTCTAATTTGAAGACATTTAATTACACTAGTCATTACCTTTATAGAAGTGATATCTAATTTGAAGACATTTGAGCCGCCTCGTAGGAAAACCAACAATGTGGTTTCTGAACAGGTCCGACACAGACCGGCCTGTACAGTCACAGAATTAGCAGGCTAGAAGCTTGAAATTTTGCATATAAGTAGAAGAAGAATTGTACTATCCGAGTAGCGAAAACAAAGGCGCTGATCAGCTTCGCAGTTACTGCGAAGCTGATCTGCGCCTTTGTTTTTGCTTATGCAGATTGTTGGTTTTCCCATGCCGGGCGGCTCATTTAATACTCTAGTCAGCATAAAATATTAGTGAAAGTTTGCCATTTAAAATACATTAGATTTTTATGGCTGCAAAAATGATTTTTTTTAAATATATAAAATGGTGATAATTTTCTTAATTCTGCTCAAAACACACATGTTGGGTACTCGTTAGAACCACCTCATCGAGGAGGTTCTAATGAGTACCCACAATGCATGTTTTCAAGCAGATGCCCTGTAAACCCCACTTCCCTGTAAAAATGGTGTTTACCAGGGTATTCATCATATATAGGCTTGTTATCCTGATGTAAGTCAGCATAAAAGTGTTTTCTAGTTATACAAAAATACTAGTCAGCATAAAGTGTTTTCTAGTCCTATCTGATTACATTCTACACTGGAAAGTATGTCTTTTTATTGTGTGACCCAAGACACCTTGAAATAAACCTAGTCATAGATAAAGACCAAAAAAAAAAAAAAATTGCAATTTTCTGACTTTTATTTTTATTTCGACTGTAAGGTTTTTCAGCTTATATTTTTATTTTTATTTTCTCCTCCTATCCAAACTTTGGTCAAAAATCTCCCGAGAACCAGAAAATTAAAAATGTCTGGCCTAACAGAAGCACCATCAGTTGCTAATGATGTCATCTTAGTAAGGTCTATTCCAAGTTTACCACATTGCTCAGCAACTGCTGCCACAATGGTATGGGCACAACCATCTTTCAAAGGCACATTTATCAGAAACTTGGTGATAGCCACGCCCAATTTAACATATCTCACACATATTGACAGACGCTTTTCAATGCATATATCTGTGGATTCATCTAGCATTAAGGCGAAGCATGGTGATCTGTTTATTTCTGAAACCAGCGAGTCGGTGATTACACTGCAAGTAGAGTCTTGAATGTCAGTTATAGTATCCCAACTTAGATTTTGATAGCCTGTGGCCAGTCCATTCTTTTTCTGTAGATCTAACAACCGGTTAATTTTTTCTGATGGTTCCTGCTCTTTTGCAACATAATATGCTGTATTAAATAATATTTTGTCCTTTGGATCAACGTGTGTAGGGACAGTTTCCTTGTCAATCTCAGCACTCTCGTAATCTGTTTCAGTCTGCAGCTTCATAATATGGGAAACTGCATTTTTGTGCTCAAGACTGGCATTATGTCGCACTAGACTAGAACTCTGAATGCTGGGTGAACCTTCAAATGCCCATACGTTGGTTACCGTCAGTTTTTGTTTTGCAGATTTACAATATTCACATTGAAGTCTCAAAGGGTCATCAGAATCTTTTGCACCTCTAATGATAACCCATGGGAATTTCTGTTTCCAATTTTCAATTGTTTCTTGTGTGACAGTTTCCCCTGAATGCTTTGATTTTGTTTGGGTCTGATGCACCCCACTGATAACCGACTCAAGGATTTCGGAGACAACAGTTTCCGACTCATTTCTAAAGTCTAATGTAGTAATCAGTTCATCCAGTATGCCTCGAGCAAGCGACGGGGCATCACGATTAAGGTATGACAAGATTTTGTTTGATTGTTCCGGCACAGGAACTTTCTTTCGACCCCGTTTCGCCATAGTTATCGTAAGTGAACTCGATGTCGTAAAACTTTACGTTCACTGGTCATTTCGACCCAACTTAAATTCTGGATATTTCGATTTTCACACGCTTGTCAACACGGAGAATTGGAAAAAGGAATTCTTATTATTGCCAAAAGTTACCATGAGACTTCAGTGTGAAATCTGCACACCTGCAAAGCAAATTTTGATTTTAACCAAGTTATCTATTATCTTCTGATACTGAGTCGATCAATTTCTGATCATCACCTCAGGTGTGGGGTGGGTAGCTAAATTTAGAATTTAGTCAGGGGAAAATAAAACATTTGGGGTGGACCATTAAAACTATTGGACCATTAAAAGTATTAAAAGACTGATTGCTGTAAGAGCTTCAAATTTAGGGTACTAATAAAAAAGAAACAGAGTAAAGTCCCAGCTGTCCGGAAGTTGGAATAATCTATATACAACTCTGATAGATACACTATAAATCAGAGAAAGAAAAATGATTAAGATTGCATCAGCTAAAGATGGACTTCAAATTTGTTGGGACGTAAATCAAGAGTCTGCGATTTACTATTAGCATGTAAACAGTTTGTGTTCTTGCTGAAATCATCTGATCCTTAAGGTATGAAAAGTAAGAATAAAACAATTTAAATAATTCCAGCCTAGAAACAAGATGGGGAAGAAAGGCCAATGCAAGACATCACATAAATCCAATTAAATACGCATGAAGAGCAAGATTACTAGCTCTTTTTCAGCAAGGTAGCTAATTAGCTAGAAATACCCCAAACAGAGGCCTATTTTTCTAAAGAGACTGAGTATAACAGGGGCAGATTGACAAACAATACAACAGAAATACAACGATAAATCACAGCATAACCCAACTGCAACGAATTAATGGAGCGCTTATGACTCTCGTGCTCACTGTCCGCCTTGCATTACGTTATTTTCAACATTGAATAGCATTAATGATCATTGATCGGGTCATCAAAAAACCGCGATCGAATCGAAGTGACTCGGTCATAAATAGGACAAGTTGACCCGGATCCCTTTAAATTGAAGTCGTTTTACGACAATCATTCTCCATTCGGAATTCCTCGCACAATAAAAATCAGGACTTCTGATTGGACGAAGCAGTTACAAATTGAGCGCTACCTGGCGGTGACAATACAATCGGACTGGTTTACAGTTTATTACAATACATTCTGTGTCCAATCGACAGTAAATAAGATTAGAAACCAACCATCATTGTTTTTGTTTACGAAGTTGTACGCTAAGACGAAAAGTAGAATTGCGTATCAAGGATTTCATTTTATAAAGTTGTACGCCTAGACAAAATTTAGAATTGCGTATCGAGGATTTCTTTTGCGTTTTTGTACGCTGGGGTTTAAATTTAATTGGGTTTTCAGGTCATTTCAATTGCGTACATACGCAGATACGCAGCTTATCTGGAGCACTGCACACTGATTATATGAAACATATGAATGCCGTTTTAATAAGATAATACATCTTATATTATTATTATGGCAGCCATCTTGGCCCCCATCTTGCATTATTTTCATTATGTGGATATCAGAACTTAGAACATTTTTATTATGATGTTTACAACATAAAATAAACATTTAAACATAAAGCAACGGGTACATTCAACTCTTGGGGTTTATATTCTTGCTCATGGCGACCATCTTGGATGCCATCATGATTTTTCCAAACCGCTCAATGATGCCAGGGTGGTATCATGCAGTTTCTGAACAAGTATGGTCTAGTGAACTGGAAACCACAATAAAATTTCATGTGGCACCGTCATTCATGTTATGCTGATGGCAACTGGACTAAAAGCTTAGCAAAGGAAATGACTTAGAAATCCACTCCAGTAACATCTATGCGACAAATTTAAAGTTGACAGCCATCTTTGACACCATCTTAGACACCATCATGTATTCCAAAAATATAAAAAGGAAACATCATTTCTAATCAAAATCACCTAATCTACAGATATAATATTTTCAGTATTTAAAGTGAACCAAACTGAGATAACGCTGATAATTGTCATTTAGTATTGCATTCTGGCAGCCATCTTTGAAACATTCTTGATATATATGACCATGCTAGCAGGAAATGGTCTTTGACATTCATTCTATAAAATTATGTCAAATATTTGTAAATTAAATCTGTCCTGAGTGCAAATAGAAGCTTTATTATGACCAGCCCAGATATTGAGCCGCCATATTGGACACCATCTTGTTTTTCTCAAAATGCTCAATGATGCCAAGGTGGCATCAGTCAGATTCTTTAATGGTAACATCTTCAGAAGCAACAAGAATCAGTCAAGAAAAAAAGTTTGAACCGCATTTCCGGGTCAAGCTAGATATCTGCAGGACTATATTGCTGGAAAAATATTTAGACCTGAAAGATGCTCACTGAGTGATAAAAACTTTGAAACACTAATGATGATAAAATGCAACAGTGAGATAAGAACTTTGATAAGAAATGAAACAGTGAGACTGAAAATTGAATTCAAGTTTTCAAATGTGATGTGCTAGTGACAGACACCAACTGTAAAGCCAGTCAGCCATGGACCATGGCTATTGTTTAAAAATGGAGTATTTTAATCAATTTGCTATTTTAAAAATGTATTGTATTAATGTAATAATGTATGCATGTTATAAACGATTTTAATTTTATATGAATATGGCTTGAAGTAATTGTAATGTAATGCATTACTTTGCAATGTAATTGTAATGTAATGCATTACATTATCAAATCAGCTGTAATTGTAATTGTAATGTAATGCAATGATTTTGAAAATAATTGTAATGTAATGAATTACATTTCAAAGTAATCGAACACAGGTCTGGCCTTCATTGACACAAACAGAAAACTTAACAGGTAATTTGTTTATTAATAAGTGAGCATTAACTACAGACATTTCATCACTATTCTGTCTCCTGGTAAGCCCTGGTACCATCAAGCTCCTGTTATGAGGTGTTAATATAGTGAAGCCTACAAACAACAACAACATTGTTTGCGGCCTTGTCTGCTGGAACCAAGACATACTTTCTATGGAATTCTGGGATACCCTGCTTCAAATGCCTTAAGGACGATTTGGGTTTAAGTGGTAAAAGATTAGTATTTTGTGAATAAAACTTTATACTATGTTTAGTAGTTTATCCACAATAGTGAAGGTACTTCTTTTCCAAGCTTTAAGAGCACCATCCGTTTGGGCATGATACGTGAACATCATGAGTCGTTTTGTGCAAGGTGACATGACTAACATCCCATGCAGGGCAACCACCAATTAACACAATACATGTACTTGACACACTTATCCATGGGGATGTTTTGATAATTGGTTTATTAAAAGCTTCACTTGAGTAATCAATGATTTTGTATCGGAAACATGTGAATTATAGGACCAATAAAAAAAAATACGCAACAAAACGGTCTAGTTAATTTTTGTTGAGGTAAAAAAGAAGGAAAATGCGGGGGGGAAAATATGCAACAAAATGGTCTAGTTAATTTTTGTTGAGGTAAAAAAAGAAAATGCGGGGAAAAAAATGGAAAGCAAAATTAAATTTTCAGACCGATAAAAGTGCATTTTATAAAAATCATGAAAATCGGTCCCATGAATTCAAAATTGGACTTAAATTTCTCACAAATTATCAGATTTCCTGAACCCTCATTATAACTGCACATATTTGTTTTAATTTGCAGATATGATGTTACAAATTATGGTTGCTGTCTTAATACTTGATCTAGTAAGGGGTAAGTCTAAAGTGTCTAGTATTAACCCATATTCAGTACCAAGGTGGACAACCACACAACTTTTATTGACTTTTGAGGGCTAGTAATAAGCACATCAACCATGGCTTTCTAGAAACTAAATGAAATTTCATGGGGTAAAGTGCATATACCCGGGATGCTACACTCTAAAGTAAACTTTTATTTAACAGACAGTTTAATGCATGCTTTAGTAAAATAGATTATCCGCGAACTACCCCGGTGTCATGAAAAAATATCTCTCTGGACATTCTATTGTACTATAGTGCGCATTAAACTAACTGTTGTATAACAGTTTAGAGTGCACCATTCCGGGGTATGTGCACTTACCCCATGTAGTTTAGTTAAATTAAGAAAACTATAGCTGATTTGCTTACTGGTTTTGTCCGAATTCTAGAACACAGGATTTTTGTGACATGATTGTCCCCCATGAGTACCTTATATTTAATAAGTTTTATACATTTGGCAGGGTTTGCACAGGCTTGAAAAGTACTTGAAAATGAAGGGCTGTCTTGAAAAGTACTTGAAAACCAAATTTGCCTTGAAAAGGGCTTGGAAATTAGCCATTGGCCTTGAAAAGCATTTGAATTTCACTTATTCCGGTATTCCAGACAATTAGATTCGGTTTCAAAATAAAATGTGAGCATTTAAGAACAATTAGTTCGGCACGTTTGAATTCAAAAAGATCGGTGAGAGCGCCATAATGAAAGAATAGGCCGAATGTGTAGGGCGCGAATCGGTAATTGAGTTGCTTCCCTTGCGAAAATGGTCGCGAAAACTTGGGCCGAAAATATATGGCGCGAATCGGCTTGTAGCGTAATTGAGTTGCTTCCCTTGGGGAATGGTTCACGATTTTTATACCCCCCGCAAAACGAAGTTTTAGGGGGGTTATTATACTGTTTTCAGGCTGTCCGTGATTCCGTCATTCCGTCATTCTGTCATTCCGTCAACATTTTGACATCTTTGCTGAATAACTTAAGTAGTTTTTGTCCGATGTTCTTCAAATTTTCAACACACCTGCACCATTAGACAACAAATGTGTGATATGAATTTAGGGGCCAAAGGGTCAGTTTTGCAAGAGTTATGGGACTTTTTAAACCTATACATAGAATGTTTGCCATAGTGCTAATAGTGCATACTTTGTGAAATTAACTCCTCCTACAGCTTTCAATATTCTCTTTTGATACCTTGCAGATATGTGCCAGAGATATTGAAGATATGCATGAAGAAGTATTAGGCCAGACTTTTTTTATTTTCTGGTTCTCGGGAGATTTTTGACCAAAGTTTGGATAGGAGGAGAAAATAAAAATAAAAATATAAGCTGAAAAACCTTACAGTCGAAATAAAAATAAAAGTCAGAAAATTGCAATTTTTTTTTTTTTTGGTCTTTATCTATGACTAGGTTTATTTCAAGGTGTCTTGGGTCACACAATAAAAAGACATACTTTCCAGTGTAGAATGTAATCAGATAGGACTAGAAAACACTTTATGCTGACTAGTATTTTTGTATAACTAGAAAACACTTTTATGCTGACTTACATCAGGATAACAAGCCTATATGATGAATACCCTGGTAAACACCATTTTTACAGGGAAGTGGGGTTTACAGGGCATCTGCTTGAAAACATGCATTGTGGGTACTCATTAGAACCTCCTCGATGAGGTGGTTCTAACGAGTACCCAACATGTGTGTTTTGAGCAGAATTAAGAAAATTATCACCATTTTATATATTTAAAAAAAATCATTTTTGCAGCCATAAAAATCTAATGTATTTTAAATGGCAAACTTTCACTAATATTTTATGCTGACTAGAGTATTAAGGATGTTCGCTGCTAACATTTGACATTTCGGAACTTCCGGTTTTTCTTTTCTTGAATATCTCGTAAACGGTTGCAGATATTTTCCTAATATTTTATATTTGGATACATATTGATAATATGCATCGAATGAGTCATGAAAATTGTCAATTTAAGAAACTTCATTTTTTCACCCCATTTTCTGCAACTTTTCAGAAAATTTTAGTTGTCAGTAAAATTTAGGGGGTAGGGTAGATTAAACTTGAATATTACACATCTTCAAATTAATTGCACTAATTCGATGTTTATTTTAGCAGCAGTATATGTGTACATGGTATTCTAAGTCATCCTTTGTGTCTTTGGTGTGCTGGTTTTAAAATTAAAGGTGGTTTTATGAAATGGGCTTTTAGAAACAAAACAGCCGAAAAATGGCCGAAAATGGCAATTTTCAAGTTGTTGGTTCTCTCTTATATGCTCACTACCATATATTTTTCTTTCTTTTATTCGAACAACATTACCAAGTTCTATGTTGTGTGAAAATACAAGAAAAAGTTTGAATCAACAGATATGGGTTTGGTACATTTCAAAATATTGATTTTTTCCGACTTTTCAAGTATGGGGGTAGGGCTAGAAAAGGAATCGTAAAATTTTGTCATCCACTCCAAGTTGCAAATTTTTCTATGCTTTTGGTCCAAAATCGTCTGCGCTACGTAAATATTATGACTTTTGAAAGCATTCTAGGTGTATTTTTGTTCAAGACAGGTATGTTTCAAAGAATTATAAATTAAATTAATTTTACCAAATTTAAAACATTGTGCTCAGTGGTCTCATTCAGAGGCCTGTAGCTTGAAAAAATGCACACTACCCTATATTTATTTTGTTTTCAAATGTCTTGTGTTGTATTTTGGAATCAAAAAAGAGTGGTTAGAAAAAAAGTTTGAATACTTTTTCATTGGCAGCGAACATCCTTAAATGAGCCGCCCCATGGGAAAACCAACAATCTGCATAAGCAAAAACAAAGGCGCAGATCAGCTTCGCAGTAACTGCGAAGCTGATCAGCGCCTTTGGTTTCGCTACAAGCTGGAAACCAGCAATTTTTGTAGATATGGTCAATGGCAAAATTGGAAGAGAACTGTAAAATATTTATAACCAAAGCTGTGAATGACAGACATTCGTGTCTGTAGTTTGACTTCCAAGTCGGCTCCGCATTTGACTCGCTTAATGATAACTTCGTTTTCATTTTGTTCTTGAATGAATGAGGAAAGGAACTCCCCGATAGTTGTATTCAGTTCTATCAGCCTGATTTCATTTCTTTCATATTTCTTTTCAAGAGAATTAATTGAAATCTTAAAGTAAGATTCCGAGTCCGAGTCGGCCATGCTTCCTGCGTCAATGTTAAGAAATGCTTGTTGATACATACGTTTCTACTAAAACAGAATCGCCAAGCGTCTTTGAAGACACGGATACTCCGGTGCGCAGGTAAATTATCGCCTTGACGGTGTTCCAGCACACAACTCTCCCGTGAAAAATGTCCGGTATTTTATTTCGCTATGGGGCGGAAAATTAGGATCGGCGGCAATAAAAAAAATAAAATTGAGCGAGAGCAATTTTATTTTTATTCCAGTTTTTGAAAAAATAGGGTCGGCGCTCCCGAGAACCAGAAAATAAAAAAAGTCAGGCCTTATGCTGAAAAAATGAATTTTGACAAATTTACAGTATTTTGAAGTTAGCCAATTTTTGATAATTGCCATATTCAACAATGGTTGGTAGTGCATAGTTTGTGTAATCAACTCCTCCTAGGGCTTTCAGTATTTCTTTTCAATACTTTGCAGACAAGTTCAACACATATTGAAGATGTGCATGAAGAATTATAATGATGAAAAAATAATTTTTGACAAATTTACAGCATTTTTCAACATAGCCATTTTTTGACCATTGCTTATATACAATAATGGTTAGTAGTTCATAGTTTGTAAAAATCAACTCCTCCTAGGGCTTTCAGTATTTCTTTTCAATACTTTGCAGACATGTTCCACACATATTGAAGATGTGCATGAAGAATTATAATACTGAAAAAAATAATTTTTGACAAATTTACAGCAATTTTTAACATAGCCATTTTTTTACCATTGCTCATGCAATAATGGTTGGTAGTGCATACTTTGTGAAATCAACTCCTCCTAGGGCTTTCAGTATTTCTTTTCAATACTTTGCAGACATGTTCCACACATATTGAAGATGTGCATGAAGAATTACAATGCTAAAAAAATAATTTTTGACAAATTTACAGCAATTTTTAACATAGCAATTTTTTTACCATTGCTTATGCAATAACGGTTGGTAGTGCATATTTTGTGAAATCAACTCTTCCTAGGGCTTTCAGTATTTCTTTTCAATACTTAGCAGACATGTTCTACACATATTGAAGGTGTGCATGAAGAATTATTATAATGAAAAATTAATTTTTGACAAATTTACAGCATTTTTCAACACAGTTATTTTTGATCATTGCTTATATACAATAATGGTTGGTAGTGCATACTTTTGTGAAATCAACTCCTCTTAGGGCTTTCAGTGTTTCTTTTAAATTCTTTGTAGATTTGTTCCAGATATATTTTAGATGTGCATGAATAATTTTGATCCTGAAAAGTTAATTATACCCCCCGCAAAACGAAGTTTTAGGGGGGTATACTGTTTTCAGTCCGTAATTCCGTGATTCCGTCATTCCGTGATTCCGTCATTCCGTCAACATTTTGACATCTTTGCTGAATAACTTAAGTAGTTTTTGCCCGATGTTCTTTAAATTTTCAACACACCTGCACCATAAGACAACACATGTGTGGGATGAATTTAGGGGCCAAAGGGTCAGTTTTGCAAGAGTTATGGGACTTTTTAAACCTATACATAGAATGTTTGCCATAGTGCTAATAGTGCATACTTTGTGAAATTAACTCCTCCTACAGCTTTCAATATTCTCTTTTGATACCTTGCAGATATGTGCCAGAGATATTGAAGATATGCATGAAGAAGTATTAGGCCAGACTTTTTTTATTTTCTGGTTCTCGGGAGATTTTTGACCAAAGTTTGGATAGGAGGAGAAAATAAAAATAAAAATATAAGCTGAAAAACCTTACAGTCGAAATAAAAATAAAAGTCAGAAAATTGCAATTTTTTTTTTTTTTGGTCTTTATCTATGACTAGGTTTATTTCAAGGTGTCTTGGGTCACACAATAAAAAGACATACTTTCCAGTGTAGAATGTAATCAGATAGGACTAGAAAACACTTTATGCTGACTAGTATTTTTGTATAACTAGAAAACACTTTTATGCTGACTTACATCAGGATAACAAGCCTATATGATGAATACCCTGGTAAACACCATTTTTACAGGGAAGTGGGGTTTACAGGGCATCTGCTTGAAAACATGCATTGTGGGTACTCATTAGAACCTCCTCGATGAGGTGGTTCTAACGAGTACCCAACATGTGTGTTTTGAGCAGAATTAAGAAAATTATCACCATTTTATATATTTAAAAAAAATCATTTTTGCAGCCATAAAAATCTAATGTATTTTAAATGGCAAACTTTCACTAATATTTTATGCTGACTAGAGTATTAAGGATGTTCGCTGCTAACATTTGACATTTCGGAACTTCCGGTTTTTCTTTTCTTGAATATCTCGTAAACGGTTGCAGATATTTTCCTAATATTTTATATTTGGATACATATTGATAATATGCATCGAATGAGTCATGAAAATTGTCAATTTAAGAAACTTCATTTTTTCACCCCATTTTCTGCAACTTTTCAGAAAATTTTAGTTGTCAGTAAAATTTAGGGGGTAGGGTAGATTAAACTTGAATATTACACATCTTCAAATTAATTGCACTAATTCGATGTTTATTTTAGCAGCAGTATATGTGTACATGGTATTCTAAGTCATCCTTTGTGTCTTTGGTGTGCTGGTTTTAAAATTAAAGGTGGTTTTATGAAATGGGCTTTTAGAAACAAAACAGCCGAAAAATGGCCGAAAATGGCAATTTTCAAGTTGTTGGTTCTCTCTTATATGCTCACTACCATATATTTTTCTTTCTTTTATTCGAACAACATTACCAAGTTCTATGTTGTGTGAAAATACAAGAAAAAGTTTGAATCAACAGATATGGGTTTGGTACATTTCAAAATATTGATTTTTTCCGACTTTTCAAGTATGGGGGTAGGGCTAGAAAAGGAATCGTAAAATTTTGTCATCCACTCCAAGTTGCAAATTTTTCTATGCTTTTGGTCCAAAATCGTCTGCGCTACGTAAATATTATGACTTTTGAAAGCATTCTAGGTGTATTTTTGTTCAAGACAGGTATGTTTCAAAGAATTATAAATTAAATTAATTTTACCAAATTTAAAACATTGTGCTCAGTGGTCTCATTCAGAGGCCTGTAGCTTGAAAAAATGCACACTACCCTATATTTATTTTGTTTTCAAATGTCTTGTGTTGTATTTTGGAATCAAAAAAGAGTGGTTAGAAAAAAAGTTTGAATACTTTTTCATTGGCAGCGAACATCCTTAAATGAGCCGCCCCATGGGAAAACCAACAATCTGCATAAGCAAAAACAAAGGCGCAGATCAGCTTCGCAGTAACTGCGAAGCTGATCAGCGCCTTTGGTTTCGCTACAAGCTGGAAACCAGCAATTTTTGTAGATATGGTCAATGGCAAAATTGGAAGAGAACTGTAAAATATTTATAACCAAAGCTGTGAATGACAGACATTCGTGTCTGTAGTTTGACTTCCAAGTCGGCTCCGCATTTGACTCGCTTAATGATAACTTCGTTTTCATTTTGTTCTTGAATGAATGAGGAAAGGAACTCCCCGATAGTTGTATTCAGTTCTATCAGCCTGATTTCATTTCTTTCATATTTCTTTTCAAGAGAATTAATTGAAATCTTAAAGTAAGATTCCGAGTCCGAGTCGGCCATGCTTCCTGCGTCAATGTTAAGAAATGCTTGTTGATACATACGTTTCTACTAAAACAGAATCGCCAAGCGTCTTTGAAGACACGGATACTCCGGTGCGCAGGTAAATTATCGCCTTGACGGTGTTCCAGCACACAACTCTCCCGTGAAAAATGTCCGGTATTTTATTTCGCTATGGGGCGGAAAATTAGGATCGGCGGCAATAAAAAAAATAAAATTGAGCGAGAGCAATTTTATTTTTATTCCAGTTTTTGAAAAAATAGGGTCGGCGCTCCCGAGAACCAGAAAATAAAAAAAGTCAGGCCTTATGCTGAAAAAATGAATTTTGACAAATTTACAGTATTTTGAAGTTAGCCAATTTTTGATAATTGCCATATTCAACAATGGTTGGTAGTGCATAGTTTGTGTAATCAACTCCTCCTAGGGCTTTCAGTATTTCTTTTCAATACTTTGCAGACAAGTTCAACACATATTGAAGATGTGCATGAAGAATTATAATGATGAAAAAATAATTTTTGACAAATTTACAGCATTTTTCAACATAGCCATTTTTTGACCATTGCTTATATACAATAATGGTTAGTAGTTCATAGTTTGTAAAAATCAACTCCTCCTAGGGCTTTCAGTATTTCTTTTCAATACTTTGCAGACATGTTCCACACATATTGAAGATGTGCATGAAGAATTATAATACTGAAAAAAATAATTTTTGACAAATTTACAGCAATTTTTAACATAGCCATTTTTTTACCATTGCTCATGCAATAATGGTTGGTAGTGCATACTTTGTGAAATCAACTCCTCCTAGGGCTTTCAGTATTTCTTTTCAATACTTTGCAGACATGTTCCACACATATTGAAGATGTGCATGAAGAATTACAATGCTAAAAAAATAATTTTTGACAAATTTACAGCAATTTTTAACATAGCAATTTTTTTACCATTGCTTATGCAATAACGGTTGGTAGTGCATATTTTGTGAAATCAACTCTTCCTAGGGCTTTCAGTATTTCTTTTCAATACTTAGCAGACATGTTCTACACATATTGAAGGTGTGCATGAAGAATTATTATAATGAAAAATTAATTTTTGACAAATTTACAGCATTTTTCAACACAGTTATTTTTGATCATTGCTTATATACAATAATGGTTGGTAGTGCATACTTTTGTGAAATCAACTCCTCTTAGGGCTTTCAGTGTTTCTTTTAAATTCTTTGTAGATTTGTTCCAGATATATTTTAGATGTGCATGAATAATTTTGATCCTGAAAAGTTAATTATACCCCCCGCAAAACGAAGTTTTAGGGGGGTATACTGTTTTCAGTCTGTCCGTAATTCCGTGATTCCGTCATTCCGTGATTCCGTCATTCCGTCAACATTTTGACATCTTTGCTGAATAACTTAAGTAGTTTTTGCCCGATGTTCTTTAAATTTTCAACACACCTGCACCATAAGACAACACATGTGTGGGATGAATTTAGGGGCCAAAGGGTCAGTTTTGCAAGAGTTATGGGACTTTTTAAACCTATACATAGAATGTTTGCCATAGTGCTAATAGTGCATACTTTGTGAAATCAACTCCTCCTACAGCTTTCAATATTCTCTTTTGATACTTTGCAGATATGTGCCAGAGATATTGAAGATATGCATGAAGAAGTATTATGCTGAAAAAATGAATTTTGACAAATTTACAGCATTTTGAACTTAGCCAATTTTCGATAATTGCCATATTCAATAATGGTTGGTAGGGCCTAAAAAAAAAAATGTTATGTTTCCGATTTCATCATAAATTTAGCATAGGGTCGGTAGGTAGGCTTTTTTTTTTTTTTTTTTTTTTTTTTTTTTTCCTTGGAAAATCGGGATCGGTAGGTATTTTTTTTTTTTTTTGACCGGACTTTCTTCTTACCGCACATTTGACTCCAAATCGGAAACCTTTACACCGAGGATGGCCGTCTTCGTATAACAGGGATAACGGGACATTGTGCCGCAAGGCTTTTATTACATTTGAAGCAGGTATGTGGCTACATTTGTCGAAATAAATGGCGACTAATGTGCTTGGTCGTGTCAACACACAACACAGTAGCCATGTTGTTGTTCTTGATCGTAATGTTAAAGACCGAAAATATCCGAAAATCGGCGCGGACAAATTCTCGTAACGAAATGGTTTTGACTTTTGATAAAAATCGGAATCGTTGAACAGGGTCGGTCGCCGACTTTTTTTTTTTTTTCTGAGCGCTAAAAAAAGTTGCAGTCGGCGCAGATTTTGACCAGTCGGTCGGGAAATCGGAAACATAACATTTTTTTTTTTAAGCCTAGTGCATAGTTTGTGAAATCAACTCCTCCTAGGGTTTTCAGTATTTCTTTTCAATACTTTGCAGACATGTTCCACAGATATTGAAGATGTGCATGAAGAATTATAATGCTGAAAAAATAATTTTTGACAAATTTACAGCATTTTTCAACATAGCCATTTTTTGACCATTGCTTATATACAATAATGATTGGTAGTTCATAGTTTGTGAAATCAACTCCTCCTAGGGCTTTCAGTATTTCTTTTCAATACTTTGCAGACATGTTCCACACATATTGAAGATGTGCATGAAGAATTATAATGCTGAAAAAATAATTTTTGACAAATTTACAGCATTTTTTAACATAGCCATTTTTTGACCATTGCTTAAACAATAATGGTTGGTAGTGCATGTTTTGTGAAATCAACTCCTCCTAGGGCTTTCAGTATTTCTTTTCAATACTTTGCAGACATGTTCCACACATATTGAAGATGTGCATGAAGAATTATAATGCTGAAAAAATAATTTTTGACAAATTTACATCATTTTTCAACATATCCATTTTTTGACCATTGCTTATATACAAAAATGGTTGGTAGTGCACATTTTGTGAAATCAACTCCTCCAAGGGCTTTCAGTATTTCTTTTTGATACTTTGCAGACATCTTCCTCACATATTGAAGATGTGCATGAAGAATTATAATACTGAAAAATTAATTTTTGACAAATTTACAGCATTTTTTAACATAGCCATTTTTTGACCATTGCTTATATACAATGATGGTTTGTGAAATCAACTCCTCCTAGGGCTTTCAGTATTTCTTTTCAATACTTTGCAGACATGTTCCACACATATTGAAGATGTGCATGAATAATTATAATACTGAAAAAAGTGATATTTGACAAATTTACATCATTTTTCAACATAGCCATTTTTTGACCATTGCTTATATACAATAATGGTTGGTAGTGCATACTTTGTGAAATCAACTCCTCCTAGGGCTTTCAATGTTTCTTTTAGATTCTTTGTAGATTTGTTCCAGATATATTTTAGATGTGCATGAATAATCTTCATGCTGAAAATTTAATTTTTGACAAACTTACAGCTTTTATTTAACTTAGCCAATTTTTACCATTTCTCATGATAAACAATGATCATAGTGCATACAGTGAAATCAACCTCAAGCTTTCAATATATTCTTTTAATATCTTATAGATGTGACTGGCATACTGGGGATGTACATGAAGGATTATAATGCTGAAAAGATATCTTTGACAAATTTTCTGCATGTTTGACTTAGGAAGTTATTGGCCAGCTTCAGATAATTTTGCGGGGGGTATACTGAAAGCCTTGCTTGCAGCCAATTTCTAGTTTTTGACAAATTTACAGCTTTTATTTAACTTAGCCATTTTTTTACCATTTCTCATGATAAACAATAATGATCATAGTGCATATAGTGGAGCTGCTTAATGAGAAAATACTTCAGTTGATGATACAAGTATGAAATTTTCACCATATGTTCTTTACATGACACACATTAAATTCTGATCCCTGGCCACTTGAAATTACGCCATTTTCAAGATGGCCGCCAAAAAACAAAATGGCCGACAGCTGTGAAAGGAGTATATGTAGTAAATTGCTCATATCTTAGGTTCTTTTCATAATAGAACAATAATTTTGATACCAAACTAAAGCTAAATGATTGCTCTTTCAAATAATGTTCTTATAATGCAAATTTCCTCATTTGCATATTTATGAATATTAATGAGATCTTATTATTTCGGTTAAAAATTGAGAAAAAATCACATCTTATATTCTGAACAATGTAAAATGTTAAATGAAATAGATAACTATGGCTTTGATATTGCTAGACCATAAATTATCATAAATTAACAAAAGCTAATTAGCATGTTCATGAGTATTCATTTCAAAACATTTTAAGACTTTGTATGCCCTTATTGTCTACGCGCCAGCGCGTAGACTACTCTAATGTTTGAGATTGACCTACTTACAAGACAACTCATACACCTCTCTACAACTGCAACTGCACGGTTTGAGTCTAGTGGCTTGACCATCGTGTTAGTAGGATTCCGGGTCGTTTCGCCAAGGACCGTGTAAACACCCCAAAACAACCGTGCAAACCCCCTTTTAATTGGTTAGTAACATTTGTATCAATGGTGCAGTTGGTACCAAAAATGGGGCAAATTGTTAAATTCGTGGAACTGGTGCATGACTGCATTCTATCTTAGCAACAACAGAATGAAATGAACCGAAGGTATTGTGATGCTATATGGTCAGGTATGAAAGCTTTGACAGCGCCCCACCTGCCGTGTAGCAATTACATTCTATCCAAGCCACAACGGAATGAAATGAACCGACAGTATTGTGACGGTCGATTGTCAGGTATGAATGCTTTGACCACGCAGCGTTTTATTTCTGTTCAGACAAATGCACCACGATGAAATGGGAGTACGGTCAGACCCAGCAGGCACATGATGTCAAATGACGTCGCATCGATGACGTCGCATCGACGTTGATATGACGTCATTTTGACGTCATGTGCCCGATGGGGATTCTTTGACATTCTAATTTATATATGCGAAGCGTAGACCAAGCTTTTTGTTAAAGCTTATACTTGTATATCAGTTAAGTTTAAAAAATTCATACAGTTAATTGCTTACAGCTAAGGTTCTGTTCATCATAGAACATCAGTATTGATACTAAAATAGAGCGTAATGTTTGTTCTTTCCAATGGAGATCAAATATGCAAATTACTTCATTTGCATATTTATGAATATTTAAAGGTCTTATTTTTTTGCCAAAAAAAAACTTGAAAAAAAAATCACATCCCATTCTCTGAATGATGTAAAATGTTAAATGAGATTGATAACTGTGGCTTTGATATTTCTACACCATAAAGAATCATACATTAACAACAGCCAATTAGCATATTACATGAATATTCATTTTTAAATACTTCAAGACTGTATCAGTTTTGTTAAGAAAGTTCATTCTGTAAATTGTCTATAAATATCACTTTCATTGTAAAATTAATGTCATTCATACAAGATATATGTCATTGTACTTTCTTTCTAAGCTCGCACGTGTTCACTGGCTAACTGAATATCAAAATGTATTAATCATATAAAAACGCATGTTTGATCCCTATAGTGCATACCTGTGCATATATTTTAACTAAAAATTGACAATTTATGTTTGTAGTGAGCTTCCCACAAATTATTTCCCATCAATTATTTGCTTGCATCTACTAAGTCTGCAGACTGATCATATAATCATCATATCTTTTTTATAGTCCTTTGTCCTCATCTGAGGGTTGGACTTGTTTGACAAATCTCCTTCTGTTAAAAGTTGCAAAAGTTCAACAATTCGCTTTGGCTCCATGTTGCCAAATCTAAAGGGTCACTGAAGAGGCTTGAATAGCCGAAACCGCGGTATGGCCCATCACCGCTCTCACAAATATACTCACTGTTCTTAAAGGATCTCAGTTTTATTTTTATTCTTAGACGAACTCTCCACTCTGAGCGATTCTACGGATCGGCAGTATCCATTGTAGTCTGACTGGTCAGCCGTCAAAATGAAGTATCATACCCAGTGGTTCATTTTGCCGTCTGACTCCAGCACATTATCAAAAAGCCAAGCTGTTAGCCACTTTTGGGTGAAAGCCATTATTTACAGAATAACAAGTTTTTATGAAAAAAAAAATGGTGTCAAACACTGTCAAACAAAATAATAAACAAACCTCCATTTGAAAATTCATAAAATATATCCAAGTGTTGTTTATTCTGATGATTTTTTAAAAGAATCCATTCATCATGGCTGACATTTTTTTCTTCAAAACGTTATCTTGAAAGGGGAGACAATTCTAATTGCGAGCTTCTGATTGGCTCTCAGAGAGTGCATGACCTCAGCACCCAGCCATCAACCAATCAGATTAGGAATTCCCATAAAATCAATGTCTATATTAACAGCTTGCAGAGATATTAATAGAACTTGGGAAATTTTGATAGTGTTGGAGCCAGACGTCAAAATGATAAATCAGTTATCAAAAATTCATTTTGACGGCTGACCTGCCAGACTATATCCATTGTAACCTTCTATTCATCGTCCAACAACACTTCATCTCATGATTTCCTAAGCCTGCCGGATCTACGCTGTGCAACTAATTTAGCTTGCGTACTTGAGAAATAAAGCCTTTAATGCGCTCTACATGTCCATACCGTCTCATCTTAGTGGAGCGAAGCACTACATCTATGTCCTGAAGTCCAAGCTTTGAGAGAAGGGAGTCTGAGCTTACTTCATCATTCGCCTTGAAATTACAGAACCAGCACATCATTGCACGGTCATTGCGCTGCAGGTGACAAAGAGTAGCCAGTAATTGCCTATGTTTCTGCTGCATGTGGCAGTACATAAGTTGGATACACTCGACCCCCGGTCAAACGTGGCAGATTACGATTGGTGTGGAGAGGGAGTGGTTGGCGGAACTTGCCCTAAGCTGATTTGCAGTGCGTGACTGCAGCCAGTTCACAACCTCCGCCAGCAGAAAGCATGTCTCCCAGATAACATAACTCTAGTACAGCCTTAACTGTTTCGTCATCAACTAGAACCTCCTTGACTGGGACGTGCCTTTCGTAGGCAGCCAGCACAGCTGAAATCGGGATCACGGCGCAAGGAGCCTTTGATTCCACTGCATTTCTTGTGGACCCAGAACAAGCATCCACCACAGAAGCATTTCTTCCTACACCTGTCTGACAGACGCCACAGGGATTCTTTCCAGATTTTTTTTCAGAAGGTTCAGATTGAGGCCAGAGACCGTGATCTTTGTCTTCCCTGTGTTCACTCAAAGAACTGTCCTCTCCATCTCTGCTTTCAAAGTCTTCAACTTAACAGTTAGTTCTTCCATGGACTCGACAGTGTCATATCATAAGTCATCTGCATACAGCAGAACCCAAGGGCATCCAGTGCGGAACTCCCTGGATAAAGCCTATAGCACAATGATGAAGAGTAGCAGGCTAAGGACAGAGCCCTGATGAACACCTTCCTTGACACCAAACTCCTCACTGTATCCACTGCCCATTCTAACCCTGCTTTTCATGATCTTATACATAGACTGGACCAGACGCACTAGTGTTTCATCAGTTCTTAGTTTCGCATTGCCCACCCTCAGGACTCGATCAGTTGCTTTCTTCAGATCAACGACGGCCAGGTAGAGCAGCTTGTTAGTGCCCAAGTGATTCTCTTGTATTAAATAAAAAAATCATAATTTATAATTGCCATTACGGCTCATTTCAAGCATACCAGAATGTGCGACAGCATACTTGCAAGTTCTTAGCTAAAGGCTTTCTCCAAATACACATGGTAACAGTGGTCTAACCCGGAGCATTAGAAACGTTTGAAGGTTAGGCCAAGGAGGCGATCATACCTCATATTGAGTCATATGCCAGAAATCATTCCAGGGTGTTTTTTTTTTATTTATCGCCAAGATAGTCTCAACGATGAGACCAGGCAGAAAATAGTAACTGGTGTATACCGAAAGGTAATTGGTAACTGCAGACCTCCAAAATCATGGAACAACTTCATCAGATGCGCTGAAAACAAAACGGAAATATTTAGGTTTCTTGTAGATAAATTTATTCTTGGGCAGAATTATCCACAGGTCATAGTAACAAAAAGGAATGATGTTGTTTGCAATGTATAAATTACATTTTTCAAGACTAAGCTCCCATTTTTTGAAGGAAAGCACAATGGCATAGATCTTATATTAATGTCATTTATTTTACATTGAAGGTAATATTTATAGACAATCTACACCATGAACATTTTACATCCTTCAGTGAATAAGATGTGATTTTTTTTCTTCAAGTTTTTAGCAAAACAAAAACTTCATTTATATTCATATATATGCAAATTAGGTATTTCTGAATCTGCCAGATACTCCATACACCTCAAAAAGAGTATTACGTGGAGTGCATATTTGAACTCTATTTGAAATAACAATCATTTAGCTTCATTTTGGTATTTATATTGTTGTTCTATTATGAACAGGACCAAAGATATGAGCAATTTACAGTATGAACTTTCTAAACCAAACTGATAGGTAAGGACATACAAAGTCTTGGAATACTTGGAATATTCTTAAATGAATATTCATGAACATGGTTATTAGCTTTTGTCAATTTATGATAATTAATGGTCTAGCAATATCAAAGCCACAGTTATCCATTTGATTTAACACTTTACATCGTTCAGAAAATTAGATGTGTCTTTTCCTCAATTTTTAGCCAAAAAAGTAAGATCTCATTAATATTCATAAATATGCAAATTAGGTAATTTGCATATTGGAACTTAATTTAAAAGAGCAATCATTTAGCTTAATTTTGGTATCAATATTGTTGTTCTATGATGAAAAGAACCTAAGATATGAGCAATTTACTACATGTACACCTTTCACAACTGTCGGCCATCTTGCTTTTGGGCGGCCATCTTAAAAATGGCGGAATTTCAAGTGGCCAGGGATCAGAATTTATTGTGTGTCATGTAAAGAACATATGGTGAAAATTTCATACTTGTATCATCAACTGAAGTATTTCCTCAAAATCACCCACTAAGCCGCTCCACTAATACAGTGAAATCAATCTCAAGCTTTCAATATATTCTTTTAATATCTTATAGATGTGACTGGCATACTGTGGATGTACATGAAGAATTATAATGCTTCAAACAGATATCTTTGACAAATTTTTTGCATGTTTGACTTGGGAAATTATTGGCCAGCTTCAGATAATTTTGCGGGGGCTTGCTTGCAGCCAATTTCTAGATTGCATCTGTTTTATCGGCAGTGAAAATCCATGATGAATACAGACTAAGCGGAACCAAAATGATGTCGAAATGATATTTATACCCCCGGCATATACGAAGTATATAGGGGGTATATAGTTTTTGGATTTTCTGTGAAGATGTTTGTGTGCGTGCGTGTGTGTGTGTGTGTGTGTGTGTGTGTAAGCTTTTTTTCTGTCAAAGATTTCTCTGGAACTTTATACCCCCGGCATATACGAAGTATATAGGGGGTATATAGTTTTTGGATTTTCTGTGAAGATGTTTGTGTGCGTGTGTGTGTGTGTGTGTGTGTGTAAACTTTTTTTCTGTCAAAGATTTCTCTGGAACTACTTGACGTAGGATGATGAAATTTAGTACAAACATTGGGTATGGTAAGTTGTATTGTGTAAGAAAGAATCAGCCATCTCCTGCTTATCAGTCCCTTTATTTGTCCATTTTTCTTTCTCTCTGATTGAAATTTTTGTCACAGATTTCTCAGTTCCTATTTATGCCAGCTTCTTCAAATTTTGTATACATGTATATCTAGACGGTGTCAAAGTGTATCGTGTAAGAGAAAATCAGATTGCCAGTATTTGTTTTTCCATTCTTTTTCCACTTTGTAGTTTTTCCATCTGTCATTCCTGTATAATGAATAGGGAAATTTCTGTCAAAGATTTCTCTGGAATTGCTTGACATAGGATGATGAAATTTGGTACAAACATTGGGTATGGTAAGTTGTATTGTGTAAGAAAGAATCAGCCATCTCCTGCTTATCAGTCCCTTTATTTGTCCATTTTTAGCTCACCTGAGCCGTTAGGCTCACAAGGTGAGCTTATAGGATGGCCATGATCCGGCGTCCGTCCGTCGTCCGTCCGTCCGTCCACAATTTCAAAGATCTTCTCCTCTGAATCCGCTTGGCCAATCAAAGCCAAATTTTATATGAAGCATCTATAGGAAGGGGGAACCAATGTGTATATAAGAAATCCAGGTCACATGACCAAGATGGCCGCCATGCCCATATATGGTAAAAACCCTTCAAAAAATATTCTTCTCCAGAACTGGTGGATTGATTTCAATGAAACTTGGCATGAAGCATCAATGGCTCAAGCACTACAATGTGTATATAAATCATGAACCTGTGATGACCTTGACCTATTTTATGGCAAGGTCAACATAGGTCGCCAATGCATTTGAATGGGGAAAACTTTTAAAATGTCATTTAAAGTGAAAGTTTTGCAGGAAATGGGCAATAGGACTGAATAAGAATGATTCTGAAAAAAATTGGACCCCAGGGACTCATGTGCCCCCACCCTGGGGCAGTCTACATGTATATCTCCATAATATTCAAACGTCTTCTCCTCTGAAACCGCTAGGCCAATCAAAGCCAAATTTTTATGTGAAGCATCAATAGGAAGGGGTAACCAATGTGTATATAAATAATCCAGGTCACACGACCAAGATGGCCGCCATGCCTATATATGGTAAAAACCCTTCAAAATTTTTCTTCTCCAGAACCGGTGGATCGATTTCAACGAAACTTGGCATGAAGCATTGATGGCTCAAGCACTCCAATGCATATATAAATCATGACCCTGTGATGACCTTGACATATTTTATGGCAAGGTCAACATAGGTTGCCAATGCATTTGAATGGGGAAAACTTTTTAAAAGTCATTTGAGGTGAAAATCTTGCAGGAAATGGGCAGTAGGACTGAATATTAATGATTCTGAAAAAAATTGGACCCCAGGGGCTCATGTGCCCCCACCCCGGGGCAATATACATGTATATCTCCATAATATTCAAACGTCTTCTCCTCTGAAACCGCTTGGTAAATCAAAGTCAAATTTTATGTTAAGCATCTATAAAATGGGGGAATCAATGTGTATATAAATAATCTAGGTCACATGACCAAGATGGCCGCCATGCCCATATACGGTAAAAACCCTTCAAAAATCTTCTTCTCCAGAACAGGTGGATCGATTTCAACGAAACTTGGCATGAAGCATCGATGGCTAAAGCATTCCAATGTGTGTATAAATCATGACCCTGTGATGACCATGACCTATTTTACGGCAAGGTCAACATAGGTCACCAATGCATTTGAATGGGGAAAACTTTTAAAAAGTCATTTGAGGTGAAAATCTTGCAGGAAATGGGCAGTAGGACTGAAAATTAATGATTCTGAAAAAAGTTGGACCCCAGGGGCTCATGTGCCCCCACCTTGGGGCAATATACATGTATATCTCCATAATATTCAAACGTCTTCTTTTCTGAAACCGCTTGGTAAATCAAAGCCAAATTTTATGTGAAGCATCTATAAAATGGGGGGAATCAATGTGTTTATAAGTAATCTAGGTCACATGACCAAGATGGCCGCCATGTCCATATACGGTAAAAACCCTTCAAAAATCTTCTACTCTGGAACTGGTGGACCGATTTCAAAGAAATTTCGCATGAAGCATCGATGGCTAAAGTACTACAATGTGTATATAAATCATTACCCTGTGGTGACCTTGACCTATTTTATGACAAGGTCAACATAGGTCACCTATGCATTTGAATTGGGAAAGAATTTAAAAAGTCATTTGAGGTTAAAATCTTGCAGGAAATGGGTAGTAGGACTGAATATTAATGATTCTGAAAAAGTTGGACCCAAGGGCTTATATGGCCGCACCCCGGGCAATGTACATGTATATTACCAAAATATTCAAACATCTTCTCTGAAACCGCTTGGCCAATTAAAGCCAAATTTTATGTGAAGCATCCATAGGATGGGGGAACCAATGTGTATATTAATGATTTAGGTCACATGACCAAGATGGCCGCCATACCCATATATGGTAAAAACCCATCAAAAATCTTCTTCTCTGATAGATTGATTTCAAGGAAACTTGGTATGAAGCATCAATGGCTAAAGTACTCTATTGTATATATAAATCATGACCCTGTGATGACCTGGACCAAGTTTATATAATATGGCAAGGTCAACATGGGTTGCCTTTGCATTTGAATTGGGAAAACTGTTAAAATGTCATTTGAAGGGAAAAGCCAGCAGGAAATTGGCAAATGTACGGAATCTTGAAGATTCTGAAAAAATGAAAATGGCCCCAGGGCTTTATCTGCCCCTGCACTGGAGTTAAATACCATAATATTCAAACATGTTTATTGGTATATGCAGCAGATCTCAGGTGAGCGTTTACAGGACCATTGGTCCTCCTCTGGTTCTTTCTCTCTGATTGAAATTTCTGTCAGATTTCTCAGCTCCTATTTATGCTAGCTTCTTCAAATTTTGTATACATCTAGACAGTGTCTAAATGTATTGTGAAAGAGAAAATCAGAGGGCCAGTATTTGTTTTCCATTCTTTTTCCACTTTGTAGTTTTTCCATCTGTCATTCCTGTATAATGAATTGGGAAATTTCTGTCAAAAATTTCTCAGGAATTGCTTGACATAGGATGATGAAATTTGGTACAAACATTTGGGTATGGTAAGTTGTATTGTGTAAGAAAGAATCAGCCATCTCCTGCTTATCAGTCCCTTTATTTGTCCATTTTTAGCTCACCTGAGCCGTTAGGCTCACAAGGTGAGCTTATAGGATGGCCATGATCCGTCTGTCCGTCCGTCGTCCGTCCACAATTTCAAAGATCTTCTCCTCTGAAACCACTTGGCCAATCAAAGCCAAATTTTATATGAAGCATCTATAGGAAGGGGGAACCAATGTATATATGAATAATCCAGGTCACATGACCAAGATGGCCGCCATGCCCATATATGGTAAAAACCTTTAAAGAACCCAAAGGCCTAGGATCTTGAAACTTGGCATGAAGCATAAGTGACTCAAGGTCCACAATGTGTATATAAATAATGACCTTAGGCAAGGTCAACATAGGTCGCCAATGCATTTGAATGGGGAAAACTTTTAAAATGTCATTTAAAGTGAAAGTCTTGCAGGAAATGGGCAGTAGGGCTGAATATTTATGATTCTGAAACAAATTGGACCCCAGGGGCTCATATGCCCCCACCCCGGTGTGACGGTCAGTTTTTTCCCCAGTCAGTTTTTTCCCCGGGGAAAGAATGGGGCGGCCCGTTTTTTCCCCGGGGAAAAACTGACTAGTCAATTCTTTTCCCGAAGGAAAAAACTGACTAGTCAGTTCTTTCCCCACCCAGTCAGTTTTTTCCCCCCATATGTTTTTTTTTTAAATCATAATTTATAAGTGGAAATAGCTGGTATAACTTAAAAACATATTTTAAGCTGACCTTACCATATGAGATTTTACAATTGAAAGATAGGGGGTGGGGGGAAAGAATAGGCCAGCCCATTCTTTCCCCCCTAATAATAAAAGTTCATAAGCTTGTAATAACCACTCTAATTTTGAGCTACTCTGCATATTTTAGAATTACTTTCTATAACAATCAGAACAATGCTGGTTTTGAATATGTAAATGCTTTTTCTTAAGGTTACAGTATGCAATCAGGGGGTAACCATATTCAAATGTATATTTTACTATGTTTATAAGTCATAGTGATATTGTTTTATACACCAAATTGAAGGCAAGATTTTGAAGTTTAAGGTGAATGCATTTGTTTTATTGTAAGTTATGAATTAGAGGCTAGAAGAAAGCTTAAGTAAAATTATGTCATATGTCATGTTCGATGTTTCATCTTCTACATGTTTTGCTATATGTTTTTCCTTTTTCCTTGAAAAGCTTCCCTAACACTAGATCATTAAAATGGTATCATGGATTTCCGCTAAAGTTCTTTGAAACTGAGATATTGCATTTTAAATTTTCTGTGACAAAATTGATTGGTCATCCTAAACAAAACTCCAATTTACTCAGCAACAAATCATAGTAGAAAAAATCTGAGATACCATTTTGAAGAGAAGACTTCAATCAACACATGTGCCAAATTTCATTCCACTGGGATGGATAAGAAAGGAATTGAAATGCTTTGAAGATGACAGTTCCAACACAAAGTCTACTTTACAAGAAGCCACAAAATTCATTTCATCAATCAAATGCAAATTTATTCATGATTGGCAGCTTTCTGACATTCAAATTTCTGGTCAGTACATCCCACAATAGGAAATCTTGAAGGCCATGCATTTGGAGGCGGGCTTTTGCTAAAGAAAACATGAAAAATTCATAAATACTTATATACTTAACCAATCAGCGAACACTCAAACCGTTAGGCTATTAATCGCCCCCTGTTGTAAATGACCTCACATTATTACCGGAACATTTTATCTCTGGGGGTTCAAAGACTGACAGTTACCTCCTTTCAATGAAATGGATTTTGCCAGTAACCTTGAAGAGGAAATTATTTTATTACACTGACCATTGGCAATTTTGTAATGGTGATGCTGCTATAGAAATGCAGTGAGTCGTGTCATGATAAAACTGGATTTTTGCAAAGGCGAAAACAAAAGCCGCAGATCAGCTTGCGGTAACTACTGGTAACACTATTCCACTTTACTTAATAATTTTTGTGAACTTTAATATAAAAATGCCACTTTCCTTGTGAAAACCAAAACCATTTATTAATTAGCTAAATAAGCATATATGTTCATCAAAGAGAAATTGAACAGCACCACATGAAAATTCTATTTGCAAAGAAGCGTATACACTACACATACTTGCATCATGTATGATCATAATGGTCTTCTTGTTTGTTTAGTTGGTTTAAATCTTTATTTCAAGCCTCTAACCAGCTTCTGCAGCTACACATGCCATTTTTTGTACCCATCTCTACACAACAAATCTCAGAATGGTGTTATTTCGCAACAGGGCCTAACTTATCTACTAAGGCTACCTTGTTGGGAAAGAGCTAGTCCTTCTGCTCTTCGAGTGTGTTGTCGGAAAATGTTTTGTTGTGTTTTATGTATTTTCTTTCCCACCCGCTATGTTGGGGGACTTTAAATTTAATTGCATCGATTCCTGGTCCCTCTATTCTTACTTTAGTGATAAACTGGTCATTTACAACAGAAACGATAATAAAAGCAGGTACTGTGAATATGCATAATCAAATGATGATTCATTATCTGATGGCTAACAAATTATTATATAATATCCCCATAGGCCCACAACCTTTGAGAATTCAACAATATGCTTACATAAAAGCCACTGCATAACAAAACAATGCATAACAAAAATAATGACTGTATATAATATAATCTGCTCAACCAAAAGACACAGATCAAACCATTGTAGTCATATGTAGAGCCAAAAACATCGGCTGTACAGGATGACCAGACCTTTACACAGGATTTGAGTGGTGTTATAAGAAAACTTGATTTAGAAAGTGAGACAAAAGCAGTTGCAAATCAGGTATGCAACAAAGAATGCTTATTGTTTTAAAAAAAATGATTTTCAATAAATCTTGACCCTTATGTCTGGCTGTTTATCCATTTGTCGAACACAAAAACGAATAACAAAGATTGTTTTTGTGAAACAAAGAATTTCTTGTGATATGACCCATATGCAGTAAACCAGCTTCCATTCCAATAAATAGCATGGAGAGGGGCATTGCTAATGGGTGCTAAAGAGTTTTACTGACTGTGGATAATTTTATTGACACTGATGGCCATGCTTTGAATTGAAAGCAAAACTAAAGAAGCTCTTTACAGTTATTTTTCTTAGTTTTTCAGTTTCTAAGCTTATAAGTTATTGTGGAAATTTGAGCCTTTGATATAATGTAGTTACCAAAATAATTTATTTGATGAGAGTGATTTTGTAAAATGAACAAAATTTCACCAATTATTGCATACTGTATCCTTAAGGTTCATCAAAACTTGTGTGGGAAGGGGGGGGGGGGGGAAGAATGGGCCGGCCTATTCTTTCCCCCCTATAGATACAGAGTCATAAGCTTGTAATAACCACTCTTAATTTCAAGCTACTATGCATATTTTAGAATTATTGTCTTAGTTACAATGCTGGTTTTGAATATGTAAATGTTTTTATTTAAGGTTCGTCAAAACTTGTATGTGTGGGGAGGGGGGGAAAGAATGGGCCGGCCTATTCTTTCCCCCCTATAGATACAAAGTCTTAAGCTTGTAATAACCACTCTAATTTGGAACTACACTGCATATTTTAGAATTACTTTCTTAGTAACAATGCTGTTTTTGAATATGTTAATGCTTTTTCTTAAGGTTCATCAAAACTTGTATGTGTTGGGAGGGGGGGAAAGAATGGGCCGGCCTATTCTTATCCCCCTATAGATACAAAGTCACTCTAATTTCAAGCTACTCTCCATATGGGGGGGAAAGAATGGGCCGGCCTATTCTTTCCGCCCTATAGATACAAAGTCTTAAGCTTGTAATAACCACTCTAATTTCGAGCTACACTGCATATTTTAGAATTACTTTCTTAGTAACAATGCTGTTTTTGAATATGTTAATGCTTTTTCTTAAGGTTCATCAAAACTTGTATGTGTTGGGAGGGGGGGAAAGAATGGGCCGGCCTATTCTTATCCCCCTATAGATACAAAGTCACTCTAATTTCAAGCTACTCTCCATATGTTAGAATTACTTTCTTAGTAACAATGCTGTTTTTGAATATGTAAATGCTTTTTCTTAAGGTTCATTAAAACTTGTATGTGTTGGGAGGGGGGGAAAGAATGGGCCTGCCTATTTTTTCCCCCCTATAGATACAAAGTCTTAAGCTTGTAATAACCACTCTAATTTCGAGCTACTCTGCATATTTTAGAATTACTTTCTTAGTAACAATGCTGTTTTTGAATATGTAAATGCTTTTTCTTAAGGTTCATCAAAACTTTAATGTTTTGGAGGGGGGGCGGGGGGGAAGAATGGGCCGGCCTATTCTTTCCCCCTATAGATACAAAGTCATAAGCTTGTAATAACCACTCTAATTTAGAGCTACTCTGCATATTTTAGAATTACTTTCTTAGTTACAATGCTGGTTTTGAATATGTTAATGCTTTTATTTAAGGTTCATCAAAACTTGTATGATGTGTGGGAAGGGGGGGGGGGGGGGGGTGGAAGAATGGGCCGGCCTATTCCTTCCCCCCTATAGGTACAAAGTCATAAGCTTGTAATAACCACTCCAATTTCCAGCTACACTGCATATTTTAGAATTACTTTCTTAGTAACAATGCTGGTTTTGAATATGTAAATGCTTTTTCTTAAGGTTCATCAAAACTTGTATGTGTTGGGAGTGGGGGAAACAATAGGCCGGCCTATTCTTTCCCCCCTATAGATACAAAGTCATACGCTTGTAATAACCACTCCAATTTCCAGCTACACTGCATATTTTAGAATTACTTTCTTAGTAACAATGCTGGTTTTGAATATGTAAATGCTTTTTCTTAAGGTTCATCAAAACTTTAATGTTTGGGAGGGGAGGGGGGGGGGGGGGAAAGAATGGGCCGGCCTATTCTTTCCCCCCTATAGATACATAGTCATAAGCTTGTAATAACCACTCTAATTTCGAGCTACTCTCCATATGTTAGAATTACTTTCTTAGTAACAATGCTGTTTTTAGCTCGCCTGCACGAAGTGCACAGAGCTATTTTTGTCACCTCGGTCGTCCCCGTTTACGTGTACGTCCGCGTCCGCGTCACACTTTGGGTTAAAGTTTTTAAAATTGTTATATCTTGATAGTCACTGACCAGAAATCATTCATATTTGGAACATTGCTGCATATGAGGGTCCTCTGTGATTTAGTGTGATGGGACCTGTGGGGTCATGCCTGGGGGCGGGGCTAGAGGTCAGTATCTAGAACACCTTTGTACAATGCTCAGATGCTGTGTTAGTTTCTCCTCAACTGTAAAGCCTAGAACTGTCAAACCTTACATAAGGCTTCTCCTTGATGTCCCGACTCGGCACCCACATTGACCTACTGACCTTCACCTATATTTCATGCTCCAGTGACTTTGTCATTTTTGAAGCCAACCCTTAATACCTCATCAACTATAAAGCCTACAACCATCAAATCTTGCATATGGCTTCTCCTTGATGTCCCGACTCGGCACCCACATTGACCTACTGACCTTGACCTATATTTCATGCTCCAGTGACTTTGTCATTTTTTAAGCCAACCCTCAATATCTCATCAACTATAAAGCCTACAACCATCGAACCTTGCATATGGCTTCTCCTTGATGTCCCGACTTTGCACTCACATTGATCTAGTGACCTTTACCTGTATTTCGTGCTCTAGTGACTTTGTCATTTTTGAAGCCAATCCTTAATATCTCATCAACTATAAAGCCTACAACCATCAAACCTTGCATATGGCTTCTCCTCGATGTCCCGACTCAGCACCCACATTGACCTACTGACCTTGACCTATATTTCATGCTCAAGTGACTTTGTCATTTTTGAAGCAAACCCTTAATAGCTCATCAACTATAAAGCCTACAACCATCAAACCTTGCATATGGCTTCTCTTCGATGTCCCGACTTTGCACCCACATTGATCTAGTGACCTTGACCTATATTTCGTGCTCTAGTGACTTTGTCATTTTGAAGCCAAATCTTAATATCTCATCAACTATAAAGCCTACAACCATCAAACCTTGCATATGACTTCTCCTCTATGTCCCGACTTGGCACCCACATTGACCTACTGACCTTGACCTATATTTCGTGCTCTAGTGACTTTGTCATTTTTGAAGCCAAACCTTAATATCTCATTAATTATAAAGCCTACAACCATCAAACCTTGCATATGGCTTCTCCTCGATGTCCCGACTTTGCACCCACATTGATCTAGTGACCGTGACCTATATTTCGTGCGCTAGTGTCTTTGTCATTTTTAAAGCCAACCCTTAATATCTCATCAGATATAAAGCCTACAACCATCAAACCTTGCATATGGCTTCTCCTCAATGTCTTGACTCGGCACCCACATTGACCTAGTAACCTTGACCTATATTTCGTGCTCTAGTGACTTTGTCATTTTTAAAGCCAACCTTTAATATCTCATCAGATATAAAGCCTACAACCATCAAACCTTGCATATGGCTTCTCCTCTATGTCCCGACTCAGCACCCACATTGACCTACTGACCTTGACCTATATTTCATACTCCAGTGACTTTGTCATTTTTGAAGCCAACCCTTAATAGCTCATCAACTATAAAGCCTACAACCATCAAACCTTGCATAAGGCTTCTCTTCGATGTCCCGACTTTGCACCCACATTGATCTAGTGACCTTGACCTATATTTCGTGCTCTAGTGTCTTTGTCGTTTTGAAGCCAAGTCTTAATATTTCATCAACTATAAAGCCTACAACCATCAAACCTTGCATATGGCTTCTCCTCGATGTCCCGACTCAGCACCCACATTGACCTACTGACCTTGACCTATATTTCATACTCCAGTGACTTTGTCATTTTTGAAGCCAACCCTTAATAGCTCATCAACTATAAAGCCTACAACCATCAAACCTTGCATATGACTTCTCCTCGATGTCCAGACTCGGCACCCACATTGACCTACTGACCTTGACCTATATTTCGTGCTCTAGTGACTTTGTCATTTTTGAAGCCAACCCTTAATATCTCATTAATTATAAAGCCTACAACTATCAAACCTTGCATATGGCTTCTCCTCGATGTCCCGACTTTGCACCCACATTGATCTAGTGACCATGACCTATACACTGTATTTCGTGCGCTAGTGTCTTTGTCATTTTTAAAGCCAACCCTTAATATCTCATCAGATATAAAGCCTACAACCATCAAATCTTGCATATGGCTTCTCAATGTCCCGACTCGGCACCCACATTGACCTAGTAACCTTGACCTATATTTCGTGCTCTAGTGACTTTGTCATTTTTTAAGCAAACCCTTAATATCTCATCAACTATAAGGCCTACAACCATCAAACCTTGCATATGGCTTCTCCTCTATGTCCCGACTTGGCACCCACATTGACCTACTGACCTTGACCTATATTTCACGCTCCAGTGACTTTGTGATCAATGTGTTCATTGTTAGCTTATTTATGCAAATAGCTCCCTATACAAAATACATCTACAGGCAAGGTCAAGGTCAGGGGTCATAGATTTTAACAAATTTAGTGGCAAAGCACAAGTCAGGCGAGCTACGCTGTCCTGCGACAGCTCTTATTGAATATGTAAATGCTTTTT
This sequence comes from Rugalucina vietnamica, assembly GCA_964017185.1. Lineage (NCBI taxonomy): Eukaryota > Metazoa > Mollusca > Bivalvia > Lucinida > Lucinidae > Rugalucina > Rugalucina vietnamica. The sequence continues at coordinate 52,764,539 of OZ024880.1, read as the reverse complement.
CTTAAGGTTCCTCAAAACTTGAATTTGTTGGGAGGGGGGGGGGGGGGGGGGGGGAGAATGGGCCGGCCTATTCTTTCCCCCCTATAGATACAAAGTCAGAAGCTTGTAATAACCACTCTAATTTCAAGCTACTCTGCATATTTTAGAATTACTTTCTTAGTTACAATGCTGGTTTTGAATATGTAAATGCTTTTTCTCAAGGTTAATCATAACTTGTATATGGGGGGAGGGGGGAAAGAATGGGCCGGCCTATTCTTTCCCCCCTATAGATACAAAGTCATAAGCTTGTAATAACCTTTCTAATTTTCAGCTACACTTCATATATTAGAATTACTTTCTTAGTAACAATGCTGTTTTTGAATATGTAAATGCTTTTTCTTAAGGTTCATCAAAACTTGTATGTGTGGGGAGAGGGGAAAGAATGGGCCGGCCTATTCTTTCCCCCCTACCTTAACATATCAATCTTCATTATCCGTAAGTCAAAGCATTGAAATATTCAAAGACCAGCTTTATAACTAAGAAAATAATTCTAAAATATGCAGAGAAGCTCGAAATAGGAGTGGTTATTTCAAGTTTAAGGATTTGTAATTATAGGGGGGAAAGAATTGACTAGTCATTTCTTTCCCCGGGGAAGAAACGGGCCGGCCCATTCTTTCCCCCCTACCTTAACATATTAATTTTCATGCAGATTCCAAAGTCAAAGTATTAAAACATTCAAAGACAAATTTTATTACCTAGAAACTAATTCTAAAACATGCATTGTAGCTCAAGCTTACAAATTTGTATTCATAGTGGGGAAAGAATAGGCCGGCCCATTCTTTCCCCCCTGCCCATACCATAACATCTCAAATTTGATGTATCCAAAGTCAAAGCAGACCAACTTTGTTACTAAGAAACTAATTCTAAAAATATGCAGGGTAGCTCGAAATAGAGTGGTTATTACAAGCTGATGAATTTGTATGTATAGGAGGGAAAGAATAGGCCGGCCCATTCTTTCCCCCCCTACCTTAACATATCAATCTTCATGATTCCTAAGTCAAAGCAATTAAAATATTCAAAGAGCAGCTTTATAACTAAGCAAATAATTCTAAAATATACAGAGAAGCTCAAAATAGGAGAGGTTATTACAAGTTTATGGATTTGTTATTATATGGGGGAAAGAATTGACTAGTCAGTTTTTTCCCCGGGGAAGAAACAGGCCGGCCCATTCTTTCCCCCCTACCTTAACATCTCAATTTTCATGATTCCAAAGTCAAAGTATTAAAAAATTCAAAGACAATCTTTATTACTGAGAAACTTATTCTGAAACATGTAGGGTAGCTAAAGCTTACAAATTTGTATTCATAGGGGGGAAAGAATAGGCCGGCCCATTCTTCCCCCCCCCATACCTTAACATCTAAAATTTGATGTATCCAAAGTCAAAGCAGACCAACTTTGTTATTAAGAAACTAATTCTAAAATATGCAGGGTAGCTCGAAATAGAGTGGCTATTACAAGCTGATGAATTTGTATGTATAGAGGGTAAAGAATAGGCCGGCCCATTCTTTCCCCCCTACCTTAACATATCAATCTTCATAATTCCTAAGTCAAAGCATTGAAATATTCAAAGACCAGCTTTTCAACTTAGAAAATAATTTTAAAATATGCAGAGAAGCTCGAAATTGGAGTGGTTATTACAAGTTTATGGATTCGTAATTATAGGGGGGGGGGGGGGGGGAGAATTGACTAGTCAGTTTTTTCCCCGGGGAAGAAACGGGCCGGCCCATTCTTTCCCCACCCCCATATGGATCATTGTAGTTGAGTCGATAAAATATTTTGTGCTCATCTACATACTATAGAATCTGTTTTTGTTTTAAGCTTAAGCTGAGTGATATTATTTACTGAATTTGGGTATGATGTGAAATCCTACAGGCCCAATCCCAACTACTCCACAATTACTAAAGAATGTGTAAAACTGTGCAAATATATTGTGTAAATATACATTATGAAGTGACTTATTAAGTTTCGCAAAAGATCAGCTCTTCAAAGTACTGATTACAAAAAATTTACATGGGGGGGGGGGGGGGGGGAAATTGACTGGGTGGGGAAAGAATGGGCCGGCCCATTCTTTCCCCGGGGAAAAAACTGACTGGGGGGAAATTCCGGCCTGTTACACCGGGGCAATATACATGTATATCTCCATAATATTCAAACATCATCTCCTCTGAAACCACTTGGCCAATCAAAGCCAAATTTTATATGAAGCATCTATAGGAAGGGGGAACCAATGTGTATATAAATAATACAGGTCACATGACCAAGATGGCCGCCATGCCCGTATATGGTAAAGACCTTTAAAAATCTTCTTCTCCAGAACCCAAAAGCCTAGGATCTTGAAACTTGGCATATAGCATAAGTGACTCAAGGTCCACAATGTATATATAAATAATGACCTTAGGATGACCTTGACCTATTTTACGGCAAGGTCAACATAGGTCGCCAATGCATTTGAATGGGGAAAACTTTCAAATGTCATTTAAAGTGAAAGTCTTGCAGGAAATGGGCAGTAGGTCTGAATATTAATGATTCTGAAAAAAAATTGGACCCCAGGGGCTCATCTGCCCCCACCCCGGGGCAATAGATCCCTTGTGCTGAAACATGTAATGACCAATCTATTAAGAGACCATCAAAAAGGGAATGTTACTTCTGTATAAAATGTACATATACTAGCTTGTGTGACTGTAAATATGTCAACCTTCAAAATGGATGCTGTTGAGCCTGGAAATTCTGTCAGCAATTTTTCTATAAATACCCTAACAGAAACCCAGGACAGAACTTCCGATAGGAAAAGTGACAACCTTTCTGACATTTCAATTCCAAGTTGTATCTGGTTTCCAAATGGACCTGTATTGAACAATGGGCCTATAATAAAAAGCCCCTCTCTACCTCAACATGTAAACAATGAAACACCTACCAAAAGACAAACACATGTGTCACAGTGCTCCAGATAGCGTCCGTACAGCCGTAATTTACGGACTTAATTTTTGCAGATACGGTAGAAATTGAAATTTTGTCATTACCAAAAACGGGAACGAAATGACCGATACGGTTGGGTTACGCTCATTGACCGTAACCTTAACTCATTATCCCCGAGTGCCGCTAATTTGAGGCAGATTTCTCCGCATGCCACTTTTATGAGGCCCATAATTATTTTATTTACAACGCTTCCCAAGTGCCACGAAAAGTCGTCACATACGATTGGTCCACAAAATACGAATTTCTAGCTTTGTTTAAATTTCAACCAATCAAATTCGCGCTTACATCGGTAGTTGGCATATTTTACTACAAAGAAAACAAAAGTAGAACATTTGTTTCCGGAGTTAAATGCAAGTAAACAACGATGGAAAACGGTGATCTTGGGGTTTTAAATCGTGATTGTACTGGTGACACGCCAAATTCACAAAATTCCACCATGTATTTAAGCTGATACATCGCTTTGAAACCAGAGTATGTAGCATTTTCATATCTATCTAAGGTCAATAAGGGGAAAGGTTGTGCATTGGACGATGACACTTAGTCAAGACTTGCAAGTCTTTATGAGCCAATGTACTCCCCCACCTTCCCTTTTACTTCTGTCTTGCCCATATCTTTCAATAGGCCTGGGTTATTAAGGAGAGGGTGAAGAATAAAATGCAAAATGCAGGGGAACCTATGCCCAAATTTTTCACAGGATTGGACTTAAAAAGTCTTTTCGTGGGCAAATAGAACAGGTACTGAAGCCGAAATCTGGATACTGATTGGCTTAAATTTTGACCAGTACCGTACTGATTGAGAAAAAAATTATCTGGAGCACTGTGTGTCACATCACAGCCATATCAATGACAAATCAAATGATGAAGACAGCACCACAGATTTTAGTGGGTTCTCTGAATTTGAAACAAATAGTGAAGCCATTGACAGAGAACGCTATGTAAATGACAAATTCAATGAAATTTTGTATCATGTGATTCCAACCTTCAACCAGATTAACATTCTGTTTTCTACTGTGGAACTCTATAGTCAGTTTGTTGGCGCTTTGGAGAAAGAACTACATTCAAGATCTTCTAACAAGGATAACCCAATATACCATAGCCATGTAAATGGTAAAAAATGTGTTATAACGTGCAGAAAAGAGCAGACCTCAGTGATGTTGTCAGGACCAGGCATGTGTGCTTGGAGGGAAACAACATTTCTACGATTGTCTTTTGGCCTGTTCAAGGCATTTTCAGCTAAGATAAACAATGTACTTTCGGTTCGATATACCTCAACTCCAGTGGAGAATCGTCACCGACCATGTACACCATTTCCAGTTTCTCCAATTGACTTCGCACAATCACTATTGGACAATGAACAAGACTCAACTCATCAACCAACAATGAGTGATTTAAACAGGCACTTAAATGTGCTATGGGACATTTCTATATCATTACAAACTCAAATTTACAAATTTAAGAAACTTATAGGAAGTAATGATTTTTCTTTTCAGTTTAGAAAAATCATAACACGTTACAGACGTATAGGTTATAACTTGAATGTTATGCGACAGTCTGCATGCTTAGTTTTTAACCCAATCACGGTTGATAACTATGCTGCCTTCTTTAATTGCACGCCGGTGGGTCGGGCGTCAGACTCTATGATGGCCCCGACTTAAAGCTATTCATTTTAGTTGGTTGGGGCCGGAGCTTCTTGTCTGTTGCTTGGCCCACCGGGGTCCAACTGATGTTTTTCTTTAGCTCCGGAGTTAGTAAGTTATTTGGCGCCCAGGGATCTCCATCGTCGGGCAGCTTACTGAATCTGTGAGTCCTGGTTTTTGATTCATCGGGATGTTTATCATGATTTATTTGTTTGTTCTTGATGATTCATTTACTAGTTAGAGATTCACCACGAGGACCGAAGAACTAACTAAATGTTATGAACCACCGCAGAAGCTGAGGGTGAGGTTACGGCCGTGTAAAATCGATTTAAACCCGCCAGTAACTTTGTGTTACTGTTCGTTCCAAGTCGATACTTCTGTGGTGGTTCTTTTTGTTTTATGTCTTGGTGTTTAAAATATTTTTGTGCTGTTGGCGCCTTATGTGTGTTTGCAAATTTTTAGTTAAGTTTAGGTAACTGAGTGGCCACCTATTGGGAAAATAGCTGCTCATTCGGCTTACAAAATGTTTTCATGGTATAAGTACCTGATTGTTAGTTTGGTTTTTTCCCACCTTGGTTTTTGGAGTGGGAGTCTTTTTCTGATTGCACCTTTTCCTGATCTTTGCCTACTTGTACTTTTTTCAGATAGGAAAAATTAATGAGGCAATGAATCAACTGATTCAGAAAGCCGAAAATGTTCAAAAGACTGCTCCAGTTCTGGAACCTGTGACTGTTAATTCAAGCATACAAATGCAACCCAGCTCACACATAGCTACTGATAAAGGAAATAATAACATAAACATTGTTCCTGGTAAAAGCACATACAGTGAAGCAGCTGGAAATATGATTTTGGGCCCTAATCCAGAGGCCAGTGCTCACGAAAATCTGCCACATGACAAAGACAAAAAGAACTCACATTCAAGTAAAAAGCCTCAGAAAAAGTCACCAAATGTTCAAAATGAAAGGGCAGTTAATACTGAGACCAATTATGAAGAGCCGACAGCTCCCACATTGTTCATAGGAGATTCCATTCTCTCTGGTGTAAATCACAAAGGATTAAAGCGTAACATTGAGTGCCAGTCAATATCTGGTGCTACTGTGGATACATTACTGGAAAAAAATAAAATCTGATTTGAAGAATTTCCAGAACATTATCATATATGTTGGTGGCAATGATGCTTCCCAAAAGAGAGATATGGAATATATAGAAGAGACATATGAACAGTTGATTAATACCATAAAAGGGAAAAATCCTAAAATAACCATATATTTGTGTAATGTGTGTCCACGTGGTGACACCAATGTAACTGAAGTTAATGAACTCATTCTAAGACAGTCTCAAGTTCATGGTGCTACCTATGTTGACTCAAATAGAAACTTCTACAATAAACAAAAGCAATTAAAGTCCCACTTTTACAAAGTGAGAGATAATATTCACTTGTCTTCATCTGGGACTAGAGGACTACTTGGGGCCATATCTAAATACATAGGCATAGTTGAAAACTTCAAATTCTGTGCTTATGGTTTGCAACATGGAAATCGACCAGTACGCAGAAATACAAGTGCTGCTGTACAACCAACAGAAGGCATGCATCATGCCTTCTCACAGCGGTATCAGCAGAGAGGAGAAGAAAGAACATCCCCCAGCGATGATCGTTGCTTCAAATGTGGGCTGAGGAATCATAAAACTTACGAGTGTCGACACAAAAACCAAATTCAGTGCTACCATTGCAAATTATGGGGCCATAAAGATTCTATTTGTTGGGACTTTTAGGACAGTGGCAAATATGCCCGTGATTTTCATCAAACACAAACTATTTCATTTGCTTCAATAAATAAATATGACTTCTTAGTGGATATATGTAGAGACTGTAATCAAGTGAATTGTAACTGTTATAATCAAATACCTATCAGTTCCAGAGAATCAGTGAACAATAATGACTATGAAGTATCTACTAATTATGATCAAAGTGACAATGACTATAACCTATCAACTGTGGTTGATGGTATTAATCATAATGAATTTATTTACAATAATGCTACAATTGAAAATAATGTGCATGATAATTCTACTGTAAATGATAATTTGCATGATATTGATTTACCTTCCATGAGAGCCTATAGCATGCTGAATTTAGGTCTTAACAAAAAAGGTTTCAAAATGGGACATATAAACATTCAAGGAATTCAAAATAAAATGGAACAAATTGATCTGATGCTAAACAGTTTAGAAAATGACATTCATATTTTAGGAATTAGTGAGAGCAAATTAAATAATAACCACCCCAATAAGTTCATCGAGATCAAGAACTATCAGCTGTTCCGCAAAGACAGAATCTTGTCAGAAGATAGACCTGAACAGGGTGGAGGAATTATTGTTTATGTGAAAGATGACATTAAGTGTGTGCAAAGACAAGACTTAGAGTGTGACAATATTGAGTGTGTATGGTTAGAAATTTTCCCACACAAAAGCAAATCTTTTCTAGTTGGCATTATTTACAGGCATCCTAATGAAGGTATTCAATGGAATGAATTATTTGATGATCAGTTTGATGTCATTTTAGAATGTGAAAAAGAAGTTTACCTATTGGGAGATATAAATCGTGATCTTTTACAAGATAACATCAAGAAAACTTGGTTGGAATATATGGACTCTTTTGGCCTGCTTCAGATTATTGAATCTCCAACTAGAGTCACAAATAATTCAAGTACATTAATTGATCACATATATTGTAATTCTCCTAACAATGTTCTTTGTGTAAATGTTCCCAAATTAGGAATTAGTGATCATTTTCCTGTTTTTGTTACCAGAAAAATTAATTCATCATCATGTGTCAAAAATTCCCACTTTACAATTTCCTACAGATCTTTTAAAAATTTTAATGAGGAAGAATTTTGTAATAACTTGAAATCAATACCTTGGGACATTATTAAAACATTTGATGATATAAATGATACAGTTGAAACCTGGTCTTCACTATTTTTAGATGTTGTTAATTTACATTTACCAATGAAACAGCATCGTGTAAAACGTAAACAACAACCCAAATGGATAACTGGAGAAATTATTGATGCAATTAAAACAAGAGACAGATATAAATCTATTAATGATAACACCCAGTACAAGATCTGGCGTAATAAAGTATGCAGTTTGATAAAATGCTCAAAAAAGAACCAGTATTCTGAAATCTTAAATGAAAACTCAAATAACCCAGCAAGTGTTTGGAAACTTTTTAAGGAACTAGGGGCTAGTAAACAAAGGGGCAACTCAAATGTATTTTCATTGAAGATTAACGACCACTTAATTGATGATTCTAAAGGCATTGCAGAAGAATTCAATAATTTTTTTGTAAAAGTGGCATCAAGGATAAAAGAACCCATTTTACCTTGTAAATTTGATAAATTACAGCAGTTATGCAATGAAAAAATACCTCCAGATACATATTTTTCAATACCAAAGATTTCTCATGAAAAGGTTGAAAAATATCTCAGAACTGTAGATATTACAAAAGCTACTGGTTCTGATAATATTGGGCCAAGATTATTAAAGATAGCAGCTTAGCATTTATTTCAGAGAGCATAACCTATATTTGTAATGAAAGTATAACTAACTCAATATTTCCTGACAAATGGAAAGAAGGTAAAGTAAAACCTTTACATAAAAATGGCCCAAGAGACGACACACATAATTATAGACCCATATCAGTACTTCCTGTCATATGAAAGTTGATAGAAAAACATGTACATGACTCTTTGATGTCCTTTTTAACAGCCCATAATGTATTACATTTATCACAATCTGGTTTCAGGCCTAATTTTTCTTGTGAAACAGCTCTTCTCAAAATGATCAATAAATTCCATCAAGCCATAAATGATGGTCAAATAATTGGTATGGTTATGGTTGATTTTAGAAAGGCCTTTGATTTAGTGGACCATACACTCTTACTTAAAAAACTGGAGCACTACAAAATTTCTGCAGAGACACTTCAGTGGTTTACTTCATACCTGTTGAACAGAAAACAAAACGTTGTATTGAACAATGTTGAATCATCAACTGCTGAAGTTGAATGCGGTGTACCCCAGGGCACTATTTTGGGTCCATTGTTATTTTTAATGTTTATAAATGATTTACCACTTTATACTGATAATGTTTTCACTGATTTATACGCAGATGACACTACACTTTATCAAACAGGTCTTTCTCAAACCTTAATTAAAGAAAGTTTACAATTAGCCTTGCAAAGATTTGCAGTCTGGTGTAAGCATAATGGAATGTTATTAAACACAGAAAAAACTAAAGTTATGTTAATCACCACTCCCCAAAAACGTCTGCATTTACAAAATTCTATTTTGCATTTGACATACAATAATGATGTTTTCAAAAATGTTCAAAATGACAAGGTTCTTGGAGTTCACATTGATAATAATTTAACTTGGACTGTTCATACTGAATTTATTGCTAAGAAAATTTCTTCAAATTTATGGCTTCTATCTAAATTAAAAGAATATTTATCTACTGAACACAGAGTGCAATTTTATAAGACTTACTTACAACCTCACATTGACTATTGCTCAACAGTTTGGGGTGGAACATCTCACTCCAATTTGAACAGGATTTTCCGGTTGCAAAAACGGGCTGTTAAAATCATTTTGAATTATAACTATGATGATATTGCAAGTAGTATGAATGATCTTAACCCTTGCCGCGCGGTGAACGACTAAAGTCGTACCCGAATGTAAGGTCTGTCAACGCGGCAAACAACTGAAGTCGTTTTTCTCCCTACTTTCGTTTTCGATCGAGTCTGACCGAGGAATTATGGGAGGACCCATTTTATAATACAGAGACTTCCTCAATAGGCCCTGTACTGAGCATATGTAAGGTTTATACGGAACATATAATGGAATTTTTTGTTATGCGGAATGAAATCAATAAAATATTACTTTCGTTTTGGATTTCATTCATGAATTTGCAATGGCGGACACAGGAAATATTGCCGATACGGGGGTGATAAAAAGTTGAATATTACTTCAAAATAATGACTTTGACAAGGATTTCTTGTGTTTTGGATGTCAGAGGATATGAATAAGGTAAATTGAATTGGAAATATCTCCCGTCATCATCTTTTTTCATACGAAATTAGCTTTCGTAACAGATTTGAAATGGAAATTTTGATTTTTTTCGGCGAAGTTGACTTGTTGTGTCATCGCTACAAGTATTATTCACAGACATCCATTTATAATTTTTGGTTTATTTGATAGATAATTCAATGGCCTTTCGATCTCTTATTTGGTTTTTCAATGTAGCTTGTTTGTGAAAGAAGTTATATGGGTTTAAACACTAACAGTAGAAAATCACAAAATGGCTCCGACTTTGTCAGCGGTGAGCACCCAATCGGTAAAATATTTTGACGCGCGGTAAGGGTTAAAATTATGAATATTTATGAGAGAATTTTTATGAGAAAAGCTAAATTTATGTTCAAAGTTTCAAAAGCTATCACTCCATCATATATTTTAAAATGACATGTTTTCTCTGAGACCCATGAATGAAACAGTACAGTCTCTTAGGTCAGTAAATACTTCAAGTTTTCATATTCCAAGACCACAAAAAGAAATATTTAAGCAAAGCCTCATCTACTCAGGACCAATCATTTGGAATAATTTGCCAGATTGGTTAAAAAATTTAAAAACAGTAGACTCATTTCACAATAACTGCATCAAATGGATAAAATCATGTAACCAAACAAACAATTTACCTTTGAATATGCATTATAATGTAATATATTGTTTTTATTTTCATTTTTACTTTTTTTTTCTTGTGTGTGTGTGTGTGTGTGTGTATGATGGTATGTGTGAATACATGTACATGTTATTTTACTTTTCTTTCGTCAATGTATTTGTTTTCCTTTTTCATAGGTAATCATATGTTAATATTTCAACTTTCATTTTCTTTGTATATATTGTATTTTGTCGTAGTTAGTATAGAAGGCCTCATGGAAGATTAGCTGTTGCTAAATGTGTTACCTTCTCAAAATAAAGACGATTATTATTATTATTATTATTATTATATACATGTATATCTCCATAATGTTCAAACATCTTCTCCTCTGAAACCACTTGGCGAATCAAAGCCAAATTTTATGTGAAGCATCTATGGAATGGGGGAATTAATGTATATATAAATTATCTAGTGCACATGACCAAGATGGCTGCCATGCCCATATATGGTAAAAACCCGTCAAAAATCTTCTCCGAATATGGTGGACCGATTTCAAAGAAACTTGGCATAAAGCACCAATGGCTGAAGTACTACAATGTATATATAAATCATGACCCTGTGGTGACCTTGACCTATTTTACGACAAGGTCAACATAGGTCGCCAATGCATTGGAATGGGAAAAACTTTTAAAAAGTCATTTGAGGTGAAAATCTTGCAGGAAATGGGTAGTATTACTAAATATTAATTATTCTGAAAAAAATGGACCTAAGGGCTCATATGCCCACACCCCGGGGCAACATACATGTATATTACCATAATATTCAAACATCTTCTCCTCTGAAACCACTTGGCCAATTGAAGCCAAATTTTATGTGAAACATCTATAGGATGGGGGAACCAATGTGTATATTAATAATCTAGGTCACATGACCAAGATGGCCGCCATGCCCAACCCTTCAAATATCTTCTTCTCTGAAACCAATAGATTGATTTCAATGAAACTTGGTGTGAAGCATCCATGGTTAAAGTACTACAATGTATATATAAATCATGACCCTGTGATGACCTTGACAAAGTTTATGGCAAGGTCAACATGGGTTGCCCATGCATTTGAATGGGAAAAACTGTTAAAATGTCATTTGAAGGGAAAAGCCAGCAAGAGCCAAGAAATTGGCAAATGGACAGAATATTGATTATTCTGAAAAAAAGGCAAACCGCCCAAGGGCTTCATCTGCCCCTGCACTGGGGTTAAATACCATAATATTCAAACATGTTTATTGGTATATGCAGCAGACTCAGGTGAGCGTTTACAGGACCATTGGTCCTCTGGTTCTTTCTCTCTGATTGAAATTTCTGTCAGATTTCTCAATTCCTATTTATGCCAGCTTCTTCAAATTTTGTATACATCAAGACAGTGTCTAAATGCATTGTGAAAGAGAAAATCAGAGGGCCAGTATTTGTTTTCCATTCTTTTTCCACTTTGTATTTTTCCATCTGTCACTCCTGTATAATGAATATGAAAATTTCTGTCAAAAATTTCTCAGAAACTGTTTTACTTAGGAAGGTGAAATTAAGTACAAACATTGGGAATGGTAAGTTGTATTGTGTAAGAAATAATCAGCCATCTCCTGCTTATCAGTCCCTTTATTTGTTCATTTTTCTTTCTCTCTGATTGTGTGAACTTTGTTTTTATGATTTTCTTAAATTTTAAACAAATCTGCACCAGAAGATACCTTCATGTTCTATCTTTGTAGAAGCATACAGTACACCTAGGTGTTCATTTGATGACTAGATGTATACCTTTTTCTGTAATCTGCTTTTTGTCTCTAAGTGGTATGGCCTCTGATGGCTACCGCCGGGGGTATGTGAGCTTTGCTCACTTTTGCTATATTTTTTCGAGCACAAATTTAATTTCAACATTTCTCAACGAAATGGGAAAGTGCGTGTACAGCAGAGACTGGCCGAAACGTTATCCTTGGGTCAAGGAAACGGACAATAAACACAAGGCACATTGTCGTGCATGTAATAAAGATATCGATGTGGCTCAAATGGGCGAAAGTGCTTTGCGTTCACAGGCGAGTGGAGATAGACATAAGAAACATGAGCAGTCTTTATCTGGGACTTTCACAAACTTCTTTATCAAGAAGGAAACTAAAGTTAAGACAGAAACCGCTACTACAGCATCCACCCAAAGTGACAATACAAGTGACAATATAATGATACCCCCACCCCCAAAAGCTAGTGTTGCTGGGCCCAGTGCTTCGAATATTGATAAATTTGTCTCCAAAAATGATGTTTTAAAGGCAGAAATTATATGGGCCATGCATACAATTATGACACATGCTTCATACAAGTCAAATGATGAGATAAACAAAGTATTTCAGGCTATGTTTCCCGACAGTCAAATAGCCAGAACATTTAAACTTGGCGAAAGAAAAACAGCATATGTTTGTGTATTTGGTCTAGCAGACCATTTTAAGGGTTTACTGAAGGAGCAGATCACTGGACCATATGTTGCATTGTTTGATGAATCATTGAACAAAAAAATGCAAGAAAAACAGATGGATATGCATATCAGATTTTGGGATGGAAACACAAATCAGGTTGTAACAAGGTATTATGGGTCAGAATTCCTGGGACACTCGAAAGCAGTGGATTTAGTATCACATTTCAAGGGAGCCTTGCATGATCTTAACCTGAAGGACTTGATTCAAATTAGCATGGATGGCCCTGCAGTGAACATTAAATTTCATGAAATTATGCAGCGGGAAATTCAACAAGAATTCTCTCATTCTTTGATTGATATTGGGTCGTGCGGACTACATATCCTTCACAATGCATTTAAGAGAGGTGCAGATGCTACACAGTGGGACATAGCATCAGTTCTAAGTGGCTTGTACTACCTTTTCAAGGATGCTCCTTCTAGAAAAGAAGACTACAAGATGATTTCTTCAGTGATGTCTCTGAAGTTTGTCAACCATAGATGGTTAGAAAATGTACCAGTGGCTGAAAGAGCGGTTGCAGTATGGGGCTCAGTACAGCAGTTTGTCCAGAAAGAAGACTCTAAAGAAATACCTAAACCAGATAACAAATCTTACAAAACCATCAAAGAAGCAGTTAAGGATAAACTTGTGCTTGCTAAACTGGAATTCTTCTGTGCTGTAGCAAAGATGTTACAGCCCTTTTTGGCAAACTTCCAAACAGACAAGCCAATGACTCCATTCTTGTCCATAGATCTAGCCTCAGTGATTAGAAGCCTCATGAGAAAGTTTGTCAAACCTGCTGTGCTTGATGTTGCTGACACTACTGAGAAGTTACTAAGAGTTGACATAGAGGACTCTTCAAATCATCTGACATACTCCAAGATCGACATTGGATTTAAAACAGAAACTAAACTGAAGGAAGCTAAAGTCAGTGAGAGGCAGGCTATGGAGTTCAGACTACAGTGTAAAGACTTTCTAATAAGTACTCTGAAGAAAATGAAAGAAAAATGTCCACTGGTGGTATTCCATAGTTAGAAATCTGTCCTCCTTGAATCCAGTAGAAATGGCAAACAATCCCACAATGTCTAGAGATAGGTTTAGGAAAGTTGTAAGGTCTCTGTTGGCTACAAAGTCACTTGATGAAGCAGACTCTGAAGAAATTGTTCAGCAATATGATGCATTCCTGGATCACATTCCAGCTGCAGGGTCAGATAACTCAACTGGTTTTAATCAGTATAAAGACAGAGTTGATACTTTCTTGATGGACCAGATGTCTTCACCACGGTTTGAAAAACTACAAAAAAACTGTGAAATTATTGCTCATACTGTCCCATGGGCAAGCTACAGTGGAACGTGGCTTCTCTGTGAACAAGGAGATAGAATGTGAGAATATGAAAGACATGACAATAGTTGGCCAGAGACTTGTCTATGACCATGTTAAGCAACAAGGTGGAGTTCTAAATGTCCCCATAACAATAAACTTCTTGTAAGTGTTGCAAGTGCCAGCCAGAAATATAACACATACCTTGAATTACAAAGGGAACAACTCAAGTCAGCAAGTGAACAGAGAAAAAGAAAAAGTTCACTAGAAGAGATTGAAGAGATCAAAAAAGGAAGAAGCAAGCAGAAAAGGACCATGCAACCTTAGTAAAAAGTGCTGATGATCTGTGTGAAAAAGCTGAAAACACTGGCAAGCTAGAGTTACTTTCTCAAGCAAATGCAAACAGAAAAAGAGCTAAAGAGAAACTCACTGTCATGCAAGACCTTGAGAGAAAGCTTGAGGCAAAGTTAGATCAACTAAAAAAAGCTTAAAAATTGCTGTAACCACATGTATATATGTTATTTCAATATTGTAAATATGTTGAATTTTGGACACAAGTTTAAGTTTAGAGTTTAATAATTGAACAGTTTTGAGCAGAAATTAACAGTTTTTAGCCAGTTTGTGCCATAAGGATGTACAGACACTTAGGAATGACAGGTCCAGAATTGCCCAATATGTATAAGTATTTCTCAATAATAAGTCCATGAAAATGGTAAGATTTGTCCTTGAAAAGTCCTTGAAATGTCCTTGAATTTTACTTGGCCTTGCCTGTATGAACCCTGTTTGGGTATTTACCCACTCTTTTTTCTCTCATTTGGATGCCTGAAATCTTAATTTGTCATGTTCAATTATGTTTCCCTCACTGTTTTCATTAGCTCACGATCCGGTAGGCTCACAAGATGAGCTTATAGTATACCCATGCAAGATGAGCTTATAGGATACCCATGCTTTGTCGTCCGCCGTTGTCATACACAATGTTCAAACATCTCCAAATCCGCTAGGCCAATCAAAGCCAAACAGACAGGCCTGTAATGACAGAAAGGTTTTTTAGCTCACCTGAGCCGAAGGCTCACAAGGTGAGCTTATAGGATGGCCATGATCCGGCGTCCGTCCGTCCGTCCGTCCGTCGTCCACAATTTCAAAGATCTTCTTCTCTGAAACCGCTTGGCCGATCTGGTTGAAATTTTATGTGGAGCCTCCTTGGGTAGTGGCATTTCAAGTTTGATCGCGAAATCCAGGTCACATGACCAAGATGGCCGCCACGCCCATATATGGTAAAAAACACTCAAAAATCTTCTCCAGAACCGGTGAGCCGATTTCCAGGAAACTTGGTCTGTAGCATCGGGGATGTCAGCCCATCTTAGTTTGATAAAATGATGACCCTTGGATGACCTTGACCTATTTTACGGCAAGGTCAAATTTGGAAACATAGGCTTTTACATGGGAAAAAGTGAAAACTATGGATTTTAGCTCACCTGAGCCGAAGGCTCAAAAGGTGCGCTTATAGGATGGCCATGATCCGGCGTCCGTCCGGCGTCGTCGTCCACAATTTCAAAGATCTTCTCTGAAACCGCTTGGCCGATCTAGTTGAAATTTTATGTGGAGCCTCCTTGAGTAGTGGCATTTCAAGTTTGATCGCGAAATCCAGGTCACATGACCAAGATGGCCGCCAGGCCCATATATGGTAAAAACCACTCAAAAATCTTCTTCTCTAGAACCGGTGGGCGGATTTCCACGAAACTTGGTATGTAGCATTGGGGACTTCAGCCCATCATAGTTTGATAAAATGATGACCCTTGGATGACCTTGACCTATTTTACGGCAATGTCAAATTTGGAAACATAGGCTTTTACATGGGAAAAAGTGAAAACTATGGATTTTTTGAAAACTATTGTAGCCTGAGGCCTGAAAAGTGGTAGATGCAAACAACTAATGGAGTAGATGAAGGTATGTGATTAATTTAGGTCAAGGTCATCTCTTGACCTTGGCCAGTCTGTCGTCCATACACACTTTTCAAAATCTTCTTCTCTGAAACTGCTTGGCCAATCAAAGTGAAATTTTATGTGGAGCATCCATGGGTAGGGGAAACGAAAGTTTGATCGCGAAATCCAGGTCACATGACCAAGATGGCCGCCACACCCATATATGGTAAAAACCACTCAAAAATCTTCAACTCCAGAACCGGCAGGCCGATTATCATGAAACTTGGTATGTAGCATTTGGGATTCCAGCCCATCATAGTTTGATCAAATGATGACCCTAGGATGACCTTGACCTATTTTACGGCAATTTCAATTTTGGAAACATAGGCAGGCCTAGAAAAATCCACACGTCCGCTCGTATTTATGAGTGAAAGTTCAATACGGGCAAGTGGAAATTTACCCTGGCTCGCCCGACAGGACGAGTAGCATTTTCGGGACTGACTCGAGGCAGTAAATGTCCGTAAATGCAAAATCAGCTGAAGATTTCGTTTCCGATTGTCAACTGGATGTTTGCACTACGTCACTAGTCCGCAGTAAATGAAATTCAATAAAATCCGGTACATGGTCCAAATACCAGAAAGCATTGGTCATTTTATTCACGGCGCGCCGTACTATCGAGACTTAAGACGTCCCGGGTTTTATCTCCATGTGATAAAACGGCTTACACAAAAAGTCAAATAATAGAGAATTTCCATTTTGATATCGAAAGTAGACAAAAAAAAATGTCGAAAAAGGGCGACATTAGTTTTTGATGATTTTTGTCTCTTTTGAAATCCAGATTTTAAGGACGAGTGCACCAGCAGTAAGGACGAGTGAAAATTGTTTACAACTCGCCCCACAGGACGAGTAGGTCCTCAGAAAAATTTCTAGGCCTGCATAGGCTTGTACATGGGAAAAGTGAAAACTATGGATTTTTGAAAACTATTGCAGCCTGAGACCTGCAAACAACTAATGGAGTAGATGAAGGTATGTGATTAATTTAGGTCAAGGTCATCTCTTGACCTTGGCCAGTCTGTCATCCATACACACTTTTCAAAGATCTTCTTCTCTGAAACTGCTTGGCCAATCAAAGTGAAATTTTATGCGGAGCGTCCATGGGTAGGGGGAACGAAAGTGTGATCGCGAAATTTGGGTCACATGACCAAGATGGCCGCCATGCCCAACTATGGTAAAAACCACTCAAAAATCTTCTTCTCCAGAACCGGCTAGCTGATTTACGCGAAACTTGGTATGTAGCATTTGGGACTCCAGCTCATCATAGTTTGTTGAAATGATGACCCTAGGATGACCTTGACCTATTTTACAGTAAGGTCAATTTTGGAAACATAGGCTTTTACATGAGAAAAGGCGAAAACAATGGATATTTTGGAAACTGTTGCAGCCTGAGACCTGAAAGTTGCTAGATGCAGACAACTAATGGAGTCAATGAAGGTAAGTAAATAATGAAGGCCAAGGTCATTTGTTGACCTTGACCCAAGGTCATTTAAATATCAAAATTAAAATTATGGTTTTCTCAGAAATCATTGGGTTTGGAAACTATTGCAGCCTGAGACCTGAAACTTTGCAGATGCAGACAACTTGTGAAGTCAATAAAGATGTGTGAGTATTCAAGGTCAAGGTCATTTCATGATGACTTAATACTCCAAGATCAGGCTTCAGGTGAGCGTTCTCAGGACCAATGGTCCTCTGGTTAGCTCATCCGAGCCGAAGTCTCAAGGGAGCTTATAGGATAGGACGGCATCTGTCCGTCTGTACATTATTGTCCATCCACCATTTTCACTGATCTTCTCCTCTGAAACCCCTTGGCCAATCAAAGCCAAATTTTACATCATACATGAAGCATCTATAGAAAAGGGGAACCAACGTGTTAATAAATAATCCAGGTCACATGACCAATATGGCTGCCATGACCATATATATATATATGTTCATTTCATTTTCTAGGAGTTTGCAGCTATATGTATTGCATTATACACACTTTAACTTTTGTTGAGTGCCGAAGAACAAATATAGCAAAGTCAGCAAAGCTCACATACCCCCGATGGTAGCCATCAAACGCAGATTACAGAACAAGTAGCCTAAGGGCAACGATCGCTCACATGAGAGTCAACAAGTACAGTAACTGGACAAAAGAAAAGTAGCTGGGGTTTTGGAATTAAAAGAGTGGACAATTTCCTGTGTCATGGAAAATGTACATGGATTTTTTTTTCAGTATGTCCATGGATTTTTATGCCCCCAACTTTGAAAAAGTTGGAAGGGCATATTGTTTTGTCTGTCTGTCTATCTGTCATTCTATGTGTGTGTGTGTGTGTGTGTGCATGTGTGTGTCTGGTGCATGTAAGGAATTTGAAATTTCATGTGTGTATTCCTCATGAAAAAATAGTTGACCCATATTTTTTCTTGTCTGAGTTATGCCCCTTTTCTGAGCTATTTCCCTTTGAAAAAACAAAATTTAAAATCTTGTGTGCAAGATATCTCGAAAAGTATTTAAGCTACATGTCTGGTATACTCGTTGGTGCTGATGAGTAGATGACCTGATTAACTTTTGAGAACTGTCCATCAAATTTTGACAAAAATACAGAATTGTTAAAGTTTGATTGATTTTTCCACTTTTCGGTGAAATTTGAAACTTTTGATTGGTGAATGCTAGGGTTTTGAACTTTCATATACAGATTCCTCATGAAAGAAAATAGTTGACCCATATATTTTCCATATCCAAGTTATACCCCTTTTCTGAGTTATGTCCCTTTGAAAACAAAATTTGAAAATCTTGTGTGTATAATACTCGTTGGGGCTGATGAGTAGATGATTAACTTTTGAGCACTTTCCATCAAATTTTGTTAAAGTTTGATTGATTTTTCCACTTTTCGGTGAAATTTGAAACTTTTGAACAGTGAATGGTGAATGTTAGGGTTTTGAAATTTCTTATACAGATTCCTCATGAAAAAATAGTTGAGCGTTTTTTTTTTTTTTTTTTTTTTTTTTTTTTTTTCATGTTCAAGTTATTCACTTTTTTGGAGATATGCCCCTTTTAAAACAAAATTTGAAAATCTTGTGTGCAAGATATCGCAAAAAGTATTTAAGCTGGAGCCTTCATATTTGGTATACTGACTGGGGCCGATAGAAGATCACCTGATTAACTTTTGAGGACTTTCCGTCAAATTTTGACAAAATGGCTCCATTTTGAAATTTTTACCCCATTTCTAACTTGTCTGCAAAAAGCTTACATTCTGTTTCTGGATCAAGGTCAAGACAGAGACAACCAAACAACTTCTTCAGGAAATAAAATTTCACTTCTAGTGGAGCAAATATCATGGGCTATCTTTCAAGGGGGTGGTCTATGGAGTACCACATTTGTTTCTGTATACCAAAATGTTCGTCTTGGTCTGTAGTTTTGAAATAAAGCATTTGCCACCTTGGCAAACCTTGCATAACTCCAGTATTCAAGATGGCATCCAAGATGGCTGTTGTTTCTTAAAATCAACCCCTATACCAAAAATGCATACTTTTTTTCATATGTTTGTGTTGTAATGGTAATTGAATGTCCCATTTCATGCAAGAATGATGTCTTTGTATATTTTAAGTAAAAACCCTGACAATTAAGGTACAGCAGTTGTAAAAATCATGTTTAAATTCACAAATGCACATGCCCAGGGTTTTTCACCTCGGAATGTTTGTTTAATGGCTCATTATATATGATCAGATAGTTATGGCTGCTTTTTTACTTCTTTACTATCAAATATAATATTTGTAAAGATTTTAAAGAAACAGAAATTGTTTCTATATATAAGTTTCACGCTAAGAAATCCAACCCAACACGGCAAAAACAACAATAAGCACATATTTTACTATATAAAATAAGTTCTACAATATAATTTATTTATTCTATCTTCCATAGTGTTTGTCTTGGTCTTGGTTTGTAGCATAACAATCCTGTGTCTGCCACCTCTGTAAAACCCAGGATACCTCCAGTATTCGAGATGGCATCCAAGAAGGCCGTCAAAATTAAAATTTTTATTAAAATTGACCTATAAACATTTTGTTGTATCATATTATTGTTATTTTCATGTGTTTTCTATTCTTAAAACCACATTATCATATGACGTCGCTGTTTTCCAGTGGATAACGTCATGTCATAAAAATCGTATGACCACACGTGTAATAACACTTTTGCGGGAATACGTAACGTCATTGACGACGTCCGTAACAACAATGTAAATTTTCTTGGAAAATATGTCCACTTCGAACGCGATAAAATCCTATTTTAAAAGTCATATGATAAAACGAATCTTACACTCGTGGTCATTTCATATGAAATTTATTAAACTCGCCGGAGGCTCGTTTAATAAATTTCATATGAAATGACCACTCGTGTAAGATCCTCTATTTATGCATTATATATTTTAGATATGAGTGGAGTAAGGGCTCCCCAACAAGGCAAAAAAGAACAAAAAATACATATTTTCCTATACATTAAAAGCTGTAATTGATTCTATACCAAAATTGTGTCTTGAAATAGATTTGAAGCTTTTAAATCCAGCGTTGGCCGCCTCGGCAAACCCAGCATAACTCCAATATTCAAAAGGGCATCCAAAAAAGGTCGTCAAAATATAACATTTCAAAAAATAAGCTGCATCCCTTAACCCTTGTTTAGTAACAAAAATGTAAAAAAAATCAAGCTTAAACACTTAGATTTATCTTTTAAAAACTATTTCCATGTACATGTTTCTGTCAAATAAAAATAAAACTGAGATCCTTTAAGAGCAGTTAGCATATTTTCGCGAAAGGTGATGGGCCATACCGCGGTTTCGGCTATTCAAGCCTCATTAGTGACCCTTTAGATACTACAGTATGCAGATAAATCTAAATATGCATGGGTTAAGGGCTGGAGTATGCTTTAACAGATGCAATTTTAATTCCTTTTTTAATCTGAATCACTGTAATTTTCCTCTGTCAACATGCCAGAAAAGATATTATGCACATTTGTGTATATAAATATATGTCATAGTGCATGGTTGTCGACTGCAGTATTCGTCACTCATTTCTTCACATTAGCATACAGTGTCAATATATAGCTCTGGAGCTGCAACTGATAGTGTTACCAATGAAACTAAGCATTTTACTTTATCGTTAATTGTCTAATTCAAATCCAAAGTCTGATGATGATTTCAGTTCTTGAACATAGTGCAACCCATTCCACCAAATATGCATTTGATAGACTAACCTCAGGCAATGAAACCCGAATCTGTTATATGTCGGGGTAGATTCTTAGACATCAACAATATTGCCTTTTCTGCGCACACTGCGTTTAAAGACAAACGTTTTTTTTAATCCTTAGTCATGTTACGAACTTTGAACAAGGCCACCTATGATCCTCCGAGTGTTCCAAATCTTCACCTAGATGGTACAGATCTATATTCTCTTCAGGATCCTGCATAATGTGATTAAAAAGCTGAATGAAAGTAACAATCAGGAAATGGCGCAATCAGAATGATAGAGGTCATTGCATGTTTTGTTAGTTTACATCTACTGTCCTTTCATTATTGTCCAAGTTATCGGCAACTCCCAGTATAAGCTTACTATCTGATTTCTAATGTCATTTCTGAGGGGAAGGTTCCACTAAGGGGGTGTTAGGCTGTGTGCTGATGATAACAGTTGCCTCATTTCAGGGTGTGCAATCGTTTATCGAAGATAAGTAATTTCTGCAATCAAGCTTCTATTCCAGTTTTCACCAAGACCTATATGTTTTGGGTATGCAATGAAACTGCGTTTGTAATATTACAAGTGTGCTGTCGCGTTTTTGTTTGATTGAGCGAAGTGTCTTGTTCCGGTACCGGTTGTGTATGGTGTGTGATTCCGGGAGTTAGTGAGTCTTATTTTCGGGTGATTGTATTACCTTCTGCTGTTTTTCTACGCACAAGCGCCATTTGTCCAAACATTTTTGTCACTGTTTTTACAGTCTCAAATCCTTTGATATCCACCTAGGTGTAAGTATTATCATAATTTAACGTTTCATCTTCGATTGTATGCTGTAGAATAAGCATTTTTCATGGGAATAATTTATTTTCAGTTTATACACATAAAATTTGTCTATTCATGCAAATAAGGGTAAGCTATTTGTGTTTTTATGTAAATACTGTTTAGATTTGCCATGGGTAAACCATGAGCAGAACAACATATGCATACAGTTTAGAGAAGCATTTGTAGAACACCTGCATGATTTTTTCAGTCCTTTTCAAGATTTGAGATTCCACTTCAAAGAGTAATTCTTACATAATTATGTATAAGTGTCTGGAGCACAGGTGCAGGCCTGAGAATGCATCATGTGAATAGTTGATTGACAGGTTGATTGACAGATTCTTAGCAGCTTCTTATCCAATAGAAATTAAGAAACCCAAGATGAGACCAATCAAAATAGGGTATAGTAGAAGAAGTCATGTAAGCAATGAAAGCAGTATTAGTCATGTTTCTCAGATGTGATTTGGGACTCAATGTGTTAACAAGTGTTTATCAGCATTATTACATGGATAGAAACTCACTGAGGATAATAATTCTTACAGCTAAATTATAATTGGGGAACTTCATTGTTATGGATATGTGTTAATAATTGATTGAATATTTATGTGCAAAATTCAATTTGTGATACTATCTTACATTCAAAGTTTCATTATGGCTTCTTGAAATACCAGATGCAGACTTATCAATAATTCTGGGGCCAATTCTTCAGGGCCACAAGTTAATCAGGCAGTTTCGCATTATGGCACAAGTTATCCTGAAAAAACTGGACAGTGGAGCATCTTTGCTCAGAAACAAAGTGCCCTATCTAAGACATAAAAGAAAGGAAACTCATTCAATTGTGTAAGGAGAAGAGACTTATCAACCAGCGGGTCAGCTAGTAATGACTCTTTAACACCTGAATGTGATACTGATACCTCAGAAATATCAAACTGAAAAATACAAAAAACAAGGAGAAAGCCATAATGACGCAGATAATCGTTTTAATTGGATATCTGCACAGTTACGGGCTTAACTGGACCAGCTAGGACTACACTTAAATAGCACTGTGCCAAAAAACAGAATTGAAACATTATTAAATATAGCATCATTTGGCAACAAAAATTTCATGATATTAACTGGACTTGGAATTTAGAAGAAATGGCCACTGTGTATGACAGCCAGAAGCATGAACCTTGTGCCATGGCAGTCATATACAGTTGCTTCTTACTTTGCGGGAGACCATAATGATTACATGGTCAATTAACAATTGACCTCATTTAGGCTTTTAATTTGTGGAGTTTCTGCAGTTTTTGTTATGGTCAGAATTGAGTCCTCTAATCAGAATTCATTCCAATCTTGCAATTACTAAAATTAGGAAACATTAATTTATTCTACAAGTTTTATCTAAATTTTCGAGATACAGTATGTCAGTTTTTTTCAATTACTAGTTCTGTGATGGTCTGCCTTTCTAAATAGTGAGTTTAATATATTATATGTGTAACCTGTCAATATATGGAAGCAATTGATAGAATAGCAAGTAAGTTTGCAACTTATATTAGTTCAGTCATACATTAGGTAGCTGCCAACACCTTTTAAATTTGAGTAGTCTTGTGGTCTCCTGCAAGTTTCTTTCAGATTGAGTATGCTGTTTGGAGAACCATTAAATTACGATGTATCAATGTTGGACGAAAATGTTTACTATTGTTCCTGTACCAGAGAGGGTTCCAACCTATTTAGCTAAAAATCAACTTCCACGCTGACTTTTCTGTCTTTGTCCAACTGGACTCCATGTAGAAATTAGAATCCTGCTCAACTTTTGATATGGGAATACAATGCTCATGGGATTGTAAACTATTAGCTGGATCATAAACAGATGAAAGGAACAGTTACTTTAAGACTCATGGACCATGATTTCATGTAATGGATACAAAATGATTATTGCTGTAACTACTGTGCTCATGTGCTGAACAACCATTTTATCTTCCGCCAAAGAAAGTATGAATAGTGATCAGCATTTTATATTTAGATTTTAGTAGGAGTCAGCAATCATGAATAACCGGACTAGCCTTCAGAGCTACCAGCTTCCAACTTGTTTCATTACATCACAAATTGACAGCCTCGAAGAAAGGGTTTTGTTAACCTATGTTTTTGAACAAACAATTCAGTGGTTTGGCTTTGATTCATTTTAAACATAACCAGCTGTGTATGGTTACATGTGCGACTAGGATAGTAAGACAGTCTTCAGATTTCTTTCATATATGTCTATATGCCAAGCAATCATTCAGGACAAGTGTGTTCATGTTTTCAAAAGCTGAAGCTAGTCATAGTTCTGTGGACTTATGAGGATAAAACAACAAGGCATTATTGATACTTGTGCTAAATTTGGATATAAATACAGAAGCATAAGACCCACTACTCATTTACGCATTGGTGATTTGACATTTGGGAAACTCATACACACATGGATCCAATGGACAAAATGAAATTGGGTTTTACCATAGGATTTCAGTTTACAGTCTGACATGTACTATGTTTTCATGATGGCATTTGAATGAAACCATACCTAGATTGAGGTTGACAGACAAAGTATCAGCAAAGTTGTGATCAAACTATCCAACGGAAATTATTGTACAGACAGGAATCTGGGTCAAGGCAGGTTCACTCCAAACTGGAAGCTGCTACGCCTTGCGCCGTCAGCACATTGTTGAAGATGGAGAAATTCCTACGTCTCACGCCCCATGCAGACCAACAACAAACTCTCTGCCTGAAGGCTTCCGAGCTGATGCTCTTTTAGATCACTTAGTCGAGGAACTGTGGTCATCAGCAGTAGCAAAGATTATGAGGACTGCACACAAGGCAGGATTTCAGTGTCTACTTACATTTCTAACTGTGAGTGGTGTGGTGAATCAATTGCTGGAATTACCTGAATTAAGTGAAAATGTGTTGATTTTACTTTGTAACATAGCTCTACTGTCATTCATTTTTAAAGTTTGGAGTACAATTAAGTTGTACTTGGCCAGTATAAAAGGTTTCAATATTTACAAGCTTTTCGGTCAGTTGATAGACTTCAATGTATCATTAGAGCACAAACACAATTGCCTAGTTCAAAGAATTTATTGCCAATTGATATAACTATCATTATGCATATACATGTATGTGGCATTCTGCATAGAGGGTTTTCTAACCAGTTATAGATTTAACATTAGAATGTATGTGTATGGTAGCATTTTTTGGAAGAGTGCACTGTTAATTCAATTTCTAGTCTGAATCCATGTTGGCTGGTTAGTGATATTGATTTTTTTTTTTTTTTTTGAGGATACTACCATGTTAACCTTGAATCTTGCTACATCTAAATGGATCCTTTCAGGAATGGTGTTAAGATTTCATTGTTTAAGAATGACAGGTGTTGCCCAGTTGCATGTATGATCAAATATCTTAAATTGCGTTAAAGTTCATCACATAACTTATGTGCACCTCTGTTTCTAGATTCTATGCTACGTCCGTTTAGCAGGAAAGTGTCTCTAATGTACTTTGAAAGATATACTAACTCATCGTGGTTATCAGCGAGCATTCGTTTCGCATAGGAGCTGCTACTACAGCAGCAGCAGCTGGAGTGGAAGATCATTTGATTAAAACTGTAGGGGAGATGGAATTATCATGCTATATTAGATACATAAGGGTGTCAAGAATTATTCTGCAAGATGCACAGGGGAGACTATCATATCCTCTTACTAATCAAAAGAGTTAACTGTATAGTAACTTGGACGTTAAACAACAAACAACATACCTGTGCAGGATTCAGTGCTGGGCAACATTTGTCGTCATATATAAAGTATTCAATCTCGGCTCTTTTTTGGGGGCCTCATTTGCCTATCAGCAATTCGTTTGGCCTTAGTTCCCCCAAAAACATTACGTCTGAATTCAAGTTTAGTGGGGGAAACTTCCATTGTTTACTCTTTCATGCTAACCTGATGCTGGACTGTCCAAATTGATGAGCATGCAACGCTAGATATAACTATTCACAATATTCAATGACTGCCTCTGAGAATTCAGGTCCCTTATTCAAGCACACCTCAGCCTCTTGATTATTCACATCAAATATGCACCCTTTCATGCCTGAAATCGGAATTAAGAATGATCCTATTAAGCAGTTCATCACACGCCTCAGGATCAGGGCTGACCCCCTTCATGCACCGTTTCATGCCTGATTAGGCTTAGAGATTGTCCGTCATGCCTGAAGACTCAAGCCTCTGGGGGAATCCTTTTTGCACCGTTTCATGCCTGATCTAAGGCAGTGAGATTGCCCGTCATGCCTGAACTCGCTAGCCTTTGGTCTCGAGAGCACCGTTCATGCCTGATGTCTCAGACCCGTCCAGGATCCCCCAGCATTCAGGGGTCAAGCCTATCATGTACACAGATCCATGCATAACACTCAGAATATGGCTTAATAGGGTCATTCAAGGGAGCATGAATTTTCTCACACTCATGGATGTGCTATCTTATGATTTGGGGAGTCCCTGGTTTGCAAATGCTGCAAAGATGTTTGGTAGTGAGCTGTCCCCAAGACAGAGCCAAGATAGTTTTGTTTTTGTTTTGTTTTAAAATGTATTTGTTTGTTGTATGTATTTGATATGTTATTCAGTTCATGTATAAGTAATTAAAATACATGAATGTCAATCATTTTGTTGTTTGTGTATAAAATGGGAATAATTTATTTTCAGTTTATACACATAAAATTTGTCTATTCATGCAAATAAGGGTAAGCTATTTGTGTTTTTATGTAAATACTGTTTAGATTTGCCATGGGTAAACCATGAGCAGAACAACATATGCATACAGTTTAGAGAAGCATTTGTAGAACACCTGCATGATTTTTTCAGTCCTTTTCAAGATTTGAGATTCCACTTCAAAGAGTAATTCTTACATAATTATGTATAAGTGTCTGGAGCACAGGTGCAGGCCTGAGAATGCATCATGTGAATAGTTGATTGACAGGTTGATTGACAGATTCTTAGCAGCTTCTTATCCAATAGAAATTAAGAAACCCAAGATGAGACCAATCAAAATAGGGTATAGTAGAAGAAGTCATGTAAGCAATGAAAGCAGTATTAGTCATGTTTCTCAGATGTGATTTGGGACTCAATGTGTTAACAAGTGTTTATCAGCATCCCTGCCAACCACCCCAGCACCACCTACTTCCTTGATCTAGTTTAACTTATTTTCACTCAGATATTAACACAGTTGGGCAGGAAAATAATTATTGATTTTAAAAGTATTAAGAATTTAGTTAGGACATCACTCTTTGGGACAGTCACTTCCATGCATGTGTTTTGAATAGTTCCCGGCCTTAGTTCCCCCAAAAACATTACGTCTGAATTCAAGTTTAGTGGGGGAAACTTCCATTGTTTACTCTTTCATGCTAACCTGATGCTGGACTGTCCAAATTGATGAGCATCCAACGCTAGATATAACTATTCACAATATTCAATGACTGCCTCTGAGAATTCAGGTCCCTTATTCAAGCACACCTCAGCCTCTTGATTATTCACATCAAATATGCACCCTTTCATGCCTGAAATCGGAATTAAGAATGATCCTATTAAGCAGTTCATCACACGCCTCAGGATCAGGGCTGACCCCCTTCATGCACCGTTTCATGCCTGATTAGGCTTAGAGATTGCCCGTCATGCCTGAAGACTCAAGCCTCTGGGGGAATCCTTTTTGCACCGTTTCATGCCTGATCTAAGGCAGTGAGATTGCCCGTCATGCCTGAACTCGCTAGCCTTTGGTCTCGAGAGCACCGTTCATGCCTGATGTCTCAGACCCGTCCAGGATCCCCCAGCATTCAGGGGTCAAGCCTATCATGTACACAGATCCATGCATAACACTCAGAATATGGCTTAATAGGGTCATTCAAGGGAGCATGAATTTTCTCACACTCATGGATGTGCTATCTTATGATTTGGGGAGTCCCTGGTTTGCAAATGCTGCAAAGATGTTTGGTAGTGAGCTGTCCCCAAGACAGAGCCAAGATAGTTTTGTTTTTGTTTTGTTTTAAAATGTATTTGTTTGTTGTATGTATTTGATATGTTATTCAGTTCATGTATAAGTAATTAAAATACATGAATGTCAATCATTTTGTTGTTTGTGTATAAACTAAAATTTAGCACATTTTTTCATGTTTTCTGGTTTCGTACCTTATGCTGTTTTTGCCCAAATATGTTTCGTACCTAGCAAACTGTAGAGCTATTTCACAAATACTTACCGTACTTACTGTACATTTTACTGCTGTTTGTTTCTGACAGTCTCATACATTTTCATTTCTCTATACATTATTACATACATTTATATAAGTCGGTTCGATATAAAGATGTGTGTCTGTCATGTCAATCAGTTATGTTAGGCCTTGTTTGCTGTACTTTCAGTTTGTACCACATTGTACGATTGGCAGAATAGAAGGAAGTTAACCCACCTCTCATCTTTTATTTGTCAACCGAGTGGTTATCTAGCCGTAACAGTCTTCAGATCTAAGGCGGCATAGTACAAAACCTAGATATCCTGGATTTGGTGATCGGTCTACGAGATTAGTGACAAGTCTTCACATCCCTGTGTTTTCGCTACAGCCGGGTTTCGCTACAGCCAGGTCAATCTTAACACTCCCGTGTTTACATCGGATTGTCCCATTTGCGTTCAGGGACTGAACGGTCCAGCTAGTGCGGTCCATAAAATCACCCCAATCTTGTGGTACATTGGAACACCCCAAATAACATTTTTATATAAATTGTGGTTATCTTTACAAGATGTAATGAATAAACTAATATATGTTATTGTGTGTATTCTCCTGGGGCTGGTACATGTAACATTTTCCCTTCCCCCCACAGAACTTTACTGTTATCAAACGTTCATTTTGAGTAAGTCAGGTGATAAGTCTGTCGACCCTGACCCGCTTGCAGATACGGTTGAAAAGCGGACAAGAACACTTACCGAGAAAGCATTACAGAAGTAACAGAACTATGAAGATCAGAAAGCAGTTTTCACAAAGAAAATAACCACTAGTTGGGAAAAAGTTAACCAATATTTAACTGAAACTGTCAGTGACACATCTGAAGTAGATGCTTTGAATACCCTTGAAAATGAAATGAAGAAATACTTTTCTTTGTATGATGCAAATGTGTCCCAATACATAGAATACCTCAGTCGAGTAGGTACGGAAGACAGTCTTGAACAGGCCCAAGTTTTCAAGACCCGATTGGAACAGGCACAAAAGTTGGTATTTGACTTTAATAGTAAACTGTCAGTCCTGATTAAATCAAAGAAACAAGACAGTGGTTCAGTCGTATCAAAACATTCGTCATCATCAAAGAAACAAGACAGTGGTTCAGTCGTGTCAAAACATTCGTCATCATCAAAGAAACAAAAGAGTGGTTCGGTCGTGTCAAAACGTTCGTCATCATCATCCAAAGCCTCCTCTAAACTAAGTAACATTCTAACTATGAAACAGGCTCAGTTAGAAGCTGCAAAAGTCAGAGTTAAATACACAGAACAAGAAGCGGCTTTAAAAAAGGAGCGAGCGCTTATCATAGAACAACATAAGGTTGCTGAAGCTGCGCGTATGAGAAAACAGTTAGAATTAGACGCAGACTTAGACCTTCTGAACCAACAAAAGGAAGTCGCAGCCTTCGACGCAGAGACGCACTTTTTGGAAGCCAGAACTATTTCCATTTCGTCTGATAGTCAAGAATTTCATAGTTTGCCCATTGAGGATCCCATAGATAGAGTAGAAAAGTTCCTAAATGATCATGATATAAAACCTGTGAAACAAGAAGTGCCTAATGAAAATCAGATTCCTGGTGAAACCACTGATCAACACATCCCTAGTGCTGAGAAAGTTCACAATATTTCCCCAGTTTCCCCTAGTGCTGAGAAAGTTCACAATATTTCCCCAGTTCCCCCTAGTGCTGAGAAAGTTCACGATATTTCCCCAGTTTCCCCCAGTGCTGATAATGTGCAGAATTCTCATTCAGTTGCAGGAGATTTGACAAAGTTTCTGTTGAGAAAAGATTTGGTTCTTTCTAGGTTATATGTGTTCAATGATAAACCAGAATGTTTTGGTATATGGAAATCTAGTTTCTCGGAAGTCGTGAAAGAAATAGGTGTTACGCCTTCTGAGGAAACAGATTTGCTAATAAAATGGCTAGGAGTCGACTCAAAGAAGCATGCTTTGAGTATAAAAGCTTGCAATACGAGTAATCCAACTAAAGGTTTGCAGAAAATTTGGGAGCGATTGGAAAACAGATATGGCTCGCCTGAAATCATACACAGTGCTGTTGTTAAGAAACTGAATGACTTCCCTAGGATAGGACCTAAAGATAATGAAAAGTTATTTCACTTAGCTGATATTTTAGGAGAAATTGAATCCTTGAAAGAAGACCCAAAGTATGATTCGATTTTATCATACTTTGACTCTTCTGTAGGAATTTCTCCGATTGTAAGCAAGTTGCCTTCCAATATTCAAGAGAAATGGAAAACTAGGGCCTATTCTTTTAAGAACACACACAGTGTAGCATATCCAAGGTTTTGGGTATTTTCTAGTTTTATACATGAACAAGCAAAAATGAGAAATGATCCAGGGTTAATGTATCCACAGACATGTACTTCCTCAGAGAAACCCCAAGCTCAGAGTCATACAAGAACTTTGATATCTAGTAAGAAAACTGATATAAAGAAGGAGAGCAAATCAGAAAGTGAACTTGATGCTCCTCGTTGTCCCATGCACAAGACCAAGCATTCAATCCACAACTGTAGAGGTTTTAAGTCCCTGTCTTTTGAAGACAGGCGAGCATTTTTAAAGACGAATCATCTTTGTTTTAAATGTTGTTCTTCAGCAGATCATAATGCTCGTGAATGTAGGCAAAAAATGAAATGTGATGACTGTGGCAGTGACCGCCACTGTACAGCCATGCACATTGTTAAAGGAAGGTCTGATCAGTCTGTGCATGGTGGGGAGGAGGAGACATCAAGGAAAACAATCTCATCAAAATGTATGCAAGTCTGTGGAAATAAACAGCAGTATTCAGGCAAATCTTGTGCAAAAATGGTTTTGGTGAAGATTTTTCATGGTTCAGAGCCAGAAAATGTTTTCAAAACTTATGCTATCTTAGATGAACAGAGCAATCGTTCACTGGCAAAACCTGCATTATTCTCCAAATTAAATATTAGCAGTGAAGAATATGAGTACACATTAAAAACATGTGCCGACACAGTTGTCAAGAGTGGTCGTAGAGCGCAAGGTTGTGTGATCGAAAGTTTAGATGGTAGTACGAGATATCAGCTTCTGGCGTTAATAGAATGCCCCATGATACCTGATAATAGAGACGAAATCCCCACCCCACAAGTTGCCATGCATCACCCACACTTGCATGATATTGCATCCCAAATTCCTATTCTTGACGAGGAAGCTGATGTTCTCCTACTTATAGGCCGTGATTTAATTGATGCTCATCATGTCCTCGAACAGAAAACAGGGTCCCCTGGTTCCCCTTTTGCACAACGCCTAGGGCTTGGTTGGGTAATAATAGGTGAAGTTTGCTTGGGTAAAGTACATCAACCAGATTCCGTCTCGGTTAACATAACTCATCTTGTCAGCAAACATCGTGCATCAATTTGTCAGCCATGTCCAAATAGCATACAGGTTAAGGAAGTACCCTTTTCAAAATCACATGATGATTTATTCACTCGTACTTCACATGATGATACCTTGGGTCCTTCTGTAGAGGATAGAGAGTTTTTACGTTTAATGGAGTCTGAGTTTTGTCGTCATTCAAGTGGACACTGGATTGCCCCTCTACCATTCAAGCATTCGAGACCTAGACTGCCTAACAACAGAGCTCAAGCTCTGCACCGTGCTAAAATACTTGAAAAAAGTTTCCAGAAAGACACTGTCAAGAAACAGCATTTTGTTCAGTTTATGAGAGAGATTTTAGATAGTGGTCATGCTGAGATTGCCCCGCCTTTAGAAGAGGGAACAGAATGTTGGTACCTCCCGCTGTTTGGTGTTTATCATCCTAAGAAACCAAATCAAATTCGTGGTGTGTTCGATGCATCAGCAAGGTTCGATGGAGTCTCACTGAATGATGTACTTTTGACTGGTCCAGATCTAACTAACAGTCTCCTTGGAGTCCTTCTCCGGTTTAGAAGAGAGCCCATTGCCATGACAGCAGACATACAAAAGATGTTTTACTGCTTTCTTGTAGATGAAAAGCACAGAGATTTCTTACGATTTTTCTGGTACTTGGACAATAACCCCGACAACAAATTAGTAGAATATCGCATGCGAGTACATGTCTTTGGAAACAGTCCGTCCCCTGCTGTGGCATCTTACGGTTTATTAAAAACAGCCTCTATAAGCGGAAACTATGGATTGGATGTTCAAGAATTTGTATCCAAGGATTTCTACGTAGACGATGGCTTAACATCTTCACCTTCAGTTGAAAGTGCAGTTGATCTAATGTCCAGAGCTCAAGAAGCCTTGAAGGTCAATGGCAATCTTAGGCTACATAAAATAGCTTCAAATAGTAAGGAAGTGATGTGTTCTTTTCCGCCTGAGGATTTAGCCAAAGACATAGGAGTCCTAGATTTGTCAAAGGACAGTCTGCCTATTCAACGTTCGTTAGGTTTGAGTTGGGATTTACAGACTGATACATTTACATTTCGTGTATCCAGTGATATTAAGCCATATACTCCTCGCGGAGTTTTGTCAACAGTAAACAGTATTTATGATCCTCTTGGACTAGTGGCCCCTGTGGTAGTGACTGGAAAGCTTTTACTACGTGAGCTGATCAAAGAAAAGCCTAGCTGGGATTTCCCCTTGCCTGAAACCAGAAGAGCTGAATGGGAAACCTGGAGGGACTCTCTTATTCTTCTTGAACATCTTCAGATTCCCAGATCATACTTCGGTATTCCATTACGTGAACTGTCAAGACGAGAATTACATATTTTCTCTGACGCTTCAGAAAAGGCAATATCTGCATCAGCTTATTGTGCTGGATTTACTAGTACTGGACTTCAAAGTAAAAGTTTGATACTAGGAAAAGCTAAAGTGGCTCCAAAAAGTGGTCATACTATTCCTCGTTTAGAGCTATGTGCTGCCGTTCTAGCGACGCAAGTGTATGAAATTATCTGTGAACAGTTAAGCTCATTTTTTGAGGCGGTTTTTTTTTACACAGATAGTAAGGTTGTATTAGGATACATTCAGAATCAAACTAGAAGGTTTTATACATATGTTAGTAATAGAGTAGCCAAGATACATAGAGTGTCTAATCCAAGTCAGTGGTCATATGTTCGTACAGAGGAAAACCCATCTGATTGTGCTACCAGACCCAGTGGGGTTCAGGACTTTTTGGATAGTACCTGGTTATGTGGACCAAGTGATGCTCAGTTAACGAAGAGTGATATGTCGGATACATTTCCATTAGTTGCGCCAGACGACGATGTCGAAATACGCCCTCAAGTTAACACTTTAAGTACTAGTGTCAAACCTAAGGCTTCCCTTGGTTCTCATCGTTTTGAGAGATTTTCATCATGGACCAGACTTATCAGTGCCATTGAAATCTTGTTGCATATTTCTCAGACTTTTAATGGTGGAACTGTGTGTAGTGGTTGGCATATGTGTAGGGAGTCCAAGACTATCTCAAATAAGCTGAAAGCTGAACATTTACTCATACAAACAGTCCAGGCTGAAGTATTTCGGGAAGAAATATTATCTCTGGAGCAGTCTAAATGTGTGTCAAAGAGAAGTTCTTTAGTTAAGTTAAGCCCATTTTTAGATGATCATAGAATTCTAAGAGTAGGAGGCCGCTTGAAATGTGCAAGTATCCCTTCACAAGAAAAACACCCTATTATTATACCTAAGAACAGTCACATTGCGGTGTTAATCATTCGTCATTGTCATGAAATGATCCAGCATCAGGGACGTCACTTTACAGAGGGTGCGATTCGTTCTTCTGGATTCTGGATTGTTGGCGGTAAACGCATGATTTCAGCTATCCTACATAGATGATTCGCTCTGATCAGGGTACTAACTTCGTTGGTGCTACAGATGATTTAGGTATTGAGGCTGTGAAAGTTCAAAGTGAGCCTCTTAGTACATACTTACACAGTAAAGGGGTTACTTGGATCTTTAATCCTCCTCATTCATCACACATGGGTGGGGTATGGGAACGCATGATAGGCATTACCAGAAGGATTTTAGATTCCATGTTGTTAGATATTAAATCTAAGCACCTTACGCATGAAGTTTTATCTACCTTAATGGCAGAGGTGAGCGCAGTCATCAATGCGCGTCCCCTGGTACCTGTATCTAATGATCAAGATTGTCCTGATATCCTGAGTCCAGCAATGTTATTGACTCAAAAGCCCAGTAGTCCTGTCCATTATGAGTACAATCCTGTTGACCCTAGGATTCAATGGAAGTATGTTCAGTCCCTTGCAGACACCTTTTGGAAACGCTGGCGTTCAGAGTTTCTTACCACATTGCAAAAGAGACGCAAATGGCAATCTGAAACATTAAATCTTAAACCAGGTGATGTTGTATTGCTAAGAGATAAGGAGGTTCATCGCAATTTCTGGCCCTTAGCTGTGGTTGAGAGGGTTTTTGAGAGTAAAGATGGAAAGGTTCGAAAGGTCGAGGTGAGAGTTTTTCAGAATGATAAACAGAAAACCTTTTCTCGTCCTATTTCAGAGCTGATTTTCCTCTTATCTGAAGAACAGTGAGTGATGGTTACTGTTATCTTGCATAGTTTGAAAGTATGCATTATGTATATATTTCAAGTACAGCTAGTTTCACTTGAGCAGTCATTTTCTTTTTTTGAAATTTTCAAGTACAGCTAGTTTCACTTGAGCAGTCATTTTCTTTTTTTGAAATTTTCAAGTACAGCTAGTTTCATTTGAGCATTCTATAAGTATGACCAGTTTCATTTGTACTAGCATTGAGACTGAAAATTTATTATTTTTGTAGTGACATTAATATGTCAGGTGGGGAGTGTGCTGTCGCGTTTTTGTTTGATTGAGCGAAGTGTCTTGTTCCGGTACCGGTTGTGTATGGTGTGTGATTCCGGGAGTTAGTGAGTCTTATTTTCGGGTGATTGTATTACCTTTTGCTGTTTTTCTACGCACAAGCGCCATTTGTCCAAACATTTTTGTCACTGTTTTTACAGTCTCAAATCCTTTGATATCCACCTAGGTGTAAGTATTATCATAATTTAACGTTTCATCTTCGATTGTATGCTGTAGAATAAGCATTTTTCCTAAAATTTAGCACATTTTTTCATGTTTTCTGGTTTCGTACCTTATGCTGTTTTCGCCCAAATATGTTTCGTACCTAGCAAACTGTAGAGCTATTTCACAAATACTTACCGTACTTACTGTACATTTTACTGCTGTTTGTTTCTGACAGTCTCATACATTTTCATTTCTCTATACATTATTACATACATTTATATAAGTCGGTTCGATATAAAGATGTGTGTCTGTCATGTCAATCAGTTATGTTAGGCCTTGTTTGCTGTACTTTCAGTTTGTACCACATTGTACGATTGGCAGAATAGAAGGAAGTTAACCCACCTCTCATCTTTTATTTGTCAACCGAGTGGTTATCTAGCCGTAACAGTCTTCAGATCTAAGGCGGCATAACAAGCAATTTGTAAGACAGTGCAAGTCTACTGAAGCTCAGCCGATATGTCTGAAGCATTAGCAAATCTTTTATTGCTCACTCTTGAAGCCAACCAATTGTCTAGCTCAGTAAAATAATTATCTTGAAAGACTTGCAATGGTGGCAGATTGATCTATTATATTTTCAGTGTTTCTAAGAATACCAATTCTATACATACCGATAGCTTTATGACTGATCTTATCTTCTGATTCTATTTAAAGGAAGTATGTGTGTATCATCAGCTGAAATGTTTTGGTTTAATTTTCACTGTTGATCAAACATACACAGCGTTTCAGCCACAATGATTCGTACCAAATCAATCCTAATATGTAAATGATAATTCTGACCATAATTAAATAAAAAGGATCCATATATTGTTTGTTTTATAACAGTTGATGTCATGTAACCCAGCTTTCTAACTCCAGGTCTTTAAATTTGTCTATTAAAGTGGATAAATCTACGTAAATGATAATTCTGACCATAATTAAATAAAATGGCTCATTATATGGATTGCTTCATAACATTCTATTTTATATAAATAAAAATGAAACTGAGATCAAGGTTTTTAACTCCAAATGCCAGTTATTCAAAACGTCGTTAGCTTATTGTCCTCGTTAAGACCTCAACTCGTTAAGTAAATGCCGACTAAATAAGCAAATACACTGTTATTTTCTGTTGATCTAATGTGAGAATCCTTTGTAATGCAAAGGATTCTCACATTTTATCAACCAAAAAAATAAAAGTGTTTTTGTAATATTGCCATTTGAAATTTTAACAAATCGTTAACTAATGGTGTCGTTAATTTTGAACAACTGGCCCCTGGTGTTTAAATTTGTCTATTAATTGGATAATCCAATTAATAGTTAAACTCGACTTGATTTTCCTTCATTATTGAGCTTTCATACTCAGCTTTTAGCTTTGAATCTATATCTACATATACAAATGAAACAGAATTATCCTTAGCATCTGAATGTTATATTTGAATGTGCAATTGAACAAACAACTCTTTTTACTGCAATATATTGCTCCAGCAGCAACTAAGTCACCATTTGGAAGGTCCATTATTACATGTATGTATAGCACTTTGAAGTCATTGCCTTTCTCTTTCTCTGCTGCTTCAACAATTCATATTATATTACATCAATTTTACAATGACCAATTTCGCACGCTTTCATTGACCAACTTGCACTTTGTTTACTTTCATTTCTTACAGGTCACAAATCTCGACACAAATAAAGCAGTTATTCTTCCAATTATAATACTTTGTAGATGATATGGTTTAGTCTATTTCTCCACTACTGTTTTTGCTTTATTGCTTTAATAAATGGATTTACACTTCTTATGGTACCACAGCTTGCATAAACCTTGTACATAAATACTCAAAGAAGAATTAGAACCTACATAAGATTATAGTGTCAAAACAAGACATGGCTTGGTATTATTTTGTTTTATATAGGGTCATATTTAGACTTGTACATCAAACTTGTGTTGTACATGTCTGCACCAAGTTTGTATTAATTGTAAGATAAATACTGCACCAAAGTTATATTAATTGCAAAACCAGAATTTGTAAATTAATAAGATTGTGGAGCTTGTAATGTACAAGAAAATAAGTTTTCTTTGTTGCTCTTTTTTCTTGTCGGGCAGCCCTTACTCCACTCATTTCTAGAATAATTACATCTGGGCCTTTCTATAAAACAGTTCATTAAACATAGATTTGGATGCAACACTGATCATAGCTAGACTCCAAATGGTCATTTCATACTACCTTTGGTATAGGTCTATATATTGCACTCTCGTTATAACACAAATTGGATAGCTAACATAGAAATTGGTTTGAATCCAAACAACAGTGTTATAAAAAGGTTATTGCGCCTGTATTATGTTGTTTTAACAAGGAAAACACACATGAAGGTAACATTAAGAAGATAGATCTATGTGATTTTAGCTTTTTGTTACCAAACAAAAGTCAAGGGACATGTGTGACTCATTTTTTAAAATTCTATATTTTGACGGCCTTCTTGGATGCCATCTTGAATACTTGAATATCCTGGGCTTTGCTGAGGTGGCAAAAACTGGATTTTTATGCTATAAACCAAGACCGAGACAAACACTGTGGTATATAGAATAAAAAACAAGTAGCCCAGGGGCAACGATCGCTCACCTGAGAGCCAACAAGTAAAGTCACTGGACAAAGTAGTTGGGGTTTTTACCATATATGGGTATGATAGCCATCTTGGTCATGTGACCTTGAAACCCTACTTACATCAGCAGGAGAGCTCTTGTCTGGATTGTGTATCCTCTTTTCTGCCATTTTGGTTCACTTGAAAAAATCATCTAACAAGGTCAGGGTCCTATAATGACCCCGAAGGTTGGGCCATATTTGACCCCAGGGGCAAGATTGGCAGGATTTATGTAGAGCAACACATGACAATGTTGTATATCAAATATACAAGCTTTGTGTCATGCTGTTGCAGAGAAGATTTTTTCACATATTTCCATTATAAGTCTATGGTAGATAATGACATGCCTGGGGCGTGGCCTGTATGGACCCCAGGGGCACCGTTGGCAGGATTTATAAAGAGGAACACTATACATTGCTACAAACAAAATATGAAAGCTCTGGGCCTTGTGGTTTCGGAGAAGAAGATTTTTTATGTTTTTCCCATGACGCCCCCGGGGCGGGGCCCGTGTGGACCACAGGGGCACGGTTGGCAGGATTTATAAAGAGGACCACTATACATTGCTACTGACAAAATATGAAAGCTCTGGGCTTTGTGGTTTTGGAGAAGAAGATTTTTTTGTTTTTCCCATTGTAAGTCTATGGGAGCTAATGACCCCCGGGGCGGGGCCATTTTTTACCCCAGGGGCATGATTGGCAGGATTTATATAGAGGACCACTAAACATTGCTTCATACAAAATATGAAAGCTTTGGGCCTTGTGGTTTTGGAGAAGAAGATTTTTTTATGTTTTTCCCATGACACCCCCGGGGCGGAGCCCGTATGGACCCCAGGGGCATGGTAGGCAGGATTTAGAAAGAGGACCATTATACATTGCTACACACAAAATATGAAAGCTCTGGGCCTTGTGGTTTAGGAGAAGAAGATTTCTTTATGTTTTTCCCATTGTAAGTCTATGGGAGCTAATGACCCACGGGGCGGGGCCATTTTTGACCCCAGGGGCATGATTGGCAGGATTTATATAGAGGACCACTAAACATTGCTACATACAAAATATGAAAACTCTGGGCCTTGTGGTTACAGAGAAGAAGATTTTTTTATATTTTCATCATGACGCCCCCGGGGCGGGGCCCGTGTGGAACACAGGGGCACGGTTGGCAGGATTTATAAAGAGGAACACAATATATTGCTACAAACAAAATATGAAAGCTCTGGGCCTTGTGGTTTCGGAGAAGAAGATTTTTTTATGTTTTACCCATGAACCCCCCGGGGCGGGGCCCGTATGGACCCCAGGGGCATGGTTGGCAGGATTTATAAAGAGGACCACTATACATTGCTACTGACAAAATATGAAAGCTCTGGGCCTTGTGGTTTCGGAGAAGAAGATTTTTTTATGTTTTTCCCATTGTAAGTCTTTGGGAGCTAATGACCCCCGGGGCGGGGCCATTTGTGACCCCCGGGGCATGATTGGCAGGATTTATATAGAGGAC
Source organism: Rugalucina vietnamica (assembly GCA_964017185.1). Taxonomy (NCBI): domain Eukaryota; kingdom Metazoa; phylum Mollusca; class Bivalvia; order Lucinida; family Lucinidae; genus Rugalucina; species Rugalucina vietnamica. The sequence continues at coordinate 52,725,010 of OZ024880.1, read as the reverse complement.
CACTAAACATTGCTACACACAAAATATGAAAGCTCTGGGCCTTGTGGTTTCAGAGAAGAAGATTTTTTTATATTTTCATCATGACGCCCCCGGGGCGGGGCCCGTATGGACCCCAGGGGCACGTATGGCAGGATTTATGAAGAGGACCAATAGACGTTGCTACACACAAAATATGAACGCTCTTGGCCTTGTGGTTTCAGAGAAGAAGATTTTTATATGTTTTTCCCATTGTAAGTCTATGGGAGCTATCTGTTGCCATGGAAACCAGAGTTCTGATCCGACCTGGCCCAAAACCTAACACAACCTTTCCCCCTCCTCAATGATGCTTTAGATAAAATTTGATTACGATCGGCCATGTTGTCTTAGAGATATTTGAGTTTGAAAATGTGAACGGACGGACGGACGCACGCACGGACGCACGGACGGACGCCGGCTCGACTACTGTACTATAAGCTCACCTTGTGAGCCTTCGGCTCAGGTGAGCTAACAAATAGGATTGAAGAGCTTATTTTATATAGGAAAATATGTACTTTTTGTTGTTTTTGTCGTGATGGGTGGGATGTCTTAAACCTGTTTTCCAGCGTGAAGCTTATATATAGAAACGATTTTTGTTTCTCTAAAATCTTTACAGATATTATATTTGATGGAAAAGGAGTACAAATGCAGCCATAACTTTATGATCACAAGTAATGAGCCATCAAACAAACATTCCGAGGTGAAAAACCTTTGGCACGTGCATTTGTGAATTTAAACATGATTTTTACAATTGTTTTACCTAAATTGTCAGGTTTTTAATTAAAATATACAAAGACATCATTCTTACATGAAATAGGGCATTGAAATACCATTACAATGCAAACACATGAAAAATATAATGCATTTTGGAATAGGGGTCGATTTTAAGAAACGGCAGCCATCTTGGACGTCATCTTGAATACTGGAGTTATGCAAGGTTTGCCAAGGTGGCAAACGCTGGATTTCAAAACTACTGACCAAGACGAACATTTTGGTATATAGAAACAAATGTGGTACTCCGTAGACCACCTACTCCTATTTCTAGGCTACTTTTTGAACCATATTTGCTCCAGTATTCATTCCAATGAAATAAATGAATTGTACAAGCTGCCAGTTTAGGGACAAGCATACAGTTGGGAGCATAGTGTTTTACAAACACGCATTTTTAGTTTCCATGGAGTCCAGGGTGGCAGTGGACAAAACCCATGGAAATAATCTATGGACAATGTCTTTGAGCAGTAGGCTGTACAGTGTAGACCCTGACAAGAGCCCTGAATCGTGAATTACTGTTGAATACAAGTTTACTGTTTAGGCCAATATCTTGTGGTGTCCAACAGGGCTCTATTTTAGGGCCTCTCTTATTTCTTCTTTTTATTAATGACCTCCCTTTGTACACCAACAATGTTCTAACAGACATGTTTGCTGATGAGACAACATTATATTTCATTCATAAATCTCTTGAGGCTATTGAAAGGAATCTTCAGATTGCATTAAATGAATTGAATATTTGGTGCAAAAATAATGGTATGGTTTTAAACACAGCTAAGACTAAAGTGATGCTTATAACTACAAAGCAAAAACGAAACGGTCTGAGCAATGATGACATTGAACTTAACTATAATGATGACCAACTTCAAACTATTTCAAGTAGCAAGATTCTTGGTGTCTTTGTTGACAATAATCTATGCTGGTCTGAGCATGTAAAACATGTAACAAAGAAAATTGCTTCAAATATATATGACTTTTATCCAAAATAAAAATGTATCTGTCTCTAGAACACCGAGTTCAGTTTTATAAGTCATACATCCAGCCCCATATAGATTTTTGCAACATTATCTGGGGAAATGCTTCAGGAGCGAACAAACTTAGGGTGTTTCGAATGCAAAAACGTGCTGTTCGAGTTATACTTGATTATGATGTAGAAGATACAACAGAAGCTATGAAATCCTTAAATATTATGTCTTTTTATGACCGCTTGTTTCTTAGAAAGGCAAAATTTATGTTCAAGGTGTATCATAACATGACTCCTTCTTACATAAATGAAAGCTTTAACTTACAAAATAATTTAAATACATCTGTTAACCTCAGGTCTATGAATGTAGGATGTTTTATACCACCAAAACCTCACACAGAATGCTTTAAGCAAAGTTTGAGATATTCAGGGTGTTTGATTTGGAACTGTTTGCCTGAAAATGTCAAAAGCTCTGAAACACAGGAAATATTCCACAGAAGGTGTTTAAATTGGCTTATTGATTAAGAATCATATCAGAGAATGATCACTCAGTCACAAGAAGAGTGAATATCACTTTTCCGTGTTTGTAAATATTTTCTCATATTTGTTTGTAAATATAAGGTCTTTATTTGTCTTATTCGTTTGTAAATATAAGGTCTTTATTTGTATTATTATACTGACTGCAGTTACATGTATGTTACATTGATATGATATGTACAGATTAACAGCTACTAGTGAAAATTTACCAGTTCATTTAAACTGATATAGGGCCATCTCCAGCTATGCATTGCATGAACATGTAGTTTTGTATAGATTAGAATAATTGAAACTTAACTCAATGATATCAATACATTTTTGTCTGAGTTTAAGACACTTGTTAACTGGCAAAGGTTGCAGATCAATCGAAAGGTTCTTGAAAAAGTTGATTAATAAACCTGTGGCTGTTACCTGATGATTCCAATCCTATTGTCTGTTATTTTTTTTTTTTTTTTTTACTTTTTTTCTCATCATCTATTTGTCAATGGAGCTCAATGCATACATATAAGTAGTCATTTGTAAAATGTTGAATTCAATGTTTAGCTACAGTCTAGTTCTATTGGTATCATTGTCTCTTGTTTTTGTTCCTAGTATTAAATACTTGGACAGTGCACGTTATCATGTACACAGTTCATTTCATTTACCATTCTCATTTTTGTATTATTTATCTTATAGTCTTCTGTTTGTCATTGTTTGTACTTGTACATTTGTATATATTGAGGGCCTCATGGAAGATTAGCTTTTACATATATATCTATTTATGTAAATGATGCTAAATGTTGTCACCCTCGTAAAATAAAGACATTACTTACTTACTTACTTACTTAATCATGTAATAGCTTGATGCACATTATGGCTAGACTTAATAACTGCCGAATCTCAATATGGTAAAAGATAGGACTCTTAATATAGAGCATGGGGCCAAATTAGCAAATTGCTACAGAGAACAACCAACAGGCATTTTAGTGAATGGATAGAGGGTACCTTGTGTGCGCAACACCTCCTACAGTTTAATACCGATACTTTTGAATCTTTACAGACATCATACCCATGCTTTGAAGATATGCATATGGTTTGGATATAATCCTCCGATTAATTTTTATCGCACCTGCTTATAGCAGGGTGCGATATAGGAGTTCAAATTTCTGTCCGTCAGCACGTTCGTTCGTCCGTTCGTTCGTTCGTCCGTTCGTTCGTCCGTCAACATTTACGTCGAAGTTCAGTTTTCTCGACATCAGTGATAGCTGCGAGTCTGAAACCTTGCATATTAATTGTCCTTGACATACCATTCAAGCACGCACCTTGACCCAGTACCCTTGACCTATATTTCACGGTCCACTGACTTTGAAAATTTTTACGTCGAAGTTTGGTTTTCTCGACATCAGTGATAGCTGCGAGTCTGAAACCTTGCATAGTAATTGTCCTTGACATACCCTGCAAGCCTGCACCTTGACCCGCTGACCTTGACCTATATTTCACGGTCCATTGACTTTGTTAATTTTTACTTTGAAGTTTGGATTTCTCTGCATCAGTAATAGCTGAGAGCATGAAACCTTGCATAGTAATTGTCCTTGACATACCCTTCAAGCACGCACCTTGACCCGCTGACCTTGACCTATATTTCACGGTCCACTGACTTTGTTAATTTTTACGTCGAAGTTTGGTTTTCTCTGCATCAGTAATAGCTGTGAGCGTGAAACCTTGCATAGTAATTGTCCTTGACATTCCCTTCAAGCACGCACCTTGACCCGCTGACCTTGACCTATATTTCACGGTCCATTGACTTTGTAAATTTTTACGTCAAAGTTTGGTTTTCTCTGCATCAGAGATAGCTGCGAGTGTGAAACCTTGCATAGTAACTGTCCTTGACATACCCTTCAATCATGCACCTTGACCTGCTGACCTTGACCTATATTTTACGGTCCATTGACTTTGTTATATATTTATGTCGAAGTTTGTTTTTTTCTGCATCAGTGATAGCTGCGAGTGTGAAAGCTTGCATAGTAAATGTCCTTCACATACCCTTTCAGAACACACCTTAACCTGGTGCTCTGGACCTATATTTCATGTTTTTAGTTATTTTGCCCGATGCAGGTGCGATATCGACCTCCGCGGAGTTCTTGTTGTTACTTTTTTTCGCAATTTGAATTTAGCCATTTTTTGGGCATTTTTACAATGAAAGTGAATGGACAGTGGGTACCTTGTGTGCGCAACTTCTCCTACAATTTAATACAGATACTTATGAAACTTTACAGACATTGTGACCATGCTTTGAAGATATGCATGTGGTTGGGATATACTCCTCAGATTAATTTTTGTCACTTTTTGAGCAATTTGAACTTAGTCATATTTCGGACGTTTTCACATCCTGAAAGTGAGTTACCATTTGGGGGCATAGTGTTTTGTAAACACATTTTCTAGTTGTCTAGGGAGTAGGCCCCTAACTTTCAAAGTTAAGGGGCCCAGATGGCTACTGAAGAAAAACTCTTAGTCTTTATTCCTGTTGGTTCCCCCTTCCTATAGATGCTTCATATAAAATTTGACTTTGATTGGCCAAGCGGTTTCAGAGAAGAAGATCTTTGAAAATGTGAATGGACGGACAAACTGATGCATGGAAGCTGGTTCGAGTACCATCCTATAAGCTTCCCATGAGCCTTTGGCTCAAGAGAGCTCAAAACCCAACTACTTTTCTTTGGTTCAGTGACTGTACTTCCTGACTCTCAGGTGAGCGATTGTTGCCCTTGAGCTACTTGTTTAAGATATGCCTGCAAATTGAACTAGGAGGCAACGTTAAGCTACAAATTTAAGTAAGAAAGAGTCAGAATTTATGCTATTGATTTGGTTGTTATTTTCAGGAGATATACAGATCTCATTCAAAGATGCAGGTACAAACCAGGATCTTCAGTGTCTTCAAGATGGCCTTTCAGTCAAATTAACTTGTACTGTAAATCCTCTGAGCACTATTGTAAGATGGTCAAAGGATGGTTCCACACAGGCCACATGCCTCAACACTGCTAATAACTGTGGATCCCCAGGTGATGTGGATGGCAGATATTCATTCACCTCAGATTATCAGACGGGGGAATTTTATTTCACGATTAACACAGTTAATACAACAGTTGACAAAGGAACATACCAATGTAAACACTCAACTGAGACGAAAGACAAAGTAATCGATGCTTGTGGTAAGTGTCATGAAATTTCCAGTATTGGTAATTCACCATGATAGGCAAGACCCTTTACTAAAGACACAGCTTCCAAATACAGGTCAACATCATTTTAACGCTGCCTTTAGGGTCCATAGAAGCAGACTGTGTTATAAGTGAAATACACAGTATATAATGAGGTTTCAGGCTATACATACATAGCAAAATAAACAACTTGGGAGCCACATTATGAAATCTAGACCATGCAAAATACTGAGAAAAGTTGAAATTTTCCACTAAAATTTTTGATATTTTTTAACACTTTTGCTCCAAATATTGATTGTGGATACATGTTAGAGCTGCCTTGGCTATCTAACCGCCTTGCAAAGGCAATTCTAATGAGTACCCACAGTCTATGTTTTGGAACAAAAATAAGAAAAAATGTAACCCTTGAAAACCCCAGTTTGACCATAATATAGAAGTGGGGTGTAAGGGTGTATACATTTCACAGTCATGATTTCCTGATGCATGAAATGGCTGTACTACATGTATATTGAAAACCACATTATAGTGAGGCACGTTTTAATAAGGTTGAAGTGTATGTCTATTGTCTATGAATGATCTTTTGGTGTTATAATTTTTTGGTGTTGGATTTGCATGGTCTTCCATTGGTTAAAATAAACCTTTGTTTACTTAATTATTGTACTATATCACGGCTAACAAACCTTTAAATGCGTAACCGCGGTTAAGAAAAGAAATCCGATTCACGTCCTTCCGGTCTCGCATCAGATGACCAACAAAAGGTAAACAAACTTTTGCAGCTCGTGTTTCCGAGTAAAATATTTTGATTCGAAGACAGATATTATAATTCTCTCAATGCTATTTTATTAGTTAGACATTGCTATATTTGGACCCCAAAGGATTTCCAGAAACTTTTCTTTATAATCATGATTTTTATTCCCTACCCCAAAACACATGTTGGGATTGCATTGTTCACGATGAAAATGGGGGTCAGTCGCAGGGATATTTTTAGATTCCCGCTCATTACGTCTATATTAACGGAAAGCAATACAGCGTGCAGATGATTTTAACATTGTGTGAGGTCTGTTGACAGTTTCGTTGCCTCTGGCCGCTGCATTCTATGCATATGTGGTTAAAAGCTGTGTCAACATTTCGGTTACGAATTTAATCATTAGGCCAAAAAAAAAAATATAAATGTTTCTCAGGCCCCGCCGCATCTCTTTCAGACCCACCGCATTACCCTTTTTTATTGCTCAAAATAAAAAAAAGTACAGAAACCACCGCATTTGTCTTGAAACCTTCACTCTTGTCACTCTTCCGCTCGCGGTTTTCAGAAAAACGACTGCGCATGAAGTCTGCGCATGACGGCTAGTAACACGGTATTCGTTGTGACACGGTTCCGGGACATTTCGAGCCTTCACCAAAGGACCGAACTGCTTCGTCATGTGCAGGTACAGTATAATATTATGGCAATGTCTGTTAGAGGTATTCAATTTTTAGTCAAAAACACATAGGGTCTAGGTAGCAATCCCGCGTTCTATTGTCCATGTACAGTTTACGTACGAACTTAAGTTGGGCTAAATTACAGTAAGTAAGTAAGTAAGTAAAAAGATGTTTATTAACGTGTCACATGTTATCAAGACAAACACTACATACATAAGTAAAACAAAATACAATTTGATAACATCCAGCCAAAATGACTTATGAGACACACATAAAAATACACACTTTCATAAAACAAAATATAAAGTTTATAATTATGTACAATGTATACAAACAAAATACGATATGTTTATCAGTGTTAAAAATTAAACTTAAAAAAATATATGTATAATTTATAATTTATAAATTGGTCAATATTCTGATGCTTGTTTCAGCTGTTTATATCATAAGGTTTAGGATAGCCACTGAATAATTGTATTAAACATGTAGACACCTGTACTGCTATTTAGCCTGGTAAACCAAAATTTCATCCACCCAAATATCGCGACGGCGGCACCAAGGCGCCGTTTTACCCTTGTGTTCCTTTATACTAATTTATTTATGTGCAAGTAAAAAATCAAAACTCGCGGAGAGGAAAAATGAAATATCGTTTCCCGGGCATTTGCCAAGGCGCAGTTTTCTTACAGTTTCTCTTTTAAGTACTTTAAAAATGAATAAACACATTTGAAACGGAAAATTGTGTTTTTGATAGCCTAATGTGTATGAACCATGTCGTCTGCTAAAAATTTGTGTATACTCGTGAGTGATAATTGTCACCTCACTAATGTTTAGGTGACACAATCCAGTGCTCGCGAAGCGTGAATGAAACTCAAATTATATTAATCCATAATAGTCTTGAAATTAAGCCGAGCGATTCATGTTATCGCACTCGTGACTAGGGGATTATTAGTAGACCGTAACGTTACCGTAAACATTGGGTTATTATAGGCTATTGATGACACGTTGGTCAATGATTTCGTCAATAATTATTGTGGTCCAAAACATGCCGTCATTTGAACCGTATGTGCTGTTTGTATATAGATTTGTAATATATGTACTACCCATGACAATGTATTGGTTAAAGTAGAAACGAATAAACATTAGGACACCTACATTTAATATTCGCGATTGAGAACGGTAATGTCCGGGAAGGTATGTAAAAGTTCACGCTGAAAAACAAATGTGATTTCTTTACTTTCCCGCTGGGAAAATGAGTGTTTTGAGCATCCGCAAGAATCCTTTGTGGAATAATATAATTAGTCATGCCATGTATGCTGTATGTTCGTATAGTGTTCCGCCGCTGACTTAACCGGCACACCTCGTTTTAACCCCGAGTAAGGGTATTGCAATCACCATAGACTCTAATCATCTAATGATAGAACTAAACTGCCCGTCACCAACCACCACCTCAATAATTGTATTCCCATCACTGAAGTTATCTTTTTGGGAGAAGAGATGCCAGTGCTTGCTTTATGAATGATGAGCGCCAAGCTAGCAAGGTATTTTTTGGTACCATTTTTAACGTTTTTGGTATCACGCGGCCCGGGATCCAACCCGATACCTCCCGTGCCCGAAGCGAATGCTCTAACCATTTCGCTATCATATGATCACCAATGTGTGATCGGTACAATGTTCAAACTTTCATTCGAGTGAAATTAGAAAATAAGAACAAGAATAGAATGTGTTACTTGCTGACGCAACATACAGTGGATTTCGATTCTTTTCCGATAAGTTATAAAATGTCTTGACAATATTTACTAATTGACGTCGTCATTCGCTATCTCATGGGCCAATGGGCGGAGATTATGACTCGTGTTGAGATGTACTCAGAGAGCGTGATAATCATGATAATTGGGGGGAACTCGTGCTGACTGATGTTCTCAAATTTATTGTTATCGGATTAAGTGTTAGACAGACCAATAGGTATGATATTCATTTGTTTCCGAATTACTAATGCTCAACCAAATTTGGCAATCACAAATTAGGTGTGAAATATCGATCATAAATTAAACGAGAGTTACCGTACGGTGACTCGGGCATAGATCGCCGGAAGAATATTTGTCCGTTTATCACTCACTCGCCATATCTCCATACCGACCCCCTAACCCCCCCCCCACCCAGAAAAAAAAGTAAAAAAAAAAAAGTAAAAAAAAAAAAAAAAAAAAAAAAAATGCCGCCGCCCGCATTCGTTTTTGTTCAAATAAAAATTAAAATAAAAAACCTGCCGCCCGCATCGGTTTCTTCAAAAAGTGGCCTGAGAAACAATGGTATTATTTTTTTTGGCCTTAGAATGATAGCAATATAATCATTATAAAACGCATGTATTAAAGTTTTTGTTTTTGTTCATAGTTTTACGCTGAAGTTTTAATTGTCACATTCTCTCGTCCTCTCTGGAAAGTCTTAATAGGTGCTAACTCAAATAGGTGTGTTTGTGATATTTTCAGTGAAAATGTTTGATATAAAATAATACAAACTGTCTATGCAATACATGTACTACAATAGTTCACATGCATGATATTCCTGTTCATGAAGACAATTTTACAGCATTCTTTATACTTTAATTTATCTTTTCCTGGTTTTATGTCATTCAAAACGCTTTACAGGGAAAATAAATACCATAACTTGAACCGGTAGAGGTTTTCAAACGTATCTTGAAATATATCCTTCATATTTTAATGATTAAATGCGTAACCATCTTTTCCTTCCCTTCAAAACGGTAATGCCGGGCACTAACACAACGAAATACTGACACAGACATCAGTTGCAATTTAGTTAATATATATCTGTAAATTTGTCGTGGAACTATCACTAAAATTTTATATTTACCAGCAAATTGTCCATTTTTTAATTGTATTTCGCCGACTTTGGCCGTGTTGTAACACCAGGTTCGAAGAAGGGAATAAATAACTCAAAGACCATCAAATTATTTTGCGAGCTACTTTGGTGCTGACTTACAATATTAAATAAGTGACAAAATAGCATTCATAGATAATCGATATATTTCTGTAAACAGCTTATTAATTTAAACTAGAATGTATTTTCAGACATAGAATGTGGCAAAACCTAGTCTTGAAAATTTTATATGGGTAACGCATCAAACCTTGATTGAAGATGGACAAAAAATAGAAAAAAACTAAGGTAATGCGTGCAATTTCATGATAACAGACCCTAAAAACTGTATAATGCTAATGCTATATGAAGGGTTAGCTACAATACTCAGAACCAGACACAGGGTTAGCTGCTAACCCCGTGCCAGGCACGAGGTTAGCTGCTAACCCTGTGCTAGACACAGGGTTAGCTGCTAACTTCGTGCCAGGCACGGGGTTAGCTGCTAACCCCGTGCCAGGCACGAGGTTAGCTGCTAACCCCATGTCAGACACAGGGTTAGCTGCTAACCTCGTGCCAGGCACGGGGTTAGCTGCTAACCCTGTGCCAGGCACGAGGTTAGCTGCTAACCCCATGTCAGACACAGGGTTAGCTGCTAACCTCGTGCCAGGCACGGGGTTAGCTGCTAACCCCGTGCCAGGCACGAGATTAGCTGCTAACCCTGTGCCAGGCACAGGTATTTGCAGCTTAACCCATGTCAAGCAGTTGCAGAGTTTTCTCTTAGTGTGTGTATTAGGTTTGTATGTGTATGCAATGTGTATAACAAAATACAAAGGCAAAACTGATGTTTTAACCCTTGTTTATATATGTCTTAATACATGTCTGTGGAGTTTCAATGTACATACCTTACTCATCTGAGACGCTGTAGTCTTCTTGGAAATGATAGACAATAAAAGATAAGAATGAAACAAACTGTCAGTGTTGTTTATTGACTTTTCAACAAAAAAACTACATTGTATCAAAAATAACATTGAACATCAAATAACCCACATTATAAATGACAAAGATATAACACTTTCCACTTTCACCCCTAACTACCTGTGTGGCACACTGGTTAAGAAACTCGAATTTTTTGAAATTCAAAAATTGTGAGAATTTACATTGAACCATGCATATATACCTGCCAATTGATGAGATAAGATGAAAAGTTTTTATTTTTTTGAAATCGATCAATAAATGACAAAGTTATAACATTTTCCATTTTTCGCCCTAACTACCTGTGCGGCACACAGGTTACAGGTTAAGAGACTCAAATTTTTTGAAATTCAAAAATTGTGAGAATTTACATTGAAACATGCATATACACTTTTCAACTGATGAGATGAGATGAAAAGTTTTCATTTTTTTGAAATTGATCAATAAATGACAAAGTTATAACACTTTCCATTTTCACCCCTTACTACCTGTGTGGCACACAGGTTAAAGGACTCAATTTTTTTTTAATTCAAAAAATGTGTGAATTTACAGTGGAAAATGCATGTATTCTTGCCAATTGATGAGATAAGATGAAATGTTTTTAAATTCTTGAAATTGATCAATAAATGACAAAGTTATAACACTTTCCATTTTCACTCCTTACTACCTGTGTGCCACACAGGTTAAAGGACTCATTTTTTTTTTGAAATTCAAAAATTATGAGAATTTACATTGAAAAATGCATGTATTCTTGCCAATTGATGAGATAAGATGACAAGTTTTAAGGTTTTTGAAATTGATAAATAAAATGACAAAGTTATAAAACTTTCCATTTTCGACCCTGACTACCTGTATGGTACAAATTTTTTGAAATTCAAAAATTGTGAGAATTTACATTGAAACATGCATATATACTTGCCAATTGATGAGATAAGATGAAAAGGTTTTAATTTTTTGAAATTGATCAATAAATGACAAAGTTATAACATTTTCCATTTTTACCCCTAACTACCTGTGTGGCACACAGGTTAAGAGACTCATTTTTTTTTTAAATTCAAAAATGGTGAGAATTTACATTGAAACATGCATATACACTTTTCAACTGATGAGATATGATGAAAAGGTTTTAATTTTTTGAAATTGATCAATAAATGACAAAGTTATAGCATTTTCCATTTTTACCCCTAACTACCTGTGTGGCACACAGGTTAAGAGACTCATTTTTTTTTAAATTCAAAAATGGTGAGAATTTACATTGAAACATGCATATACACTTTTCAACTGATGAGATATGATGAAAAGTTTTTAATTTTTTGAAATTGATCAATAAATGACAAAGTTATAACATTTTCCATTTTCACCCCTTACTACCTGTGTGGCACACAGGTTAAGAGACTCATTTTTTTTGAAATTCAAAAATGGTGAGAATTTACATTGAAACATGCATATACACTTGCCAATTGATGAGATAAGATGAAAGTTTGTTATTTTTTTTGAAATTGATAAATAAATGACAAAGTTATAACACTTTCCATTTTCGACCCTAACTACCTGTGTGGCACACAGGTTAAGAAACTCAATTTTTTTTTAAATTCAAAAATTGTGAGAATTTACATTGAAACATGCACATACACTTGCCAATTGAGGAGCAAAGACCAAAAGTTTTTAATTTTTTTGAAATTGATCAATAAATGACAATGACAAATTGTGAGAATTTACATGGAAACGTGCATGTAAACCTACCAGTTGATGATATAGGATGAAAAGTTTTTAAATTTTTTGAAATTGATCAATAAATATCAAGGCTTGAATGACTAAAACATTTCCAATGTAAATAAAAAAAATTGCCAGTATTAACATCGAAACAATTGATGAGATGAGATGACAGGATTTTTTTTTTTTCTTTTTTAATTTTGAAAAAAATTATTGATCATTAATTCCATTGTCACTCCTCGGTACCTGTGTGGTGCATGGCTTCGAAGACTATTAAATCGAAATTCAAAAATTGTTAGATTGAAGCATGATGCACAAACATCTTTCAATAGATGAGATAAGATGAAAAGTTTTTTTTTTTACATTTTTCAAATGGAGCAATAAGACAAAGTTATAACAGTTTTCATTTTCACCATCTGTGTGGCTCAATCATTTCAATTTTCACCCCTAACTACCAATGCAACACATGGCTTAATAGACTTGTGTATTTCAGAATCAAACCAGAGGACCAATGGTCCTGTAAACGCTCACCTGAGATCTGGGATATATACCAATAAACTTGTTTGACTATTATGGTCATATGCATGTATACAGCCCCAGGGCAGGGACAGATGAACCCCTGGGGTCAGTCATTTTCATATTCATACATATTCTGTCCATTGACCCATTTCCTTGAAGTTTTTCCCTTCAATGACATTTTAAGAGGTTGCTGCATACACAACCTAAGCTGACCTTGCTGTAAAATAGGTCAAGGTCATCACAGGGTCATAATTTATATTTTCATTGTAGCACACTAGTCCCTGATGCTACATGCCAAGTTTTGTTGAAATCAGTCCACCAGTTCCAGAGAAGAGATTTTTGAAGGGTATTTACCATATATGGGCATGGTGGCCATCTTGGTAATGTGACCTGGATTATTTATGTACACATTGGTTCCCCCTTCATATAGATGCATCATGTAAAACTTGGCTTTCATTGGCCAAGCAGTTTCAGAGAAGGCTATCTTTGAACGTCATAAACATTTATAAATAGTGTCCCGGGCTGTGGGCAGACCAACCCCTGGGAACCAAATTTTTTGAGAATCATAAATCTGCAGTCCATTTGCCCATTCCCATCAAGTTTTGCCCATCAAATAACATTTTAACAATTTTCCCAATTCAAATGCATGGGCGACCTATGTTGACCTTGCAGTAAAATCAGTCGTCATCCCAGGGTCATGATTTATACAAACTTTGTACAGCTCCATTCCTGGATGCTTCATGCCAAGTTTCAAAATCATAGGCCTTTTGGTTCTGAAGGAGATTTTTAAAGATTTTTGCTATTTATAGTCATGGGGGCCATCTTGGTCATGTGACCTTGACCATTTACAAACTTTCATTCCCCCTTCCTAACAATGATCCACATTAAGTTTGGCTTTGATTGGCCCTTCAGTTTCAGAGAAGACGTTCAAACATTGTTTACCACAATGACAAGTACGACGGACGATGGAACATGGGTAACTATAAGATCACCTTGTGTACGGCTCACATGAGCTAACCAGAGGACCAATGGTCCTGTAAACGCTCACCTGAGATCTGAGATATATAGCAATTAATTTGTTTGACTATAAAGGTCATATTCATGTATATAGCCCCAAGACATGGTCAGAATACCTCCTGGGGTTAATTTCTTTTTCAAATTCATACATATTCTGTCCACTTGCCAATTTCCTGGAAGTTTTTCCCATCAGTGCCTTTCTAACAGTTTTCTGCATGTGTGACCTATGTTGACCTTGCCGTAAAATCTGTGAAGGTCATCAAAGGGTCATGATTTATAAACACATTGTAGGACTATAGTCTTAATTGCTACATATAAATTTCTATTGCAATAGGTTCAGCATTTCCTGTGAAAGTGCTTGAAGGGTTGTTACCATATATGGGCAAGGTGGCCATCTTGGTCATGTGACCTGGTTTATTAATAATCACATTGGTTTCCCCTTCATGCAGATGCTTCCTATAAAATTTGACTTTGATTGGCCAAGTGGTTTTAAGAGAAGAAGAGATTTGAATATTATGGTTATATACATGTATACATAATGCCCTGGGGCAGGAGCAGACCCACCCATGGGGTCCAAATTCTTTTCAGAATCTTAAATCAGTTCATTTACCCATTTCCTGCAAGTTTTGCCCTTCAAATCCCATTTTAACAATTTTCCCCATTCAAATACGTAGTTGACCTATGTTGAGCTTGCTGTAAAACAGGTCAAGGTTATCCCAGGGTCATGATTTATATAAATTTTGTAGAGCTCCATTGCCTAATGCTTCATGCCAATTTTAAAAATCATAGGCCTTCTGGTTCTGGAGAAGATTTTTGCTATTTATAGCCAAGGCTGCCATCTTGGTCATGTGACCTTGACCTTTTATATAAACTCTCATTTCTCCTTCCTAACAATGCTCCAGATGAAGTTTGGCTTTGATTGGCCAAGCGGTTTCAGAGAATAAGAAGAGTGAATATTATGGTCATATACATGTATATAGCCCCAGGGCACGGGAAGACGATCACCTGGGAACAATTTTTTTTTTCAAAAACATAAATATTCTGTCCATTTGCCCATTTCCTGCAAGTTTTGCCCTTCAAATCACATTTTAACAATGTTCCCCATTCAAATGCATGGGCGACCTATGTTGACCTTGACAAAAAATAGGTCTAGATCATCACAGGGCCATGATTTATACACATTTTTAGAGCTCCATTGCCTGATGCATTGCCTGATGCTTCATGCCAAGTTTCAAAATCATAGGCGAAGATTTTTAAAGGTTTTTGCTAATTATAGCCAGGGCTGCAATCTTTGTCATGTGACCTTGACCATTTATACAAACTTTCAATACCCCTTCCTACCGATGCTCCACAAAAAGTTTGGCTTTGATTTGCCAAGCGGTTTCAGAAAAGAAGATGTCCGAATATTATGGTCATAAATATGTATTTATAGCGCTGGGACAGGGGCAGACAACCCCCTGTGGACAAAATTTTTTCATGAATATAAAGTTTCCGTCCATTTGCATATTCCCAGCAAGTTTTCCCCCCATCTGATCACATTTTTCTGATTTTCCCCATTCAAATGTATTGGCGGCCCAAGTTGACCTTGCCGTAAAACAGGTCAAGGTCATCCCAGGGTCATGATTTATACAATCTTTGCCATTGCCTGATGCTTCATGTCAAGTTTCAAAATCATAGGCCTTCTGGTTCTGGAGAAGATGATTTTTAAAAGGTTTTGCTATTTATAGCCGTGGTGGCCATCTTGGTCATGTGACCTAGACCATTTATACAAACTTTAGTTCCCCCATCCTAAGGATACTCCACATGAAGTTTGGCTTTGATTGGCCAAGCGGTTATAGAGGAGATCTTTGAAATTGTTGACGGATGATGGACGGAAGCCGGAGCATGGGCCTGTGAGCCTTTGGCTCAGGTTAGCTAAATATGGTGGATGGGCAGACACCAGAGCATTGGTATACTATAATCTCGCCTTGTGAGCCTAATGGATTAGGTTGGCCAAAAAGATTAAGTTATTTGGCCTTGCTTCATCCTTGCAACAGTTCCTCTCATACAAATACCACATTGTGGCTGTATCTTAACTTAGTTCAAAGTCATTCTAGATTTTTTTTTCAATCAGAAGCATCAACTCCAGCTTTTAACAGTTTTATTTCTTCATTTTGTATTCATTGCTGGCATATTCTCTGACCATGATGAAACCTGGTTTTTCAGTAGAAATGTCAGTGAGGGTTTGATGAGTCCACTTGTAGTATAATCACATGATTTTCTGAGTCTCCATCTAGCTGGAATAAACATATTTTAAAATGGTATTATAGAACATAGATTTAATGAAGTTGGGTTACAAATTAAACTTCAAAGAAAACCTAAGTTGTAGTGATTCATAAGTTGCAGTTTATCAGCAGATAGAATTTCTTTTTGATAAGTTTACATGTATTTTTAACTGTCAATTATTGCCACATATCCACCAATAAAATGGGAAATTGAACATGAAAATGTCGATCTGTACTAACTTTGTGTGAATTTATAGTACTTGACTTGTGATTAATGAAGGGGGTTAATTTACAAAAGGAATGTATAATGTGTAGGAATGTATTATTATTTTTGTTGATTTTATTGATGTGTAAACTCAGGAGAATCACTCACAAAATTTTTCATAAAGCCCTTCGGGCTTTATTTAGTTTGTGAGTGATTCGCCTGAGTTTACACATCGATAAAATCAACAAAAATAAAATTAATTCCTCATAATTCCAACTTTGTCTCATTACATTGCATTTGTCTGTAGACATTGATTTAAATTTTTATAGCCAGCTGAAGGAAAATAGAGCAAAACTGATCTTCATGAGCCATCTTGAAAATTTCAAAAGCATAGAACTCACTTCTCGCAATTAATAGAAGCTATAACTGGCTTGCTATAGACAGGCTGTAAAGTTGGAAGCTTTAAAACATCTCCCCTTCATTCAAAATTGTTCTATTGGGAAAAAATATCGCAGTCTGGACCGATAGAAAGACATGTCGATTTTGAACTGGGGCTCGGAACATTAAGAAATTTTAAAGTCAAATTTCAACACACAAGAAGAAGATTAAAACACTTACCGTACGATGTTATATGTTAAAAGAAAAAGCGTCCATTTTAATCAAAATTCCAAATATTCATTTCGACCTGTTCATCCATTGTTTTTAAGACGTTTAGAAGTGGTGACGTCAACATTTCTTCAAAGAAACGTCACATAATCATGTAACGTTGTGACGTTTTTAAGGTTAAAACCCAGTATGCTTACACATTGCTTTTATCGAAGTATAAATCTTCCAAACAACCAATCAGAATGAAGGAAATTAGTAAAGTTGGAATTATGAAACTATGGTAAAAATACCTGCGGAATGTGATGACTGTCCTGTGTCACTGTTTCAGCTGTCTACTCTATAGTACTGTGCTTTGTCTCCATTTAACCTATCAAAAAAGCAAGAATCTAAAATACACCAAATTTGCATATAGGGATCAAACATGCATTTTGATGCATAAAAGTTGGCCAAGGCTCTAGTAAACTGGTTCAAATTCTTTCTAGAAACGTACTAGTGCATTGAAATAAGCTTGCTTAATCACTATTTCATGCATTTTCACAACTATTTAATCCAAAATCTCATTGGAAAAAAAAAAAAATAACAACCTAAAAGCTCACTGAAAGCATGTTCAACCATTTTGTCTTTACGGAAAACAGTTAGGTCATGTCACAATGACGGTGATTTAGCCAAAACCCATGTTTAATTGGTACATGTATTTCCTGATCTGAATGTGGGTCTTGTTGTTTGAATGGCTTTCTGTCATGTTAACCAGAGGACCATTGGTCCTGAGAACGCTCACCTGAAGCCTGATCTTGGAGTATTAAGTCATCATGAAATGACCTTGAATACTCGTACACCTTTATTGACTTCATAAGTTGTCTGCATCTGCAAAGTTTCAGGTCTCAGGCTGCAATAGTTTCCAAACCCAGTGATATCTGAGAAAACCATATTTTTAATTTTGATATTTAAATGACCTTGGGTCAAGGTCAAGAAATGCTCTTGGCCTTCAATAATTACTTACCTTCATTGACTCCATTAGTTGAGTCCAAGCAGTCTCCCCGTACATCATACATAATGCAGATTATATTTTCCTTTTGGTCCTTTGAGATCAGCTATGGTACTCTGAAAAATCAGAAAATTATTTATCAGTTTAGATTCATTTTCTAACCAAGGTTTAAATATATTTGGCCCCCATTTGGTTTTTACAAGTCTTTGTATTGACTACACTATTGAAAAATGTAAAATTACAGTAATTGTTGCCAAATCTATAGGGTCACTGAAGAGGCTTAAGTAGCCGTAACCGCTGTATGGCCCATCTCCTTTCTCACGAATATGTTCACTGCTCTTAAAGGATCTCTGTTTTATTTTTATTCCACATAAAGTTTTGAATTGATCTGTCAAGTGGTTTCAGAGAAAGGATCTTTGAAATTGTGGACCAATCAGTAGGTGGGACGAAAACGGGATAACCCCTTAGAAAAATCAACCGGCATACCGTGCAGGGCTCAAACCTACATCAGAATGATAAATAGAGGATCTTACACATGGTCATTTCATATGAAATTTATTAAACCAGCCTTCGGTGAGTTTAATAAATTTCATGAAATGACCACGTGCATGAAATGACCACGTGTAAGAATAGTTTTATCATATGACTTCTAAAATAGGATTTTATCGCCTTTAAGGATGTTCGCTGCCAATGAAAAAGTATTCAAACTTTTTTTCTAACCACACTTTTTGGATTCCAAAATACAACACAAGACATTTGAAAACAAAATAAGAGCTGTTGCAGGACAGCGTGCTCGACTGCTTCTGACCTTTGTCAAACATAAGGTCAAACCTGACTAGTAACCCAAAGCATTATGCTCATACATCTTTTTGCCTTGATGCAATAAGGCAAATCACTGAACCATGAAAGTTAACTATAACTACCTAAGATTTAGAGGTCTCACTCACATTGT
This sequence comes from Rugalucina vietnamica, assembly GCA_964017185.1. Taxonomy (NCBI): domain Eukaryota; kingdom Metazoa; phylum Mollusca; class Bivalvia; order Lucinida; family Lucinidae; genus Rugalucina; species Rugalucina vietnamica. The sequence goes on along the minus strand of OZ024880.1, from coordinate 52,706,015 downwards.
GAAAGAAGAGTGTTCATATACCAACTGAGTGCCAAGACACAAGGCAAAATCACTGAAGCGTGAAATAAGGTCACACTGACCTATAAGTATTTCAGGGTCAAAGGTCTAGTGATACTTACTCATAATGTGAAAGAAATAGGATCATATACCCATTCAGTGTTGAGATATAAAACAAAATCACTGAACCATGAAATTAGGTCATAGTGACCTATAAGTATGTTTGGGTTAAAGGTCTGGTCATACTCATTCATAATCAAAAAGAAGTATGAAAAAATACCAACTGAGTGTCGAGATATAAGGCAAAATCACTGGACCATGAAATTCGGTCACAGTGACCCAGGAATACTTTACGGTCAAAGGTCTTGTCATACTCATACATATCGTGAAAGAAGTATGTCCATATACCAATTGAGTGCCGAGATATAAAGGAAAATCACTGAACCGTGAAATTAGGTCATATTGACCTAGGACTACTTTAGGGTCAAAGGTCTTGTCATATGCAAACATAGTGTGAAAGAAGTTTGGTCATAAACCACTTGAGTGCTGAGATATAAGGCAAAGTCACTGAACCGTGAAATTAGGTCACAGTGACCTATAAGTATACTGGGGTCAAAAGTCTGGTCATACTCATTCATAATCTGAAAAAAGTATGAAAATATACTAATTGAGTGTCAAGATATAAGGTAAAATCACTGAACCATGAAATTAGGTCACAGTGACCTAGGACTACTTCAGGGTCAAAGGTCTTGTCATATGCAAACATACTTTGAAAGGAGTTTGTTCATAAACCATTTGAGTACCGAGATATAAGGCAAAATCACTGAACCGTGAAATTAGGTCACAGTGACCTTTAAGTATATTGGGGTCAAAGGTCTGGTCATACTCACTCATAATCTGAAAAAAGTATGAAAATATACTGATTGAGTGTCAAGATATAAGGCAAAATCACTGAACCGTGAAATTAGGTCACAGTGACCTATAAGCATATTTGGGTCAAAGGCCTGGTCGTACTCACTCATAATCTGAAAGAAGTAAGAACATATACTAATTGAGTGTCAAGATATAAGGCAAAATCACTGAACCATGGAAAGTAGGTCAACCAACCCTTACCGTCATGACACACAAGTCAGTGTCACAAAGTCAAAAGATGAATGACCAACCATCTTCCTAAGTTGTTTCTATTAAGAAATAAAAAGAAAAAAAAAATCGGGGAGTTCTAGATTTTGACCTCTAGCCCCGCCCCCCTGACTCCGACCCAGAGGTTCGATGTCATGGAACTAAAGTGTATGAAGTATGAATGCTTTATGATAAGTTGTTGTCAAGATATGGACTCCTTGTAAAAGTTTTACAGCAGTACATCTATTTTTTACAGTGTTCTAGTTTTTAACCTCTAGCCCCACCCCCCAGGCATGGACCCAGAGATCTGATGCCATGAAATGAAAGTCAACCCTACAGGGTACCTATGGTCCGAGTATGAAAGCCCTCTGATAAAAAGTTTTCAAGATATAGACTTCTAGAATACTATATCACAGAAAAGCCATTATTATTAATGGTGTTCTAGATTTTAACCTCTAGCCCCACCCCCTGGCATGGACCCAGGGATCTGATGCCATGGAATGAAAGCCGACCCTACAGGGTGTCAATGGCCCAAGTATCAATGCTTTCTGATGAGTGGTTGTCAAGATATGGACTTCTAGAAAACTTTAACACAAGAATTGCCATTTTTGAAGGTGTTCTAGATTTTAACCTCCAGCCCCACCCCCTGGCCTGGACCCAGGGGCCCGATGCCATGGAATGAAAGCTAACCCTACAGGGTATCTATGGTCCAAGTATGAATGCTTTCTGATGAGTGGTTGTCAAGATATGGACTTCTAGAAAACTTTAACGCAAGTGTGACGCGCACGGGAACGCGCACGCGCACGCGCACGGGAACGGGAACGTGGACGACCGGGGTGACTGCAATAGCTCTATGCACTTCGTGCAGTCGAGCTAATAAATATAGGGTAGTGTGCATTTTTTCAAGCTACAGGCCTCTGAATGAGACCTCTGAGCACAATGTTTTAAATTCAGTAAAATTAATTTATTTTTTTATTTTTTGAAACAAACCTGTCTTGAACAAAAATACACCTAGAATGCTTTCAAAAGTCATAATATTTACGTAACGAAGACTATTTTGGGCTACAAGCATAGAAAAATTTGCAACTTGAATTCGATGACAAAATTTTACGACTCCTTTTCTAACCCTACCCCCATACTTGAAAAGTCGGAAAAACTCAATATTTTGAAATGTGCAAAATCCATATTTGTTGATTCAAACTTTTTCTTGTATTTTCACACAACATAGAACTTGGTAATATTGTTCGAATAAAAGAAAGAAATATATAGGGTAGTGTGCATATAAGAGAGAACCAACAACTTGAAAATTGCCATTTTCAGCCTTTTTTCGGCTGTTTTGTTTCATAAAGCCCATTTCATAAAACCACCTAAAATTTTAAAACCAGCATATCAAATACACAAAGACTGACTTAGAAGACCATGCACACATATACTGCAGCTAAAATAAACATCGAACTAGTGTAATTAATTTGAAGATGAGTAATATTCAAGTTTAATCTACCCTACCCCCTAAATTTTCCTGACAACTTAAGGTAAAGAACCATAAAAATGCTGATCCATAGATTTTTTTTATTTTTTGATATTTTAGAGAAAACATTTAGATCTATCGATTCGTGTAATAAAAAAACATAGTTACCAGGTTGGTTTTCCTGCAAATCGCACTTCTAAAATGGCTAAAAATGCCTTTATTTGTACGTGACGTAATGGGAAAGTAATAAAAACGCGTTGCTCTTTGCACATGAGCGCCGTATACAAGAGAACTAATCCATAGAATTTTTTTTAAAACTTAATATACTCTCCTTATTATATCGTGAGTCAAAAGGTAAAATAAAAGTCCTTGACTACCAGGTTGGTTTCGGCGGTATTTGTCAACGAATGAAGACAGGTTAGCTAAAATTCTTAATTTTTCCGTAAGTGACGTCATGAGGATTACGCCTTTTGACTTTTCGGACGTGTTTCAGAAGCGTGCAGCATTTAGGTGGCAAATTTAAGATATTAACGTGTGCTTATATCTGAATTAATTTTCAACTCGAATCCGAATGTTCAACGACCTTTCGGTCATATCACAAACAGTGAATGGGTCGAACCCGGCCTAAGTCCAACAGTTGTACATGGGGGTACTGTTCAAAATCTTTGACCCTAAATTTCAATCAAACGTGTTTGTGTGTTTGAATTGATGCTTAACATCCCAACCAACAGCTATGGTCGTGTTGGGACGTTGCCTCCATTTTATGTGACTTTTACCCAGAATTAGGATGTCATGATATACAAAAAGTGCTTGAAATTATAACCACCCAACTAAACTAAGCCAATAAGGCGTATATGTATGGATGGTTTGACTTAAAACCACTTTTTCTGGGCAGGCTCAAAACTGAGCGGTTAACCAGTAATCAGATGACCTTCAATTAAACTTATTCAATTATTCATAATATCATTGCATCAAACGTGCAATGCGTGCGATGTAAGGTATGTCTTTTTGTACAAACCATTTCTTGTAAATAATGTTTGTCTGCTTTGGTTTTATTATCTCTCTTTGGCTGATTACAGACGAAGGTGGGACCAAAAAAAAAAATCTGGCACACCCGCAATCAGAACTTGGCTAGTCTCACATGTGCCTGATGTGGGGCTCGAACCAACATCAGACATAGCGGTGAGATGATCGAATGCCATGGGTTACGCGCGAAGGAAGTCAGCGCTCTTAACCACTAAACCGCTGGATTCTGTTTAATTTAATGCTGATCAGCACCTTTGTTTTCGTCACTCGGATATTACAATTTCTCTTCTACTTGAATCCAAAATTTCAAGCTTCTATCCTGCTTCTGTGACTGTACAGTCTGGTTTGTGTCAGACCTGGTCGGAAACCCCTATTATTGTTTTTCTCACAAAGACGCTGATTCCAAAGCTCAAGTTTCTTCTTCCACAAGGCTTGAAAGCTCGATCGGATAAGCCACAAAACATCTTGAATAAATAAATAAATAAATAAATAAATTATCAGGCGAATGAACAATATGAATAAATAAATGATAATGAGGCGTTGGCGAGTTCGATCCTCCCGTTCCTCACAGTGTATATCCGAGCGTATGCAGAACAGACGGTTACGGAACGGACAGACGTTTACAGGAGCACGCGCTTTTTCGCGCCAAAAATGTTTTTCTGTTCTTTTAAAGTGACTAATGCAAATATTGAGACCAAACTAGAGCAGATGTGTTGCATACATACCCGTCTAGTTGTCTGTGCTCAAGAGCACAATGATTTTTCAGGGGGTTCGCCATAACTGCCCAAGACGTGTGAAAAATGGCATATTTTGTATTTTTTTTGGCTGTGTGTCGAGATTGCTTGCAAAATAAGCCATTGTCAACCTTTTGGATTTAGTCCGTATGTAGTTAAATATGTCCTGAACCACCAGACATTAAATATTTTATATGTTTTCCAGTAAAAAATAGCCAAGATTTGTTTTTTTCTGAAGCGTATGGTAATTTCATGGTTACGGGGCGGTACAGTCGTTTGTTACGGAGCGGAACAGACGAAATGACGCATTTCCATACGAAACGGAACAGACGTAGGCGAGCTTTAGAGTGTGTTAATATGCACAAGCATGGTTAAATAGTAATAAACTGCGAGTAAATCAAATAAGTAAGGTGCATGACAGAATCATATATGCTTACAAATCACGCCAAAGATTTTATCTCCCGCCGCAAGCTCCCTTTTGCGGCGTCTTTGCGGCGTCTTGGCTGATTCTCACGCATCATTCATTTATGGAAAGACTTTGGAATATATGACCGATACTTTGGAGAGTACTCCCGCCGGTGTGTACGGAGGTGGGTGTTCGCTTGATGACTTTGCTTAAGGTCTGAGTATGCAAACAGGGAACCTTTTCCTTTGACCGAAATTCTAGGGTCTCTATATAACTAACGTATTCAGCACGAATGCCAGCCTTCCATATAGACCTCCGGTTAAAACAGACATGAGTCTTATTATCGGACCTTTTCAGACTTTTTTCAGTCTTTTATTTTAGAATTTATTGTTAGATATGCACTATTAGTGATACTATATTTAAAGGAGAAGAAAAGCCGTGATTGCCTCGTGATGCTGAGCACCAAGGAAGCCATTGGTACCATTTTAACGCATTTGATATGGCGCGGCCTGGGCGAACCCACGACATCTCGCCCCCGAAGCGGGCGCTTTTACCACTGAGCTATCGGGACCTCTCTCCCCTCTCTCTCTCTCTGATCTTCTGTTTGCCCCCAAACAACTTTTTGTTTTCACAACATAGTCGATGCTATTCTGATACATATACGATGCTGATCCAGGTCACCAGGTGTATTTCATCTGGTCACGTTCGAGTGCTACAATACAGAAGGTTGCCGCAAAGTGTTATATTTGACATCACAGTGTTGTTCATGTAGTATTCATGGCCGTCTGTGACCACTCCGTATGCTGATTCGTCTGTTTTTTTCGTAGGCTACGTCTGTTCCGCCCCGTAACATAAACGAATCTGTAGACTGTTCCGCTCCGTAATGTTTTTGTTGCTAAGCAACAAAATTCTGCTTAAACTACAAGGCTTCCATGCCGGAAATTATGGTGTTTTGGAAGATAGTAGATGGACATGCAAGGCCGATATAACAATACATTCGAAGCGTACAGTTTTGGATGAAAAACTGTACAAAACATTTTTGGCGCGAAAAAGCGCGTGCTCCTGTAAACGTCTGTCTGTTCCGTAACCGTCTGTTCTGCATACCCTCGGATATACACTGTGTTCCTGCACCTCACCTTCCATACGATAGAGCCATGCGAAATGAATGGATGCACGTAATTACGTACACAAGCCTTCTGGAAATTCTATAATGTTTAGTCTTTTTGTCACCAGTTTTATATTATTAACCAAAAGCACACGCTCGTAATCTAAATAAAGAAATATGCATAAAATTGGAAACCACATTTGACGATCGCCGTTATCATTTTCTCGATCTTTTTTCTCTTCACTATAATGCGTCTGTTCGTAAATTAACCGATAAAAGCGATCCGTTTCTTTGCTTCTGTCGATATGTACTGTGTGTTCGGACCGCAAACCTACACCCGACGTCATCTTGAATACGACGTCATTGGCGCGACGTTATGGCATTTCGTCCTTCGCGACGCACGGACCTTTAAGCGCCACGGTTTTTATGGTTCTTTACCTTAAATTTCCTGAAAAGTTGCAGAAAATGGGGTGAAAAAATGAAGTTTCTTAGATCAACAATTTTCATGGCTCATTCAATGCATATCATCAATATGTATCCAAATATAAAATATTAGGAAAATATCTGCAACCGTTTACGAGATATTCAACAAAAGAAAAACCGGAAGTTCCGAAATGTCAAATGTTAGCAGCGAACATCCTTAATGTGGACACATTTCCAATGAATATTAACATTGTTGTTACGGATGTCATTAATAGAGGATCTTACACGAGTGGTCATTTCATATGAAATTTATTAAACGAGCCTTCAGCGAGTTTAATAAATTTCATATGAAATGACCACTCGTGTAAAATTTGTTTTATCATATGACTTTTAAAATAGGATTTTATCGCCTTCGAGGGTGGACATATTTTCAATGAAAATTTATATTGTTGTTACGGACGTCGTCAATGACGTTACATATTCCCGCAAAAGTGTTAATACACGTGTGGTCATATGATTTTTAAGACATGACGTTATCCACTGGAAAACAGCGACGTCATATGATAAATGATGTTACGTATTTCCCACAAAAGTTTTTAAAATACACATGTAGATTTTGTGTATATTGTTGTACATGGACTTTGATGTATGTTATATATGCCCTTAACGCAGACTATGGGTACAACTGTGCATTTTAATAAATTCTATTCTATTCGTGTGGTCATAACAGTTTTTATAACATGACGTTATCCACTGGAAAACAGCGACATCATATCATAAAGCTTGTTAATAAAATAATTAACCACACAGCCAAGTGGGCCCCTCGTCAGATGTTGACACACAAGAATATAGTGTGATAGTATGCATCAGATAGCCTTAGTGTTATTTTCAGCTACAGTACCGCTTACTTATTTGCATTATGAGTTACCTTCTATCACTTAAAATTTGTCTGGATGGAATTTGTTTGACCAATCTGCAAGGTAGAAAACTTCACAGGCTTCATTTCTGCTCTCCATAATCCATACCTGCAAAAACAGAGTACAAAATTTTATGTAGCTTCAACTATTGAAAGAATGCCCCCAGTGCTTAGCTTCAACTATTGAAAGAATGCCCCCAGTGCTTATTTTTATTATCAATTTACTTTAACTTAAGTGTTTGTGCGAGTGTGAGTTACTTCTAATATATATTTTTTTTTATTGTTTTATGTAGCTAGATCTAATTCAAAATTGTTTTACTACTAAGGCCATCCTTAAAAAAATCTTTGTTTGTGATTGCCTACATGGTGGTTTAGAGTGAGTAGGTACGTCAAAATTCAGATTGCATTCAGCATAACCAAACACAGGTAAAATTAAGTGCGCATAGAGTGAAAGACATTGATCAAGCAATATTCAAAATAGGAGCTGTCGCATGACATGTGCTCGACTGCATTTGGCTTTGTCAACTATTATGACCAAGTTAGACCAACTTAACATGACCAAGTTAGACCAACTTGACTGGTAACCCAAATCATGAGGCTCATACATCTCTATAAGGCACTATCACTGAAAAATTAGGTCACAGTGATCGAGAATGCAGACGACCGAGGTGACTACAATAGCTAAAAAAAAATCAGTCTGAACGCCAAAGAAGAAATTTTGTTAGGCAGATAAAAGAGTGGGTCGGTAGGCAATTGCAAAAAAAAAAAAAAAAAAAAAAAATAGGTTTTCTAAATACTTACATGATCCTTCTGAGCAAAGATCAAACAGTGGAACCTGTTGGGGGGTGTTGAAGAAGATCTGCAATCTGAAGGGCCATCTTGTTGGGAGCACTTGCAGCATACATGCCTTGAAAGAGTAAATAATGTGTTTCAGAAAAGATATAATGTAAGAACAGTAGCTGATTAGGTGGTTACATAAGAGCTGTTGTAGGACTGAATTGTGCTTTGCCACTGAATCTATTAAAGTCTATGACCATGACATTGACAATCATTGCTCATTGACAAGATCGTATGATCGGATTGGTAGTGATTTTCTAGGATGACTACAATATAGTATTGGTGAGTGAAAAAGCAGGGTGGTTTATTAAGGTCACAGACTTGGAAATTTTATGTTAAAGCTTTTTGTTAAAGCTTTTGCTTTAAGTTTTTAGACGTGTATATGACGGATCTTATTGATAGTTTGCCTGCTATTAGATATTATTCTTAAGTTTTATGCTGTACCATCTTGACTCACCTGAGTGACCTTAAGATCAAGGTCATGGATTTGTGTTAAAAAAGTTTTGGGCTGAAGTTTTTATAAGTCTATATCTCTTGAATATGTCGATGGATCAAGTTGATACTTTGCATGTTGGTAGATACATGTATTGGTCTGAAGTTTTATGCTGTACCATCACAGCCCACTTGAGAGACTTTGAGGTCAAGGCCATGGGTCATAGATTTTAATAGATTTAGTGACAAAGCACAAGTCAGGCGAGCTACGCTGTCCTGCGACAGCTCTTATTGGATTTTTTGTTTCTTTTTGATTCTTTACGGCTAAAAAACAATCAGGGTGGACATTTGGGTTTCACTTTTGTCAAAAAATGAATTTTAAGTGGGGCACATTTAGATGGCATTTCTGTTATCCGAGACATATTGTAGGTGCGAAAACACAGAAATTTTCACTTTTCTTTTCAGGCTTTCAAAAATTTCACCATACCATAATGCCTTTAGGGCCTACATATTTGAAAATATAACATGCATTATGGCTAATGCAATTTATCTTGTGTTGAGAATTTTTACTTTTAGGGCACTTTTTGGTGTTATTTGTATTTCCCATTATAAGCCTATGGCAGATAATGATGCCCCCTGGGGAGGGGCCTGTATGATCCCCAGGGGCACGAGTGGCAGGATTTATAAAGAGGACCACTATACATTGCTACATACAAAATATGAAAGCGCTGAGCCTTGCGGTATCGGAGAAGATTTATTTTATGTTTTTCCAATTGTAAGTCTATGGGAGCTATCTGTTGCCATGGTAACCAGAGGTCTTTTCGGACCTAGCCCAAAACGTAATGCAACCTTTCCAACACCCCAATGATGCTTCTGATAAAATTTGATGGCAATTGGCCCAGAGGCCTTAAGATATGTACGTTTGAAAGTGTGGATGCATAGACGGATGGACGGACGCGCTCGACTACTGTACTATTACAAGCTCACCTTGTGAGCCTTCAGAAAGCAGAGCAGTCTTTTTCACACCAGAGGACCATTGGTCCTGAAACGCTCACCTGAAGCCTGATCTCGGAGCATTTAGTCATCATGAAATGACCTTGACCTTGAATACTCACACACCTTTATTGACTTCATTAGTTGTCTGCATCTGCCAAGTTTCAGGTCTCAGACTGCAATAGTTTCCTAAATATCCATTATTCTCGCCTTTTTCTATGTTCCAAAATTGACCTTGTTGTAAAATAGGTCAAGGTCATCCAAGGGTAATCATTTTAGCAAACTACCATGGGCTGGAGTCCCCGGTGCTACATACCAAGTTTCCTGACTGTGAAGCGGCCTACCGATTCTGGAGAAGAAGATTTTTAAAGGGTTTTTACCATATGGACATGACGGCCAGCTTGGTCATGTGACCAAGATATCGTGAACAAGATTTCAATGCCACTACACAAGCAGGCTCCACATAAAATTTCAACTTATAGCGGCCCCTGTGGCCGAGCGGTTAAGAGCGCTGTTTCTTAATCACTCGACCATCTCACCGCTGTGTCTGGTGTGGGTTCGAGCCCCGCTCTGACCACATGTGAGACAAGCCAAGTTCTGCTTGCGGGTGTGTCAGGTGGTTTTTCTCAGGGTTCTCCCGTTTTCGCCCCACCTACTGATTGGCCAGTCTCATATGAGCTGAAATAATCTTGAAAGGGACGTACAACTGAATTAAAAAAAAGAAAAAAATCAACTTGATGAGCCAAGGGGTTTCAGAGAAGATCTTTGAAAGTATGACTTAATTGTGACATTTCAGTGACCTTGGGTCAAGGACAAGAACTGACCTTGACCTTTATTAATTACATACCTTCAATGACTCCATCTAGCGACTAGTTTCCAAAATATCCATTGTTTTCACCTTTTCCCATGTAAAAGCCTATGTTTCCAAAATTGACCTTGCCGCAAAATAAGTCAAGGTCATTCCAGGGTCATCATTTTAGCAAAGTATGATGGGCTGGAGTCCTCAATGCTACATATAAAGTTTCGTGGAAATCGGCACACCGGCTCTGGAGAAGAAGATTTTTACCATATAAGGGCATGGCGGCCATCTTGGTCATGTGACCAAGATATCGCGAACAAAAATTTCAATTCCACTACCCAAGGAGGCTCCTCATAAAATTTCAACTTCATCGGTCAAGCGGTTTGTGACTTAATTTTGATATTTCAACGACCTTGGGTCAAGAACAAGAAATGACCTTGACCTTAATTAATTACATACCTTCATTGACCCCATTAGTTGTCTGCATCTAGCAATTTTCAAGTCTCAGGCTGCAACAGTTTCCAAAATATCCATTGTTTTCGCCTTTTCTCATGTAAAAGCCAATATTTCCAAAATTGACCTTGCCACAAAAAAGGTCAAGGTCATGCCAGGGTCATCATTTTAGCAAACTATGATGGGGCCCATCAGATGGGCTTGAGTCCCCGATGCTACATATCAAGTTTCATGGAAATCGGCCCACCGGTTCTGGAGAAGATTTTTGAAGGGTTTTTACCATACATGGGTATGGCGGCAATCTTGGTCACGTGACCAAGATCCCGTGAACAAACTTTCATTCCCCTACCCATGGATGCTCCACATAAAACGGCCAAGCGGTTTCAGAGAAGAAGATCTTTGAAATTGTGGACAACGACGGACGACAGAGCATACTTTGGCTCAGGTGCGTAAAAATGTCAGCAATATCTTGCGTAGTGTCACACCAAATGTTTAACAATTCACATGCAATAGACTTTTTGTCTAGTTCTACCAAAATTCGACATTTTCCACAAAATGTCAATTCGACGAAAAATTTTCGATGAATCTTCAATAAACTGTCAATTCGACAGAATGTTACATTTGACAAAAAGTTACAGTCGACAAAATGTCAAGGAAGTCTCTGTGTCTTGCTCAAGTAAACAAACCATTTTTCCTGGGTAATACTGCGTTTACATTATGTTCCCGGCGGCCCCGGCAGCCCCGTTTGCTAGAAACGTAGCGTGCCGTGGAGTTTTGGTAATATATTTCTCTGATTTTCAAGATCCATCACGTTTTGTTACGTTTTCTTACGTTGTATTACGATATCCATAACAAGCCGTGGTAGTGATAAGCCGGTGTGTCACGGAGGCGCTACGGTACGTTACGGTTATCCACAATCTATCACGGTTATTAGCAAGCACGTTCTATTACGGCCTGTTACGTTCTGTTGCGGTCAGTTGCGTTTTGACCAAGGCGTTACACGTTTTTTCGGTCTGTCAAGGTCAGCTACGGTCGAAACGTAGACACCATACAATATAAAGAACATTTTTTATACCCCGCCACTTCAAAAAGTGCGGGGTATTATGTTATACCCTCCGCAAAAAATTTGCGCTCGAGTGTCCGTCCGTCCGTCTGTCCGTCCGTCTGTCCGTCCGTCCGTCAGCGCTTCGTTTCCGTGCTCTAACTTGAGCATTTATTGACCAATTTTCTTTAAACTTTGTATAGGAGTTTATATCAGGAAGGAGTGGTTTGGTATTGAAGATGGGCAAATTTCGTCAAATAAGTACAGAGTTATAGCCCTTGATTTACTTTAAAATTTCGTTTCCGTGCTCTATCTTGAGCATTTATTGACCAATTTTCTTCAAACTTTGTATAGGAGTTCATATTAAGAAGGAGTGGTTTGGGATTATAGATGGGTAAATTTCGTCAAATAAGTACAGAGTTATGGCCCTTGATTTACATTAAAATTTCGTTTCCGGGCTCTATCTTGAGCATTTATTGACCAATTTTTTTCAAACTTTGTATAGGAGCTAATATTAGGAAGGAGTGGTTTGGGATTGAAGATGGGTAAATTTTGTTGAATACTTACAGAGTTATGGCCCTTGACTTATATTAAAATTTCGTTTCCGGCCTATATCTTGGGCATTTATAGACCAATTTTCTTCAAACTTTGTATAGGAGATTTTATTAGGAAGGAGTGGTTTGGGATTGAAGATGGGAAAATTTGGTCAAATAAGTACAGAGTTATGGCCCTTGATCTACGTTAAAATTTCATTTTCGGGCTCTATCTGGAGCATTTATTGACCAATTTTCCTCAAATTTTGTATAGGAGTTCATATCAGGAAGGAGTGGTTTGGGATTGAAGATGGGTAATTTTCGTAAAATAAATACAGAGTAATGGCCCTTGATTTATGTTACAATATTGTTTCTAGGCGCTATCTTGAGCATCTGTAGACCAATTTACTTCAAACTTTGTCAGGGAGTTCATATCTGGAAGATGTGGTTTGGCATTGTAGATTGATGTCAAGATATTATGTGCATTTGTACTAAATTAAATTTGCGTGGCGGGGTATCATGCATGCCTGCAGCGCTTTTATTTTCCTTTTGTATAAGAATAAGTCATTTAAAATAATAACAACCGCGCTCATCAACAACCGACTGCAGAGTTGATTAAGAAAGTTCGGGATTGTAATTATTCTTCAATTGCATAGTGCAGCGTATGGTCTGTATTGTTCACTAGAGCGACTGCTCCAATATGAAGGAACTTGTCCCCATGATATGCCTTTTTATATCTATAAACTTCACGCGCCGTGATAACCGTAACAGAACGTGGCATACGTAGTAGAATGGGGTGAGCACCGTCAAAGACCGTAACACACCGTAACTTAACGCAACAAAACGTGTTGACTATTCCGTAGGAAACGGGACGAGACGTGAGACGACCGTGATCAAACGCAACAGAACGTGGAAGAACCGTAGCATGCCGGACTATTCACAAGCTTCCCGTTGCACTACGGACCGCCTCCACGTTTCGCTACGTTCTGTCACGGTGTGTTACGTTCAACCCGTTTTATCACGGCCCATTACGTTTCTCATTTCCGCCGTGACTGCCGTGGCAGATTTTTAAACTGTCAAAAAATCTGTCACGGTGTCCACGGTTATCCCGGCGTGCTACGTTTGCCTATCCCGTTCCCCTGCGTTGCCTCACGGTTATCCCGTTTTTGCTCAGGATTGTCTGAAACGTGGCCGCCGTGACCGCCGGGAACATAGTGTAAACGCAGTATAAGCTTACAATTTCTTACATATTTTTTACTATGCACAGACTGCCACAGAGTCAATCAAATTCTGACCATTAGCTCAGGCGCTATGGAAATGTGACTTGCTCAAAACCACAACGAATGATACCCCGGAGGATGGACACTTCTTTTTCTTCCTGTTATTTAAAAGGGCTAAACCGGTGGCTCCAGCATTGCCGAGTCGGTGGCTCCAGCATTGTCGCACAGTGGCCAGCATTGTTGCACTGATGACCACTGCGCCAGTCTGCTCCACCTAGTATTTGTTTAACAGTTTAAGATATTGGTAAGGGTAATGTGATCAGACACTGCCCCAATGGCCAAACTGACATGGTAAAAATTTGTTTCCAAAAGATGTTGTAAAGACTAAAAGAGAGTAGAAATTCCCATGATTTTGCATTCAAGACGAACTACTGGGGATTTAATACAAACCACTTGGATTTGGTTATTTTGGCATTTCATCAGCACCGCCAGCACTTTTTAGTCTTTTTTTTTTCATGTTTTTTTTCTTCAACTTCTTCTGTCAAAGCCACTCGTTGATGACGTCAAACTTGGCACCTGATCAAGTTCGGTGACGCACGGCTTTCGTTACGTCATCACAGAAGAACCAAGATGGGCGACTCAACTGGCATTTGTTTTGTGAATTCAAATCAAAATAAATTTGCCTTTTCATGACACTATAATCAGCGGAACAGGTAATTCTACATATGAGCCTTTCCGGATAGAAATCGACCTTATGACATAAAAATTCGATTTTCAGTTTTTGATACATCTAGAAAGTAGAATACTTTATGAGCATTTTGCAATTTATCTTACCTTTCTAACGTAATTATCAGAGATTTTATGGGGTTTTGAAACAAGGTGTTAACGTAAAGACATTCTTTAATGACGTTGTAACGTCGCTTTAATTTTTAACGTTTGAACACACAGAAAACATTGCAAAACAATTTGTTAAAAATATTCAAATTCATCCAATCGCGTAGTTTAATTTCAGCAAAATTTCTGCTTTTTATTAAGGGAAATCACTGAAATATCACTCCTCTGTAAACGTGGAGATAAACGAGTCCCTTAAGTCCCCCTGGATAAAAAGTCTCATTTCCGAGTCAAGATAACTTCTTACCATCAGCTGATGTTCCCGTCGGTGTTCCGTGAAACCTCTCAACAGAAGTGGACCGAGGACAAGAAGTGAAACGGAGAGCGGGTAAGCTATTCGATCTACTGAGAGACCAGCGGAAAGGGTGACATCCGGGTGCCCTCGAAGACGTCGATCGTGGTAATGCCGTCTTTCAACAAATTCGAAGGACTGGGATGCGTCACACAGCATCATTCAAACCGACTACAGCATACATAACTCAGCGTTCTTCACATGCCGTGAATCAAACTGAATGGCGAAACTTCCCAATGCCACGCATGGTGAAAAATAGAGACAAAAGAATGCGTGCCATTGACCCACACAAGCCATTTACCTAGAGTTTTGTACCGTTCGCTCATTTTGCACTTTGCCGATATGTCAACAACTTCGGCAAGTTGGACCACGTTATTGATGCTATTTTTTCTGTATCGCTTATTTTCCATTTCAAAGCAAACTTCGCATATAAACACTTGGTGTGTCCGTCTATTGTGTGTACATGTCTTTCACATATGGACCCATAGTTACTCGAAAAACGGAACTCTCCAAAACAAATCCAAAACAACTTGGACTTATACAACCGCTAACCCAGTCTTGAGGCGCAGACAAAAATACATTAGACAGTGTGTATTCCTCTTTTGCAGCTAGATGTATTAAAATAATCTGAAACTTGGAAATGTCGTGCAACCACGTGAAGCACGTGAATTAATTGTGCCGCCTATGCAATTATGCGATAAAGTTGGTACCCAGTATTTTTTTTTAAGTTTGCATGCGTCAAATTTTATCTTCTCTCCGAAAAATTGCAAAAATTTTCCCAGTTCGTTCCATCAGGAGGATTAGGAATTTCTTCTTAACTTTTAATGATGATCTTAATAATGATTTTTGATGAAACTGAGAATAAGTTTTCCTGCCGGGTTGCATTTTAGCGTGTTGTTGGGGTTGTTGCATGACAGTCCGTTCGGCATATTAAGACGCGCGCAATAAGAATTATTTGCAGTTTTAGGAGATTTTGAATCCCCCAAAAGAATCATCGGAAGTCCGCTGAACCATCTACTTCCTCCTGAGTTACTACCGGGTGCTTCGGAAGATAAGCAGCCGATTTAAAACCTGATTTTATCACATACATTCTAAAATATTTCTACACAAAAGTCATAGCTGTAGTCTTCCATCCTAACTGGCGAAGTTCTGGTTATATGTCTGAAACATACTAATGAAAACGGACATTGATTCCCGACATGATATCAACTGCTTTCTATGAGCGTAACATAATTGTTAAACGTTTAATTCTGACTATGCTTGAACTTTTGCGAGGTTCGATTGTCATGTAAAAAATGCGACCCAATAGGCTATCACCAATTATAAACCTTAATATGGTGAGATTTGGGTATTTGGGTGTCTCGAGTTATAGCATATTTAATCATGAATTTGCGTAACCATCAGAATAAAGTTGACACTAACTAAACTCAGTCTTGCCACCGCGGATCAGTCTTCACCGGCTGATCGTGGCGTGTGCCAAAAAGGCAGGTAGATTCGTAACGATAATGAAATAAAACTGAAATAAGCCACTCGCCTTTGAAACCAAATTGTGGCTTCGATCATCCTAGCCTTTTGGACGAAACATTAAATCGAAGACTTGACGAAAGCTGTTAAATGGGTAGTAAAACACCAAACATGGAATGAAATATTGATCCCTGGCCTGTTCATCCCCAATCTCCCCTACAAGTATTTATATATAGTTTTTTTTCAAGGGAAATAATTCATCAAATATAGTTATAAATTCTTAATTTTGACGAAATCGGGATAGATTTACTTGATTCCACACTTTTATATGCTTTTTGAAAATAAATTAAGTATTATGGTATAGAAATTACACGCACTAATGGTACACTTTTTAAAACTTTTGAAGAAATAAAGTTTAAGAGAGAAATGTAAATTCATAAGAATAATTATTTTGATTTTTATTAATGACGGGTATATATACTCACATTTTTTATCGACTGTCACCCCTAATTAAAATTATTTTGTATTTTATTATCTATCTCTCTCTCTCTCTCTCTCTCTCTCTCTCTTCAATATAGGTATCAAACATGGGTTTCTATGCATTAATATCTGCTGGGCCCTCCAAGAAAACCGAGACAATGTTTAATTCAATTAATAGAGACAAAAGCAATTAACGCAATTAGGCGTTCATTTAACCGTGGGAGAAGTCAAATACGGCAATGGAAACGCTTCATCTATTGACAATATTGTAGCAGAGGTTCTAAACTTCCAAATGAATGCAACATTACGCAAATCGGCGAATGTATAACTTAAATAAAGCCAGAAA
The DNA here is from genome assembly GCA_964017185.1 of Rugalucina vietnamica. Classification (NCBI taxonomy): domain Eukaryota; kingdom Metazoa; phylum Mollusca; class Bivalvia; order Lucinida; family Lucinidae; genus Rugalucina; species Rugalucina vietnamica. Next base: position 52,689,039 of record OZ024880.1, on the reverse strand, counting down.
CGTCGGGACGTATTTATGGCAGACGACAAACAATTAGCACGCAAAATTGCTCTGACGTAACGTCGCGTTCTCGACGTCATTTTCTCACGTTCAACGTCGTATGTCATAAGGTCGATTTCTATCCGGAAAGGCTCATATTAATGATACTGGCTAGTGCTAGTTTTCTGTTTCAAATTCCCTCTCCTGTCTTCTCGCTGTCGTGTGTAGCCATAAAATAATCAAGCCATCTCTCATGTCTCTGATCTGACCAGACACAGTCAAAATTTATTGGTTCCCAATAATGTCAATAATTATGATACATGTATCAACTTTGAGTCATTACTGATTGCGAACAAGTTGCAAACAAAAGATTTAATCAACTTACTCATCGGTATCTGTGTCAAATTAATCCAGTCTATTAATGTGTAATGGACCGTTTATAAATACACACTGAGGCCAATATTTAGGTCAGTTCATTGACGCAGCGTAGTGGAAACTGATATTGATTTTTCATAGGCTTGTAATACAATATTCATTCTAATAAATGCACCCACTCTCTTAACACAATCCTGAAAATAAATGCAGTCATGCAGATCTAAATGGGACATATGATTTATTTATTTTTTTTTTATAGATCTACAATTTATTTTTCTTTATCTGAATTTGAATGAAATAATGGAGGCCATACAATATATTCATATTCATTTCAATAAATGCAACCATTTTTCTCTTTTCCTTCTTTTTCTTATTCTCTTATTTTTTTTTTTTTTTTTAATTCAGTTTTACGTCCCTTTCAAGATTGTTTCTGCTCATATGAGACAGGCCAATCAGTAGGCGGGGCGAAAACGGGAGAACCCCGAGAAAAACCACCTGACACACCCGCAGGCTTGTCTCACATGTGGCCAGAGCGGGCTCGAACCCACACCAGACACAGTGGTGATTATTCTATTCTATTCTATTCTATTCTATTCAGCGGTGAGATGATGGAGTGATTAAGAAACAGCACTCTTAACCGCTCGGCCACGGGGGTCGCCTTTTTTTTGTTTCAAATTCTCATCTCTGCACATAGATCAGCTGGCTAACTGTCACTCCGCTCCACTTCGGTACCTCGTTCCACTTCCCTGACAGCTTAGCATAGGTTGCATAAATTTATTGAGTTTTATTATGCCCCCAACTTCGAAGAAGTTGAGGGGGCATGTTGGTTTGGGTCTGTCCGTCCAGTCCAGTGGTGTGCAGTCAGTCTGTGATGCGGGAGTTACACTTAGCACTCGGTCAGGAACCGTTAGAGCTAGGATCTTGAAATTTGGTATGTAGTTTGTATATGAAAATTAAGAGGACCCATATTTTTTCTTTCAGGTAAATTCAAGGGGCTAGGGGCCCATTCTGTGAGAGTTATTTCCCTTTTTAATTCTTGATAAAGTGAATAGATAGTGGGTACCTTGTGTGCGCAACTCCTCCTACAGTTTTATTCCGATTCTCTTGAAACTTTACAGATGTTGTGACCATGCTTTGAAGATATGCATGTGGTTTGGATATAGTCCTCAGATTAATTTTTGTCACTTTTTTCGCAATTTGAACTTAGCCATTTTTCAGGCATTTTCACAATGAAAATGAATGGGTAGTGGTTACCTTGTGTGCGCAACTCCTCATACAGTTTCATGCCAATTCATTTAAAACTTTACATTTGTTATGGGCATGGTCTGAAGATATGCATGTGGTTTGGATGCAATCCTTGGATTATTTTTTGTCATTTTTTTCACAATTTGAACTTAGTCATTTTTTCGGGCATTTTAGTGAATGGATAGAGGGTACCTTGTGTGCGCAACTCCTCCTACAATTTAATACCGATACTTTTGAAACTTTGCAGACATTGTGACCATGCTTTGAAGATATGCATGTGATTGGGATATACTCCTCAGATTAATTTTTGTCACTTTTTTTACAATTTGAACTTAAGTCATTTTTTGGACATTTTTACATCTTGAAAGTGACTTACCAGTTGGGGGCATAGTGTTTCATAAACACATTTTCTAGTTCCGATTCTTTTGAAACTTTACGGAAGATATGCATACTTGGTTTGGATATAATCCTCAATTTAATTTTTTCACTTTTTCGCAATTTTGAACTTAGTTGTTTTTTCGGGCATGTACAAGAAAGTGCATGTGGTTTGGATATATGTTATTCTCAGATTATGTTTGTGTAACTAAACAATCAAGGCGGGGGACATTAATTCTCTGGATCAAGTTGATACTTTGCATGTTGGTAGATATTGGTCTGAAGTTTTATGCAGTACCATCGTGGTCCACCCTGGGTGACCTTGAGGTCAAGGTCACGGACTTAGAAAAAATTTTATGTTAAAGTTTTTCATTAAAGAATCTCTTGAACATGTTGATGGATCAAGTTGATACTTTGCATGTTTGAAGATATTGGTCTGAAGTTAAATGGAGTACCATCATGACCCACCCTGGGTGACCGTGAGGTTAAGGTCACAGATTTAGAAATGTTTTGTTGAAGTTTTTCGTTAAAGTTGTTAGAAGTCTATATCTCTTGAACATGTTGATGGATTAAGTTGATACTTTGCATGTTTGTAAATATTGGTCTGAAATTTTATGCTTTTACGACCCACCTGAGTGACCTTGAGGTCAGGGTCATGGGTCATAGATTTTGATAAATTTAGTGGCAAAGCACAAGTCAGGCGAGCTACGCTGTCCTGCGACAGATCTTATTGTAAATCTTGTATGAAAGAGCTGTCCATTGGTAGCCATGACTAATGCACAATCCGCGTTGTGTTTTGATCTCATAACTTCAAATGAAAATTATCTCTGATGGGTTTATAGAATATTAACACTTGTTACTTTTTCTTCCCTTAACTTACAGGTAGTGGATGCCAACTAACACAAAGGGGCCACATTTATGACAGTATTAGAAGAATGGTACAAACTAGAAGAGATAAGAAAGTAAATTCTTCCTCTATGCCTATGCTGTTGAATTCAGAAATGATAAGGTAAGTGACTTCATTTAGAAACCTTTAACAAAATGAGGTTAAACACAAAACACAAAGATTGTGCTAACATCGTGCTCACAAACAATAGTAAGTGGGTGTTTTCTATTCAAGACATAGATCAGCTCTAGCTGAATTGTTGAGTAATAATTCACTGTTTGGAGATGGGTTGTAAAGATCAAATCAGGAGTGTGTAGTGCCAGTGATTTATATCATAACAACTGACCCGATAAACAGTGAATGTTTACTCAACAATTCACTCACTTGAGCTGATCTATATTCTAACACACATTAAATGGGATAAAATTAAAGTAATTGTAACCCTCAGTCAACCTTGTTCAGCTTTCTGCAATTGCATTGTAGATATCCCACCAAATATTTGACTGTAGGTATTTACACACATTTGCATTCAGATGAGCTAAAAGGAATTGAAATGCTAGTATATAAACCTTGCTTGTCTGGTTAAATAGTTTGTACCCTTTTAAGAGTTGTCAGAATAGCAGCTCTGAGGAAGCACAGTGGCCTAGGCATCAAACTCTGAATCAAGAAGTCTTTGGTTTGAACCCTACTGGTGCCAGGTTGTGTCTTTTAGCCAGAAAAACTTACACACCATATTTTGATATTTATTATCAGGTCTTCCAGTTGAAGGGATATTGGTGGTACTTGAACTACCAGTAGTAAGACAGCTGATACTATTGCATTGGGAGAAGATACTGATGATACACAATGATTATTGTTTACCAACATGGAATATTGAGGAAACACGGGTCAACTAGGAAACAGGTGATTTGTGCAACTATTGTGATAGATTATCTACTTTTAAAGCCATTTGAGCTAGCATCCTATTCCATAAATTTCATAAATGCATGGATGCATCTGTAAAGACTCTCAAGCTGCTGAAGGCTCACAATGTGAGCTTATAGGATGGCACTTGAACCAGCGTCTGTGTGTGTCTGTTAGAGCAATGAGAAAAGCATACAAAAAATCTTCTCAAAAACCATTAGTCCCAGAGCATTTATATTTTCTCAGTAGCATTATTCAGCAATCCTCTTTATAAATACTGCCATCTGTGCTCCTTACATGCCACACCCCAGGGCAGGGGTCATTAGCTCCCCTACAGTTTAACAAGTAAAGCTGCCCAGATCAGGTGAGCTTTTACAGGACTATTGGTCCTCTGGTAAGTTGGGTTTGGGTGTAAATTACACTCAACAAAAGTGTTAAGGACATGTTATGTCAGATGGTTTTACATATTTCAAGCACAATGCACATTTTCTTAGGAATAATGCATCCACTTTATTCAGCTTGAAGATTTAACATCTTAGTGCAGACTGAATTGGGTAAAATAATGTATGGTTGATATTTTTCTTACAATTAGAAGTACATGTATTTCTTATAATAGTCTAATTAAATATGCTGCTTACTTTTATCTTTTAACAGGGTGCATGCGGAGATGGTTTCAGTCTTAACACTACTATCAGAAGACACCACAGAGACATTGTGCAAGATGAATTGAGCAACATTAAGAGAAAACCTTTCTATTAGCGGATTTCCAACCAGGTCCTACACAGTCCTGTAGTCACAAAACATTGATCAAAGCTTGATATACTGAGCCAAACATATAACGCAACACGGTTATGACATGTTTTTCGAATTTTAATGTAACGTAAGACGGTTTCCCCGACATATGATGGTCAGCAATCGCCAATGAATAAACTGGGCACAAAGGTTTTGGTTTTCTGGGCATGGGTCACTGAGCTCGAATCTAATTGGCCAAAACGGTTATTAGGGTGGCATGCGACCCCTGAGAGATTCTGGAAGTCAGTTTTAACTCAAATTGCTTCTTTATGGATCGCCAAGTGAGATTGGATGAGGTAATTGCAATATGGCTTCCATTTGTACCCAAAATTTTAAATCAAAGTTTGCATCATTGAAAATTGAAAGTTTAATACTGAGCATTCCATTGAACACAATAGAAAATGAAATTATTGAAAAATTCTAATGGTGAATGTTTTAAACGAAACCTTTGTGAAAACATGTTCATTCCTTCATTCAGCATTGTTAGAAAACACAATTGCGTCCAATTGTTGTGTCAGGAACATCTATAACAAATGTTAAAATGTGAGTAAGCTTGAATGGTTTGGAGTAAAAATGAGTCTTCAGCTCTGGTTAAAATTGAGCAAAATTGATCTTTTGACAGTAAAATTATTCATTGTCTAAAATGGGACAGAGGTACCCCTGAAAACTGACACTAATTTCCAGGTACGAATACACGTCACATGTCGAATTCTGGAAAATCACCATGCATTTCATTTTTTGCCAAGACCCTACCTCTGGAAAATGATTAATTTCTTGAGACGCATAACACAGAATGTTACAAACAAGATCTTATGAGATGTGTCGATCGTCCAGCAACCTAATTCAGCGGAGGAAATGTTTGTTTGATACTGTACTTGTGTATGACAATAAAAATAAACCAATGTTGCGTTATAAGTTTGGCTCATTTCAGATTGAAAATTGAGGAATTGTACTATTTCTGATCAGCTGTGGAGTACTGCTGTCTTCACATATGCAAAAAGGCCAGTTTTCTCGTGATATTGCACAATTTTTACAGCACAGTGACAATCAAAGAAACACACACTGTCTTTTCTCAACAATTGTGCTGAAAACATTCAGGGCCAGTTTGTTTCACACTTTCTTGGCAACTTAAGAACCAAGGACTCTTTCTGCAGACTGACAGAACATTCATTTATTGCAAAGCAGAAAAGGATATGACCAGGAACTATCACACAATCAAATTTTTAGCTCACCTGAGTCGAAGGCTCAAAGGTGAGCTTATAGGATAGGCAGTCACCTGGCATCCGTCCATCGTCCAAATTTTCAAAGTCAAATTATACATGAAGCATCAATAGGAAGGGGGAATCAATGTGTATATAAAAAATCCAGGTCACATGACCAAGATGGTCGCCAAGCTTATATAAAACAATTAAAAAATCTTCTCCAGAACTGGTGGACCAATTTCAATGAAACTTTGCATGTAACATCTGGGCCTTAAGTAATACAATGTTTTTATAAATCATGACCTTGTGATGACCCTGTCCTATTTTATGGCAAGGTAGGTTGCCCATGCATTTGAATGGGAAAAATTGTAAAATTGTCATTTGAAGGGAAAAACTTGTAGGATGGGCAAACCCGCGGCAATATACATGTATATAACCATAAAAGATCTTCTTCTCTGAAGCCAAATTTGATAGGATAGGAAGCATCTATAGGAAGTGGGAACCAATTTTTGTAAGTAATCCAGGTCACATGACCAAGATGGCCGCCATGCTCATATATGGTAAAAACCCTTCAAAAGTCTTCTCTCCAGCAGACCGATTTCAACGAAACTTGGCATGTAGCATCTGGGCCTAAACTAGTACAATGTGTATATAAATCATGACCCTGTAAGGACCTTGACCCATTTTATGGCAAGGTCAACATAGGTCGCCCATGCATTTGAATGGGGAAAATTGTTAGGGCATAACTTGCAGATAATGGGCATTTGGACTGAAGAATTTAAGATTCTGAAAAAATTTGGACCCCAGGGGTTGGTCTGCCCCCACATCGGGGCAATATACATGTAGATAAATACATGTTCAAACATCATTTCCTCCAAAACCCCTAAGCCAATAAAAGTCAAATTTTATAGGAAGCATCTACTAGTATATGAAGGGGTAATATAAAAACTTTTCATCTTATTTCATCAATTACTGTCTGTGCACCATTTTTCAGAAACTGCATTTTTCAAAATCTCGCTTTTCTGAAATTTTGAAAATGAGTTCACTAATAAAATAATTATGGGCATGGCGGCCATCTTGCTCATGTGACCTGGATTTATATACACATTGGTTCCCCCTTGGTTCCCCCTTCCTATAGATGCATCATATAAAATTTGGCATTGATTGGCCAAGCGGTTTCAAAGAAGATCTTTGAAAATGGTGGACGATGGACGGACGCCGGAGCATGGGTATACTATAAGCTCACCTGTGAGCCTTTGGCTCAGGTGAGCTAATGAGCAGTTGCATAAGAAAACCAACAGTCTGCATATGCGACAATAAAGCTGCAGATCATCCGTGCAATAACTGCACGACTGATGAGCACCTTTTTTTTCACTCCATAAATAGTGCAATACCTCTTCTTCTTAAATCCGAGATTTCGAGGTTCTAGTCAGCTTCTGAGATTGTACAGGCCGGTTTGTGTCAGACCTGGTCGAAAGCCCAAATTGTTGGTTTTCTCAAGCACAGGCTCAAAATATTATAACTTTGTCATTTATTGATCAACTTTAAAAAAATAAAAACTTTTTATTTTATCTCATCAATTACTGTCTGTGCACCATTTTTCAGAAACTGCATTTTTCAAAATCTCGCTTTTCTGAAATTTTGAAAATGAATTCACTAATAAAATAATTATGCCAAAATTTATTTTGAATAGGCCTTTTTCATGTACAAAGGAGGTAATCCAAACATCTAAAAAATTGAAAATCAGGCAACTCTGTGGAATAATTTTAAGAGTTGGGCTCTCAGCTATGCATACAATACATTTTTTTTTTTTTTTTTTTTTTTTTTTTTTTTTTTTTTTTTTTTTTTTTTTTTTTTTGTGCATTTTAAATGAAAAACTGCTAATTTAGATTTTTTCCGGGAAAATGGTTACTTCCCTTGCTGACTTTTTCAATGGAAAACCCATATTCAAAATTATTTTCTGGCATAAAATTTTTTGTTTGTTAACCGATTTTCAAATTTTTTGGCTCCTTCTTAAGACTTGGAATGCAAAATGGTGGTATGATAATATTTTTCTTGAGGTCTTTCAGAAAAGGAATATTTTGCAAAATACAGTTTCTGGAAGATGGTGTATAGACAGTAGTAGGTTTACATGCATGTTTTTCAATGTAAATTCTCACAATTTTTTAATATATCTATTATAAAAAAAAGTCTTTTGTGCGCCACACAGGTAGTAAGGGTTGAAAATGGCGTTATATTTTTAGCTCACCTGAGCCGAAGGCTCACAGGTGAGCTTATAGTATACCCATGCTCTGTCGTCCGTCCGTTGTCCGTCCGTCAGTCCGTTGTCCATCCATCGTTCACAATTTCAAAGATCTTCTCCTCTGAAACCGCTTGGCCAATCAAAGCCAAACTTCATGTGGAGCATCCTTAGGCATGGGGAACGAAAGTATATATAAATGGTCCAGGTTACATGACCAAGATGGCCGCCATGGCTATAAATAGCAAGAACCTTTAAAAATCTTCTTCTCCAGAACCAGTGGGCCGATTTCCACGAAACTTGGTATGTAGCATCGGGGACACGGGCCCATCATAGTTTATATAAATCATGACCCTAGGATGACCTTGACCTATTTTACAGCAAGGTCAACTTAGGTCGCCAATGCATTTGAATGGGAAAAATGGTAAAATGCTATTTAATGGGTAAAACGTACTGGGAAAAGGCAAATTGGACAGAAAATTAATGTTAATGGAGAATTTTAGCCCCTGGGGGGTTTCTGCCCCTGCCCCGGGGCTATATACATGTATATTTCCATAATAATGAAACATCTTCTCCCCTGAAACTGCTTGGCCAATCAAAGCCAAACTTCATCTGCATCCTTGGGAAAGGAGAAAGAAAGTTTATATAAATGGTCAAGGTCACATGACCAAGATGGCCACCATGGCTATAAATAGAAAAAAACTTTAAAAATCTTCTTCTCCAGAACCAGAAGGCCAATGATTTTGAAACTTGGTGTGAAGCATCAGGCAATGGAGCTCTACAAAGTTTATATAAATCATGACCATGGGATGACCTTGACCTTTTTTACGGCAAGGTCAACTTAGGTCACCCATGCATTTGAATGGGAAAAATAAGAAAATTTCATTTAATGGCAGAAAACTTGCTAGGAATGAGCAAATGGACAGAATATTCATGATTATGAAAATATTTTGGGCCTGGGGGGTTGTCTGCCCCTGCCCCAGGGCTTTATACATGTATATGACCATAATATTCAAACATCTTCTCTGAAACCGCTTGACCAATTGAAGCCAAACTTTATGTGGAGCATCCTTAGAAAGAGGGAATGGAAGTTTGTATAAATGGTCATGGTCACATGACCAAGATGGCCACCATGGCTATAAATAGCAAAAACCTTTGAAAATCTTCTTCTCCGGAACCAGAAGGCCTACGAGTTTGAAACTTGGCATGAAGCAGCAGGCAATGGAGCTCTACAAAGTTTGTATAAATCATGACCCTGGGATGCCCTTGACCTATTTTACGGCAAGGTCAACTTAGTTCACTAATGCATTCGAATGGGAAAAAATAGTAAAATGGAATTAAATGGAGGAAACTTGCTGGGAGTATGCAAATGGACAGAAAATTTATGTTTATTGAAAAAAATTTGACCCCAGGAGGTTGTCTGCCCCTGCCCTGGGGCTATATACATATATATGACCATAATATTCAAACAACTACTTCTCTGAAACCGCTATACCAATAAAAGCCAAACTTTAAGTGGAGCATTGTTAGGAAGAGGGAATGAAAATTTATATAAAAGGTTAAGGTCACATGACCAAGATGGCTGCCATGGCTATGAATAGCAAAAACCTTTAAAATCTTTTTCTCCAGAACCAGAAGGCGTATGATTTTGAAACTTGGCAATGAAGCATCAGGCAAGAGAGCTTTATAAAGTTTATATAAATCATGACCCTGGGATGACCTTGACCCATTTTATGGCAAGGTCAACTTAAGTCACATATCCCAGATCTCAGGTGAGCGTTTATAGGACCATTGGTCCTCTGGTTTTCATTTATTGATCAATTTCAAAATATCAACTGAGATAATCTCATCAATTATTGGCAAGTATACTTGCATGTTTCAATGTAAATTCTCACAATTTTTTAATTAAAAAAAAAATCAGTAAAATCCATTTAAGCCCCCCCCCCCCCCTTCCAGTAATCTAATGATACTGATCATTCCAAGGCGGTACTTCTGTTGTGGTTCCATTTGTTTAACGTTTTGGAGTTGAATTCTTGCACTGTTTGAACCTTATGTGGATTTTCATATTTTGTTTAAGTTCGGGTAACTGAGTGGCCCCCTATTGGGAAATAGCTGCTCACTTGGCTTACAATATCTTTTCTAAGTATAAGTACCTAATTGTAAATCTAGTTTTTCCCTCCTCAACTTTTGGAGTGGGAATTTCTTTCTGATAACGCCTTTTCCTGATCAGTGCCTACTTGTACTTGTTTAAATCTGAGCGCCACACAGGTAGAAAGGGGTGAAAATGGAATGTGTTATAACTTTGTCATTTATTGATCAATTTCAAAAATTTAAAAACTTTTCATCTTATCTCATCAATTGGCAGGTATATACACATGTTTCAATGTAAATCCACACAGGTAGTTACGGGTAAAAATGGAAAGTGTTATAACTTTGTCATTTATTGATCAATTTCGAAATTTAAAAAAAAAAAACGTTTCATCATAACTCGTCAATTGACAGGTATATATGTATGTTTCAATGTAAATTCTCACAATTTTTGAATTTCAAAAATATCGAGTCTCTTAACCTTTGTGCCACACAGGTAGTTAGGGGTGAAAATGGAAAGTGTCATAACTTTATCATTTATTGATCAATTTCAAAAATTTAATCTTATCTCATCAGCTGAAAAGTGTATATGCATGCTATAATGTAAATTCTCACAATTTTTGAATTTCAAAAAATTGAGCCTTTTAAAACAAAGGTAGTTAGGGGTAAAATGGAAAGTGTTATAACATTGTCATTTATTTATCAATTTCAAAAAAAAAAACTAAAAACTTTTCATCTTATCTCATCAATTGGCAAGAATACATGCATTTTTCAATGCAAATTCTCACAATTTTTGAATTTCAAAACAATTTAGTTTCTTAACCTGTGTGCCATACAGGTAGTAAGGGGTGAAAATGGAAAGAACTTTGTCATTTATTGATCAATTTCAAAAAATTAAAAACTTTTCATCTTATCTCATCAATTGGCAAGTATATATGCATGTTGCAATGTAAATTCTCACAATTTTTGAATTTCAAAAAATTTGTGCCATACAGGTAGTCAGGGTCGAAAATGGAAAGTTTTATAACTTTGTCATTTTATTTATCAATTTCAGAAACCTAAAAACTTTTCATCTTATCTCATCAATTGGCAAGAATAAATGCATTTTTCAATGTAAATTCTCATAATTTTTGAATTTCAAAAAAATGAGTCCTTTAACCTGTGTGCCACACAGGTAGTAAGGAGTGAAAATGAAAAATGTTATAACTTTGTCATTTATTGATCAATTTCAAAAATTTAAAAACTTTTCATCTTATCTCATCAATTGGCAAGAATACATGCATTTTCCAATGTAAATTCTCACATTTTTTGAATTAAAAAAAAAACTGAGTCCTTTAACCTGTGTGCCACACAGGTAGTAAGGGGTGAAAATGGAAAGTGTTATAACTTTGTCATTTATTGATCAATTTCAAAAAATTAAAACCTTTTCATTTTATCGCATCAGTTGAAAAGTGTATATGCATGTTTCAATGTAAATTCTCACAATTTTTGAATTTCAACAAATTTGAGTCTCTTAACCTGTAGGTAGTTAGGGGTAAAAATGGAAAATGTTATAACTTTGTCATTTATTGATCAATTTCAAAAAATTAAAAACTTTTCATTGGCAGGTGTATATGCATGTTTCAATGTAAATTCTCACAATTTTTGAATTTCAAAAAATTTGAGTTTCTTAACCTGTGTGCCACACAGGTAGTTAGGGGTGAAAGTGGAAAGTGTTATATCTTTGTCATTTATAATGTGGGTTATTTGATGTTCAATGTTATTTTTGATACAATGTAGTATTTTTGGTGAAAAGTCAATAAACAACACTGACAGGTTGTTTCATTCTTATCTTTTATTGTCTATCATTTCCAAGAAGACTACAGCATCTCAGATGAGTAAGGTATGTACATTGAAACTCCACAGACATGTATTATGGCTATAAGACATATATAAACAAGGGTTAAAACATCAGTTTTGCCTTTGTATTCTGTTATACACATTGCATACACATACAAACCTAATACACACACTAAAAGAAAACTTTGCAACTGCTTGACATGGGTTAAGCTGCAAATACCTGTGCCTGGCACAGGGTTAGCAGCTAATCTCGTGCCTGGCACGGGGTTAGCAGCTAACCCCGTGCCTGGCACGAGGTTAGCAGCTAACCCTGTGTCTGACATGGGGTTAGCAGCTAACCTCGTGCCTGGCACAGGGTTAGCAGCTAACCCCGTGCCTGGCACGAGGTTAGCAGCTAACCCTGTGTCTGACATGGGGTTAGCAGCTAACCTCGTGCCTGGCACGGGGTTAGCAGCTAACCCCGTGCCTGGCACGAGGTTAGCAGCTAACCCTGTGTCTGGTTCTGAGTATTGTAGCTAACCCTTCATATAGCATTAGCATTATACAGTTTTTAGGGTCTGTTATCATGAAATTGCACGCATTACCTTAGTTTTTTTCTATTTTTTGTCCATCTTCAATCAAGGTTTGATGCGTTACCCATATAAAATTTTCAAGACTAGGTTTTGCCACATTCTATGTCTGAAAATACATTCTAGTTTAAATTAATAAGCTGTTTGTACTAAAATATAATCATCAATCGATCGTAGTACTGTATGTTTTGTTTACCTTTTTTTTGGTCTTCATATGCGGAACCGGAAGGGCATGAATCGGATTATCTTTCTTAACCGGCGGTTACGCATTTAAAGGTTTGTTAGCCGTGTATATGGTATATTTCTTTCACTATGGACCTCAAAAATGATCTTAAATGAACCAAAATGGAAGTATGTAATAATACATGCATACTCAATGCCAAAAGTAACTTTACAGCGTTTTGTAGATTTTTTTTTCGCGTAATGGTGTGTAATATTTATAAAATGTTTCATATGTATTGAAGTCCAATCAGTTACGCATTAGGGTGGCGAAATTTAATGGATTTTAACGACAATGCTGCCACACATCCCTATAAAACATGCAAGGGGTCAAAATAATGTTTTTAGCTCACCTGAGCAGAAGGCGCACAAGGTGAGCTTATAGTATACCAATCAGTCCGCGTCTGTCCGTCGTCCGTCATCCACAATTTCAAACATCTTCTCTGAAACCGCTTGGCCAATCAAAGTGAAATTTTATGTGGAGCATCCATGGGTAGGGGGAACGAAAGTTTTATCGCGAAATCCAGGTCACATGACCAAGATGGCCGCCATGCCCATATATGGTAAAAACCACTCAAAAATCTTCTTCTCCAGAACTGGCATGCCGATTTTCAGAAAACTTGGTATTTGGCATTTGGGACTCGAGCCCGTCATAGTTTGACTAAATGATGGCCCTAGGCCCTTGACCTATTTTACGGCAAAGTCAATTTTTTGGTCATATGACCAAGATGGCCGCCACGCCCATATATGGTTAAAACCACTCAAAAATCTTCTTCTCCAAAACCGGCAGGCAGATTTTCACGAAACTTGATATGTAGCATTTTGGACTCCAGCCCATCATTGTTTGATCAAATGATGACCCTTGGAGGATGACCTTGACGTATTTTACGGCAAGATCAATTTTGGAAACAGGCTTTTACAGTGGAAAAAATGAAAACTATGGATTTTTAGAAAACTGCTGCAGCCTGAGACATGAAAAGTGGTAGATGCAAACAACTAATGGAGTAGATGAAGGTGTATGATTAATTGATGTCAAGGTCATCTCTTGACCTTGGCCGGTCGTTCATACACACTTTTAAAAGATCTTCCCTGAAACCGCTTGGCCAATCAAATTGAAACTTTATGTGGAGCATGCATGGAAAGGGGGAACGAAAGTTTGATCGAGAAATCCAAAGTCACATGACCAAGATGGCCACCATGCCCATATATGGTTAAAACCACTCAAAAATCTTCTTCTCCAGAACTGGCAGGCAGATTTTCATGAAACTTGATATGTAGCTTTTGGGACTCCAGCCCGTCTTTGTTTGATCAAATGATGACCCTAGGATGACTTTGACCTATTTTACAGCAAGAAAAAAGATTTGGCGAAGTCTGCTATGAAAGCCAAATTTTATGTGGAGCCTCCATAGCTAGGAGGAACAAAAGTTTGATTGCGAAATCCGGGTCAAATGACCAAAATAACCACCACACTGTCACGCCCATATATGGTATAAACCAGGACCAACCACTTTTTCAAGTGACTGTACTTGTTGAGGTGAGCCATCGTTGCCCTTGGGCTACTTGTTTCCAAATCACATCACTTCCAAATCACATCACTGTAGTTTTATCATTTAACAATTTTAATGTTTGAAGAGCAAGTCTTGAAGAGAGAGATGTTACATTGCTTATTAAAGTTCAAGTTAACTCAAATTTTCCTGCTGGAACAACAAACTGGAGTGATGTTTTCAGGTCCAAGACCCATTTTGCGACATTAACAATTGTTTCTTTATAAATTTGTTTGCCATTTTTAGCTCACAGGAGCCGAAGGCTCACAAGGTGAGCTTATAGGATGGCCATGCGCCATCGTCTGTCCGTCGGCGTCCGTCCATCGTCCGTCCACAATTTCAAAGATCTTCTTCTCTGCAACCACTTGGCCGATGAAAGCCAAATCTTGTGTGGAGCATCCATGGGTAGGGGGAACGAAAGTTTGTTCACAGGAGGTTGATCACATGACCAAGATGGCCGCCACGCCCATATATGGTAAAATCCACTCAAAAATCTTTTTCTCCAAAACTGGCGGGCCGATTTCCACGAAACTTGGTATGTAGCATCTGGGACTCCAGCCCATCATAGTTGCGCAAATGATGACCCTGGGAAAACTAAGGATTTTTTGAAAATTATTGCAGCCTGAGACCTGAAAAGTGGTAGATGCAAAACAACTAATGGAGTAGATGAAGGTATGTGATTAATTTAGGTCAAGGTCATCTCTTGACCTTGGCCTTTCTGTCGTCCATACACACTTTTCAAAGATCTTCTTCTCTGAAACCGCTTGGCCGATCAAAATGAAATTTTATGTGGAGCATCCATGAGTAGGGGTAAGAAAAGTTTGATCACAAAATCCAGGTCACATGACCAAGATGGCCGCCACGCCCATATATGCTAAAAACCACTCAAAAATCTTCTTCTCCTGAACCGGCAGGCCGATTTTCATGAAACTTCGTATGTAGAATTTGGGACCACAGTCCATCATAGTTTGATAAAATAATGACCCTAGGATGACCTTGACCTGTTTTACGGCAAGGTCAATTTTGGACACATAGGCTTTTACATGGGAAAAAGTGAAAATTATGTGGTTTTTTGAAAACTATTGCAGCCTGAGACCTGAAAGATGGTAGATGCAAAACAACTAATGAAAGTATGTGATTAATTTAGGTCAAGGTCATCTCTTGACCTTGTCGTCCATACACACTTTTCAAAGATCTTCTTCTCTGAAACCGCAGGGCCAATCAAACTGAAATTTTATGTGGAGCATCCATGGGTAGGGGTAACGAAAGTTTGATCGCGAAATCCAGGTTACATGACCAAGATGGCCGCCATGCCCATATATGGTAAAAACCACTCAAAAATCTTCTTCTCCAGAACCAGCTGGCCGATTTTCACGAAACTTGGTATGTAGCATTTGGGACTCCAGGCCATCATAGTTTCATAAAATGATGACCCTAGGATGACCTATTTTATGGCAAGGTCAATTTCAGAAATATAGGCTTTTACATGGGAAAAAGTGAAAACTATGGATTTTTTAAAAAATATTGCAGCCCGAGACCTGAAAAGTGGTAGATGCAACAATATGTGGAGTCAATGTAGGTTTGTGATTAATTTAGGTCAAGGTCATCTCTTGACCTTGGCCTGTCCGTCATACATAACACACTTTTCAAAGATCTTCTTCTCTGAAACCGGTTGGCCAATCAAAGTGAAATTTTATGTGCAGCAGCCATAGTTAGGGGGAACAAAAGTTTGATTGCAGAATCCAGGTCACATGACCAAGATGGCCGCTACGCCCATATATTGTAAAAACCACTAAAAAATCTTCTTCTCCTGAACCGGCAGGCCGATTTTCATGAAATTTGGTATGTAGCATTTGGGACTCCAGCCCATCATAGTTTGATCAAATGATGACCAAGATGGCCACCATGGCTATAAATAGCAAAGCCTTTATGGATCTCATTCTTCAGCACTGGAAGACCTAAGATTTTGAAACTTTGCCTGAAGCTTTCTATAATTACGACCCCTGGATGACCTTGATCTATTTTATGGCAAGGTCAGATGAGGTCGCATATCCCAGATCTAAGGTGAGCGTTTACAGGACCATTGGTCCTCTGGTCAGCTCACCTGCCGAGGTCCTCTGGTTAGCTCACCTGAGCCGAAGGCTCACAGGTGAGCTTATAGTATACCCATGCTCTGGCGTCCGTCCGGCGTCGTCCGTCCGTCGTCCACAATTTCAAAGATCTTCTCCTCTGAAACCGCTTGGCCAATCAAAGCCAAACTTCATGTGGAGCATCCTTAGGAAGGGGGAACGAAAGTCTATATAAATGGTCCAGGTCACATGACCAAGATGGCCGCCATGGCTATAAATAGCAAAAACCTTTAAAAATCTTCTCCAGAACCAGTGGGACGATTTCCACGAAACTTGGTATGTAGCATCGGGGACGCGGGCCCATCATAATGTATATAAATCATGACCCTAGGATGACCTTGACCTATTTTACGGCAAGGTCAACTTAGGTCACCAATGCATTTGAATGGGGAAAAATGATAAAATGCTATTTAATGGGTAAAACTTACTGGGAATAGGCAAATGGACAGAAGATTAATGTTAATGGAAAGTTTTAGCCCCTGGGGGGTTGTCTGCCCCTGTCCCCGGGCTATATACATGTATATTTCCATAATAATGAAACGTCTCCCCTGAAACCGCTCGGCCAATCAAAGCCAAACTTCATATGGAGCATCCTTGGGAAGGGAGAAAGAAAGTTTATATAAATGGTCAAGGTCACATGACCAAGATGGCTGCCATGGCTATAAATAGCAAAAACCTTTAAAAATCTTCTTCTCCAGAACCAGAAGGCCAATGATTTTGAAACTTGGTGTGAACCATCAGTGACTGGAGCTCTACAAAGTTTATATAAATCGTGACACTGGAATGACCTTGACCTATTTTACAGCAAGGTCAACATAGGCCGCTCATGCATTTGAATGGGGAAAAGTGTTGAAATGTCATTTGTAGGGAGAAACTTGCAGGAAATGGGCAAATTGATTGATGATTATGAAAAAATTCGGACCACAGGGGTCTGTCTGCCCCCACCCCGGGGCAATATACATGTATATTACAGTGATATTCAAAGATCTTCTCTGAAACCGCTTGGCCAATCAAAGCCAAACTTTATGTGGAGCATTCTTAGGAAGAGTGAATGAAAGTTTGTACAACTGGTCAAGGTCACATGACCAAGATGGCCACCATGGCTATAAATAGCAAAAACCTTTAAAAATCTTCTCCAGAACCAGATGATTTTGAAACTTGACATGAAGCATCAGGCAATGGAGCTCTACAAAGTTTGTATAAATCATGACCCTTGGATGACCTTGACCTTTTTTACGGCAAGGTCAACTTAGGTTGCCCACACATTTGAATGGGGGTCATTTGAAGGGCAAAACTTGCAGTAAATTGGCAAATCGACTGAATCTTTATGATTTAAAAAAGAAATTGACTGCAGAGTTTGCTCTGACCCTGCCCTGGGGTTATTACCATTCTAGTCAAACAAGTTTATTGGTTTATATCTCAGGTCTCAGGTGAGCGTTTACAGGACCATTGGTCCTATGGTTAGCTCACCTGAGCCGAAGGCTCACAAGGTGACCTTACAGGATGGCCATGCTCCGTCGTCCGTCCGTCCACGATTTCAAAGATCTTCTCCTCCGAAACCGCTTGGCCAATCAAAGCCAAACTTCATATGGATCATCGTTAGGAAGGGGGAATGAAAGTTTATATAAATGGTCTAGGCCACATGACCAAGATGGCCACCATGCCCATATATGGTAAAAACCATAAAAAAATCTTCTTCTCTGGAACCGATGGACCGATTTCAACGAAACTTGGTATGTAGCATCGGGAACTCTGGCCCATCTTAGTTTATATAAATCTTGACCTTGGGTTGACCTTGACCTATTTTATGGCAAGGTCAATTTCGGTAACATAGGCTTTTCAATGGAAAAAAGTGAAAACATTGAATTTCTCAGGAAGTTTTGTAGCCTGTGACCTCAAAGTTGGTAGATACAGACAACATGTTGAGCTAATGAAGTGTTGTGAGTATTGAAGGTCAAGGTCATTTCTTGACCTTGGCCAAAGGTCATTTACAAATTAAATGTAAAATTTCATCTTCTCAGTAACCGCTTGACCAATCAAAGCCAAATTTTATATGTAGTATCCATGGGATGGGGGAACGAAAGTTTATATAGATGGTCAAGTCACATGACCAAGATGGCCACCATGGCTATAAAAAGCAAAAACCTTTAAAAATCATCTTCTTCAGAACCAGAAGGCCTATGATTTTGAAACTTGGTATGAAGCATCAGGCAATGGAGCTCTACAAAGGTTATATAAATCATGACCTTAGGATGACCTTGACCTATTTTACGGCAAGGTCAACACAGGTCCCCCATGCATTTGAATGGGAAAAATTGTCAATATGTCATTTGAAGGGAAAAACTTGAAGGAAATGGGCAAATGACTGAAGATTTATGATTCTGAAAAAAAAAAGGACTCCAGGGGCAGGTTTGCCCCCACCCCTGGCAATATACATGTATATTACCATAATATTCAAAGATCTTCTCCTCTGAAACCGCTTGGCCAATCAAAGCCAAACTTCATGTGGAGCATTCTAAGAAAAGTGGAATGAAAGAAAATATAAATGGTCCAGGTCACTTGACCAAGATGGCCGCCATGGCTATAAATAGCAAAAACCTTTATAAATCTTTTTCTTCAGAACTGGAAGATCTATGACATCTATGATTTTGAAACTTTGCCTAAGGCATCAGTAAGTGGAGCTCTACAAAGTTTGTACAAATCATGACTCTAGGATGACCTTGACCTATTTTATGGCAAGATCAGCTGAGGACGCATATTCCAGATCTCAGGTGAGCATTTACAGGACCATTGGTCCTCTGGTTAGCTCATCTGAGCCGAAGGCTCACAAGGTGAGCTTATAAGATGGCCATGCCATGGACCGATTTCAACGAAACTTGGCATCAATGGCTCAAGCACTACAATGTATATATAAATCATGACCCTGTGATGACCTTGACCTATTTTACGGCAAGGTCAACATAGGTCACCAATGCATTTGAATGGGGAAAACTTATAAAATGTCATTTAAAGTGAAAGTCTTGCAGGAAATGGGCAGTAGGACTGAATATTAATGATTCTGAAACAAACTGGATCCCAGGGGCTCATCTGCACCCGCCCCGGGCAATATACATGTTTGTTATATGACTGAAGAAAATCCTGTCTCCTGATTGGCTCATTCAGTTTTAATAAATGCTAATATTTGCTTTAAAATAAGACCAAAGTGATGAAAACCAGATCAAACCAGTTCCTCGAGGTTAATTATTTTGACAGTTTTTTTTATATTAACTTCCAAAAATCTATATTACACTCCTGAGTACCCTAAAATAGCATCACCATGAAATTAGCATGGGCTAGGTGAAATTGACATGATTTGCTGTATGTGTATAAAACCTGCCAGTTAGCTATAAATAGCCTGAGCTCATTTCAGTTCATGAAATCTACATGCTTTGCAGTAACAAACAGGTAAACAAAGCACTAGATAATGAGATGTATTTGGTGATAATTAAGGGATAATTTTGTTTACTTTTCATAAGAACCTATGTTGTTAGTACTCATTGAAATTGTCTCGTCATAGTGATTTTTTGTAGTACCCACAACATAGGTTTTATTGAGAACTAACAAAATTATTCTTCAATTATAATCAATTGCTCCTCATTATCTAGTGTTTTGGTATCCTTAATTAATATGTACTTCAGATTCAAGAGCTTTCAAAACAAAGCATTTTGATATAAATTTGATGAAAATCGGTGGTCTAATAAGAAAGTTATGGGTAATTAAGTATGAAATATGGATGGTCGCCATTTTGTTTTCTAGTTGAGGTTAAAAAATTAGGATAAAATCAAAATTAAAGGCTTCCTTTAACATATATGTGTGCCAGTTTGATTAACAATGTTGCCTGTTGCTATAAATAAACAGTTATCAAAATTTGATAGGAAAATATTCGGGAAAAATTCATTTAATTTGATTTTTTCAGTTTTCATTTAGACTCCATGCATTACCAAAATTAGACTCCTGGCGGCCATTTTGAATATTTTCAAATTGCTCTTATTGCGCTATTTCTCAAGCGATTTTGAAAAATCTTTCTGCAGAATGTATAACTAGTGGACCCCCATGCTTATAGAAGTATTTATTCTAATTGGATTCAATGTTTATTTTGATTTTAATAAAAATATGAAAACTAACCGAACAAACAAAATGGCGGCGCCCATACAATCATTTTTTTGCATGTTAAATTGCCTATAACATTCTTATTTCCCAACCAATTTTTATCAACTTTATATCAAAATTCATGTTTTTGAAAACTCTACAATTTGAAGTACATATCAAATAAGGGTGCCAAAACACTTTACCATCTGTTATGATTTTGTTTGTTTATTTCTTTTAATGAAAATATAAAATAAACATTAAAACAGTTAAAAAGTCATATAACAAAACAGTTATTGACTTCAATTTCTGTAGATATAAGGATTTATCTACCCTCAAAAGTGATATTCACCTCGGCCTGCGGCCTTGGTGAATATCACTTTTTCAGGTAGATAAATTTTTATATCTACCTCATTGAAGTCAATAATTGTATAATATTACTATGCTATTCAAACATCTTCTTCTCTGAAACTACTTGGCCAATCAAAGCCAAATTTTATGTGAAGCATCTATAGGATGGGGGAACCAATGTGTATATAAATATTTCAGGTCACATGACCAAGATGGCTGCCATGCCCGTATATGGTAAAATCCCTTCAAAAATCTTCTTCTCCCAAACCGGAGGACCGATTTCAACAAAACTTGGCATGGAGCATCGATGGCTGAGAACTGCAATGTATATATAAATCATGACCCTTTGATGACCTGGACCTATTTTACGGCAAGGTCAACATAGGTCGCCTATGCATTTGAATGGGGAAAACTGTTTATTTTATTTAAAGGGAAAAATTTGCAGAAAATGGGCAGTATGACTGAATATCAATGATTCTGAAAAACATTGGACCCCAGTGGATCATCTTTCCCACCCTGGGTCAATGTACATGCATTACCATAATATTCAAACAACCTTTCCTCTGAAACTACTTGGCCAAACAATGTCAAATTTTATACGAAGCATCTATAGGAAGGGTGAACTCAAGATCCATAATGTGTATATAAATAATGACCTTAGGATGACCTTGACCTATTTTACGGCAAGGTCAACATAGGTCGCCAATGCATTTGAATAGGGAAAACTTTTAAAATGTCATTTAAAGTGAACGTCTTGTAGGAAATGGGCAGTAGGACTGAATATTTATGATTCTGAAAATAATTGGACCCCAGGGGCTTCTATGCAGTATACATGTATATTTCCATAATATTCAAACATCTTCTCCTCTGAAACCACTTGGCCAATCAAAGCCAAATTTTATGTGAAGCATCTATAGGATGGGGTCACCAATGTGTATATAAATAATCCAGGTCACATGACCAAGATGGCCACCATGCCTATATATGGTAAAAACCCTTCAAAAATCTTCTCCTCCAGAACTGGTGGACTGATTTCAAAGAAACTTGGCATGAAGCATTGATGGCTAAAGTACTACAATGTGTATATAAATCTTGACCCTGTGGTGATCTTGACCTATTTGACGACAAGGTCAACATAGGTTGCCAATGCATTTGAATGGGGAAAATTGTTAACATGTCATTTAAAGGGAATAAATAAAATAGAAATTGGCAAATGGACAGAATATTGATTATTCTGAAAACAAATGGCCCAAGGGCTTCATCTGTCCCTGCACTGGGGCTAAATACCATAATATTCAAACATGTTTATTGGCATATGTAGCAGATCTCAGGTGATCGTTTACAGGACCATTGGTCCTATGGTAATTGGGAAAATTGTCAAAATGTCATTTGAAGGGAAAACTGAAAGGAAATGGATAAATGGACTGAAAATTTATAATTCTGAAAAAATGTCGACCCAAGGGGCTGGTCTGCCCCCACCCTGGGGCAATATACATGTATATTACCATAATATTCAAAGATTTTCTCTGAAACCCCTTGGCGAATCAAAGCCAAACTTCATATGGAGCATACTTAGGAAGGGGGAATGAAAGTTTTTATAAATAGTCCAGGTCACATGACCAAGATGGCCCCCATGGCTATAAATAGAAAAAAAACTTTAAAAATCTTCCTCTCTAGAACCAGAAGGCCTATGATTTTAAACTTGGAATGAAGCATCAGGTAGGGGGGCTGTACAAGGCATATATAAATCATGACCCTGGGATGACCTTGACCTATTTTACTGCAAGGTCAACATACATGGCCCGTGTATTTGAATGGGGAAAATTGTCAAAATGTCATTTGAAGAGAAAAACTTGAAGGAAAATGGGCAAACAGACTGATGCACTGGGTCCTGCTGTTTGTTTCATGCAGTATCTGGAACACCTCAACTTTCTGGAATATTTCCTGGGAGTTGAAAAATTGAAAGGGGCAGGAATGCATATGGCAGAAGATCAATTTTTGATTTCATATGAGTATAAAAATGAATGCAATTTTTGATTTCATATGAGTATAAAAATGAATGTGTGAATTAATGGAAACAAGTTCTAATGCACTGTTTTCGAGGGCCACTACCATTATTCTTTGGTAAAACATAAACGTTATATCATTTAACCTAGTAATGTACATGTAAAAGGCAATTCAACCAAATGCCCATTACGCCTTAAATCACACCGTTCATCCAGATACAACAAACGCGGAAAAGTCTTCCAAACGTGGATATAAACAACTATGTCGCTGGAATACACAAGGTTAGAAAACATCAACATATAGCCTTTAAATTGTTCCTGTATTACATATCTTTATGCAGAGTTGATGCGAAATGGTTTATCTTAAGAATGGTACAATATCATAACAAAATATTCATATAAACTGTAGATACAAGCGATTTTAATTCGTAAATCACTATTTTCTCGCCTGCTTCCTGATTCTTTTGATATTTGTAGAAATTATTTGTTTGGCTTCGTTCAAATATCTCTTCAAAACTAATTTTCGACTTTTATGGAATATATTTATACCATGCATCAAACTATCAAAGATTTTTGGATGTCGAAACTTCGTGTTTAAAAATCAACCTAGTTTGCTTCAAGGTGCAACTTACCATGGAAGTTGATACTACACAACGCGGATGGTCTACATAATTGGGTAAAACAAACACGGATTCGAGAATCTGGTTTTAACGTGCAAAACACCGTCAGAACGTTTTCTAATAAACTGCAATGAAGAATGTTTGATTTTTATAAAAAAAAGTAAATGTGCTATACATTAAAAAAAGTTATAAGAGGCCACTTTTCAAACTCATTTTTAATTTATAAGCGATGTTCAAAATTGAATGATTTTTTGCCTACAGACGTGTCTTTCAAGTAAGTAAAGTTGCGAAGTGTTCAAAAATAATTTTCTTTCACTAAACGCGTTTTTCGTGTAAAAGTGCAAAAATCAATGTTTATGAAAAAAAAATGGTTAAAGCGCAAATTATATTGAAATGAGGAAAGGGTGTCCTCAAAGGGGCGATTCCAGTTTGGAAAAACATCAAACATTCGAATTTTCTCAACTAGTAGATTTTTTATGCATTTTTAAAAAATCGCTATTTTCGAAATTTTAGGAAAAATCAAAATCAACAATGTGCCTCTAAACATGTTAATCCCTGTAAGTACATTCACTTTGTAAGGCATGGAAATGAGAAATATACCTCGAAAGAGCTGTATTATACGATTTTCGAGGACAAACAGGTCACGACTGCCGCACACTTCCGGTTTCAATGCCAAATTTTAACGACCAAAATAACAAAATCTGTGGACGATTTTTAAAAATTTCAAAATCTATCAGAGTCAAGTGAGGAGAAGAACAAAGTTTGTATGCAAATTGCATACAAAAAGCTGAATTTCTGTTGTTCATGTTGCTGTCTTCTTGCATTTACAAAACTGAAACGAAAACTCTTAACACTTATAGCAGCAAAACATTTAACATGATTTTATCATACACCATAGCAGTCAACAACACTTTCAAATAAATTAAAATGTAAAGCACAACGTCGTAATATGACATTTAATTTGGTGTTAATAAAGCATGACTTTTGAAATGATTTGTGAAATGAGGGTACCTTTACTCATGCTTCGTCTGTGTGAAAAGTATCACACATTTTGGAATGCAGAAACTCACAGAGCCACTGTTAGACATTGGTTTATTCATATGATCATGAATTATAATTGATCGGCTTTTACTTCCTAAACTAGAAGGAAAAACTATAAGGCGGCCTCTTATAACTTTTTTTTCAGTGTAAATGTATCCTGTTTGCTTCTGTAGTCGGTTATTCACGTGGCATAGAATGGCAACATTTTAACGTAATACATCGCTGTATATTGAAACTATTTTAACGTGAATGATACCAAACTGCGCCCATGTCCTACCCTTTTAAAGTTGTATACCAACATAGGCGACTGGTGATAAAGAAATTGGACTTAATTAAAACGATCTATTTTGATTTCGAATGACAAAGACATCACTCGATCAAAACTGTGTTGTAATGAGCTAATATGCAAAATCCGCATATCCAACAGACACACGGTTTTCTAAAGAACTGGCGAGCCTGTTTTGTGTTTCATTTATGCCCCGCCTCTGAGCTCATAAGCATATAACACTATATTATAACATATCTGCTAACACTTTGTTTTTTTCGGGCCCCCGCATATTGGTGCCTAGGAGAAATAGGTGGGCTGCTTGTGCATCCAGGCATAGCTTCTAAACCACTGATCGACCATCTGATTACTGGTTAACCACTCAAATCTTTAATTAGCCTGCCAAGGAAAAGTGGTTTAATCAACCCACTACCAATACATATAAGCCTCATTGGTTTGCTTGAGTGGTTATATTTATGAAGCACATTTTTAGCTCACCTGAGCCGAAGGCTCACAGGTGAGCTTATAGGATAGGCAGGCACCTGGCGTCCGTCCGTCCGTCGTCCACCATTTTCAAAGATCTTCTCTGAAACCGCATGGCCAATCAAAGCCAAATTTTATGTGAAGCATCAATAGGAAGGGGGAACCAATGTGTATATAAGAAATTCAGGTCACATGACCAAGATGGCCGCCATGCCCATATATGGTAAAAACCCTTCAAAAATCTTCTTCTCCAGAACAGGTGGACAGATTTCAACGAAACTTGGCATGAAGCATCGATGGCTCAAGCACTACAATGTACATGTATATATAAATCGTGACCCTGTGATGACCTTGATCTATTTTACGGCAAGGTCAACATAGGTCACCAATGCATTTGAATGGGGAAAAATTTTAAAATGCCATTTAAAGTGAAAATCTTGCAGGAAATGGGCAGTAGGACTGAATATTGATGATTCTGAAAAAAAAATTGACCTCAGGGGCTCATCTGCCCCCACCCCGGGCCGGGGCAATATACCTGTACATTACCATAATATTCAAACATCATCTCCTCTGAAACCGCTTGGCCAATGAAAGCCAAATTTTATGTGAAGCATCAATAGGAAGGGGCAACCAATGTGTAAATAAGAAATCCAGGTCACATGACCAAGATGGCCACCATGCCCATATATGGTAAAAACCCTTCAAAAATCTTCTTCTCCAGAACCGATGGACCGATTTCAACAAAACTTGGCATGAAGCATCAATGGCTCAAGCACTACAATGTATACATAAATCATGACCCTGTGATGACCTTGACCTTCTTTACGGCAAGGTCAACATAGGTCACCAATGCATTTGAATGGGGAAAAATTTTAAAATGTCATTTAAAGTGAAAATCTTGCAGGAAATGGGCAGTATGACTGAATATTGATGATTCTGAAAAATTTTGACCCCAGGGGCTCATCTGCCCCCACCCGTAACAATATACCTGTACATTACCATCATATTCAAACATCATCTCCTCTGAAACTGCTTGGCCAATCAAAGCCAAATTTTATGTGAAGCATCAATAGGAAGGGGGAACCTATGTGTAAATAAGAAATCCAGGTCACATGACCAAGATGGCCGCCATGCCCATATATGGTAAAAACCCTTCAAAAATCTTCTTCTCCAGAACCAGTGGACCAATTTCAACGAAACTTGGCATGAAGCATCTATGGCTCAAGCACTACAATGTATATATAAATCATGACCCTGTGTTGACCTTGACGTTTTACGGCAAGGTAAACATGGGTCACCAATGCATTTGAATGGGGAGAACTTTAAAAATATCATATAAAGTGAAAGTCTTACAGGAAATGGGCAGTAGGACTGAATATTAATGATTCTGAAAAAAAAAACGGACCCCAGGGGCTCATCTTCCCCCACCTCGGGGCATTATACAATGTTAATTACCATAATATTTAAATATCTTCTCCTCTGAAACTGCTAGGCCAGTCAAAGCCAAATTTTATGTAAAGCGTCTATAGAATTGGGGAATCAATGTGTGTATAAATAATCTAGTTCACTTTACCAAGATGGCCGCCATGCCAATAATGGTAGAAAACATTCAAAAATCTTCTTCTCCAGAACCGGTAGACCGACTTCAACGAAACTTGGCATGAAGTATATATGGCTCAAGCACTACAATGTATATATAAATCATGACACTGTGGTGACCTTGACCTATTTTACGACAAGGTCAACATAGGTTGCCAATGCATTTCAATGGGGAAAACTTTTAAAAAAGTCATTTGAGGTGAAAATCTTGCAGGAAATGGGCAGAAGGATTAAATATTAATGATTCTGAAAAAAAAAAAAAAAAAAAATAAATAAATAAATAAATAAATGGACCCAAGGGCTCATATGCCCCCACCCTGGGGCAATATACATGTGTAATACCATAATATTCAAACTTCTTCTCCTCTGAAACCACTTGGCCAATTAAAGCCAAATTTTATCTGAAGCATCTATAGGATGGGGGAACCAATGCGTTTATTAATAATTCCATATGAAAGAGTTCAATGCGGGATGTTGACTGTGCACCATTTTTAGCTCACCTGAGCCGAAGGCTCACAAGGTGAGCTTATAGGATGGCCATGATCCGGCGTCCATCCGTCCGTCCGTCCGTCCGTCGTCCACAATTTCAAAGATCTTCTTCTCTGAAACCGCTTGGCCGATCTAGTCGATATTTTATGTGGAGCCTCCTTGGGTAGTGGCATTTCAAGTTTGATCATGAAATCCAGGTCACATGACCAAGATGGCCGCCACGCCCATATATGGTAAAAACCCTTCAAAAATCTTCTCCAGAACCGGTGGGCCGATTTCCAAGAAACTTGGTATGTAGCACCGGGGACTTCAGCCCATCATAGTTTGATAAAATGATGACCCTTGGATGACCTTGACCTATTTTACGGCAAGGTCAAATTTGGAAACATAGGCTTTTACATGGGAAAAAGTGAAAACTGTGGATTTTTTGAAAACTATTGCAGCCTGATGCCTGAAAAGTGGTAGATGCAAACAACTAATGGAGTAGATGAAGGTATGTGATTAATTTAGGTCAAGGTCATCTCTTGACCTTGGCCAGTCTGTCGTCCATTCACACTTTTCAAAGATCTTCTTCTCTCAAACTGCTGGGCCAATCAAAGTGAAATTTTATGTGGAGCATCCATGGGTAGGGGAGATGAAAGTTTGATCGCGAAATCCAGGTCACATGACCAAGATGGCTGCCACGCCCATATATGGTAAAAACCACTCAAAAATCTTCTTCTCCAGAACCGGCAGGCCGATTTTCATGAAACTTGGTATGTAGCATTTGGGACTTTAGCTCATCATAGTTTGATAAAATGATGATCCTAGGATGACCTTGACCTAATTTACGGCAAGGTCAATTTTGGAAACATAGGCTTTTACATGGGAAAAAGTGAAAACTATGGATTTTTTAAACTATTGCAGCCTGAGGCCTGAAAAGTGGTAGATGCAAACAACTAATGGAGTAGATGAAGGTATGTGATTAATTTAGGTCAAGGTCATCTCTTGACCTTGGCCAGTCTGTCGTCCATTCACACTTTTCAAAGATCTTCTTCTCTCAAATTGCTGGGCCAATCAAAGTGAAATTTTATGTGGAGCATCCATGGGTAGGGGAGATGAAAGTTTGATCGCGAAATCCAGGTCACATGACCAAGATGGCTGCCACGCCCATATATGGTAAAAACCACTCAAAAATCTTCTTCTCCAGAACCGGCTGGCCGATTTTCATGAAACTTGGTATGTAGCATTTGGAACTTTGGCCCATCATAGTTTGATAAAATGATGACCCTAGGATGACCTTGACCTAATTTACGGCAAGGTCAATTTTGGAAACGTAGGCTTTTACATGGGAAAAAGTGAAAACTATGGATTTTTTGGAAACTGTTGCAGCCTGATGCCTGAAAAGTGGTAGATGCAAACAACTAACGGAGTAGATGAAGGTATGTGATTTATGTAGGTCAAGGTCATCTCTTGTCCTTGGCCAGTCTGTCGTCCATACACACTTTTCAAAGGTCTTCTTCTCTGAAACTGCTGGGTTAATCAAAGTGAAATTTTATGTGGAGCATCCATGGGTAGGGGAGACGAAAGTTTGATCGTGAAATCCAGGTCACATGACCAAGATGGCTGTCACGCCCATATATGGTACAAACCACTCAAAAATCTTCTTCTCCAGAACCGGCAGGCCGATTTTCATGAAACTTAGTATGTAGCATTTGGGACTCCAGCCCATCATAGTTTGATAAAATGATGACCCTAGGATGACCTTGACATATTTTACGGCAAGGTCAATTTTGGAAACATAGGCTTTTACATGGGAAAAAGTGAAAACTATGGATTTTTGAAAACTATTGCAGCCTGATGCTTGAAAAGTGGTAGATGCAAATAACTAATGGAGTAGATGAAGGTATGTGATTAATTTAGGTCAAGGTCATCTCTTGACCTTGGCCAGTCTGTCGTCCATACACACTGTTCAAAGATCTTCTTCTCTGATACTGCTGGGCCAATCAAAGTGAAATTTTATGTGGAGCATCCATGGGTAGGGGAGACGAAAGTTTGATCGCGAAATCCAGGTCATGTTACCAAGATGGCCGCCGCGCCCATATATGGTAAAAACCACTCAAAAATTTTCTTCTCCAGAACCGGCAGGCCAATTTTCGCGAAACTTGGTATGTAGCATTTGGGACTACAGCCCATCATAGTTTGATCAAATGATGACCATAGGATGACCTTGACCTATTGTACGGCAAGGTCAATTTTGGAAACATAGGCTTTTACATGGGAAAAAGGCGAAAACAATGGATATTTTGGAAACTGTCGCAGTCTGAGACCTGGAAGTTGCTAGATGCAGACAACCAATGGAGTCAATGAAGGTAAGTAATTAATGAAGGCCAAGGTCATTTCTTGACCTTGACCCAAAGTTATTTAAATATCTTAAAATTATGGTTTTCTTATAAATAGTCTTCTAGCTACCCATACCCCCCCTCCCCCCAGGGGGAATTTTCTACACTATGATTTTCTAAAAGTACATTGAAAAAGCTATCAAACCCTGTTTTCTGCCATCTGGAAGTGGAAGCGTTTGCGTTTTATGCTATGTTTCATTATATTGCCCTATATATTCAATTTTTGCGTTTTAATAATGGGGGTACACATAGAAAACTGAAGATATCTTAGTTGTTTCTTATCCTAGACCATTGAATTTGGTCTCATTTTAATGCTTATACATAGCCCTTTTATCCAATAATAAGTAATGGAAAATATCTAATGCATATAATGAATTTTCATTAAAACATTAAAATGAAAAACGAAACAGTTAAAAATCAATTATCCCCATAAAAACTAATTTCAGGCCTAAACTATCATTGTGGCTCATTGTCATTGTACCAATAAATACTATTTGACAAATTTGTTGATGCCATGGACCTTAATGAAAATTTTTTCATTTGCATTTTCATGAATATTAATGAAAATGACAAAAATCAAAATTTACTCTATTGCCATTTAAGGGTTTGAGTGGGTTATAGGATGTACCTTGCAACCTTAGACCAATTGCTCATGGGTGCCAATTTGGTCAGAGGATCACTTTAATGCCCATTTGAGTGATCACTCCCACCCCTATAATAAGCAGAGGAATTATTGTGGTACACCTCTATTACCACATGTATCTTGGCTACTGATAGACATAGAGAGCTGAAATAGGTATCAAATGATTGCTTTGGCAATTTTTATAATCATGTAATAAGATATATAAACAAGCTGGCTTTCTTAATGCTCAAATATTAAAAAGAAGTTCAGATATTAGAAAAGAAACAGATAAAGGAAGGGGTATACCAAACAAAATTGCTAGTATCTCAGTGACCAAAAACTCTAAGAGAGCTGAAATGTGTATCAAATGATTGTTATGATAATGTTCTATAATCATGTGATAAGATACAGAAAGAATCTGGCTTTCTTGATGTTCAAATATTGATAAGAACTTTCAATAGAAGAGAAAAATCACAGAACAATGGAGGGGGTATACCTACAGATATGTTTATATCTCAGCAACCAAAGGCCATAGAGAGTTGAAACTTATAACAAATGATTGCTATGATAACATTCTAAAACCCTGAAATAAGATACATTTACAATCAGACTTTTCTGCTGTTCGACTTTTGATGAAATCAATAAATAAAGTAGAAAAATCACAGAAATTGGAGGGGGTATACCTATAGAAATGTTTATATCTCAGCAACCAAAAGCCATAGAGAGCAGAAATTGGTGTCAAATGATTGCGTTGGCAATATTCTATAACCTTGTAATAAGATATATAAACAAGCTGACTTTTTTGTTGCTCAAATATTTAAGAAAACTTAAGATATAAGAGAAAAATCACTGCCAAAGGAAGGGGGTATACCAATGACATTGCTAATATCTCAGTGACCAATCGCTCTAGAGAGTTGAAATTGGTATCAAATGATTGGTATGATAATGTTCTACAATTGTATGATTAGACATATAAATAATCTAACTTTCTTGTTGTTCGAATATTGATGAGAACTTTAGATATTAGATAAAAATCAAAGAAAAATGGAGGGGGTATACCAATATAAATGTTTATATCTCAGCAACCAAATGTCTTAGAGTGCTGAAATGTGTATCAAATGATTTCTTTGACAATATTCTATAACCATGTAATAAGATATATAAACAAGCTTACTTTCTTGTTGCTCAAATATTTAAGAAAACATAAGATATAGCAGAAAAATCACTGCCAGAGGAAGGAGGTATACCAATAAAATTGCTAATATCTCAGTGACCAATAGTTTTAGAAAGCTGAAATTGGTATCAAATGATTGGTATGATAATGTTCTATAATCATGTGATAAGACATTTAAATAATCTAACTTTTTTTGTTGTTCAAATATTGAAGATAACTTTTAATATTAGATAAAACTCAAAGAAAAACGGAGGGGGTATACCAATGTAAGCGTTTATATCTCTGCAACCCAATGTCCCAGAGAGCTGAAATTAGTATCAAATGATTGCTATGACAATATTCTACAATCATGTAATAAGATATATAAACAAGCTTACTTTCTTGTTGCTCAAATATTTAAGAAAACATAAGTTAAAGCAGAAAAATCACTGCCAAAGACATACCAATAAAATTGCTAATATCTCGGTGACCAAGAGCTCTAGAGAAGTGAAATTGGTATCAAATCATTGCTATGATTATGTTCTATAACCATGTGGTAAGACACACAAACATTCTGACTTTCTTGTTTTTCGAATATTGATAAAAACTTTAAATTTAAGGGAAAAATCACAGAAAAATGGAGGGGGTATACCAATGAAAAGGTTAATAACTCAGCAACCAAAAGCTCTAGAGAGCTGAAATTGGTATCAGATGATTGGTATGATAATGTTCTATTATTGTATGATTAAACATATAAATAATCTAACTTTTTTGTTGTTTTAATATTGATGAGAACTTAAAATATTAGATAAAAATCAAAGAAAAATGGAGGGGGTGTACCAATATAAATGTATATATCTCAACAACAACAAATCCTAGAGAGCTGAAATTGGTATCAAATGATAGATATGACAATAATTTATAATTATATAATAAGATACAGGAAAAAGTTGACTATCTTGTGGCCAAAATTTAAGAAAACTTTAGATATAAGACAAAAAACATAGACAAATGAAGGGAATATACCAATAGAATTGACAATATCTAAGCAACCAAAAGCTCTAGAGAACTGAAATTGGTATAAATTGATTGACAGGATCATATTCTATACACAAAAAATATAAAACTAACAGAAATAATCAGATACAAGTCATTCTGTAGGTATACCAGTTCATTTTTTCATTATTTCTCTGTGATTTCTAGTTTTCATTAATATTCATGAAAAAATAGATGAGCCTTATATCCTTAAATACATGTATTATATGTATAATGGTGATAGAACATGGCCACAGCATTCATTTGATTCCACATTAGTGTTCCATGTTTATCAACAGACCAGGTACAAATGATACTATATGTATACACCCATTTTTCCAGGATTTTTTTATTTTTAATTAATTTTCATGAATATACAAATGAGATAATTTTCACATAGGCTCATGACAACAATAAATTTATGAAATATGTCCAAATGGTGCAATATAAATTTGTCACAACGATAGTTTAGGCCTGAAATGAGTTAATTTATGGGTTTTTAATGATTTTCTACCATTTTCATGTTTTCATTAATATTCATGAATATGCAAAGTAGATATTTTGCATTACTTATCATAGAATGAAAGAGCTATGTCTAAGCTTTAAAAAAAGACCAAGTTCAATGGTCTAGGATTAGTAACAGCAGAGGTATGATCGATTTTCTACGCCTACCCCCATTATTTCTATACAAAAGATGGTATCAGGTCATATAATAAAACATAGCGTAAAACGCAAACGCTTCCACTTCCAGATGGCAGAAAACAGGATTTGATAGCTTTTTCACTATACTTTCAGAAAATCATGGTGCAGAAAATTCCCCCTGGGGGGGGGGGGGGGGGGGAGGGTTTGCCCTACTGGCCATTAGCCTAAAATCACTGGGTTTGGAAACTATTGCAGCCTGAGACCTGAAACTTTGCAGATGCAGACAACTTATGTAATGAATTCAATAAAGGTGTATGAGTATTCAAGGTCAAGGTCATTTCATGATGACTTAATACTCCAGGATCAGGCTTCAGGTGAGCGTTCTCAGGACCAATGGTCCTCTGGTTAGCTCACCTGAGCCGTAAGGCTCAGAAGGTGAGCTTATAGGATGGCCATGATCCGGCGTCCGTCCGTCGTCCACCATTTTTAGCTCACCTGAGCCGAAGGCTCACAGGTGAACTTATAGTATACCCATGCTCCGGCGTCCGTCCGTCGTCCGTCGTCTGTCGTCCGTCGTCCGTCGTCCACAATTTCAAAGATCTTCTCCTCTGAAACCGCTTGGCCAATCAAAGCCAAACTTCATGTGGAGCATCCTTAGGAAGGGGGAACGAAAGTTTATATAAATGGTCCAGGTCACATGACCAAGATGGCTGCCATGGCTATAAATAGCAAAAACCTTTAAAAATCTTCTTCTCCAGAACCAGTGGGCCG
Organism: Rugalucina vietnamica; assembly: GCA_964017185.1. NCBI lineage: Eukaryota > Metazoa > Mollusca > Bivalvia > Lucinida > Lucinidae > Rugalucina > Rugalucina vietnamica. The sequence continues at coordinate 52,655,072 of OZ024880.1, read as the reverse complement.
ATTTCCACAAAACTTGGTATGTAGCATCGAGGACGTGGGCCCATCATAGTTTATATAAATCATGACCTAGGATGACCTTGACCTATTTTATGGCAAGGTCAACTTAGGTCGCCAATGCATTTGAATGGGAAAAAATGGTAAATTGCTATTTAATGGGTAAAACTTACTGGGAATAGGCAAATGGACAGAAGATTAATGTTAATGGAAAATTTTAGCCCCTGGGGGGTTGTCTGCCCCTGCCCCGGGGCTATATACATGTATATTTCCATAATAATGAAACATCTTCTCCCCTGAAACCGCATGGCCAATCAAAGCCAAACTTCATATGGAGCATCCTTGGGAAGGGGGAAAGAAAGTTTATATAAATGGTCAAGGTTACATGACCAAGATAGCCGCCATGGCTATAAATAGAAAAAAACCCTTTAAAAATCTTCTTCTGCAGAACCAGAAGGCCAATGATTTTGAAACTTGGTGTGAAGCATCAGTGACTGGAGCTCTACAAAGTTTATATAAATCATGACCCTTGGATGACCTTGACCTATTTTACGGCAAGGTCAACAAAGGTCGCTCATGCGTTTGAATGGGGAAAAGTGTTAAAATGTCATTTGTAGGGAAAAACTTGCAGGAAATGGGCAAATGGACTTAAGATTGATGATTCTGAAAAAATTTGGACCCCAGGGGTATGTCAGCCCCCACCCCGGGGCAATATACATGTATATTACAGTGATATTCAAAGATCTTCTTCTCTGAAACTGCTTGGCCAATCAAAGCCAAACTTTATGAGCAGCATTGTTAGGAAGTGGGAATGAAAGTGTATATAAATGGTCATGGTCACATGACCAAGATGGCTGTCAGGGCTATAAATAGCAAAAACCTTTAAAAATCTTTTCCTCCAGAACCAGAAGGCCTATGATTTTGAAACTTGGCATGAAGCATCAGGCAATGGAGCTCTACAAAGTTATATAAATCGTGACCCTTTGATGACCTTGACCTATTTTACGGCAAGGTCAACTTAGGTCGCCCATGCATTTGAATGGGGAAAATTGTTAAATGTCATTTGAAGGGCAAAACTTTCAGTAAATTGGCAAATGGACTGCAGTTTTATGTTTTCAAAAAGAAATTGACTCCAGGGGTTGCTCTGACCAAGCCCTGGGGTTATATACATGGATATTACCATTCTAGTCAAACAAGTTTATTGCTATATATCTCGGGTTTCAGGTGAGCGTTTACAGGACCATTGGTCCTCTGGTCAAAGATCTTCTCCTCTGAAACCGATTGGCCAATCAAAGCCAAATTTTATATGAAGCATCTATAGGAAGGGGGAACCAATGTATATATAAACAATCCAGGTCACATGACCAAGATGGCCGCCATGCCCATATATGGTAAAAACCTCTGAAAATCTTCTTCTCCAGAACCCAAAGGCCTAGGATCTTGAAACCTGGCATGTAGCATAAGGGACCCAAGGTCCACAATGTATATATAAATCATGACACTGTGATGACCTTGACCTATTTTACGGCAAGGTCAACATAAGTTACCAATGCATTTGAATGGGGAAAACTCTTAAAATGTCATTTAAAGTGAAAATCTTGCAGGAAATGGGCAGTAGGACTGAATATAATGATTCAGAAAAAATGGACCCCAGGGGCTCATATGCCCCCACCCCAGGGCAATATACATGCATATCTCCATAATGTTCAAACATCTTCTCCTCTGAAACCGCTTGGCCAGTTAAGGCCAAAAAAAATAATACCATTGTTTCTCAGGCCACTTTTTGAAGAAACAGATGCGGGCGGCAGGTTTTTTATTTTAATTTTTATTTGAACAAAAACGAATGCGGGCGGCGGCATTTTTTTTTTTTTTTTTTTTTAATTTTTTTTCTTGGGGGGGGGGGGGGGGAGGAGGAGGAGGGTCAGTATGGAGATATGGCGAGTGAGTGATAAACGGACAATATGCTTCCGGCGATCTATGCCCGAGTCACCGTACGGTAACTCTCATTTATTTAATTATCGATATTTCACACCTTTTCATGCAGGTTGTTTATTTTAATTTTTATTTGAACAAAAACGAATGCGGGCGGCGGCATTTTTTTTTTTTTTTTATTTTTTTTTCTTGGGGGGGAGGAGGAGGGTCAGTATGGAGATATGGCGAGTGAGTGATAAACGGACAATATGCTTCTGGCGATCTATGCCCGAGTCACCGTACGGTAACTCTCATTTATTTAATGATCGATATTTCACACCTAATTTGTGATTGCCAAAATTGGTTGAGCATTAGTAATTCGGAAACAAATGAATATCATACCTATTGGTCTATCACTTAATCCGATAACAATAGATTTGGGAACATCAGTCAGCACAAGTTCCCCCCAATTATCATGATTATCACGCTCTCTGAATACATCTCAACACGAGTCATAATCTCCGCCCATTGGCCCATGAGATAGCGAATGACGACGTCAATTTAGTAATTATTGTCAAGACATTTTATAACTTGTCGGAAAAGAATCGAAATCCACTGTATGTTCAAGTTGTGTCAGCAAGTAACACATTCTATTCTTGTCCTTATTTTCTAATTTCACTCGAATGAAAGTTTGAACATTGTACCGATCACACATCGGTGATCATATGATAGCGAAATGATTAGAGCATTCGCTTCGGGCACGGGAGGTATCGGGTTGGATCCCGGGCCGCGTGATACCAAAAATGTTAAAAATGGTACCAAAATACCTTGCTATCTTGGCGCTCATCATTCATAAAGCAAGCACTGGCATCTCTTCTCCCAAAAAGATAACTTCCGTGATGGGAATACAATTATTGAGGTGGTGGTTGGTGACGGGCAGTTTAGTTCTATCAAGGACAGTATATCGATATACGGTCCTTGGTTCTATCATTAGATGAATTGAGTCTGGTGATTGCAATACCCTTACTCGGGGTTAAAACGAGGTGTGCCGGTAAGTCAGCGGCGGAACACTACACGAACATAGTACATGGCATGACTAATTATATTATTCCACAAAGGATTCTTGCGGATGCTCAAAACACTCATTTTCCCAGCGGGAAAGTAAAGAAATCACATTTGTTTTTCAGCGTGAACTTTTACATACATTCCCGGACATTACCGTTCTCAATCGCGAATATTAAATGTAGGTGTCCTAATGTTTTGGACCACACTAATTGTTGACAAAATCATTGACCAACGTGTCATCAATAGCCTATAATAACCCAATGTTTACGGTAACGTTACGGTCTACCAATAATCCCATAGTCACGAGTGCAATAACGTGTATCGCTCGGCTTATTTTCAAAATTATGTATATTATGGATTAATATAATTTGAGTGTCAGTCATTAATTCACGCTTCGCGAGCAATGGATTATGTCACCTAATCATTAGTGAGATACCAATTATCACTCACGAGTATACACGAATTTTGAGCAGACGACATGATTCAAACACATTAGGCTATCAAAAACACAATTTTCCGTTTCAAATGTGTTTATTCATTATTAAAGTACTTAAAAGAGAAACTGTAAGAAAACTGCGCCTTGGCGAATGCCCGGAAAATGATATTTCATTTTTCCTCTCCCAAGTTTTGATTTTTTACTTGCACATAAATAAATTAGTATAACGGAACACAAGGGTAAAACGGCTCCTTGGTGCCGCCGTCGCGATATTTGGGTGGATGAAATTTTGGTTTACCAGGCTATATAGCAGTACAGGTGTCTACATGTTTAATACAATTATCCAGTGGCTATCCTAAACCTTATGATAACAAGTATAAGCTTTAACAAAAAGCTTGGTCTACGCTTCGCATATATAAACTAGAATGTCAAAGAATCTGACCGTACTCCCATTTCATCGTGGTTCATGTGACTGAACAGAAATAAAACGCTCTGTGGACAAAGCATTCATACCTGACAATCGACCGTCACAATACCGTCGGTTCATTTCATTCCATTGTGGCTTGGATAGAATGTATAATTGGCTACACGGTAGGTGGGGCGCGGTCAAAGCTTTCATACTTGACCATATAGCGTCACAATACCGTCGGTTCATTTCATTCCGTTGATGCTTAGATAGAATGCAATCATGCACCAGTTCCACGAATTTAACAATTTGTCCCATTTTGGTACCTACTGCACCATTGGTACAAATGTTACCAACCAAAGGGAGGTTTGCATGGGTGTTTGGGTGTTTACGCGGTCCTTGGCGAAACGACCCGGAATCCTACTAACACGATGGTCAAGCCACTAGACTCAAACGTGCAGTTGCAATTGTAGCGAGGTGTATGAGTTGTCTTGTAAGTAGGTCAATCTCAAACTTTAGAGTAGTCTACGAGCTGAAACAAGCATCAGAATATTGACCGCATGTAATTTAGCCCAACTAAAGTTCGTACGTAAACTGTACATGGACAATAGAACGCGGGATTGCTACCTAGACCCTATGTGTTTTTGACTAAAAATTGAATACCTCTAACAGACATTACCATATACATGCACATCATGACGAAGCAGTTCGGTCCTTTGGTGAAGGCTCGAAATGTCCCGGAACCGCGTCACAACGAATACCGTGTTACTAGCCGTCATGCGCAGACTGCATGCGCAGTCGTTTTTCTGAAAACCGCGAGTGGAAAAAAGTGACAAGAGTGAAGGTTTCAAGACAAATGCGGTAGTTTCTGTATTTTTTTTATTTTGAGCAATAAAAAAGGGTAATGAGGTGGGTCTGAAAGAGATGCGGCGGGGCCTGAGAAACATTTATTATTTTTTTTTTTGGCCTAAAGCCAAATTTTATGTGAAGCATCTATAGGATGGGGTAACCAATGTGCATGTAAATAATCCAGGTCACATGACCAAGATGGCCACCATGCCCATATATGGTAAAATCCCTTCAAAAATCTTCTTATCCGGAACCGGTTGACTGATTTCAACAAAACTTGGCATGAAGTAACGATGACTCAAGTACTACAATATATATATAAATTATGACCCTGTGATGACCTTGACCTATTTTACGGCAAGGTCAACATAGGTCGCCAATGCATTTGAATGGGGAAAACTTTTGAAATGTCATTTAAAGTGAAAGTCTTGCAGGAAATGGGCAATAGGACTGAATATTAATGATTCTGAAAAAGATTGGTCCCCAGGAGCTCATATGACCCCACCCCGGGGCAGTATACATGTATATTTCCATAATATTCAAACATCTTCTCCTCTGAAATCACTTGGCCAATCAAAGCTAAATTTTATGTGAAGCATCTATAGGATGGGTTAAGGATGTTCACTGCCAATGAAAAAGTATTCAAACTTTTTTCTAACCACTCTTTTTTGATTCCAAAACACAACATAAGACATTTGAAAGCAAAATAAATATAGGGTAGTGTGCATTTTTTCAAGCTACAGGCCTCTGAATGAGACCTCTGAGCATCATGTTTTAAATTTACTAAAATTAATTTAATTTTTAATTCTTTGAAGCAAACCTGTCTTGAACAAAAATACACCTAGAATACTTTCAAAAGTCATAATATTTACGTAACGCATACTATTTTGGACCAAACGCATAGAAAAATTTGCAACTGGAAGTGGCTGACAAAATTTTTCGAGTATTTTTCCAACCTTACCCCTATACTTGAAAAGTCGGAAAAAATCAATATTTTGAAATGTGCCAAGCCCATATTTGTTTATTCAAACGTTTTCTTGTATTTTCACACAACATAGAACTTTGTTATATTGTTCGAATAAAAGAAAGAAATATATAGGGTAGTGTGCATATAAGAGAGAGACAACAACTTGAAAATCACCATTTTCAGCCTTTTTTCAGCTGTTTTGTTTCTTTAAGCCCATTTCATAAAACCATCTAAAATTTTAAAACCAGCACCCCAAAGACACAAAGACTGACTTGGAAGACCATGTACGCATATACTGCAGCTAAAATATACAAAGAAATAGTGCAATTAATTTGAAATTGTGTAATATTCAACTTTACTCTACCCTACCCCCTAAATTTCACTGACAACTAAATTTTTCTGAAAAGTTGCAGAAAATGGGGTGAAAAAATGAAGTTTCTTAGATTGACAATTTTCATGGCTCGTTCAATGCATATTATCATTATGTATCCAAATATAAAATATTGGGAAAATATCTGAAACCGTTTACGAGATATTCAAGAAAAGAAAAACCGGAAGTTCCGAAATGTCAAATGTTAGCAGCGAACATCCTTAACCAATGTGTATATAAATAATCCAGGTCACATGACCAAGATGGCCGCCATGCCCATATATGGTAAAAACCCTTCAAAAATCTTCTCGGGAACCGGTGGACCGATTTTCAAAGAAACTCTGCATGAAGCATCGATGGCTAAAATACTACAATGTGTATATAAATCATGACCCTGTGGTAACCTTGACCTATTTTACCACAAGGTCAACATAGGTTGCCAATGCATTTGAATGGGAAAAACTGTTAACATGTCATTTGAAGGGAATAAATAAAATAGAAATTGGCAAATGGACAGAATATTGATTATTCTGAAAACAAATGGGCCAAGGGCTTCATCTGCCGCTGCACTGGGGCTAAATACCATAATATTCAAATGTTTATTGGCATATGTAGCAGATCTCAGGTGAGCGTTTACTGTGAGGACCATTGGTCCTCTGGTTTGAAGTTAACCCCATAACTTTTAAAAAAATATTTCTGAGTATTTTGATAAGGTCTAATGCATATTATATTATGATAATATGCCTTAAAAACTTTGATTCCACTAATTCACACATTTATTTTTAGCTCGACTGCACGAAGTGCATAGAGCTATTGCAGTCACCCCGGTCGTCCACGTTCCCGTTCCCGTTCCCGTTCCCGTGCGCGTGCGCGTGCGCGTGCGCGTCACACTTGCGTTAAAGTTTTCTAGAAGTCCATATCTTGAGAACCACTCATCAGAAAGCATTCATACTTGGACCATAGATACCCTGTAGGGTTAGCTTTCATTTCATGGCACCGGGCCCCTGGGTCCAGGCCAGGGGGTGGGGCTGGAGGTTAAAATCTAGAACACCTTCAAAAATGGCAATTCTTGTGTTAAAGTTTTCTAGAAGTCCATATCTTGACAACCACTCATCAGAAAGCATTGATACTTGGGCCATTGACACCCTGTAGGGTCGGCTTTCATTCCATGGCATCAGATCCCTGGGTCCATGCCAGGGGGTGGGGCTAGAGGTTAAAATCTAGAACACCATTAATAATAATGGCTTTTCTGTGATATAGTATTCTAGAAGTCTATATCTTGAAAACTTTTTATCAGAGGGCTTTCATACTCGGACCATAGGTACCCTGTAGGGTTGAGTTTCATTTCATGGCATCGGATCTCTGGGTCCATGCCTGGGGGTGGGGCTGGAGGTTAAAAACTAGAACACTGTAAAAAATAGATGTACTGCTGTGTAACTTTAACAAGGAGTCCATATCTTGACAACAACTTATCATAAAGCATTCATACTTCATACACTTTAGGTTCCATGACGTCGGACCTCTGGGTCGGAGTCAGGGGGGCGGGGCTAGAGGTCAAAATCTAGAATTCCCCGATTTTTTTTCTTTTTATTTCTTAATAGAAACAACTTAGGAAGATGGTTGGTCATTCATCTTTTGACTTTGTGACACTGACTTGTGTGTCATGACGGTAAGGGTCGGTTGACCTACTTTCCATGGTTCAGTGATTTTGCCTTATATCTTGACACTCAATTAGTATATTTTCTTACTTCTTTCAGATTATGAGTGAGTACGACCAGGCCTTTGACCCCAATATACTTATAGGTCACTGTGACCTAATTTCACGGTTCAGTGATTTTGCCTTATATCTTGACACTCAATTAGTATATTTTCATACTTTTTTCAGATTATGAGTGAGTATGACCAGACCTTTGACCCCAATATACTTATAGGTCACTGTGACCTAATTTCACGGTTCAGTGATTTTGCCTGATATCTCAGTACCCAAATGGTTTATGAACAAACTTCTTTCAAAGTATGTTTGCATATGACAAGACCTTTGACCCTGAAGTAGTCCTAGGTCACTGTGACCTAATTTCACGGTTCAGTGATTTTGCCTTATATCTTGACACTCAATTAGTATATTTTCATACTTTTTTTAGATTATGAGTGAGTATGACCAGACCTTTGACCCCAATATACTTATAGGTCACTGTGACCTAATTTCACGGTTCAGTGACTTTGCCTTATATCTCGGCACTCAAGTGGTTTATGAACAAACTTCTTTCACACTATATTTGCGTATGACAAGACCTTTGACCCTAAAGTAGTCCTAGGTCAATATGACCTAATTTCACGGTTCAGTGATTTTGCCTTATATCTCGACACTCAGTTGGTATTTTTTCATACTTCTTTCTGATTATGAATGAGTATGACCAGACCTTTAACCCAAGCATACTTATAGGTCACTATGACCTAATTTCATGGTTCAGTGATTTTGCTTTATATCTCAACACTGAATGGGTATATGATCATATTTCTTTCACATTATGAGTAAGTATCACTAGACCTTTGACCCTGAAATACTTATAGGTCAGTGTGACCTTATTTCACGGTTCAGTGATTTTGCCTTGTGTCTTGGCACTCAGTTGGTATATGAACACACTATAACTATAACTATAAATCTTAGGTAGTTATAGTTAACTTTGATGGTTCAGTGATTTTGCCTTATTGCATCAAGGCAAAAAGATGTATGAGCATAATGCTTTGGGTTACTGGTCGGCTTTGGCCTTATGTTTGACAAAGATCAGAAGCAGTCGAGCACGCTGTCCTGCGACAGCTCTTATTATACTTAAGATGACATCAAAAATTAATTTCTCCATCTGTATTCCTACCCATTTCAAGTTAAACCCAAAGGAGATATTCAGAAACTGGAGGTGTTCAAGATACTGCATGAAACTAAGAGTAGGATCCAGTGCATTAGAACTTGATTTCATTAATTCACACATTTATTTTCATACTTTAGTTGACATCAAAAATTGGTCTTCTACCATCTGCATTCCTACCCCTTTCATGTTCAGCCCCAAGGAGATATTCAAGAAACTTAAAATGGTCCAGACCATGAAACTAAGGGCAGGGTCCAAGGACAACATGAACATGTGTATTTTAATTGGATACCCTATCACGTGACATGACTTTGAATTCAGAACTTGTTGTTTGTCTTATACACTTATCACTGTGGCATAACTCGCTAATAAGGATTTCAACATTTTGTGAATTTCGGTCACAACAATTTCACAAAGGACACAACTTATTCACAAATTACCTGGATGAAGATGTACCTGCTATGTTTAAAGCCACGCTTTGAGGTGATTTAGGTGAAATCTACACTGAAAATAGTTTCATATGCCTTGGGGAGACATAATTATGGGTGAATGAATAATTATGTACTTTTTATATTTGGGAAAGCTAATTATTAGGATTCTCATTCTCATTTTTTTTAACAAATTTAGTTGTTTTCCTAGTTCAATTGCCAATCCTGTAAAATTGTCCTTTTGCACCAGAATTTGGGCATGCTATATGTATAAAAGGACACCTAAAAAGCTTCTTGGTATAAATAGATTGAAACTTCTGTAACAATAGAGTCTGTAATACACTGATAATCCCATGTACCATGTCAGCTAGTGGACACAACTATTTCAGCAGTGAGCCATGAGAAAGCTACAAACATTTCTTGAGTCAGTCATAACTGTTTCTCGAGTCAGTCACAACTGTTTTTTGAGCAATTAACCCTTACCGCGCGTCAAAATATTTTACCGATTGGGTGCTCACCGCTGACAAAGTCGGAGCCATTTTGTGATTTTCTACTGTTTGTGTTTAAACCCATATAACTTCTTTCACAAACAAGCTACATTGAAAAACCAAATAAGAGATCGAAAGGCCATTGAATTATCTATCAAATAAACCAAAAATTATAAATGGATGTCTGTGAATAATACTTGTAGCGATGACACAACAAGTCAACTTCGCCGAAAAAAATCAAAATTTCCATTTCAAATCTGTTATGAAAGCTAATTTCGTACGAAAAAAGATGATGACGGGAGATATTTCCAATTCAATTTACCTTATTCATATCCTCTGACATCCAAAACACAAGAAATCCTTGTTCAAGTCATTATTTTGAAGTAATATTCAACTTTTTATCACCCCCGTATCGGCAATATTTCCTGTGTCCGCCATTGCAAATTCATGAATGAAATCCAAAAGGAAAGTAATATTTTATTGATTTCATTCCGCATAACAAAAAATTCCATTATATGTTCCGTATAAACTTTACATATGCTCAGTACAGGGCCTATTGATGAAGTCTGTATTATAAAATGGGTCCTCCCATTGTATTCCACGGTCAGACTCGATCGAAAACGAAAGTAGGGAGAAAAACGACCTCAGTTGTTTGCCGCGTTGACAGACCTTACATTCGGGTACAACTTTAGTCGTTCACCGTGCGGCAAGGGTTAATGGTATTTAGCATACAAGTTTCAACATTTGTACAAACAAAGCACTGGAACAGTTTGAACCAAAACAAAAGAATATGCAGGCATAGTACAAGCCATGATCGTGATGAGCACAGAAGATTTATAATTAAAAACCTCACATAGAACACGACATAACCTTGTTTTGACTTACGAATCACTGCAATTTTATGTGAAGCATCTGTAGAATGGGGAAATCAATGTGTATATAAATAATCTAGGTCACATGACAAAGATGGCCGCTATGCCCATATATGGTAAAAACCCATCAAAAATCTTCTTCTCTGAAACCAATAGACTGATTTCAAGGAAACTTGGCGTGAAAACTGTTAAAATGTCATTTGAAGGGAAAAGCCTGAGCAGGAAACTGGCAAATGGACAGAATATTGAAGATTCTGAAAAAAGAAAATGGCCCAAGGGCTTCATCTGCCCCTGCACTGGAGTTAAATACCATAATATTCAAACATGTTTATTGGTATATGCAGCAGATCTCAGGTGAGCGTTTACAGGACCATTGGTCCTCTGGTTCACAATGTAACTGTGTAGGGAATTATTGTCTTAGACCAAAAATTCCACAATGAAATTTGTCAAAAAGGCCCATCGTGTTTGCTGGCCAGATTTATCCCTGCTCACGGTGCGCGCAGTGCCAGATCACTGTTCTTGTGCAGCCTTATCATTGCGCTTTCCAATCTCCATACAACAACACAGCTGACCACACTGTTTGCAGAGGAACTTTCGTTTGTCCGTCGAACCAATTTTTTTTTCGTTTTAAGGGACCGTGCAACTTGCAGTACAAAGAGCTTAGCAGCCAGTAATAAATATTACATTGATCACAGGGCGCTGCTACTGTGATCTCACGGCTAGGTCTAATAAACCCACTGTTTTCTTGTCAGGGCACCGACAAAGATGTATCCATGGGGTTTCAGTTTTAGCTCACCTGAGCCGAAGGCTAACAGGTGAGCTTATAGTATACCCATGCTCCGGCATCCGTCCGTCGTCCGTCGTCCACAATTTCAAAGATCTTCTCCTCTGAAACCGCTTGGCCAATCAAAGCCAAACTTCATGTGGAGCATCTTTAGGAAGGGGGAACGAAAGTTTATATAAATGGTCCAGGTCACATGACCAAGATGGCCGCCATGGCTATAAATAGCAAAAACGTTTAAAAATCTTCTTCTCCAGAACCAGTGGGCCGATTTCCACTAAACTTGGTATGTAGCATCGGGGACGCGGGCCCATCATAGTTTATATAAATCATGACCGTACGATGACCTTGACCTATTTTACAGCAAGGTCAACTTAGGTTGCCAATGCATTTGAATGGGAAAAAAATGGTAAAATGCTATTTAATGGGTAAAACTTACTGGGAATATGCAAATGGACAGAAGATTAATGTTAATGGAAAATTTTAGCCCCTGGGGGGGGGTTGTCTGCCCCTGCAATGGGGCTATATACATGTATATGACCATAATATTCAAACATCTTCTCCTCTGAAACCCCTTGGCCAATCAAAGCCAAACTTTATATGGAGCATCGTTAGGAAGGGGCAATGAAAGTTTGTATAAATGGCAAAGGTCACATGACCAAGATGGCTGCCATGGCTATAAATAGCAAAAACCTTCAAAAATCTTCTTATCCAGAACCAGAAGGCCTATGATTTAGAAACTTGCATGAAGCATCAGGCAATGGAGCTCTACCAAGTTTATATAAATCATGACCCTGGGACGACCTTGAAATTTTTATAGCAAGGTCAACTTAGGCCGCCCATGCATTTGAATGGGAAAAAATAGGAAAATGTCATTTAATGGCAAAAAACTTGCTAAGAATGAGCAAATGGAATTTTTTTGAAAATGTTTTGGGCCCAGAGAGTTGTCTGCCCCTGCCCCGGGCTATATACATGTGTATGACCATAATATTCAAACATCTTCTTCTCTGAAACCGCTTGGCCAATCAAAGCCAAACTTTATATGGAGCATTTTAGGAAGAGTAAATGAAAGTTTGCATAAATGGTCAAGGTCACATGACCAAGATGGCCACCATGGCTATAAATAGCAAAAACCTTTAAAAATCTTCTTCTCCAGAACCAGAAGGCCTATGATTTTGAAACTTGGCATGAAGCATCAGGCAATGGAGCTCTACAAAGTCTGTATAAATCATGACCCTGGGATGACCTTGACCTTTTTTACAGCAAGGTCAACTTAGGCCGCCCATGCATTTGAATGGGAAAAAATAGGAAAATGTCATTTAATGTCAAAAAACTTGCTAGGAATGAGCAAATGGACAGACTATTCATGTTTATGAAAATATTTTGGGCCCAGAGAGTTGTCTGCCCCTGCCCCGGGGCTATATACATGTGTATGACCACAATATTCAAACATCTTCTTCTCTGAAACCGCTTGGCCAATCAAAGCCAAACTTTATGTGGAGCATTCTTAGGAAGAGTGAATGAAAGTTTGTATAAATGGTCAAGGTCACATGACCAAGATTGCCGCCATGGCTATAAATAACAAAAACATTTAAAAATCTTCTTCTCGAGAACAAGAAGGCCTATGATTTTGAAACTTGGCATGAAGCATCAGGCAATGGAGCTCTACAAAGTTTATATAAATCATGACCCTGGGATGACCTTGACTTTTTTACAGCAAGGTCAACTTTGGTTGTCTATGCATTTGAATGGGGAAATTTGTTACAATGTCATTTGAAGGGCAAAACTTGCAGTAAATTGGCAAATGGACTGTATCTTTATGATTTAAAAAGGAAATTGACTCCAGAGGTATCTCTGCCCCTGCCCCGGGGTTATATACAGTTCAACCTCATTATAATGCGCCTCACTATAGTGCGGTTTTCAGTATAACGTGGCCATGTCATGGCTCCCAAACTGATTATTTTGCTATATGTCTATAGTAAGTAACCTCATTATAACACGGTTTCCCTTATAACACGGTCTGTTTCTATGGACCCCAAAAATAGCGTTATAATGAGGTTGACCTGTACATATTATATATTATCATTTTAGTCAAACAAGTTTATTGGTATATATCTCAGGTCTCAGGTGAGCGTTTACAGGACCATTGGTTCTCTGGTCTAGTATGGCCTTCTATATGACCTTATGGAGTCTATCGGCGATGTTACTGTGTTGCTTTTCAAGTATTGTAATAGGTTTACTTGAGATCGTACTGCGCACACCTTGGCGTTCCGATTTCCCTAGAACGCTACGTATGTGATCGCCGTAACAATGCTGTCCTGGTACGAAAGGGGTTTATATCATTTATAAATGAACAAACAAACAAACAAAAAAGATAGAAAATAACCAGAAGGCCAATGGTCCTGTACGCACCTGAGATCTGAGATATATATATACCAAAAAACTGGTTTGACTATAAAGCACACCGGTTGCCCTGCCACAACCGCTGCGACAGAGCACAACTAACGCTACATGAGTAAATGACAAGTACTTGTTTTGTAAGTAAATATTTATGTTTCTCTAGACGATACAAGCCAGGAAACATGCCAGTGATCTGTTACCGAGGGCAGGATGCATAAGAATCCTATTCTGTGTCAAAATCCTGGAGTATAACACTTTTGTATAGATAAATGACAGTCTGCGAAAGTCTTAAAACAAGTCGAAACAATTTAATTTGTGTCTTCTATGGGCCGTAAATAAAAAAATTAAAGGCATATATATGCCAATCTATGCGTCTTTGGTACCACCAAGGACAGTAGTAAATATGATGTTAGCAAGATATTATGTGACCTTGTATTAGTCAAATAAAATGCATTTAATCAAAGGCCGACAACATTCTTACAACAATGTTTCTAGACACAGGATTCTTGCATATCAGCATGATCCTGTCATGACCTTGACAGATTTTACGGCAAGGTCAACATAGGTCACATATGCAGCAAACTGTTAAAATGACACTGAAGGAAAAAACTTCCAGGAAATGGGCAAGTGGACAGAATATTTATGATTTTGAAAAAGAAATTAACCCCAGGGGCTATTCTGACTCTGTCCTGGGGCTATATACATGTAGATGATCTTTATAGTCAAACACATTTATTGGTAAATACAGGGCTGTTGAAACGTCATGAAAATCTGCTTGTCCAGGGACAAGTAAATTTTGAAGATTCACTTGTCCCGTCAAAAACATACTTGTCTGACAAGAGGACAACCAAAAACAGATGAATTTAGTGCAAATTTGTTTGCACTAAGGTTGCATTTGAACACCAATATGTTGAAGAAAAGACATCAGATACTTTGGATATAACACTTGAAACATATTTATTGTTTTAGCAATAACATGATAAGATAATTTCACTTGTCCAGGGACAAGCAGATCTCAGAAATCCACTTGTCCTGTGTTCTCTAGTAACATGTCGGACAAGTCAGGCATGCTATTTCCACAGGCCTGGTAAATATTTCAGATCTCAGGTGAGCATTTACAGGACCATTGGTCCTCTTGTGATTATTTTGAAATGATAAGTGCAATGTGCGCTTATTAGAACAGACATGGTATTTTATACAAGCACCGTAGATCAGAAAGCTTAGAAGAAAGATAGGCCTAATGTGCTCTTGCTTATAATTATGCATATTAATGATCCTTAATGCCACAGTTGTGTTTATTTCAATATAGAATGTACAGTTGAGTCTGTGGAAAATGGTCAAGTTAACACAACAGCTACATCTGTACCTGTGGGAACTGTTTTGGGCGTAACATGTAATAGTGGATACACAACAGATGACAATACTGAACTAACTTGTCAAGCAGATCAGACATTTAACCATCCATGGCCAATTTGTGGTAAGCTTCTGTGTGGCATTATTTGTTCTGTCTATAAGTTTGTTACGTTTTGTCTGTTGTTTTGTGTTCTGTGATTTGTTGTTGACACAGCTGTTTCGTGTGTCTGTTGTGTCCATCCATTTGCCACTTTCAGGAAAATTCTATTTTCCTGATTGAAACCAGATCTTTACTTGTTGTTTGATTTGGCAATGATAAAGTAGATCACCATCCTGTGAAGTTTCATTTAAATTACAGACACTTCGGCACCACTACGACTTCGGTACCAAGACAAATCGGACCAGTCAAATCGGCCTCAAGTTATTTCTGCCACAGTCACTTCGGAACCTAGATGCTTCGGCACTACTGGAATATCGGCCCCACATTTATTTAGGCACCTAGTCTATTAGGCACCAAATTTTTTCACTACTTTAGATTTAATCATATAACCTTTTACCAGTCTTCTAGCTATCATTTGTGGTTGTACAGTCCTATTGAGCTGTACAGGCCTGGGATAATTCTCAAAAATTGAGACATTCTCTCGATCGGGAGACACTGCCATGTAGTCTAAAGCATTTTGATCAATTTATAAAGGATGTGTTAATTTTGTATCCCAATTGGGAGACAGGAAATGACCTAAATAAAAAGTTTCAGATCAAAGTTTGTTCCTTCTGCGTCAGTCTGCGTGAAAATTTATCGTAAAAGTAACCATGCTTAATGATAAAATCACAAAGAAAATAAACAATTCTGCCAAGTTTTTTATCTAGTGACTATATCAGGGTCTGTCCCGCATCTCTTTACTAATAGCAAAGGTGAATTTCTTTGATGCAACAGATTAAATTAAGGTCATGGTGGACTGGTGTATATCCAACTTGTTTTAACATGTGCTTTTTCATAGTAAAATGGTCAAGACAGTCTGAAAATGCCTAAAATAGTACATTTTTTTCAAACTGTACTGTCTCCCGATGGGGAGAATGTCTTCAGAATCGGAGACATGTTTAGTCTCCAAAACGGGAGACATTCTCCCGATCGAGGGACATCTAATTTTTGGGGGTATGTCGCTATTTTTTTAACATAACTTGTCTCCTAAAAACGGAGACAGTCCCCTGATACATATTTGAGAATTATCCCCAGCTGCTGTTTGGGTGTAACACTTAAGTATTAAGTATTCATTAGGTGGAACAGATTTGTTTTAATCTTTAGTTTATACTTTCCTTTTATTTAAACAAGTAACAAATACAAAACAATACTGAAGTGATTCGACTGTGAATCTGTGCATTGATGATTCTTAACCTTTAGCATGCTGAGCAATATAGTGAAATCGATATCGCAGCCCACTGACGTTTTTTCCAATTTTTTCCGTGTTTTTTCTTAATTTTTGAGCCATAAAAACAGCTGAATAAATTCAACAAACGCAGTAAACAAATCTACTTTCGGTTTCGGAAGTCTTTGTTACGCCGATTTCTAGCGTAAAAATTCATCATACGTACCGTTACGATGTCATATTTCGGGTGTAAATGCACCCAATTTTCCATTTACCAGCGAAAAAAGCGCTGAAAATGCATTTCTAATGCAAAAATAACGAAAATCCGATCAAAATCGGCCGACAAATCGGTCCCAAAACCACAAGCCGCCATGTTGTTTTCATGCGCAACTGTCTGGGCATCGCTCATTAATATTCATAAGTAGGCAGTGGGCGAAAAGTGCGGGAAATTTGAAAGCGGTTTTTCTTGTCGACCGCAGTCGCCTCTAGTTGGCACAGATAGGTATTCCACGGTCGACCGCAGTCGCCTACAGCATGCTAAAGGTTAAACAAGGATAACATTATTCCTTGTTTTTGAACACCATATCAATAGAAAATTCAAATCTGTGAAGCAGCTTGACCTATGACAGCGTTTGAGTCCCAACCCATGTTTGAATATAAATACAAATGCTTCAGTGAAAATGCACAAGTTACTTTCTCAGAATTTTATGGTGACTTGGTTTACAAATTTGAGAAACTTATAGGACGGACTGATTAGCTCGACTGCATGAAGTGCATAGAGCTATTGCAGTCACCTCGGTCGTCCACGTTCCCGTTCCTGTGCGCTTGCGCGTTCCCGTGCATGTCACACTTGCGTTAATGTTTTCTAGAAGTCCATATCTTGACAACCACTCATCAGAAAGCATTCATACTTGGACCATTGATACCCTGTAGGGTTAGCTTTCATTCCATGGCATCGGGCCCCTGGGTCCAGGCCAAGGGGTCGGGCTGGAGGTTAAAATCTAGAACACCTTCAAAAATGGCTATTATTGTGTTAACGTTTTCTAGAAGTCCATATCTTGAAAACCACTCATCAGGAAGCATTGATACTTGGGCCATTGACACCCTGTAGGGTCGGCTTTCATTCCATGGCATCAGATCCCTGGGTCTATGCCAGGGGGTGGGGCTAGAGGTTAAAATCTAGAACACCATTAATAATAATGGCTTTTCTGTGATATAGTATTCTAGAAGTCTATATCTTGAAAACCTTTTATCAGAGGGCTTTCATACTCGGACCATAGGTACCCTGTAGGGTTGAGTTTCTTTTCATGGCATAGGATCTCTGGGTCCATTCCTGTGGGGTGGGGATAGAGGTTAAAAACTAGAACACTGTAAAAAATAGATGTACTGCTGTGTAACTTTTACAAGGAGTCCATATCTTGACAACAACTTGTCATAAAGCATTCATACTTCATACACTTTAGGTTCCATGACATTGGACCTCTGGGTCGGAGTCAAGGGGGTGGGGCTAGAGGTCAAAATCTAGAACTCCCTGAATTTTTTTTTCTTTTTATTTCTTAATAGAAACAACTTAGGAAGATTGTTGGTCATTCATCTTTTGACTTTGTGACACTGACTTATGTGTCATGACGGTAAGGGTCGGTTGACCCACTTTCCATGGTTCAGTGATTTTGCTTTATATCTTGACACTCATTTAGTATATTTTCTTACTTCTTTCAGATTATGAGTGAGTATGACCAGGCCTTTGACCCCAATATACTTATAGGTCACTGTGACCTAATTTCACGGTTCAGTGATTTTGCCTTGTATCTTGACACTCAAGTAGTATATTTTCATACTTTTTAGCTCACCTGAGCCGTTAGGCTCACAAGGTGAGCTTATAGGATGGCCATGATCCGGCGTCCGTCCGGCGTCCGTCCGTCGTCCGTCCGTCGTCCGTCCGTCCACAATTTCAAAGATCTTCTTCTCTGAAACCGCTTGGCCAACCAAAGCCAAATTTTATATGAAGCATCTATAGGAAGGGGGAACCAATGTGTATATAAGAAATCCAGGTCACATGACCAAGATGGCCACCATGCCCATATATGGTAAAAACCCTTAAAAAATCTTCTTCTCCAGAACCGGTGGACTGATTTCAACGAAACTTGGCATGAAGCATTGATGGCTCGAGCACTACAATGTATATATAAATCACGACCCTGTGATGACCTTGACCTATTTTACGGCAAGGTCAACATAGGTCGCCAATGCATTTGAATGGGGAAAACTTTTAAAATGTCATTTAAAGTGAAAGTCTTGCAGGAAATGGGCATTAGGACTGAATATTAATGATTCTGAAAAAAATTGGACCCCAGGGGCTCATACGCCCCCACCCCGGGGCAATATACATGTATATTACCGTAATATTCAAACATCATCTCCTCTGAAACCGGTTGGCCATTCAAAGCCAAATTTTATGTGAAGCATCAATAGGAAGGGGTAATCAATGTGTATATAAATATTCCAGGTCACATGACCAAGATGGCCGCAATGCCCATATATGGTAAAAACCCTTCAAAAATCTTCTTCTCCAGAACCGGTGGATCGATTTCAAAGAAACTTGGTATGAAGCATCGATGGCTCAAGTACTACAATGTGTATATAAATCATGACCCTGTGATGACCTTGACTTTTTTTTGCGGCAAGGTCAACATAGGTCGCCAATGCATTTGAATAGGGAAAACTTTTTAAATGTCATTTAAAGTGATTGTCTTGCAGGAAATGGGCAGTAGGACTGAATATTAATGATTCTGAAAAAAAATGGACCCCAGGGGCTCGTCTGCTCCCACCCCGGGGCAATATACATGTATATTACCATAATATTCAAACATCTTCTCCTCTGAAACCGCTTGGCAAATCAAAGCCAAATTTTATGTGAAGCATCTATGGAATGGGGGAATTAATGTATATATAAATTATCTACTTCACATGACCAAGATGGCTGCCATGCCCATATAAGGTAAAAACCCTTCAAAAATCTTCTCCTCCAAATCTGGTGGACCGATTTCAAAGAACTTGGCATGAAGCACCAATGGCTGAAGTACTACAATGTGTATATAAATCATGACCCTGTGTTGACCTTGACCTATTTTAGGACAAGGTCAACATAGGTCGCCAATGCATTGGAATGGGGAAAACTTTTAAAAAGTCATTAGAAGTGAAAATCTTGCTGGAAATGGGTAGTAGGACTAAATATTAATGATTCTGAAAAAAAAAATGGACCTAAGGGCTCATATGTCCTCACCCCAGGGCAATATACATGTCGGCTAAAACACAATCAGGGTGGACATTTCACAAAATACGTGTTATACGCTAGTATTTTGCCCTGGTGCACTCCTAGAATGATGTTTTTGTCATAGCTCAATAGGAAATTTCACAACCTTTCCAGTGATATATAATATGTGTGGGTTATTTGTAGAGGAACGGTTTACCGCCTAGTCAAAAGGCTAAAATTTGGCCATTTTTGAGTGTTATTAAGTTTCACTTCAAAATTTCTATTATTTTACAAGACACCAGCTATTATAATTTCATCTTTAGTAAATAAGTCTATGTCAGAAATTCAAAAGGAATACCCTAACTCTTATCTGAGGTGATAAATACATTGATACTTGCCTTTGTATAAATTCCCATGAGCTTTTCTTAAAAGTAGCCCTTTGTTATATATTTTGGCTTTTTTAATATCCCCAAATCAGGGGCTTCCAAACTTAATAAACTGCAAAATATAAAATCATAAATGCCATATTAAGCCAAAGATACTTTTTGAATTTTGATGGAAAAGCCCTTATTGAATATAAAGTGATTGTGGAATCTGCCAGATGCAATTTTGTGACACCATGTAAATGTCGTGTCCGTAGCCCCCTATTTTCAAGCCCCTTTTAAAGTATGTTAACAATGCTTAATATAAACATGACATTCACTTTCATTTGCGGGTCCAGCCATTAAACGTTTTATAATAAACATTTTGTGGCTAGCTGAATGGTTTCATCAGATATCGTGGCAACTATGCTGTCCGTAGCCCTGTCGTGTCCGTAGCCCCCATTTTTGTTGTTTGCTTAAAATGATCATTTTCAGCTTATCTCATTTTGTTTTGGGTTGTAAACAAACAAGAACATCATTAAAAGTCATAAATGTACCAGTAGATATGAATATTGCATGTTAATACTTGTGACAAATTTGTCTTAAAACAGATAGGGCTACGGACACGACACATTTACATATTTGTCATATGTTAAAAAATTTAACAAATTTTCTAGATAAAATCTGTTATCTAACACCAAAAAGTGCCCCAAAAGTAAAAATTCTCAATACAAGATAAACTGCATTAGCCGTAATGCATGTTATATTTTCAAATATGTAGGCCCCTAAGCCCTTAGGGTATAGGTATGGTAAAATTTTTGAAAGCCTGAAAAGAAGGTGAAAATTTCGGTGTTTTTGCACCTACAAGTAGTCTAGGAAAACAAAAATGCCATCTAAATATGCCGCTCTTAAAATTTATTCTTTGACAAAAGTGAAACCCAAATGTCCACCCTGATTGTGTTTTAGCCGATGTATATTACCATAATATTCAAACATCTTCTCCTCTAAAACCACTTGGCCAATTGAAGCCAAATTTTATGTGAAGCATCTATAGGATGGGGGAACCAATGTATGTATTAATAATTTAGGTCACATGACCAAGATGGCCGCCATGCCCATATATGGTAAAAACCCTTCAAATATCTTCTTCTCTGAAACCAATAGATTGACTTCAATGAAACTTGGCGTGAAGCATCCATGGCTATAGTACTACAATGTATATATAAATCATGACCCTGTGATGACCTTGACCAAGTTTATGGCAAGGTCAACATGGGTTGCCCATGCATTTGAATGGGAAAAAGTGTTAAAATGTCATTTGAAGGGAAAAACCAGCAAGAAATTGGCAAATGGACAGAATATTGATTATTCTGAAAAAAGAAAACGGTCCAAGGGCTTCATCTGCCCCTTCACTGGGGTTAAATACCATAATATTCAAACATGTTTATTGGTATATGCAGCAGACTCAGGTGAGCGTTTACAGGACCATTGGTCCTCTGGTTTCAGATTATGAGTGAGGATGACCAGACCTTTGACCACAATATACTTATAGCCCCTGCGAAATGTTAAAGAACAGTTCATGAAAAATTCTTTCACTGTTCAAGAACATCGTTCAAGATCTGGACATGAACTGTCCTTAAAGTGTTCAAGAACAGTTCAAGTACATTTTAAGAAATGTTAAATTGGACAAATTTGTAAGAACAGATATTCTTGAAATGTTCTTAAAGACTATTCTTGAACAGTTCAAGAATTAAGTTCCTGAAAGTTCTTAAACAATTCAAGAGCAATTTTTAAGAACTTTTCAAGAGCAATTGTTCTTGAATTGTTCTTGAACCAGTTAAGAGCAGCTTTCATGAACTTTTCAAGAATAATCATTCTTAAAATTTGTCCAATTTAACATTTCTTAAAATATACTTGATCTGTTCTTGAACACTTTAAGAGCAGTTCATGGACTTTTCAAGAATCTTTTTTCTTGAACTACTCAGGATCAGTTTTTGAACTGTTCTGAACCTGCTAATTTCAACGTATTTAAAAGTCTGGTGACCTTGAAAATGTGGTGTAAAGGTCACCAAAATCTAATCAACCCTAGGTCTCCTCCTTTTCTGTGTAAGTTTGGTCAGAAATCATCCATTTGTTCTAAAAATGTTGCATCACAAAAGCTTAGTATAATTTGAACATTTTTCATGGGCCAGTGACCTTAAAAATTAGGTCATGGTCCCCAAAATCTAATCAATTCTTTCCCCTCTCCCAACCATGTATCTATGAAAGTTTTGTCAAAATCCACCCCATTCAATTTTCAAGCCAAATGTGTGTATTTGAAGTGGGTGGGGTAAGGATATTTAGCTACAAAAATGAATTTCAGAGCAATACATGAACAATAGGCATGTACAAGCAGCACCCTGATTCTTAAATATTTTCTTGACATGTTTCTGTCATTTTCCCTCATCAGTCAGATCTTAAGCGTTAGTAAAAAAACTACTAAATAGAGATGATTTCTGTTGTATCTGACCTTTCTTCTGCAGAAGACATTTAGAAAAGGAATGTCCCAGCATGCCTATAAGGAGTCACATGACTTCCTTCTGAATCATTAAGACAAATTTATGAACAAATCAAGAACATTTGCCTTATAGCCCTTGTTCAAGAAAAGTCTTTGAAATTACTCAAGAACAAATTTAAGAACAGTTCAAGAACACCTAAATCGACAAGTTGTTGAAGAAAAGTTCTTAAAATGTTCAAGAACAAATTTAAGAACAGTTCAAGAACACCTAAATCGACAAGTTGTTGAAGAAAAGTTCTTAAAATGTTCAAGAACAAATTTAAGAACAGTTCAAGAACATCTAAGTCGATAATATGTTCAACAAAAGTCCTTAAAATGTTCAAGAACTATTTAAGAACAATTTACGAACTTGAGGATTTCTTAAAAAGTTTTTGAACTGTTCTTAAAGTGTGTTCTTGAACAGTTCAAGTACAAATGTTCTTGAAATCCTTTATGAACAGATTAAGAACTCTTAAGAGCAGTTCAAGAACAGTTCTTCAATTAAGAACTAATTTTCGCAGGGGAGGTCACTAAGTAAGTAAGTAAGTAAGTTAGTAAGTAAAGTCTTTATTTTGTGAGGGTGACAACATTTAGCACATACATAAATACATATATGTAAAAGCTAATCTTCCATGAGGCCCTCAATAATATACATATGTACAGGTACAAACAAGAACAAAGAAAAGAATGTATGGTAAATGATACAAAAGTGAAAAGTAAAATGCAGTATGTGATTAATACAAATAGATAATAACATATAAATGTAGCAAAACATTCAAAACAACTATTTTTACAAATGACTAGTATATTTGAGGGGATACCTTAACAAACCAGTAATAACATGTAATAATATAAGGTATATTCCTGGTTATAAGAAAAAGTAGTCAAAGGATGGCAACACACTCCTGTATCCATCGCCAAAAAATAGCTCCAATGGAGCTGAATGAGCCTGTAATAAATCTTAGAAAATGTCTTGTAGCTTTCAGCTTTTATCATCATTATCAGTAGACTGTGAAAAGAGCAATTAACAGTCTCCAGATGTCCTATATCAGATTTCTACAACTTTCATTTTTGTTCAGTTTTCTTTCTCTTGATCCATTTTTAGCTCACCTGAGCCGAAGGCTCACAGGTGAACTTATAGGATAGGCAGGCATCCGTCGTCCGTCGTCGTCCGTCGTCGTCCGTCCACAATTTCAAAGAAGAATATTTCTGAAGCTAGTAGGCCGATCTTGATCAAATTTAATGTGAACCATAATTGGATTGGGGGATTGATGGCATTAGGTTTTGGAGCAGATTGTATCAAAATTGTGGTTTCCATGGCAACATATAGGTCCCATAGACTTACAATGGGAAAAACTAAAAAAATCTTCTTCTCTGAAACCACTAGGCCCACAGCTTTGATATATGGTATGTAGCAATGGCTAATGGTCCTCTACATAAATTGTGCCATTCATGCCCCTGGGGTAAAATTTGGCCACGCCCCGGGGGTCGATAGTCTCCATAGACTTACTATGGGAAAAAAATTCAAAAATCTTCTTCTCTGAAACCACAGGGCCCACAGCTTTGATATTTGGTATGTGGCAATGGCTAATGGTCCTCTACATAAATTGTGCCAGCCATGCCCCTGGGGTCAAATTTGGCCACGCCCCGGGGGTCGATAGTCTCCATAGACTTACAATTGGAAAAAATAAAAAAATCTTCTTCTCTGAAACCACTAGGCCCACAGCTTTGATATTTGGTATGTAGCAATGGCTAATGGTCCTCTACATAAATTGTGCCATTCATGCCCCTGGGGTAAAATTTGGCCACGCCCCGGGGGTCGATAGTCTCCATAGACTTACTATGGGAAAAAAAATCAAAAATCTTCTTCTCTGAAACCACAGGGCCCGAAGCTTTGATATTTGGTATGTGGCAATGGCTAATGGTCCTCTACATAAATTGTGCCAGCCATGCCCCTGGGGTCAAATTTGGCCACGCCCCGGGGGTCGATAGTCTCCATAGACTTACAATTGGAAAAACTAAAAAAATCTTCTTCTCTGAAACCACTAGGCCCACAGCTTTGATATTTGGTATGTAGCAATGGCTAATGGTCCTCTACATAAATTGTGCCATTCATGCCCCTGGGGTCAAATTTGGCCACGCCCCGGGGGTCGATAGTCTCCATAGACTTACGATGGGAAAAAAATTAAAAAATCTTCTTCTCTGAAACCACAGGGCCCGAAGCTTTGATATTTGGTATGTGGCAATGGCTAATGGTCCTCTACATAAATTGTGCCAGCCATGCCCCTGGGGTCAAATTTGGCCACGCCCCGGGGGTCGATAGTCTCCATAGACTTACAATTGGAAAAACTAAAAAAATCTTCTTCTCTGAAACCACTAGGCCCACAGCTTTGATATTTGGTATGTAGCAATGGCTAATGGTCCTCTACATAAATTGTGCCATTCATGCCCCTGGGGTCAAATTTGGCCACGCCCCGGGGGTTGATAGTCTCCATAGACTTACGATGGGAAAAAAAAAAAAAAAATCTTCTTCTCTGAAACCACAGGGCCCACAGCTTTGATATTTTGTATGTGGCAATGGCTAATGGTCCTCTACATAAATTGTGCCAATCATGCCCCTGGGGTCAAATTTGGCCACGCCCCGGGGGTCGATAGTCTCCATAGACCTACAATAGGAAAAAAAACTAAAAAATCTTCTTCTCTGAAACCACTAGGCCAACAGCTTTGATATTTGGTATTTAGCAATGGCTAATGGTCCTCTACATAAATTGTGCCATTCATGCCCCTGGGGTCAAATTGGCCACTTCCCGGGAGTTGATAGTCTCCATAGACTTACTATGGGAAAAAAATTCAAAATCTTCTTCTATGAAACCACAGGGCCCACAGCTTTGATATTTTGTATGTGGCAATGGCTAATGGTCCTCTACATAAATTGTGCCAATCATGTAACCGTGGTCAAATTTGGCCACGCCCCGGGGGTCGATAGTCTCCATAGACCTACAATAGGAAAAACTAAAAAAATCTTCTTCTCTGAAACCACTAGGCCCACAGCTTTGATATTTGGTATGTAGCAATGGCTAATGGTCCTCTACATAAATTGTGCCATTCATGCCCCTGGGGTGAAATTTGGCCAGGCCCCGGAGGTTGATAGTCTCAATAGACTTGCTATGGGAAAAAAAATTCAAAAATCTTCTTCTCTGAAACCACAGGGCACACAGCTTTGATATTTTGTATGTGGCAATGGCTAATGGTCCTCTACATAAATTGTGCCAGCCATGCCCCTGGGGTCAAATTTGGCCACGCCCCTGGGGTAGATAGTCTCCATAGACATACAATGGGAAAACCTAAAAAAATCTTCTTCTCTGAAACCAAAAGGCCCAGAGCTTCTATATTTTGTATGTAGCAATGTTTGGTAGTCCCCATTATAAATTGTGCCAGTCATGCCCCTGGGTCAAATTTGGCCATGCCCCGGGGGTCAATAGTGTCCATGCATAGACTTTCATTGGTCGATTCTAAATTAATTTAAATCTCATGAGCTTACAATGTGATAATCTCTCAGGTGAGCTACAGGACCAATGGTCCTCTAGTTTGTTAGAAGTTAGTGGGTTCTAATATTATATGGGTACTCAAAATAAGGGGTATTCAAAATTTGATAGCACTTTTAAAATTTTTGCAACTATCCTTTTTATTTTCTCAAATTT
This sequence comes from Rugalucina vietnamica, assembly GCA_964017185.1. Classification (NCBI taxonomy): domain Eukaryota; kingdom Metazoa; phylum Mollusca; class Bivalvia; order Lucinida; family Lucinidae; genus Rugalucina; species Rugalucina vietnamica. The sequence goes on along the minus strand of OZ024880.1, from coordinate 52,628,672 downwards.
TGGGCAGTTGAAATTTGTGGTCTTCAAATTTGTTGGTACCCAAAAATGTGGGTACTCAAAAGTGTGAATATAAATGACATATCAAATCTTGTAGGCACCTAGAATTGGTGGCAAATAATAATATAATAGATATTTTAGAGATGTTACCACACAAAAATTTAGGTACTTGAAATATTCAATGAGTCTTCAAGTTTGAGTGTATTCGAAATAAGTAGGTATTCAAAAGTACATATTATAAATATCTGTGGATATTGAAATGTTGGAAACTAATCTTGTTGTTACACAAAGCATTGACATAGTCTTTACTATAAGAGTGCTCACAAAATTCAAAATCGCATAAAAATGTGGGTATTCAGATAAAGCTTCACTGTGACCTAATTTCACGGTTCAGTGATTTTGCCTTATATCTCGGCACTCAGTTGGTATATGAACATACTGTTTTCACGATATGTTTGCGTATGACAAGATCTTTGATTATGAAGTATTCCTGTGACCTAATTTCACGGTTCAGTGATTTTGCCTTATATCTTGGCACTCAAATGGTTTATGAACAAACTTCTTTCAAAGTATGTTTGCTTATGACAAGACCTTTGACCCTGAAGTAGTCCTAAGTCATTATGACCTAATTTCACGGTTTAGTGATTTTGCCTTATATCTCGGCACTCAGTTGGTATATGAACATACTGTTTTCACGATATGTTTGCGTATGACAAGATCTTTGACCCTGAAGTATTCCTAGGTCACTGTGACCTAATTTCATGGTTCAGTGATTTTGCCTTATATCTTGACACTCAGTCCCATGATAAAGCATGCTAAAGAATGTAGCATTGTTGACAAAATAAACAATGCTTTTTATACAGGTAAATCTTCAATTATGTATATACAGTGACCGGCTATAAGTCCTTAAATCTTAGGTAATTATAGTTAACTTTCATGGTTCAGTGATTTTGCCTTATTGCATCAAGGCAAAAAGATGTATGAGCATAATGCTTTGGGTTACTGGTGGGGTTTGGCCTTATGTTTGACAAAGGTCAGAAGCAGTTGAGCACGCTGTCCTGTGACAGCTCTTATTGATAGCTAGACAGATTAGTAAAAAATCGTGCATTTGGTGATACAAGCATGAAATTTGGCATGGAGGCTCAGAATACCCAACTGCTTTGAAAAATATGGTCCACGCGAACATTCAAAATGGCGGACAAAATGGCGTACATTTTCAAAATGACCGCTCTGAAAGACTACATGTCATAGTTTGTTATACAAAACTTCACTGCATTGACTGTCTTTTAGTTTTTTTTGGTGTCAATGTCCATGCGTAAGAACGCATTGAACCTCAATTTTCACTTTTTAGCTCACCTGAGCCGAAGGCTCACAGGTGAGCTTATAGGATAGGCAGGCATCCGTCGTCCGTCGTCGTCCGTCGTCGTCGTCCGTCCACAATTTCAAAGAAGAATATTTCTGAAGCTAGTAGGCCGATCTTGATCAAATTTAATGTGAACCATAATTGGGTTGGGGGATTGATGGCATTAGGTTTTGGAGCAGATTGTTTCAAAATTGTGGTTTCCATGGCAACAGATAGGTCCCATAGACTTACAATGGGAAAAACTAAAAAAATCTTCTTCTCTGAAACCACTAGGCCCACAGCTTTGATATTTGGTATGTAGCAATGGCTAATGGTCCTCTACGTAAATTGTGCCATTCATGCCCCTGGGGTCAAATTTGACCACGCCCCGGGGGGTCGATAGTCTCCATAGACTTACTATGGGAAAAAAATTAAAAAATCTTCTTCTCTGAAACCACAGGGCCCACAGCTTTGATATTTGGTATGTGGCAATGGCTAATGGTCCTCTACATAAATTGTGCCAGCCATGCCCCTGGGGTCAAATTTGGCCACGCCCCGGGGGTGGATAGTTTCCATAGACTTACAATTTGAAAAACTAAAAAAATCTTCTTCTCTGAAACCACTGTGTATAACCGTACAGGGAGCCAAAACGGAAGTGACACATACTGTACGCAAATACATCATTAGTGCTCTTAGGATTTCTTTAGGTAAGTGAACATTTATATCGATGTAAATTAAAATTCAGGAAACAAATCTAAACGCGGTTTTCGGTGTTGGAAAGAGAATTTAAAACTTAATAAGCGTATATGTTGCTTATTGTGATTTTGTTTACGCTTTCCAGGGTATCTTGTAAATTAAGTGGCAAATCACTGACTTTTCATTTTTATGACCCGTCAAATCTGTGTTTTGAAGTCCATTATGAGTAACTGAGTTCACATATTTTGATCAAACCAGTGATGGAAGATAAGAAAATCATTTGTGTTGAAGCCCTACACCATGGTATTCCCCAAGTCATTAAATTCACCCGGGTATTCACCGAGGAATTGCAAGCCTCCCTTCCGATCGCCTGTACGACTAGTGACAAGCGTACAGTATCACTAGTTAAAACGTATCAAGAAAAAACTGTTCGACTAGTGTCATCATTGAATTTTATTTTTAGCGGATTTCGCCCATTTTTGTGCGTATTTATATATAATATGTTTTGAATATTCCGTTATCGCATATGCAGATTACATAGATATGCTTTTTGGGCCCACATGGATCGTATATATAAAGATTATCATATGACAATTTTCATATCGTACCTCGTATCAACCCGAGAATCCCGTATCAGCCCGAGACTCTCGTATCAGCCCGAGGGCCGAAGGCCCGAGGGTTGATGCGAGAGTCGAGGGCTGATACGGGATTCGAGGGTTGATACGTGGGTACGATATGAAAATTGTCATGTCGTAATCTTTTTATCATATATTTTAATTCATGATCATTTTTCCGTTTCTTTGTTTTATTTTATTTTATTTTATTTTATTTATTTATTTTGACATACCGCCAAAGCGTGAAGTAGAGCGCATATTATTTCCACATTAGCACAAATCGAAAATTCGTCTCGACATGACAAAATACTGTTGCCTGTGACATAAAACCACAATCAAAACAAATCTAAAATGCCTGCGGTACACTACCTAATGAACTCAATACAATAGGAGCCGAGTGCTCCGAATATAATTTTATTAGCCAATCTTTGGTGATACGGCTTTTTCTCCCTAGGGATGATATGGGTCACGTGGGTATGTGAGCCAATCATTTGGTGATATGGCTTTTTCTCCCAAGGGAGTGATATGGGTTTTATCAATTTTTGAACGGATACGGCTTTCGAGATACTGTGCCGCGATACGTGAACGTAACTTGTCTGTATCGCATATGCAAAAAGAACATATTTTGTAGTAAATATATGATAAAGCCACATACCAAACGTCACAGTGTGGCAGCATAAATGTTCAATTTCTGCATTGCCTGCACCTACATGTATCTATCAGTCAATACAGTAAACGCTATAGTAGAAAACTCGAAAATCTAAACTCAACATCGGCCTCAATTACATTGGTTGTCACCGACCATTTATCAGTTTGTCTGCAGACAATACCACGTGATTCTCAGTGGTGAAATAGTTGACTATTTTATGCTTGTTTATATCCAAAATCATCGCTTCAACTTAATCGATAGCAATGACAAGGTATTATCGCCAAGAGAGCGATTTTAAACCACTGTCACACTATCGTGTATCGACTCACGTATCTACGGCGTATCAAGATACGAAAGGTACGTCACGCGTACGTCGTACATACGTGAGCATACGTAGCTCATACTCCTCGATACGTAGCTCATACTCCTTATACGCCGAGGTGCTACGTTTTTTATGTGTGCCGCACTTAAAAATTCGTAGCACGTACGTGGCAGGTCCGATACGCCGTACATACGTCACACATACGTGTTACATACGAAAGCAACATGGCAGGTACGCCGTAGATATGTAGCGCATACTCCTTATACGCCACACGTACGTCGCGGTTAACATGCCATGTAACCGTGACGTATGTACAGCGTACCTTTCGTATCTGTTACGTATGTGTGACGCATGTGTGGCGTATCCTCGACTCTCGTTTCGTATCTATGGCGTCTCAGCGACGTACGTGTGGCGTATCTCACGTATCAATGGCGTATGTGCTACGTACGTTTCGCTACTGTGGAGTATGTGTGACGTATTAGGAGTATAAGGAATATTTTGTGGCGTTCCAAGAGACTCTTAATGCTTCTATTTAAATGTTTTCGTTTTTCTCCGAAGTCATGAATCAGATGTTTCTCACGGTTCGGGGTGCCGTGCAGTGTACTTTCAGGGCTACGCTCGGTGTAGCCTCTGCCTTTGTTCAAGTCGTCTTACGACCAGGATGGGGAGCTTGGAGATGCCCCCCCCCCCCCCCCCCACACACACACACACACCTCGGGTTTATTCTTCGGTGTTAATCTAGATTATCTAGATTTCTCTGGTGGTATCTTCGACCTCTGATAATTTATAACTGTTCATGTAATGTGCAAATTGCATGAGCAAAGTGAACATAGCCATTTGTTCTCATATGTATTAAAAAGCATGGTACAGAACAGATACACCACAGATAAGAATGGAACGTAGTACATACGCCGTAGATACGTCACGCGTACACTTCATACGCCTTACATACGTCACACGTACGTAGCACATACGCCTTGGTACGCCGTACATACGAAAGTGAAATTTCCATATGAATACAGATCTATACGTCACTGATACGCCACGGGAACGTAGCAGGAACGTCACACGAGAGAGAGAGAGAGAGCTATAATGCTAGTACGTGCTACCATCACTTCAACTTAATCGATAGCAATGGCAAGGTACCCAGCAGACATTTGACGTCAGTTGAACGTCAGATAGACGTCAGAGTTAGGTTGATTTTGAAAGTTTGTTTGACGTCAAAAACAGACGTCAATCTGACGTGCTAAAGCCAACGTCGGTTTAACGTCTGAAAGCTGACGTCAATCTGGCGTTCTAAAAACGACGTTTGAATTTATGTCATATCAATAGTTTAAGGTGTATATTTTTTCGCATTTTTGAATAACAGTGCATTCAGAAGGGAAGTGATGAACTTTTGATAGTCCCTTTCACTCCTTTGATAGAGTTTTTCGGGACATACAAAATGTTAAAGATATTAATTCAGCCTGATGTTGGTACATCTTATTTAAGCAAAATTTTATTGCTTTATGGTGCTAAAACCAATAAGACATTAGTGTAAGAAATAAGATTATTCTGGACAAATAATTATTTAAAATGGTGAAATAAATATTTAAATATACAAATTTTATTTTCATCTTAATTGAAAGTTCGATAATTTAGTGAAAGACTTTATTTTGATTAATAAATAATTATTTTTTTCTACATTACTTAAGCATGAGGGCGAAATATGGGATTTCCCATACGAGACTCAGATATGACTTTTAAGTGGCAAGGTTGAAATTATTATTTGAATTTGATATTATTACATAATATGTGTAAGAAATTATGTCAGTTTAAGGGCAGCTAACTCTGTCGACATATATGAAAAACACGCCAAGGTCTAAATCACGTCTTGATTACGACGTCTAACTGACGAACTAGTTTGACGTCAAAACAACGTCCAATCCAGACGTCCAAAAGACGTCAGGAAATGACGTCTGATAGAAGTTGGAAATTGGTTATATGACGTCGCGACCAAAATATAACCAATATCTGACGTCAAACAGACGTCAGGTGCCTGCTGGGTATTATCACCAAAAGAGAGAGAGAGAGAGAGAGAGAGAGAGAGAGAGAGAGAGAGAGAGGGAGAGTCTGTCGTAAAAGCACTGTTCATGTTGAAACATTTTATTTTATTTATTAAAAATTATAAACATACAGTTGAGAGCCCGGCTTAACATTTGAGCAAGCTTCCATCCACAATCTTCACAACATCGTTTTGGCGTCATGGTAACCCAATCAAGAAGTTCAACTGTGTAGAAAATTGAGGCCACGTCCCGACATGACCATAGCTGTTCACTGGGACGCAATCCATCAATTCAAACAAAAATAAAGTTAACATTGTCACCGCCAGGTAGCGCCTTAGGTCTTCAGTCTACTGACCAGCGGCATTTGTCCGATGCTTGCTAGAATGCAAAACGAACGGTTGGACTATAATTACATTGAAGATACCAAGTTGCCATGGCAATATATTCTGGAAAATATTTATTTTATATGCATTTGAGGTCACCAAATTTAATTTCTTACATGGACAGAGACCTATAATTATAGTCCCCATAGAGTCCCATTGTAATTGCGCCCAAACAAGACTCATTCATATGGTGGACCCCAACACATTCAGCAGGCGAGAGATTGCCCTTCAACACAAGTGCAGCAAAAGATAGGGTGTCAGTCAGCATCTTAAAATCAGTGTAGGAGATGGTTAAACATGTATATTTTTTCAGAACTATTCGTACAGACACGAAATGCGTTAAAGTAACTACTCGTACAGTTGTTGGCAACAGGGCGGCTGTTTTCAAAAGCGAATTATTTACATGTTAGAGTTTCTGTGCCCAAATCGAGTAAAGGGTTTTTGTGATAATAGATTATATGTCTGTTCTAGCAGCAAAACTATCCAAATTGTATATCAGAACATACTTTTATAGAGGAAAATCTGTCGTGCTTACGGGCGAAAAATAATAAATCTTAGTGATTCCGTGCATTATATGTTGATTTGCAGACAGATACATCGTGTTCGGGTGTTTTGAAAATCATGTATGAAAACTATGCTTAGTTCGCTATTCAAAACCGAAAACCGCTTTTAAAAGTGTCGCGTGAAAGTGAACTTACCTCGATATGAAAAACGTGAGCCTCTTTGTTTATCGCTAGGAACTAGTGATTATTTGCGTACAGTTGGTGTCACTTCCGTTTTGGCTCACTGTACGGTTATACACAGTGGAAACCACTAGGCCCACAGCTTTGATATTTGGTATGTAGCAATGGCTAATGGTCCTCTACATAAATTGTGCCATTCATGCCCCTGGGGTCAAATTTGGCCACGCCCCAGGGGTTGATAGTCTCCATAGACTTACTATGGGAAAAAAATTAAAAATCTTCTTCTCTGAAACCACAGGGCCCACAGCTTTGATATTTTGTATGTGGCAATGGCTAATGGTCCTCTACATAAATTATGCCAATCATGCCCCTGGGGTCAAATTTGGCCACGCCCCGGGGGTCGACAGTCTCCATAGACCTACAATAGGAAAAAACTAAAAAAATCTTCTTCTCTGAAACCACTAGGCCCACAGCTTTGATATTTGGTATGTAGCAATGGCTAATGGTCCTCTACATAAATTGTGCCATTCATGCCCCTGGGGTCAAATTTGGCCACGCCCTAGGGGTTGATAGTCTCCATAGACTTACTATGGGAAAAAAATAAAAAAATCTTCTTCTCTGAAACCACAGGGCCCACAGCTTTGATATTTTGTATGTGGCAATGGCTAATGGTCCTCTACATAAATTGTGCCAATCATGCCCCTGGGGTCAAATTTGGCCACGCCCCGGGGGTCGATAGTCTCCATAGACCTACAATAGGAAAAAACTAAAAAAATCTTCTTCTCTGAAACCACAGGGCCCACAGCTTTGATATTTGGTATGTAGCAATGGCTAATGGTCCTCTACATAAATTGTGCCAGCCATGCCCCTGGGGTCAAATTTGGCCTAGCCCCGGGGGTGGATAGTTTCCATAGACTTACAATTGGAAAAACTAAAAAAATCTTCTTCTCTGAAACCACTAGGCCCACAGCTTTGATATTTGGTATGTAGCAATGGCTAATGGTCCTCTACATAAATTGTGCCATTCATGCCCCTGGGGTCAAATTTGGCCACGCCCCAGGGGTTGATAGTCTCCATAGACTTACTATGGGAAAAAAATTAAAAAATCTTCTTCTCTGAAACCACAGGGCCCACAGCTTTGATATTTTGTATGTGGCAATGGCTAATGGTCCTCTACATAAATTGTGCCAATCATGCCCCTGGGGTCAAATTTGGCCACGCCCCGGGGGTCGATAGTCTCCATAGACCTACAATAGGAAAAAACTAAAAAAATCTTCTTCTCTGAAACCACAGGGCCCACAGCTTTGATATTTTGTATGTGGCAATGGCTAATGGTCCTCTACATAAATTGTGCCAATCATGTCCCCGGGGTCAAAACTGGCCACGCCCCGGGGGTGGATAGTCTCCATAGATCTACAATAGGAAAAACTAAAAAAATCTTCTTCTCTGAAACCACTAGGCCCACAGCTTTGTTATTTGGTATGTAGCAATGGCTAATGGTCCTCTACATAAATTGTGCCATTCATGCCCCTGGGGTCAAATTTGGCCAGGCCCCGGAGGTTGATAGTCTCAATAGACTTGCTATGGGAAAAAATTAAAAAATCTTCTTCTCTGAAACCACAGGGCACACAGCTTTGATATTTTGTATGTGGCAATGGCTAATGGTCCTCTACATAAATTGTGCCAGCCATGCCCCTGGGGTCAAATTTGGCCACGCCCCGGGGGTAGATAGTCTCCATAGACTTACAATGGGAAAAACTAAAAAAATCTTCTTCTCTGAAACCAAAAGGCCCAGAGCTTCTATATTTTGTATGTAGCAATGTTTGGTAGTCCCCATTATAAATTGTGCCAGTTATGCCCCTGGGTCAAATTCGGCCATGCCCCGGGGGTCAATAGTGTCCATGCATAGACTTTCATTGGTCGATTCTCAATTAATTTAAATCTCATGAGCTTACAATGTGATAATCTCTCAGGTGAGCTACAGGACCAATGGTCCTCTAGTTTCATAATGGCTCTCATTTTCAAAATGGCCGCCATTAATGACTTGAATTACAGTTTGTTATCTTAAACATCACTGCATTGACCGATTTGTATGCTTTTGGTATCTAAATATATGTTATTGAACCAATAGAATCTAAATATGCATACTGTTTTCTTTTGTTTATGTTTCATGACATATTTGCCAAATGTAAGGTAAAAACATCTTCTTTTAATGAGCAAAAGCTGTTTTTATGAAATCCTTTTTCCATATATTATTCTATATATTAAAATTGCTTGATAATTTGTGGTGAATACTGTTAGTGAACCTTTATTCATTTGCAACTGCACAATTCAGTGCATTTAATTGTTAATAAGTAATATTTGCATCGTCCTTGGCGTTCCCCTGCAGACAGCCATGCTTCGTTAGTTGCCGCTTACAGTTTCCATTGTAGGAGTTAGTGATCTGCGAAGTGAAAACAAATTGCTACTAAAACCCCATTCACTTGGAGATTCAATTTACGTTTGGTGTATTGCTGACCCCCAAATGCATCCCTTTAGTATGCTGAACCGGAGTTGGAAGTATGTCATCATAAAATTATAATCTTAATGTTTCGAGCCCGACAGAATGAAAGTTAACTGTCTCACTGGATCAGATGGCAAGGTCATGCCTTTTAAAGACGTGATTGCTGAATGATGAGTTCTTCCATTATTATAGAGCACAGTCAAACATCACAAATGATACTCAAAAGCATTGAGGAACATTATCTACACCAGCCTTAGCCTACTATTTTATCTGGTACTGAACCTGCATCCTCATCACACAGGTGCAAAACATGCTCAGTGTACTTTGGATTAGCTTTCCTCTGAAGTATCGTCAACACTAGCAGCAAATTTTATGGCCTGCTAAATATCAGTTTAAATCCCGTTTAAGATTATTTTAATTCATTTGAGACGAGCCAGTCAGTAGGTAGGGCATAAACGAGAGAATCTTCCAGTAAAACCACCTGACACATCCGCAAGCAGAACTTGCCTTGCCACACATGGGCCTATTTATCCTCTAATCCAAACTGGCCACAGTGGTGAGATAATTTAAAATAAAATGAGCAACCTTAACAAATTGGCATGGAAGTCACCTAGCTCGATTTCAGAATTACTGAACATCATTCAGCAGATCAACTTTCGTGGTACTTAGCATTGTTTCTGGAAACAGTAGCTTCAATTCTGTCACCATAAACAGCTTAAGATCTATGATTGTATGATGCTACAGAAATGCATCGTTTGTTTGTTTTGTTGCCATACGACCCTGTCAACAGCTATTTTAAAAGTCTTGTCGGGACAAAATGCAACCTTTGTAACTTCATCTTATATGTATGCATGGTGTGACTAGACCACTTTCCCTGGACAGTGTCAGACATTTTAAGCGGCCAACAAGTACAAATGTAATCAGGGGGTTTGTAAGTCGCTTGCCAGCGCGTTTTGCCTGGATGTAGAAGCAGCCAATTTATTTCTCACATCCCCAACGGGTGGTTAACCCTCGTCCTGCGGGACCCGCATGTATGCGGAATCGTAGTGCCAGGCTGTATGGCTGCACCCGCATATATGCGGATCCGCAGGTACCGTATTTTAGTCATACAAATCTCTCGACCAATCAAAATCAATGTACTATCGATGTTCGGGTCGGTTGTTATACACAATGGAAAAAACGTTTTGCCGTTATATCGGACATTATTATTGGTTTTACAGGTAAGACACGTGACTTTTAGCGAGATTTCAGCAGCTGATCAAGATGGCAAATTACTCGCTACAAATTGGGACGTTTTTCAACGATTTAAACGCCGATTCTGATAGCGGAGATGAATTTTGGTCTTCGAGGTGTACGACATTGATATTGACCGACAGAATCAAGAAGATTCTGACGATGAATGGGCATTTGACATTAAAAAATCGGCTGAGGGCGACCCAGAACCGACACACCTTTAGTTAACAGGTGTGCCTGGGGTCACTGGCTCTACCGCGCTTCCTAATAGTTAGTTTCTAGTTTCTAAACTATAACTGTTCAAAAAAAAGAATATTTTTGTGTTCAGTACTTTAAAAATTAGCAATTTCAAAATTTTTGGAAACACACCTGGACGGTCCCTTTGATGTTTCTTTGATGTTGATAAATTATTTCCTACCTGAGAAACTGAAAAGTGTATAAAAGTGTTTGAAAATACATGTATTCATATTTTATTAAGATTATACCTAGTATTTCAAAGAGCAGCAATCACATTTTTACAAGTAATTGTATGTTTTATCATTTTTCACATATTTACCTTAATTAATCAATTAATTTTACAGGTAAATGGCGCATGTCCATAATTGGGCAGCCAATATAAGTGTCACGCAATTGTCCATGATCCCAAATTATTTACTTGGTTTCAAGGGATATTATTTGCCCAAATTTAATATATGCATAACTTTGAAATATGTTGCAAAACAATCTTTAACTCACCTGAACCTTTGACCTTTGATCCCGGCTTATATGTCACACCTGATGTCACATTTTTTTTCTAAAGATGACAATGTTTGATGGGGCACGTAAATGTCACAAAACAACAAAGGTATTGAGTAAAACAACACAGATTTTACAGCTGTATTTGTATTTTATTACTTTTTCACACCTTTACCTCAATTAATTAATTAATATTTCACAGGTAAGAAAAAAATAACGACAAAACATGAAAAATCTTGAAGATCAATGCAATACCTTTACAATGATGTACAACATGTTAACATACCAGAATAAAATAATACAGTACAATACATGCAAAACATGATACTCACATTTTACAAAATTACAAAAAAATACTCAGCCAGCAGCACTGGAGCTATACAGAATATTCAGCAGGACAAGGGTTAATAGTTTGTTTCTTTTCTTCATGGAGATCTTACTTAAATCTTCATAAATTTTGTTTGACTTTATGAACGCTTCCGGTACAAGTAGAAATCAGCTGATTAAAGGAATCCGGGTCGTTTCGCCCGTGGGTCGTTTCGCCGGGTCGTTTCGCCCTGAGTCGTTTCGCCCTGGTTTTATGGGTGGGTCGTTTCGCCCTTATTAGGTGGGTCGTTTCGCCCGTGAGCTGTTTCGCCCGTGAGTTGTTTCACCCATTATTATTATTATTATTATTATTATTATTATTATTATTATTATTATTATAGTTGTTGTTGTTTATATTGCTATTGTTGCCGATGACGCTGATGCTGGAAGGTAGGTAGGTAGGTAGGTAGGTTTGGTAAAAATGAGTATCTTGTAGTATTTTGTTAATATAATATTTATTTAAACATTTTAGCGCTTCCGCTTCTGTGGCTTTTAATGTTGTAGAAAGATAACGGAAGGAAGGAAGGAAGGAAGGAAGGAAGGAATAGATAGATAGATAGATAGATAGATAGATAGATAGATAGATAGATAGATAGATAGATAGATAGATCTTGTTAATATAATATTTATTTAACATTTTAGCCCTTCCGCTTCTGTGGCTTTACTGTGGTAGAAAGATAATGGAAGGAAGGAAGGAAGGAAGGAAGGAAGGAAGGAAGGAAGGAAGAAAGGAAGAATAGATAGAAGGAAGGAAGGATGGGTGGATGGATAGATAGATAGATAGATAGATAGATAGATAGATAGATAGATAGATAGATAGATAGATAGATAGATAGATGTGGTATTTCTGGTATTTTGACAGTCAAATAATTAACAGAAGTGTGATATTTGTCCAAGTCAAATGATTAAATCGATAATCCATTAATTTGTTTACGTCTTTAATCACACGTAAGGTGACAATAATCGTGTTTGTTAATTAAAGGCGATGTGTGAATGCTTTGTCTTTGGCGGTAACCTATAGCCGACATTCTTGAAATGTTAAATGGTAAAAGAATAAAACATGACTCCGATGATAGCGTGCAACCACAAGAAAAAACCAACATAAAAATGACTTTCGTTCAATGCGTTAGGAGCTAGCGGTTTTTCACTGACGTCAAGCGTAAAGTGCCAAAACTTAGGGTAAATTTTACACAAGTCCGTGCCTATTTATTGTGTTTGAAAACTTTCGAATTCGTTTCATTATAGCATTCAAGTGACGTAATTACCACAGTTTTAATAGTGCAATTGAAATTGAAAGTCAGCTAGCAGCATTTGCTTGGCTTTTGGTGTTTCTTTCCAGAAATCATGTTGGACCTGGTGAATACGTTTCGTCCTCATAATTTATTTTTGTTGAATTTTTGGTAACGATTGAAATCATACTGTATGACGTAAATCACTAGCGTTGACATTCCTGTTTTGGTATGAAATTTAAGAAGTATTTTCTGTCAGAAATTATTTTGCCGAAATAATCATCATCGCAACAAAGTTATTGTGAGGCATTTTCAAAGTCCTTTGGGCATGGTAGAAAAATAAGGGCGAAACGACTCGCCAAATAGGGGCGAAACGACTCACGGGCGAAACGACCCAGGGCGAAACGACCCAGGGCGAAACGACTCACGGGCGAAACAACTCACGGGCGAAACGACCCGGGACCGATTAAAGACTAAGGGTTTTTCCTTTTACCATTTGAGATAGCAGAATGTGTACATTCAAGTACGCTATTCAACTACATTCAAACAAACATTATAATTCTATACCTAGCCTGACCATTTAAACTTCATACATACTGGATAACTTTAGACCCAGTACCTTTGGATTGGCTCTCCTGCAATCACACAACCTGTCAATTAAAGTGTGGGCCTGAAAACAAAAATCTTATTTCATCATTATAACATCATCATATCCAGGTAAATGTCCATTTTCCTCTACCTTGAGTTTGACTTTCTGACAAGTCTTTCTCACGGACATCCTCTCCCTCATGAAAATGTGGTGTCTGAATCCTGTCTGAATTTGTCTAATTTTTTTCTGGAAATCTGCTGAAAAAAAATCTGAATCGGTCTGAATTAGTTATAATTGCTTTTTAGCTCACCTTAGCCGTTAGGCTCACAAGGTGAGCTTATAGGATGGCCATGATCCGGCGTCCGTCCGTCCGTCGTCCGTCCGTCCGTCCACAATTTCAAAGATCTTCTCCTCTGTAACTGCTTGGCCAATCAAAGCCAAATTTTATATGAAGCATCAATAGGAAGGGGGAACCAATGTATATATAAGAAATCCAGGTCACATGACCAACATGGCCGCCATGCCCATATATGGTAAAAACCCTTCAAAAATCTTCTTCTCCAGAACCGGTGGACCGAGTTCAACGAAACTTGGCATGAAGCATTAATGGCTCAAGCACTACAATGTATATGTAAATCATGACCCTGTGATGACCTTGACCTATTTTACGGCAAGGTCAACATAGGTTGCGAATGCATTTGAATGGGGAAAACTTTTAAAATGTCATTTAAAGTGAAAGTCTTGCAGGAAATGGGCAGTAGGACTGAATATTAATGATTCTGAAAAAAATTGGACTCCAGGGGCTCATGTGCCCCCACCCCGGGGCAATATACAATGTATATCTCTATAATATTCAAACATCTTCTCCTCTGAAACCACTTGGCCAATCAAAGCGAAATTTTATGTGAAGCATCAATAGGAAGGGGTAACAAATATGTATATAAAAAATTAGGTCACATGACCAAGATGGCCGCCATGCCCATATATGGTAAAAACCCTTCAAAAATCTTCTTATCCAGAACCGGTTGACCGATTTCAACGAAACTTGGCATGAAGCATCGATGGCTCAAGCACTACAATGTATATATAAATCATGACCCTCTGATGACCTTGACCTATTTTACGGGAAGGTCAACATAGATCGCCAATGCATTTGAATGGGTAAAACTTTTAAAATGTCATTTAAAGTGAAAGTCTTGCAGGAAATGGGCAGTAGGACTGGATATTAATGATTCTGAAAAATATTGGACCCCAGGGGCTCATGTGCCCCCACCCCGGGGTAATATACATGTTTATTTCCATAATATTCAAATGTCTTCTCCTCTGAAACCGCGTGGCCAAACAAAGCCAAATTTTATGTGAAGCATCTATAGAATGGGGGAATCATTGTGTATATAAATAATCTAGGTCACATGACCAAGATGGCCACCATGCCCATATATGGTAAAAACCCATCAAAAATCATCTTCTCTGAAACCAATAGACTGATTTCAAGGAAACCTGGCGTGAGGCATCGATGACTAAAGTACTCTAACGTATATATAAATCATGACCCTGTGATGACCTTGACCAAGTTTATGGCAAGGTCCACATGGGTTGCCTATGCATCTGAATTGGGAAAACTGTTAAAATGTCATTTGAAGGAAAAAGCCAACAGGAAATTGGCAAATGGACAGAATATTGAAGATTCTGAAAAAGAAAATAGCCCAAGGGCTTCATCTGCCCCTGCACTGGAGTTAAATACCATAATATTCAAACATGTTTATTGGTATATACTGCTGATCTCAGGTGAGCGTTTACAGGACCATTGGTCCTCTGGTCTTAATATCTGCTGAAATTGGGACTATCCAGAAAAGATTCAGACAATTGAAGAACTGGTTCAGATATTTGGTACATAAATAATAAGCACTATTCAGTCATTGTCAGAACTAATGTAGAAACAATCAGATATTTTCAGAACAAATTCAGTGTGTAATTCAGAAAGGTTCAGCCAGCTTAATCATTCTGAATTTAATCTAAATATTTCTGAATACTGCTTTTCTTAATATCTGCTGAATTTGGGACAATTAAGGAAAGATTTAGACATTTTGCAGAACTGGTTCAGATTCTTGAACCAACACTGAATATTTCTGAAATGTTAATCTGAACTTGATTCTGATGGCTGAATCCCCCCCCCCCCCCCCCCCCAATTTAATCAAACTAATTTACTATATATACCCATTATATTTCATCAGTCATAATCAACTTCAGGAAGTAGTCTTTTCAAAGTATTCCCATAAGTTTTCAGATTGATCCTGGTTGATCACGTCTCTCAAGCCAAAAACGAGTGTGTAACATGTATTTTGTAGTGGGTGGGGTAATGATATTTAACTTTAAAGGTGAATTTCAGGGCAACACATGAATAATAGGCTTATACAAGCATCCATTTTAGTTCTTAATATTTTCTTGCATGTTTCAGTCATCTTTCCTCATAATTCAATTTCTTTAAATTAAGTAAAACTTACTTCATAGAGATTTCTGTTGAGTTTGACCTTTTTGTTTAGCAGACAACTTTGAAAAAAGAAATTCCCAGCATGCATAGAAGTCACATGACTTCCTGCTGAATTATTCAGAAAGATTCAGACATATGCAGACAGAAATATTCAAAAGGATATGATTCAGACATATCCAGACCATTCAGAAAGATTCAGATGTTATTTCATATAAGAACTCATACTAATTTGGTTCAGAAAGATTCAGCTCATTATGAGGTTCAGAAAGATTAAGACCATACAATAGATTCATAAAGATTCAGACAATTCAGAATATTTCAGCCTGATTTCAGATTCTGAATCTTTCTGAATATCTATCAGAGCATGTCCAGTCATGGTTCAGAAACAATAAGACAAAAGGATTTAGTGTTCAGATGGAATCAGACAATAATTTAGTGTTACGCCAAACTTCAGTACTAAATAAGATAACTTCAGCCAAGTTAATAAACTATTCAGAAAATTAAGTTCATGAGGGTAGCTCCTTTCAGACCGATTTGGAGGGTAGCTCAATCCATTCCAAGTTTCTTTCTGCCATCTTGCAATACTTCGTGTCAAGTTTTTTTTTTTACCTGCATTGTCTCTTCTGTGCAGTTTGCATACTTGAGCAATCCTTCCATCGCTATGCTCCACATGCCCAAACCATCTCATCTCACTGGTATGGTGCGAAGTACAGCATCCGAATTTTGAATGTCAAGTTTTGAGAGAAGGGAGTCTAAAGCTTTACATTAAAAATCGAAGAGATCATTGCCCTGCCATAACACCGGAGATGGTTCAGAGTAGCCATAGTCATGGCCCAAGTCTCTGCAGCATGAAACATGACACTTCTCGCGCAGGTCGAATACACATGGGTCAAAAGTGACGGGTTGTGGTTCGCGAGAAGGGGAAACATTTGGTGAGGCTTTTACCAAATTGATTTTTCAGTGTGTAACAGCAGCCAGTTCACAGCCAGCACCAGAGACCATATCCCAAAATTGCAAAGCTATGCTACCTGTTCCACAATTTCATCACCAACCTTCACATCCATTTTGTCTGTTCCATCAATAGGGCTAACTATGCCCAAGCATGAAGCACGGTTGAAACCAGGGCCAGGACACAGGGTGTCCTTGATGCCACTACATTTATTGTGTATCCAATGCACACAGCTACCACAAACATGGCACTGATACATACACCTGTCTTTCAGACAATATCTGGATCATTTCAAGTGACCATATTAAATCCATATATTCAATACGATCATTGACAATTACACTTGACAGCATGGACATTAATGGTGCATTTAAATAATATATAACACATAAGGCATCTAAGGTTTAATGGATACAGATACATATATTCTCCATAACTACAGCAACTAATATTCATCATATCAAACAAATATACACAATTCTTTGGCAATATAGAGGCAATGATCACCCTTCATTTGCAGCAACAAAACTGTATATGCATAAACTTCTGTTTCTATATACAATACACGCCAATAATGTGCTTACGCTTTCAGTGAAGGTGGAGCCCTGCAGCAAGGACAGAGGCACCCTGTGTGACTGAAAACTGATGCGTGATTTCAGTGAGGGTGTGGCCAGCACCCTGTGTGACTGAAACCGAGGATTCAGTGAGGGTGGAGTCCTGCAAAGAGGACAGAAGCACCCTGTGAGACTGAATGTTTACATGTACCCCAGTGAGGATGGAGCTCATGGCATGACTGAGCAGAAGCATCCTGTGAGACTGGGGTTGCCAGTGAGGATGGAGCCCAAATGGCAGGCAGATGCATCCTGTGAGACTGGCATGTGGTGAGGATGTAGCCCAAATGGAAGGCAGTTACATCCTGCACCGAGGATGGAGCCCTGATGGCGGGCTGAAGCTGGACTATAGTAAGTGCGGATGGAGCCTGAATGAAGGCAGAAGCATCCTGCACAGCGGATGGAGCCCTAATGGCGGGCAGATGCATCCAATTAGTTAGTGCGGATGGAGCCTGAATGGAAGACTGATACATCCTGCACCGTGGATGGAGCCCAAATGTTGAGCAGAAGCATCCATGGGGTTGATTATTGGCGTTTATTCCATACAGAACACCCAGCAGCGATACCTGTACTGTAATTTTGGGTAGTAGATTCCCCAAACAAAAGCCTGATTAAATGAAGAATGATCAAGGCCTCCGCGTCATACAAAAAACAGAATGTGAAATTTAATTAGGCGATTGTCCCAAAATTAATGACATTAATGGTGCATTTATTTTAACAGAAGGTATTTCACTCTCATTACACGAAATATTAGGCACAAAAATTAACAATTTCGTTTATAAAACGCTCCCATTTTATAATCAAAACAGTGGATTGCCTGTTTCAAAGAAAAGTACATGTAAAGACAAAACATAGCCATCATTATGATTTTTAATTGTGTTAACTGCTAAACCAATAAATGCAAAGAGATAATCATTCAAATCACCTGACATATTCATATCAACTTTATACAAGTACAAATGCAACTAAAATCATTATTTTCGTCACACGGCTACATATAAAAACATTTTGCGCATTAAAAATAGATGATCTCGTCTTACAGTTTGCAAATATGTCATGACAAATAATAGATACAGGAAAACTTTGTTAATATTTAGATTCTATAGGTTCATTAACATATATTTAGATACCAAAAATCGGTCAATGCAGTGAAGTGTAAGGTGAAAAACTGTAATTTAAGCGTCAAATGGCAACCATTTTAAAAATGGCTGCCATTTTGTCCGCTATTATGAAACAAAAGTAAAAATTTAAATTCAATGTGTTCTTAAACATGGACATTGACACCAAAAACCTAAATAAATAGTCAATGCAGTGAAGTTTGGGATAGCAAAGTATGATATGTAGTCTTTCAAGGCGGTCATTTTGAAAAAGGCCGCCATTTTGTCCGCCATTTTGAATTTTCGCTGGACAACAATATTTTTCAAAACAGTTGGGTATTCTGAGCCGCCATGCCAAATTTTATGCTTGTATCACCAAATGCATGATTCTTATGGAAAATCGACTTAATCTGCCTAGCTATTATCTTTTCAGTTCAGAAAAATCACAACACGTTACAGACATATAGGTTATAACTTAAATGTTATGCGACAGTCTGCATGCTTAGTTTTTAGCTCGCCTACAGGAAGTGCACAAAGCTATTGTCTACTCGGTCATCCGTGTTTACCTTTACGTTTACGTGTACGTCTGCGTCACACTTTCGGTTAAAGTTTTTAGAAGTCTATATCGCTTGAACATGTAGATGTATCAAGTTGATACTTTGCATATAGGTAGATATTGGTCTGAAGTTTTATGCAGTACCATCATGACCCATCCTGGGTGACCTTGAGGTCAAGGTCACAGACTTAGAAATTTTATGTTAAAGTTTTTCATTAAAGTTTTTAGAAGTCTATATCTCTTGAACATGTTGATGGATCAAGTTGATACTTTGCATGTTGGTAGATATTGGTCTGAAGTTTTATGCAGTACCATCATGACCCACCCCGAGTGACCTTGAGGTCAAGGTCACAGACTTAGAATTTTTTTGTTAAAGTTTTTCATTAAAGATTTAAGAAGTCTATATCTCTTGAACATGTTGATGGATCAAGTTGATACTTTGCAGGTTTGAAGATATTAGTCTGAAGTTTTATGGAGTACCATCTTGACCCACCCTGGGTGACGGTGAGGTCAGGGTCACAGATTTAGAAATTTTTTGTTGAAGTTTTTCGTTAAAGTTGTTACAAGTCTATATCTCTTGAACATGTTGATGGATCAAGTTGATACTTTGCATGTTTGTAGATTGGTCTGAAATTTTATGCTTTTACGACCCACCTGAACGACCTTGAGGTCAAGGTCATGGGTCATAGATTTTGATAAATTTAGTGGCAAAACACAAGTCAGGCGAGCTAGGCTGTCCTGCGACAGCTCTTATTGACCCAATCATGGTTGATACCTATGCTGCCTTCTTTAATTGCACGCCGGTGGGTTGGGCGTCAGACTTTATGATGGCCACAACATAAAGCTATTCATTTTTAGCTCACCTGAGCCGTTAGGCTCACAAGGTGAGCTTATAGGATGGCCATGATCTGGCGTCCGTCTGTCGTCCGTCCGTCCGTCATCCACCATTTTTAGCTCGCCAGCACGAAGTGCATAGAGCTATTGTAGTCTTTTCGGTCGTCTCCGTTTACGTTTACGTGTACGTGTACGTCCGCGTCACACTTTCGGTTAAAGTTTCTAAAATTGTTATATCTTGATAGTTACTGACCAGAAATCATTCATATTTGGAACATTGCTACATATGAGGGTCCTCTGTGATTTAGTGTGAAGGGACCCGTGGGGTCATGCCTGGGGGCGGGGCTAGAGGTCAATATCTAGGACACCTTTGTACAATGCTGAGATGCTGTGTTAGTTTCTCATCAACTGTAAAGCCTAGAACTGTCAAACCTTACATAAGGCTTCTCCTCGATGTCCCGACTCGGCACCCACATTGACCTACTGACCTTGACCTATATTTCATGCTCCAGTGACTTTGTCATTTTTAAGCCAACCCTAAATATCTCATCAACTATAAAGCCTACAACCATCAAACCTTGCATATGGCTTCTCCTCGATGTCCCGACTTTGCACCCACATTGATCTAGTGACCTTGACCTATATTTCGTGCTCTAGTGACTTTGTCATTTTTGAAGCCAACTCTTAATATCTCATCAACTCGAGGTGAAGGTCACAGACTTAGATTTTTTTTGTTAAAGTTTTCGGTTAAAGTTTTTAGAAGTCTATATCTCTTGAACATGTAGATGGATCAAGTTGATACTTTGCGTGTTGGTAGATATTGGTCTGAAGTTTTATGCTGTAC
Organism: Rugalucina vietnamica; assembly: GCA_964017185.1. Classification (NCBI taxonomy): domain Eukaryota; kingdom Metazoa; phylum Mollusca; class Bivalvia; order Lucinida; family Lucinidae; genus Rugalucina; species Rugalucina vietnamica. Next base: position 52,607,904 of record OZ024880.1, on the reverse strand, counting down.
CATTATGACCCACCCTGGGTGAACTTGAGGTCAAGGTCATGGCCTTAGAAAGTTTTGGTTAAAGTTTTGGGTTAAAGATTTTTGAAGTCTATATATCTCTATGTTGATGGATCAAGTTGAAACTTTGCATGTTTGTGGATATTGGTCTGAAATTTTATGCTGTTCCATCACAACCCACCTGAGCGACCTTGAGGTCAAGGTCATGGGTCATAGATTTTGATAAATTTAGTGACAAAGCACAAGTCAGGCGAGCTACGCTGTCCTGCGACAGCTCTTATCAAAGATCTTCTTCTCTGAAACCGCTTGGTCGATCAAAGCCAAATTTTGTATGAAGCATGACCAAGATGGCCGCCATGCCCATATATGGTAAAAACCACTCAAAAATCTTCTCCAGAACCGGCTGGCAGATTTTTGGGAAACTTAGTATGTAGCATTTGGGACTCCTGCCCATCATAGTTTGTTGAAATGATGACCCTAGGATGACCTTGACCTATTTTACGGCAAGGTCAATTTTGGAAACATAGGCTTTTACATGGGAAAAGGCGAAAACAATGGATATTTTGGAAACTGTTGCAGTCTGAGACCTGAAAGTTGCTCGATGCAGACAACCAATGGAGTCAATGAAGATAAGTAATTAATGAAGGCCAAGGTCATTTCTTGACCTTGACCCAAGATCATTTAAATATCAAAATTAAAATTATGGTTTTCTCAGAAATCACTGAGTTTGGAAACTATTGAAGCCTGAGACCTGAAACTTTGCAGATGCAGACAACATAAATTCAATAAAGGTGTGTGAGTATTCAAGGTCAAGGTCATTTCATGATGACTTAATACTCCAGGATCAGGCTTCAGGTGAGCGTTCTCAGGACCAATGGTCCTCTGGTTTTATACAGAGTAAATATTTAACCCATACCTAACACATTATATATATAAACAAATTCAACCTGTTGTGCATTTCTTGCCAGTGACGATTGTTCAAAAACAAGAAAAGTTGTCAATTTATTTCTGAATATCCCAGGGGTATATCAAAAACTTTCTGAATATCCCAGGGGTATATCAAAAACTGAACGCACCTGTATAGGTCACTGTGACCTAATTTCATGTTTCAGTGATTTTGCCTTATATCTCAGCACTCAATTGGTTTATGAACATATTTCTTTCACACTATGTTTGCGTATGACAAGACAGTTGACCCTAAAGTAGTCCTAGGTCATTACGACCTAATTTTACAGTTCAGTGATTTTTTTCTTCTATCTCGGCTTTCAATTGGTATATGAACATATTTCTTTCACAGTATGTGAATGACAAGACCTTTGACCTTAAAGTAGTCCTACTTACTGTTACATAATTTCATGGTTCAGTGATTTTACCTTATATCTTGATGCTCAGTTGGTATATTTTCATATTTCAGATTATGAATGAGCAGCTGTAGTATGACCAGACCTTTGACCCTAATTTACTTATAAGTCGCTGTGACCTAATTTCATGGTTCATTGATTTTTGCCTTAATTGGCTCTCAGTTTGTAATATGTGAACATCCCGGGGTGAACATTCTTCTGTCCAATGTGTTTGCATATGACAAGACCTTTGACCCTGAAGTATTCCAAGGTCACTGTTACCTAATTTCAGGGTTCAGTGATTTTGCCTTCTATCCCGGCACTCAATTGGTATAATCATGAACATATTTCTTTCACAGTATGTTTGTGTATAACAAGACCTTTGAAACTAAAGTAGTCCAAGGTCACTGTGACCTAATTTCATGGTTCAGTGATTTTGCCTTATATCTCGACATGTTTTCTCAAACGTCTTTCAGATAATGAATGAGAATGACCAGACCTTTGACCTAAATGAACTTATAGGCCACTATGACCTAATTTCATGGTTCATTGATTTTGCTTTATATCTCAACACTCAATGGGTATATGATCATATTTTTTATGACTAGACCTTTGACCTTAAAGTACTTATAGGTCAGTGTGACCTTATTTCACGGTTCATTGATTTTGCCTCGTATCTTGGCACTCAGTTGGTATATGAACATACTTCTTTCACAATACGAGTGAGACCTTTAAACCTTAGGTAGTTATAGTTATCTGTCATGGTTCAGTGATTTTGCCGTATAGTGTCAAGGAAAAAGATGTATGAGCATAAAGCTTTGGGTTGCAGGTCGAGTTTGGCGTTATGTTTGACATTTGACCTTATGTTTGACAAAAGTCAGAAGCAGGCAAGTGCTCTGTCCTGTGGCAGCTCTTATTTCAAATGCTCAAGGGCAGCTAACTCCGCAGCCCGTGGTGCCAAATCTGAATCTCATCCGAGCTCTGATGTATGTTGTCGTTCCTTGCTAGTATGGAGAAGATCCAGTTGAAAATAGTAGAGATAATGCATGGACAACATTTTCTCCATACAAAGTCTATGGTAGTTATCTTTTGCCATAGCAACCAGAGTACTGATTCAATCTGCTTCAAAATCTTATGCAGGCTATCCCCCACCACAATGATGCTTCTGATAAAGTTTGCTTGCGATCGGCATGTTGGTCTTCGAGATATACATGTTTGAAAGTGTGGACGCACAGATGGACACCGGCTCGACTACTATACTATAAGCTCACAATAATCAGATAACCATGTATCATGCTACTGTTACAACTAATGGGGGCCTAGATAGCTACAAGTGTAGTGGATAAAGCACTTGCTTGTCACCTCTGCGATTGGGGTGCAAATCAAGGTTAAGGCATGTGGCAGGGTAGTGGTCACCATCCAGGTTCATGGTTTTGGCTGGGTTCTCCAGTTTCCTTCACCACCTTTGACCACATAACGCTAACAACTGTGCCTTGAAGAACTTGCATATATAAGTTCCATGAGCTTTCTAATCGAAGAAAAATAAATAAATAAAGTTTAACTTTAGTTCTGCTACAACTGATTTTGTTATATTGCATTCCTGTCACTAAATCACAATACAACTTGTTATACCTCACATCCAGCCACAACTACCAACGAAGTTCCTTTCCATCACAACCACTGCTTAAAGATGCAATTGATAGGTGCATAATGAATATGCTTCCTATCGTTTCAGAGGCAACCACTACCAGCACTACTACCACTACTCCTACTACTACATCACCACCTACTACCACTCAGTCTTCTGAGAAGTTTCCCATCGTCCCTGTTGTTGTAGGTGTTGGTGCTCCTGTAATTGTGATTGTTGTTGTTGTAATCGTTATATGTATCTGCAAAAGGAGGAACCAAAAACGTAAAAAAGAGTGTAATGCTGAGAATGGCACATCCTTCAATGATCTACAAAATACACCTGAAGAATATCCAGAAGTCATAAATTATACAGCTGAAATGACATCTGTACCTAATTATACTGCTTATAAACCTCAGGGAGAGCATCCAGGGAGTCCAGAGAATAAGAACAGTAGGGATAATGTCAGTGATAATAGGATTGATAATGTCAGTAATGGTCATAGAATGTAGTTGGCAGACAAAACCTTCATGGCAAATAAGGATAAAAATCAAGAATGTCTTGAGATAGTACTATGGCCATAATGGAAATTTTATGCAAACTTTCTAAACAACAAACACTCCATTAAAGCTTATTATGCCCCCAACTTTGAAAAAGTTGGAAGGGCATATTGCTTTCGGCTTGTCTGTCTGTCTGTCTGTCTGTGTGTGTGTGCGTCCGTTAACTTCTGAACGGTGCATGTTAGGGATTTGAAATTTCATATGTGTATTCCTCATGAAAAAATAGTTGACCCGTATTTTTTTCATGACTGAGTTATGCCCCTTTTCTGAGTTATGTCCCTTTGAAAACAAATTTTGAAAATCTTGTGTGCAAGATATCTCAAAAAGTATTTGAGCTAGAGCCTTCAAATTTGGTATAATTGTTAGGGCTGAGGAGTAGATGACCTGATTAACTTTTGAGAACTTTCCGTCAAATATTGACAAAAATACGGAATTTTGAAATTTTGATTGATTTTTCCACTTTTCGGTGAAATTTGAAATTTCTGAACGGTGAATGCTAGGGTTTTGAAATTTCATAGACAGATTCCTCATGAAAAAATAGTTGACCCATATTTTTTTTCATGTTCAAGTTATGCCCCTTTTCTGAGTTATGTCCCTTTCAAAACAAAATTTGAAAATCTTGTGTGCAAGAAATCTCAAAAAGTATTTGAGCTAGAGCCTTCATATTTGGTATACTGGTAGCAGCTGAGAAGCAGATGACCTGATTAACTTTCCGTCAAATTTTGGCAAAATTACTGAATTTTGAAATTTTGATTGATTTTTTTCGCTTTTCGGTGAAATTTGAAATTTTTGAATGGTGATGCTAGGGTTTTGAAATTTCATATACAGATCCCTCTGACATGAAAAAATGATTGACCTGCATTTTTTTTATGTCCGAGTTATGCCCCTTTTGGAGTTATTTCCCTTTGAGAACAAAATTTTAAAATCTTGTGTGCAAGATATCTCAAAAAGTGTTTGAGCTAGAGCCTTCATATTTGTTTAACTGGTTGGGGCTGAGAAGAAGATCCCCTGATTAACTTTTGAGGATTTTCTGTCAAATTTTGACAAAATTACTTCATTATAAATTTTTTACTCCATTTATTTCCTGCAAAAAAAACTTACATTCTGTTTCTTGATTGAGGTCAAAACAGAGGCAACCGAACAGCTTATTCAGGATATTAAATTTCACTTCATTCAAATGAAATAAATGAATCATACAAACTGCCAGTTTAGGGACAAGCACACAGTTGGGGGCATAGTGTTTTACAAACACGCATTTCTAGTTTCATTAAATTTTCATGCCTGCATGCTTTGTAAATGACAGATAAATGATTGTAACAGTTTGATATCTGATTTTTTTTATATTCTTTAATGTTTTGTTGTGAAAGTGTATATTTGTTGTTTTGATAATTTCAGTAAAGCTAAACAGCTGATCATATATACATGTAGTGTTATTCAGGCCTCTGATTGACAGTGTGACCTTCAGTTTAAAACAAATAAATGTGTTGAATGTCAAAATACACTGAGTTCCAATCTGACTCACAGGTTTTAACACTAAAAGGGTTCATGGCATAGTGGTTAAGCCACTGACCTTATAAACCATTGATCACAGGTTTGATCTGGGCTTCTCCAGTATCTTGGATATAAGTGAAGGTCCTTGGTTGTTTAGCTCTGCCTTACTTTGTTGAGGGGGCCTGAAGCATCAGGGGCACAAGCCCTACTAAGTTTATGCAAATTATAACCTTAGGATGACCTTTACCTATTTTATGACAGGGATATTTTAGTTCCCTATGTATTTACATCTTGGGGAAAAATTTATACATGTTGGACAATTTATTATGGTATACAGTATTTTAAGGACACAATGTTTATTTGCATTCATACCAGATCTTAAGTGAATGTTTGCAGGACCATCACTCTTCTGGTTTAAGGATATTTAACTTAAAATTAATTTGTCCAAATTGCCTTAGATGTATACTTTATTCCAGTTTTCTTGCCTTCTCTATCTTTCAAACCTTGTGACCTATTAATATTGAATGCTCTTTGCTATATTGTGAAAATGTCTATACATTACCTCTCTGTCAGACTTAATTTTATTTGTTTGACTTAGCGCCAAAATAAAATATGAGCAACAAAACCTGACCAGAACATTATTTTCTGGCACTTGTCTTAGCAAAGGTTCAAGATCAGTGTTATGAAAATAAGCAGAGGTAAAACTATTGTTATTTGTAGATGTCACAAAATAGTCTTTGGTTCATATTGTCATAATTTATGGTGAAACTAATTAACATTAAAGCATTGTCAGTTGGCGATTTAGAACATGTGCAAGATTGAGAGAGGCATTTCTCATCCCTTGCCATTTAACACTTCCTAAATTTGGGAAATATACTCAATATGTCATGTGATCAAATATGGTTGACATTTCAAAATATTTAATAAAGATCAATCTGGAAACACTGCTTGAATAAGTACCTACAATTGTCACCCTTAACAATGTTTAAGCTCATAGTCAACTGTTACATTAATGCTTTAATGTGACACTTTTATGGTTCTGCAATATATCCCTAGAGATTCAGAAAGAAAGTAAAAAAAAAAAAATGTTTCATGTGATTACTTACTTATAAGTCATGTTTTGTAACTGCACCTATACCATGACAATATGAATTCCAGGCAGTGTTACAAGGGACATTACATCTGAAATGTATTGACTTAACTGACTCCTCTTTTAGATGATGCAATGTGCAACCAAAAAACAGATCTTGACAACTGCCTTCAGGTCAATATCACATTTTTAGGAGACAAATCACATCATGTCAAGCAGCTACTACTGTCCATACGCCATCATCCAGAATCTGCATTTTTTTAAATTTTGTGCTTTCCAAAAGTTGTAAAAGGTGCTGCAAAAATTAAGAAAATCTGTCAACTAATAAGAAATATATTCCAGAAAATAATTTTGAATAGAGCTTTATCCATTGTGAAAATGTCAGCAAGAGAAATAACTATTTTCCTTGTAAATCTGAATTGATTATTTTCATTTTAAAATGCACCAAACCAAGAGAGAATTGTAAAGTATACATAGCTGAGTCACAAACGTTTTCCGGAGATTTGCTCTATTTTCAGTTTTAAGATTTTTGGTTTACCTCCCGTGCACATGCAAAAGGCATATTCAAAATCATGTTTGGGCATAATTTGTTTATTAGTGAACCAATTTTCAAAATTTTTGCGGCACTTTTGATGACTTTTGGGTTGTAGTTCTTGAGGTGTTTTAGAAAAATGAGATTTTGAAAAAAGAAGTTTCTGAAAGATGGAGTATGGACAGTAGCTGAAATGTCAGTAGCTGAAATGTCAACTGCTGAAATGAAAATGCAAGCTTTCAAACAATCCAGATGTAACTATCACCTTGTAGCATAGCCAGACTTGTTTATTAGTGACATTCTACTATGCCAGTTTTACCTGCGTAAAGTCAAGGTTTTGTTTGCTCCAGGAACTACCACCACCACCACCACAACATCTACCACAACCACAACGACCCCAACAACTACTACTACTACTACTACTAAGCCAACTACCACCACTACAACAACACCAACAACGACAACCACAAGTACTACCACTACTACGCCAACTACTACCACTACTATGCCAACAACAACAACTACGACTCCAACAACAACAACAACCTCCACATCAACTGCAGCACCCTCTACCACTCAATCTCCCACAACAACTAGGACCCCAACTACAACAACTACAACATCCATATCTACTGCAGCGCCTTCAACCACCCAGTCTCCCACAACAACTCCTATGACATCGACTGCTGCTCCAATGCCTTCAACCTCTGCTAGATCTTCCAGAGGAGAGTCTAACACGGCACTCATAGCTATGATTGTTGTGGTGTCTGTTATTGGTGGTATCCTTGTCATCGCCATTGTGTTAATGGTTTTGGCGTTAGTTTATTGGAAAGGCGGTTCACCATTCAGAGCTGTTGCAAAAGGTGGCCATCATGTGCAAAGGCATGATAAGCATCAGCGCCACAATCACAGGCATCATAAGCGTCACAAGTATAAAGCAAGGAGGGATAGATCTGATCATGGCTCACACCAGCCACATAACATCTTGGAGGGTTATTCTTTCTACAGAGGTGTTGATAACCCAGTATTCCAAGAGAGTGTGGAATACCCTAACTCTCCAGTTATATTTTATAAGGGTACTGATGGACCATACCATGCACCTGGATTTGATGAACAGCCCCCGGAGTATCATTATGCAGTAAACTGGGAGGGACTAGATAAGATTGAAACATAATCATGACATGCATGTATACTTAAAACCATTAAAAACGCAACTGATATACAGGTTATTTCTACCTTTCAGGGACACCTTGCGCGCTTTGTTTATAGCGAAGTCAGCTTGCCCCTCGTCTGAGAATCGTTCAGCGAAAACTGAACTCAATTTAGCTCTTCTTGTTAATTTTTGGGTGAAAAATGACAAAATCATTAAAATTTGATTTTAAACCCATTCAACCTTGCATAGCAACCCAATTTCAATGCGGAAGTATGCGGCCGGATACCAGCAACAAAAAAACGGTCTAATACCGACAATTCCACCTAATGGAACGACTAAGATTAATTTCCAAATGTTCAAATTTTCGAAAAAATACCACAGATTTTGAGAATCTACCGAAACTTCGATAAAACAGAATCATTCCATAGTTTGGACACAGGAGATGTTACTTTCTAGCACATGGGTCCATTTTATGACAGTTTTAATTTTCAAAAATGGCATTCTTGAATTCACTTCCGGTTTTCATGTACTGACTTTGATGGCCTTTTATAAGATCAAAACTTGAAAAAAAAAAAAAAAAAAACAATCTACGGAATGGTTTACATAGACTTTAGAGCAATATTGGCATTGACCAAAAGTTTGAACACAAAAGAGCTAGTCATAAAGGTTAACGTATAGCTGGATTGATAAGGTGCATTTGCTTTTGTTTTGTCCATGTTTGAGTTGTGCCCCTTAATCGACAAACGCAGATCGCTTTACTTCACTTGCTAATTTAGCACAAGACGAATATGGCCTTCATATCGGGACGAAAATTTCATGATTTTATAAAATAACATTGTGAAAATATCCAAGAATCATTGGATAGGTTATATGCTGAAAGTTGCGTTTTTAATGGCTTCAAGTATACATACAGAAAATGATCAAACCACTTTAAGATCATTTTTAGCTCGCCTGAACTAAAGTACAGGAAGAGCTATTGCAGTTAGCGTCGGCGTTGCTCTAATGTTTAAGTTTTTGGTCAAAGTTTTTATGAGTCTATATCTCTTGAAGTTGTTGATGGATCAAGTTGTTACTTTGCTTGTTGGTAGATATTGGTCGGAAGTTTTATGCTGTACCATCACCACCCACCTGAGTGACCTTGAGGTCAAGGTGACGGACTTAAAAATTTTGTATTAAAGTTTTTGGTTAAAGTTTTTATAAGTCCATATCTCTTGAACATGTGGATCAGGTTGATACATTGTATGTCGGTAGATATTGGGCTGACGTTTTATGCTGTATCATAACAACACACATGGGTGACCTTGAGGTCAAGTTCACGGACTTAGTAATTTTGTGCTAAAGTTTTTAGTTATTTTTTTTTATATGTCAGTATCTCTTGGATATGTAGATGAATCAAGTTGATACTTTGCATGTTGGTAGATATTGGTCTGGGCCCTGTTGCATAAACTTAAGCTGTCATTAAACCTTAAGCTGCCATTAAGTTCAGGAACCCTCTTAGTGAAGATGGCATTAATTTTCTGCTGCATACAACAATTTTAAAGTACCTCCTGAGCTACATTTACTAATGGCAGCTTCACGTAGATGTTAATGTCAAATTGTATAGACAATAATGCAACAGGAGTAAAGCTGCCATTAAGTTAACTGGGACTTTAACCTGCAATTAAGAGTTAATTGAGTTTTATGCAACAGGGCCCTGAAGTTTTATGCTGTACCATCATGACCCACCTGAGTGACCTTGAGTTCAAGGTCACAGACTTTGAAATTTTACATTACAGCTTTTGCTTGAAGTGTTTTGAACTGCATATTGCTAGAACAGACAGATGGATATAGTTGATACTTTGCTGTTATATATTATTCTTAAGTTTTGTGCTGTTGCATCTTCACTCACCTGTGGTCAAGCTCACAGACTTAGAAATTTTATGTTATACATGTAAGTCTATATCAAATAATGTAGATGGATCAAGTTGATACTTGCAACTTTGTTGGTATTTTATACTGTACCATCATGACCCACTTGAGTGACCTTGAGGTCAAGGTCATGGATCATAGATTTTAATAGATATAGTGCAAAGCACAATGCAGGCGAGCTATGCTGTCCTGTGACAGCTCTTATTATAACATGGAAACAGCAGTGAATAGTGTAAATACATTGGCATTGAAAGATACTCATTTGAACAATTAACCACTAATGGATTCTTACAACAATGTTTCTAGAAACAGGATTCTTGCATATCTGCTTGTAATATGTGGTTTGCTTATATTAAAATTAATGATCATACATTTTTAGCTCTATCTCACCTGAGCTGAAGGCTCATAGGTGAGCTTATATAAGCATATAAATATGGCGCCAAGAAGCATGTAGCGAAATTCAGTGTAAGGTTATATGTATGTATGACTTCATTTATGTCATTCTTTTTCGAGAACTTTTTTTATCAAATTTTATCTACAGATTTTTCTTAGACACTTAGATAGTTCAAGTTTGTTTTGCATAAATTTTCTCTTTTCAGAATAGGTAAATATCAAGTATGTCATCTTGTGCCATAATATTTTACTCATTGAACATGATTTTTTTCTGTTTTAGAATACTGATATATCCTACATAGTATATGAATCCAGTACTGTTGTGTCATTTTTTTTTACTTGAACACTTACCAGCTTACAAAGTTACAAACACGATAGAATATGTTTCTTTTTGTAATATATTTACCCTGGCAATATAGTTTTGTATATATCAGTGATGAAACACACCACAACCACTTTATAACACAACTGTTGGTGTCCAAGACAATTTCTGTGTTGGCTATCAAATCTGTGTTATAATGAGAGTAAAATGTATAGATTTATAGCAAACTTAGAGCATTTTGGATCCATGAATGATCAGTATTATATCCAAAACCATGCTATAATAAACCGTGTTATAAAGAGGTCCAGGTGTGTATGACATGCATCATAAGCTTAATTACATTTCATACAGCTTGAAAGGAAATTTACTTCTTATCTTGTATTGTACTACTTTTAAATTATACACTTGTAGAACCTACTGTCCTTACACCATCTTTCAGAAACTGCCTTTTGCATCTGAAACAAAGCATCTCTTCACATTCCAAAAGTCTTAAAAAGTGCTGCAAAAATTTTGAAAATTGATTCGCTAATAAAAGTTTATTGTTGAAAAATTATATTTATCTTGAATTGGCATTTTGCATGTTCAAGGGAGGGAATCCCAAGAACCTTAAAAATGAAATTTTATCACCCCAGTGAAAATGCAACTGAAATTTCACTGAGATTTCAGTGTTATTTCAATGAAATAACAGTGAAATCTCAGTGAAAGAATTGGTCAAAATAACACTGAAATAACATTAAGATTTTCAATGAAATTTTGTTGAAATTTTGTTATTATTTCAATGAAATAACACTGAAATCTCAGCGAAAGAATTGGTCAAAATAATGCTGAAATTCAGCGAAATCTCAACGAGATTTTACTGAATTTCAGTGTTATTTTGACCATTTCTTTCACTGAGATTTCAGTGTTATTTCATTGAAATAATGAGTGAAATTTCGCTGAATTTCAGTGTTATTTTGACCAATTCTTTTACTGAGATTTCACTGTTATTTCATTGAAATAATAATGAAATTTTCACTGACAATTGGAGAATATCCAATATGATCACCTGCTTAATTAGAAGGACTTTTAAAGCCTGCCCTGGGGAGAAGTGTTGAAAGTAAAACCATCCATGCATATAAGCCTTTTTTTACTTGGATGCACTATGGTGCTTTATTGCTGCACTTTGGAATGTCACATCATCCCAATTTTGGGTGGATGTCCCATATAAAAAAGGAGGCAATGTCCCAATATGACCTTCGCTGTTGACTGGGATGTTAAGCCATAATTCAAACAATCAAACTACCTAGGCACTGGGTTTGACAGTAAAGATTGTCCAAATGACTCTTGAATCAAAATATGGTTCTACACTCTCACACAATGATTTGTGTGGGTGGGGAATTGGAATGATGCAATTTAACAGAAAAAGCATCAATACAAGTCACATGATCTGAAGGAAAAGATATATACAGTTAAAATACATGTAAACATTGTACATGTCACTTACTGCATCAATCTTGAATGAAATTAACTTCTTATTATTGAGCACCTTCTCTTTAAACTTGAAAAAACATATATTGTGTCTGTTTTCTTTCCCTCCATTTTAGACAGGAAGTGATGTCATAGAGTTGCTATGAGCATGCTCAGGATTTTTTTCAGTGAAATTTCGGTGCAGTTAAATTTCGGTGAAATTTTGGTGAAAGTTTACAAGCTGATATTACACTGAAATTTCAGTGAAGTCATCAAAACAATACCAAATGATCTCTGTGGACAAAATGGTATAATTCGTGCATTGTTGATTGTCACCTCCCTGTGACCAACTGTGTCCCGTTTACCTGTTAAGTTAACGGAACACGGAACCAAAGTGACCTTTGCCACGACATGTTTACATAATTGAATTGTAACAAAGTGTGTTTATATGCACCTAAATAAAAACAGAACCTACGTTTCTGAACCACCAAATCTTGTAGAGCATAGCTGAACTATACAGATATGAGCACTGAAATATGCTGATAAATGCGACTAAAGTCATAGCAATTATGGTTGTGTACTGTACAGAAATGCTTACTTTTCATGCTTGTTGATAGTAAAAAGTACATTATATAATCACCAGTTACTGTTATTATTATCATGTACCATGTGTTATGTAAAATGTCATTAATTTTTAGCTGAAAAAAAAAAAAACTATTTTATTTTTCTGCTGAATTTTTTCTGCTGACATCAATTTTTTTTTTTTGAAATTTCACTGAGATCTATTTGCTGAAAATTTCAATAAAATTTCTATACTGAAATTTCAGTGAAACCTCTAGACTGAAATTCTGTTGAAATTTCATTGAAATTTATAATTTCTATGACATTGAAATCTCAATGAAATTTCGTTGAAAATTTCATTGAAATTCCTGTGACATTAAAATTTATTGAAATCTCAATAAAATTTCACTCAAATTTTTTCAAATTTGATCATTTCGGTGAAATTTACCAAAATATAAGGATTTCAGTGAAATTTCACTGAAATTCATCAAAATTTCACTGAAATTTCAGTTACATTTTCTCTGGGGCAAGTCTGTGCAAATCTGAGATCTAAAAAGTAGATATAAATTATGACCTTTTGATGAGCTTGACATATTTTATAGCACGGTCATTTGGGTTGCAGCTGTATTAAATGGGGAAAAATGATGTTGCACAATCATTAAATGGGAAAAATGGAAAATGGACTTAAGATTTATATTTATTCAAAAATATGCAGGGGGTTGTCTGCCCTGTCCAAATATGGAAAAAAAAAAAAAAACAAAAAAAAAAAACTCAAATTTCATCCTCCAGATTCTGTAGTCATATCTTCTTGAAACTCTGAAAAAATGCATATTATTATAAATTATGAACCTTCGATGCCCATGACCTATTTTACTCCAAGGTTAGACCGTTCACATGTGAATAGTTCATTTCAGGACTCCTGGTTTTCTGGTTTGTAATAACATTATGATGATCAATAAATGTGATTCTCTGGTTTTATTGCTGTTGAGCATTGTTGCTGTAAATGGTTATGTGATTGTGAGAAAGTTATCTGATAGAGGTTGTTATAATTTGTTTTAATTATCTTGGTTGTGCGAAATATGATTTTACCATAGTTTTACATATGTAATCCACCCTCCCTCAGCCAACTCAATTGGTCATTTAAATTTGAATAACTTGTGATGGTTTTAATCAATTCATCTTGGGGTAAATGTAGCCCAGCCATTCTCAAAGATGGCCTGAAAGAAACAGCCATCCCATTTCTTTCATTCCATTGATCAAACTGGAATCATTCTATGGCTCTGCCTCATCAAAATTCAGGACAAAGATTAAGCTGCATTCATTTTACATGTGATGTATAGCACAATAATTGGCCATTTGCTTGCCCTAGGTTTTCACAAAATTACTTCTTGCAAACCAGATAGAGAAATCCTACATTTTACCCCATGTGAGAAATTCTTATCTCAACCTCGTTATCTCACCCTGCGTTCAAATGTTCTTTTTTAACACTGGTTGTATAGGACGTCACGTAATTTCGTCACTAAGCGCACACGTCACAATGACGTCAAAACGTTTTAAATCAAAATGGCGGATGCCGCGATTTTATCATTTTTCTAGGTAAATAGTATAAAAATCAATCTTCGCTGCATTAAGGTGAGCAAGAAAAAGAATCCAGCATTCGTGTCAGGTATGGATAGACAAATCTGTCCCTCGGCGAGCCTCGTGATGCCAAAATGTGACCCTCGGGACAGATTTGTCTATCCATACCTGACACTCATGTAAGATTCTTATATTATCAGTGTATATTTTAAGTGGCAGGTGACCTTTGGACAATTGCTTAATTTTGTTTGTCATTCATGCCCCCAAAAATTAAATTGTATGAAAATTGCAGGCATGTTAACCTTTATTTTTAGCTCACCTGAGTTGTAGGCTACCGATGTGATCTTATAGGATAGGCAGGTACCTGACGTCCATCCGTCGTCATCTACCATTTTCAAACTGCTTGGCCAATCAAAGCCAAATGTTATATTAAGCATCTATAGGAAGGGGGAACCAATATGTACATAAATAATTCAGGTTACCTGACCAAGATGGCTGCCATGCCCATATATGGTAAAAACAATTAAAAAATCTTGTGTTCGGGAACCGCTGGTCCGATTTCAAACAAACTTGGCATGTAGCATTGGTGACTAGAGCACTACAGTGTATGCATAAATCATGACCATGTGATGACCATGAAATGTTTTTTTTTTTTTTTTTTTTTTAATTCAGTTTTACGTCCCTTTCAATATTATTTCAGCTCACATGAGATGGGCCAATCATTAGGTGGGCAAAAAAGGGAGAACCCGAGAAAAAAACACCTGGCAAACCCGCAAGCAGAACTTGGCTTGTCTCACATGTGGCCAGTGTGGGGCTCTAACCCACACCAGACACAGGGGTGAGATGATCGAGTGATTAAGAAATAGCACTCTTAACCGCTCAGCCACGGGGGCTGCTTTAAATCTTTTACAGCAATGTCAACATAGGTCGATTCACATTCATGTGCTTTGGAATGGGGAAAACTGTTAAATTGTCATTTGAAGGGAGAAATTTGCAGGATTGGGCAAATTGATTCTGAAAAAAGGGCCCCAATTGGACCCCAGAGGTTGGTCTGCCCCTCCTGGGGCAATAAGCATGTATATTACTATAATATTCAAACATCTCCTCCTCTGAAACCGTTTGGGCAGTCAAATGAAGCATCTATAGGAAAGGGAAACCAATGTGTACATCAATAATCCAGGTCACATGACCAAGATTACTGCCTTGCCCATATACGTAGTAAAAATCCTTCAGAAATCTTCTCCAAACATTTTCTTCTCTGGAACCAATGGACCAATGTGATCGTGGCATTAGCATCTGGTTCTAAGGTACTGCAATGTATATACAGTGTGTTCATAAGTCATGGCCCTGTTTTTTGTGTTGTTTCTTTGTGTGTGTGTGTGTGTGTGTGTTTTTTGTTTTTTTTTTTTTTTTTATTCAGTTTTACATCCCTTATTTCAGCTCATATGAGATGGGCCAATTAGTAGGTGGGATGGCCCTGTGTTGATCTTAAGCTAGCATAGGTGGCCTATGCATATGTTAAAATGTCATTTGAAGGGAAAAACTTGCAGGAAAAAGGCAAATACTGTAGACAGAATGTTAATGATTCTGAAAATAATTTGACATCAGGGGTTCAACTTCCCCCTCCCAAGGGCTTTATACTTGTTAATAACCATAATATTCAAACATGTTTATTGAGATGTAAATCAGATTTGAGGTGAGGGTTTACAGGTGCATTGGTCCTGTGGTTTAAAATACAAAACCTTATTATTAGCTCACCTAAGCCAGGCTCTCAAGGTGAGCTGATACTTTTCCCAGGATCTGTCGTCCATCTGTCCTTCCCATCTGTCCTTCGGTTTCTATACCTATTTAGTATGCAGCAATGTTATGTGATGCTCATATAATGCTACTGGCTTTGTATTTGATGCCAAATTATTGATGAGTTCAACAACAGACATTTTCTTATGCAGGCTTAGATATCTTGAAGTAAAAATATCTTGAAGTAGTAACCCACCTGTAATTATGCCCCCAACTTCGAAGAAGTTGAAGGGGCATATTGGTTTGGGTCTGTCCATCCAGTCTGTCTGTCTGTCCGTCCGTTCAGTCCTGTCCAGTGCATGATCTATGCTTAGCACTCGGTCAGGAACCGTTAGAGGTAGGATCTTGAAATTTTGTGTGTTTTGCATGAGAGTTATTTCCCTTTTTAATTCATGATAAAGTGAATAGAAAGTGGTTACTCCAACATTTGAATACCAATTTTCTTGAACTTGTGTGTTTTGCATGAGAGTTATTTCCCTTTTCAATTCATGATAAAGTGAATAGAAAGTGGTTACCTTGTGTGCACAACTCCTACAGTTGAATACCAATTCTCTTGAAACTTTACAGATGTTGTGACCATGCTTTGAAGATGTGTTACAATATAATGTGGTTTGGATATAATTCTCAGATTAATTTTTGTCACTTTTTTTGCAATTTGAACTTGGTCATTTTTTGTGCATTTTGACAATGAAAGTGACTCCTACAGTTTCATATCAATTCTTTTAAAACTTTACATGTGCTATGGACATGGTCTGAAGATATGCATGTGGTTTGGATATAATCCTCAGATTATTTTTTGTCATTTTTTTCACAGTTTGAACTTAAGTAATTTTTTGGGTGTTTTAGTGAATGGATATAGGGTACCTTTGGTGTGCAACTCCTCCTACAATTTAATACCTATATTATACTTTGGAAACTTAACAGATATTGCGACCATGCTTTGAAGATATGCATGTGGTTTGGATATTCTCCTCAGATTAATTTTTAACCCTTACCGCGCGTCAAAATATTTTACCGATTGGGTGCTCACCGCTGACAAAGTCGGAGCCATTTTGTGATTTTCTACTGTTAGTGTTTAAACCCATATAACTTCTTTCACAAACAAGCTACATTGAAAAACCAAATAAGAGATCGAAAGGCCATTGAATTATCTCAAATAAACCAAAAATTATAAATGGATGTCTGTGAATAATACTTGTAGCAATGACACAACAAGTCAACTTCGCCGAAAAAAAATCAAAATTTCCATTTCAAATCTGTTACGAAAGCTAATTTCGTACGAAAAAAGATGATGACGGGAGATATTTCCAATTCAATTTACCTTATTCATATCCTCTGACATCCAAAACACAAGAAATCCTTGTCAAAGTCATTATTTTGAAGTAATATTCAACTTTTTATCACCCCCGTATCGGCAATATTTCCTGTGTCCACCATTGCAAATTCATGAATGAAATCCAAAACGAAAGTAATATTTTATTGATTTCATTCCGCATAACAAAAAATTCCATTATATGTTCCGTATAAACCTTACATATGCTCAGTACAGGCCTATTGAGGAAGTCTGTATTATAAAATGGGTCCTCCCATTGTATTCCACGGTCAGACTCGATCGAAAACGAAAGTAGGGAGAAAAACGACTTCAGTTGTTTGCCGCGTTGATAGACCTTACATTCGGGTACGACTTTAGTCGTTCACGGCGCGGCAAGGGTTAATACTATTTTTGCAATTAGAACTTAGTCATTTTTCGGACATTTTCCCAATGAAAGTGAGGTACCTGTTGGGGGCTTAGTGTTTCATAAACACATTTTCTAGTTTTAAAATTGTTGCCATACTACTTTTTACACATTATACAGTATTTAGCTTTAAAACAGGCATAATATGAGTATATATTTTATTATAATATGAGTATATATTTGGTAATAAAAGATTTTATTCAGACATAGGACTTCTGTGACTTTCTTCCTCAAACCAAACATTGTAATTCATTTATGATTGTTCTGCTACACTTCAGCCTCATTATAACGTGCCTCATTATAACATACATGTGATGAGTTTGAAAGTGGCATCAGGGAGATTTTTCTTTCATTTCAGGGAGATTTTTGAAAAATGTATAGAATATATATAGGAAAATTCTTGGTTCATTTCAGGGAGGTTTTGAAATTTTCTTGAAAAAAGGGGGTATTAGATAAATTTTAGATCATTTTATTGCTCATTTCCTGGAGTCTCCCTGATGATGAGGGAGGTATCACATGTATGCATTATGTGGTGCAGTTTTCATTATAACATGGCCCCCAAATTGATAACTTTGTATGTCTATAGTAAGTAAACCATTCCAGAACCTTATTTTTGACAAGACAGTCAAAACTGATGCAGCAACTCACCCAGTCTTTGTGCTTGTTTTGTTGCTGTCTACATCCCTATTAACAGCTATGGTCATGTTGCAATACCATTAATTTTATGGGCCTTTAGTCTAATGGATTTGCTTCACTATCAAAAGAATTCAGGTTCGATGCCTGTCATGTTGGTGACTAATGTTCATTCTGACACAATAAAGGCAAAGCGCCCATTGCATTGGTTGTAAACATCACAGGATTCTGCTTTGGGCACCAGCCTATGGGGCCGTGAGAAAAAGATTGTCAATTCGGACCTTTTACATTCGTCAATTTGGACCTTTTACCTTGGTAAATTTGGACCGTTTCCATTGGTCAATTCGGACCTTTTCATTATGACTGTATTTTCCATAAAAATGTGTTCAGTTAAAAAAGTGAGCCATCCAAACATCTAGAATGAGACTTCAATCCTAACATTGGCTGTACTATCTGCTGCATAATTTCAACAGACTACATGTACTTGTTGCTTTCACATCTGCTGTAAGCAGGCTTGACAGCTTTCTGGCCGTGCTCTATGATGGTCTCGCGATGTAGACAGACACACATCCTCGAAGATGACCAAAGAATGACTCCGCTGGCTGATTAACATGGTCACAAAATGCATTAGTGGTTTGTGTTGGCTAATGCCATTCACCAGATGATTGTGTGTTACAAAACAAAGTACCCATAAGAAATATATGGGCTGCCTTTGACAACAGACAAAGCTTACTGACTACGGACTGATCATCTGATTACTGGTCAATCGCTCAGGTCTCAGCCTGCTCAGGAAAAGTGGTTTAAGTCAAACGGCCCATATACACAAACCTTAGTTGTTTACTTTGGTGGCTATACTTTCAAGCGCATTTTGAGTGTCATGACATCCTAATGTCAAGTAACGTCCCGACACGATCATAGCTGTTGAATGCGACACTGAGCTTCACTTGAAATCAATAAATCTATCAATCAATCAACAAAACAAAGTATTTCACTCACAAATACTGCATGAAATAATGGCATGGGTATTACAATGAATTTTTAGCTCACCTGAGCCGAAGGCTCACAAGGTGAGCTTATAGTATAGTAGTCGAGCCGTCTTCCGTCGTCGTCGTCAACATTTTCAAACGACTTCTGCTCTGAAGCTGCCAGGCCGAATCTTTTCATATTTCACAGATAGCATCTACAGATGGGGGTTACGAATATTTGGGTTTCTTATTTCGATCGGATAAGAACTCTGGTTGCTATGGCAACTTATGCTTCCCATAGACTTATAATAATGGGGAAAAGTGAAAATTGCCTATTTTTGCTGTCTTGTTTGAGATATTTGAATTTTGTTTTTGCAGAAATGTTTATTGAGTAGTCCTCTACGTTTCATGTGACTTTTGTCCTAATCCTTCATTTTGATTGGTTGCAGGGGCCCCATTATAGGGCAAAATTTCGAAAAACATTCAAAAATCTTCTTCTCAGAAACTGTCAAGGGGATGAAGCCTATACTTTGTATACATGTTCCTCCTGACAGTGGCCTCTACATAATTTGTGTTTTTTATTCCAGGCGGATAAGAACTCTGGTTGCTATGGCAACTTAAAGTTTCCATAGACTTATAATGGGAAAAGTGGAAATCGGCTATTTTTCCGCTAAAATTGCAGACACTTGAATTTTGTTTTTGCAGAAATATTTATTGAGTAGTGTTTAACGTTTTTTGCAAGTTTTGTCCTAATCCTTTATTTTGATAAGTTGCTGGGGCCCAATAAAGGGCAAAATTTTGAAAAAAAAAAAAAAAAAAAAAAAAAAAAAAAAAACATTCAAAAATCTTCTCCTCAGAAACTGTCAAGTGGATGAATCCTGTACTTTGTATACTACATAATTTGTGTTTTTTATTCCAGTCGGATAAGAACTCTGGTTGCTATGGTAACTTTAAGTTTCCATAGACTTATAATGGGAAAAGTTGAAATTAGCTATTTTTTGAAAACTATTGCAGCCTGAGATCTGAAAAGTGGTAGATGCAAACAACTAATGGATTAGATGAAGGTATAAGATTAATTTAGGTCAAGGTCATCTCTTGACCTTGGCCGGTCTGTCGTCCATACACACTTTTCAAAAGATTTTTTTCTCTGAAACCACTTGGCCAATCAAAGCCAAATTTTATATGAAGCATCTATAGGAAGTGGGAACCAATGTGTATATAAATAATCCAGGTCACATGACCAAGATGGCCGCCATGCCCATATATGGTAAAAACCATTAAAATATCTTCTTCTCCAGAACCGGTGAACCGATTTCAACGAAATTTTGCATGAAGTATGGATGACTCAAGTACTACAATGTATATATAAAACATGACCCTGTGGTGACCTTGACCTATTTTATGCCAAGGTCAACATAGGTCGTCAATGCATTTGAATGGGAAAAACTTTTAAAATGTCATTTTAAATGAAAGTTTTGCAGGAAATGGGCAGTAGGACTGAAATTTAATGATTCTGAAAAAAAAAATGGACCCCAGGAGCCCATCTGCTTTTAAAATGTTATTTTTTGAAAACTATTGCAGCCTGACAACTGAAAAGTGATAGATGCAAACAACTGATAGAGTAGATGAAGGTATGTGATTAATGTAGGTAAAGGTCGATTTTTGAAACATAGGCAAACATGGAAACATGGGAAAAAGTGACAACTAGGTCTCGGGTAAGCATTTACAGGACCAATGATCCTATGGAAACCATTGCAGCCATAGGCCTGAAACTTGACCAAGATGACCGTCATACCCATATATGGAAAAAAAACAACACTTTGTCAAGTGACTGTACTTGTTGACTCTCAGGTGAGCGATCGTTGCCCTTGGGCTACTTGTTATTTCAGTGATTTGAAGGCATAGGCAGACCTTTCAGTGATTTGAAGGCATAGGCAGACCTTCTATCTTGAATTGATTCAAGCATTAGCTGATTCGGACCTTATTTTGATTGACATTTAGTCAATTTGGACCTTAACCAGATTCTGACATTGTCTAATCGGATTCAGACCTTGGTTACTTCAGACCCTATTTAAAAAAATTTATTGGTCAGTTCAGACCTCGATTTTGCGGCCTCCGCATTAACCCGTGGCTGAGGTCCAAATTAACCAAGATCCGAATTAGCCAAGGTCCGAATTGTCCAGGTGCCGATGCAATGAATATACATATTTGCTGTAAGAGGGAATGCTTTACTGACACTGTTAAAGACCTGATGACATCCAGTTTAACTTGACTATAGCTGCTTGACTAATTGCATGTAATGTATACTGCAGGTGAAAGTTGGCATTTCTAACTTGGCTAGGTTTTTTTTTTCAGACAGAATATTTAATATGAAAGATGATCAAGCCATTCTGCTTTCCATCTGCTTCACTCACAGTTAAGCCAGCCTGTTAATACTAATTTGTAATGCCTTTATTTATAACAAATGGTTTGATTCTAGTTGTGGCCAGGCAGAAATAATGCACCAGTCAGTTGTAACCACTGCCCCCCTCCCACCTAGGGGGAAGGGTGGGGGATAGCAGAGCTAAAGTTTGGGGCAATTACGTTTTGATTGCCACATTGGTGCAGGGGATCTGACCGGGCTTTAACATTTAGAATTTTTACCCCAGTGGGATTTTCTATTATGAGGGGTGGGGCAAAGTGCAGAGTTGTGACCTCAAGCTGTCCCCGTAGGATGGGGCGTATAGTGGGGCACTGAAAAGTAAAACATCATTATCATTGTCTTTCCCCGTAGGTGGGGGTGGGGCAGTGGTCACAAATGACTGGTGCATAATGTGATCATCTAAAGCCTGTTTCACTGCTGTATTCACATTTAGCTATAAACAATTTGCAGACACACATAGGCAATTCATTTAGACCCAAGCAGGATGTAAACAGTCATAAGTTGACAAGGGCATTAAATTGTGACCACTATGCAATCTTTCCTTTGAGGTTCTATATCAGTGATTATTTTCTGGGGACATTGCGAGAGATTTGCAACTTGTTTTTTATGGCAAAAATCTCATTAAAATTGGCTAAATGATAGTAAAATCACACCAGTTTAGGTTGGATGATATTTTGGAGCCAGAATAACCCCTGCTATACTAAGCCACTTAACACAGCTTGGGGTCGGAGGAGCGATTGCCACTTAACACAGCTTCGGTTTCAGGAAGGGGTGCTGGGTGGCCTATTGGTAGAGTGTCAGACTCCAAATCGAGAGGTCCTCGGTTTGAATCCCACTTGTACTGCATTGTGTCCTTGAACAAGACACTTTATCCCCTCAGTACTTGTTAATACCTAGGATGCTCTGGTTTTGTCCCAACATGGCTGCGAAATTGTTGACTGGGATGTTAAGTCTCACACATACAAACTAACAAAGCTTGGTACATGGTATTCTGCAAATCCATTTTGATAGAAATTAGAAGTAGAAGCCTTTGTTTTTATCACATTAGGCACAACAACTTCTACAACTACACCTTCTCCTGGTAAGTTCCTACAATTGTCCCTATTTAGGCTTTTGAATTAAAGCTTATGATCAATGTGGGTAACGGGCCCTAATACCTGCTTAATGCTTTTATTATTTTCCCTGTTTGTGTCAAAAATCTTATTAACCTCTCCCTTTTCCATTAACAGAACCTTAAAGGACTCCTTTAAGGACTCCAAAGGAGTCATGTCCATCCTGAGGACATGCAGCATTGATTGTATTGAATAAGATGCAGAAAATCTCATCTAGAAGTGATGGATGTCTGTAATAATATGAGCCGCCTCGTGGGAAAACCAACAATGTGGTTTCCAAACAGGTCTGACCCAAACCGACCTGTGCAGTCACAGAAGATGGCTAGAGGCTTGAAATTTTGGATTTAGAAACAAGAGGAATTGTACTATCCGAGTAGCGAAAACAAAGGCGCTGATCAGCTTCGCGGTTACCGCGAAGCTGATCTGCGTCTTTGTTTTCGCCTATGCAGATTGTTGGTTTTCCCACGAGGCAGCTCATATATTTGAAGTTTTGATAAGAGCAATTGAATCCTCTTACAAATTGTGATAGAAAAATGAAATAGAGCATCATCACACATCACAGGATATACTGGGCCAAAATTTACTAAATTGGCATGACATGGCCAGACCTTATTCTGAATAAATGTAAATTGAAGTGGGATTGACATTCAGTTCTAAATGGTTTGACAATACCTTCTGTACATGATGGGTAGGCAGAAAAGCAGCTCTGGTCACCTAACCCCACATCTTTTAAATTCTGGTTGTCATGATGGCGTATGTTTTGGATTCTGGTAGAAGCAAGGTAGGGTCTCTCTTCTAGTTGAAAATGTCATACAATTAAGGTCTTGACATGGTTTACATTGCTTTTCAAGAAAAAATCATAAACCAAAGTGTGACCTTACCATGGTTTGTTGCTCTGGACAAACTGACTTCTATATGAGGATGACCATAATTGTAAATATGCCAGACGACCAGATGCCTTTCTGCTGACCCACCATGAAGTAGTGTTATTTCATTCCTGTTAAAATCTTTTATTATTAAAAGACTAGCTTCTTTAACAGCTTCTTTGTTGCCTAGACATTTCTGGATATGTCATGTACTAACTAACGTTTTCTGAAGACAAGGCAGGACAGGACAGAAGACAACGGGACAGACAGACCGACAGACAGACTGACTTAGATCAGCTGGCTAACCTGCACTCCGATACACTTCGTGACCTAGCTCCTCTCCCGTGACAGCTTAGCATAGGTTGCCTTTAAACTATGGTCGAACACATTATGGATTTCGTAAGGAGCTTATAGCTGCTTTATTTGGTGATAATTGTTAGAATTTTTGTTATGTTTTGTTAGAAAATGCATAAATCTTTTAGTAAACATCTGGTTAGCCTGCAGAATTTCAATAAATTTGCAAAAAGCAATCGATTTTCTACTTTTTTGTCTCATATTTTACAGTAGTCTCCCCTTATCTATTTATAGACGTATGTGATATTTTCAACAGAAAACATGAAGTATTTTATGAACCTGCGTCATTTTACATCTGGAATATATATAAATTAAGTCCTATCATTCAGAAAAGATATAACATAACATAATTTTCAATTTCTTTGGAGTCTTCGATGATTTTTCATTTTCGACTAAGGGCTCAACAGAAGTCATTTCCGTCGGTATGGAGAGGTCTAACGGAATACCGATGGAAATATTCCGTCTAAGACTGACTGACCGATGACTGAGTGATAGACAGACAGGCAGGACAGGGCAGGGCAAGGCAGGGCAGGGCAGGGTTGTTTAAACAATGCAGTCTGATGGGAATATTCTTAAGCTGTCAGGAGCAGTATGATTATGTTTTCCTACTTATTTAAATGGCAGAACTCCAAGTTGAGTCAGATTAACATGGTGTCAGAATATTTAGGTACTTATTACAGTGCATGTATTAAGATGAACCCAGCTAATGCACTCATGCTTAAAACTATCAAGTGTATAACTGACCCAGTTATTAGGCTTACAGGTACACATGGATCATGGTTACCTCCGGTTGGCATTCACTTCATGTTGCTGAGCCCCTTGATTTGTTTCACAAGGTTATTTTGCTTGAGGAAAAATACAACTATAGTGCAATTTTCTAAACCTACTTGGATTTTATCGAGTCCTCAAATTTTGAACATAAAAGTTCTAATCAAAGTATCAGTGTGCAAGTTTCGAATACTGGGCATGAGCAAAATCTAGTGACAGTTTTCACTGTTGTTATAGTCAGCTAGTGAAAGGTCTGTTCCGAAATGTATTTTAACATCAAAAGGCGTCACTGTTATGGTCTCTTCATTGTGACTATATTTGAACTAACATTTTTTTTTATATATATTTGCTTTGCACAGAGCCCCCTGGTAAGTAATACCGCTGTATTTATGTTAACCAGAAATTTAATTTCTTTGATTTGCTCTTTGTTCCTATGTTGCTCATCTGATTGATATAATGAGCCTGTGTGTGAGAAAACAAACATTTTGGGTTCCCCACCAGGTCTGACACAAACTGGCCTGTACAGTCATAGAAGACGGCTAGAAGCTTCATTTTTCAGATTTAGATAGTATATAGAGGAATTGTACTATCCGTGTAGCGAAAACAAAGGCGCTGATCAGCTTCGCAGTTACCGTGAAGCTGATCTGCGTCTTTGTTTTCGCATATGCCGATTGTTGGTTTTCTCAAGCGGCGGCTCATAATTATGTATGATTGTTTCCACTGAAGACTTTTTATCGTAAACTTAAGTTGTCTTAATTATGTATGACTCCATCCTTTGTGTATTTCTATAACCATCCCTGACTTTGTTGCTATATATATATATATATATATATATATATATATATATATATATATATATATATAGCTTTACCAACACAAGCGTACTCTCTTTTAACTGTGTGCAATATATCTACACCGGCATTTTGCATTTCATCCTTCTGCTGGTGTTAAAAAGACAAAAGTTGTAATGCATTCATTTACCAAATTTTTGTGCTTTCTGAGACTTAAGTGATATTTTTATGTTGACAATGGGCCAAAAATTATTAAAAAATAAGTTTGTTTGCCATCTCCCTACCTACTCACCAAAATGGTGCCTACTCAAAAATTTGTATTGCCCTTTCAGAACAGCCTACCTACCTTCCCAACTTTTCTAGATAGGGTAGGGGGAGTTATGAAATCCAAAAGTGCTGGTGTAGATATACTACAGTGAATAGGTCAATTGGTAGCATGTGTAATTCATAATGAAACAGATCCACAATCAATCCTCAGGTCTGGCACAATTATTTCATTAAGATTTGGTCATGAAATTTATTTGTATGGCCATTCTGCCTCTAAAGTCCAATTCGCATGCGCCAAAAATGCACGCATGTAAATATACTCTGATGTGCAAATTTTACTCGGGGTAAGCAAATGGCGCATGCGAACGCAAATACACACCAGAGTATATTTACATATGGGTAAATTTACTCATGGGTCTGACCAGATGCAAATTTTATTTTTACAAATAC
The DNA here is from genome assembly GCA_964017185.1 of Rugalucina vietnamica. Lineage (NCBI taxonomy): Eukaryota > Metazoa > Mollusca > Bivalvia > Lucinida > Lucinidae > Rugalucina > Rugalucina vietnamica. The sequence continues at coordinate 52,581,745 of OZ024880.1, read as the reverse complement.
ACACATATAAATTTACTATTTTGTCCCATGCGAATGCAAAGTAAAATTTACCCATGAGTATTTTTATTTGAAGTCAATATTCTGCTTTTAGTTAACAAATTTTCACATTTTTGTTCATAACTGATTATATGACAGTTGCTGAAACTGTGGACATTGTTGCTAAATAAGGGTTTATTGCCGTTCATCACATTTTAGATCATATGGAGTGCAAACAGGCACACTATTTCTTCATCATTCTTGGTGAGGTTTCTTGGGGCATTTTAACAGTATTTCCTTGTGAAAGGACGATAAAAGGGAATTGTATAACTGCTAAGGTTATGCCTGACCATTACATGATTCTCTTCTGCTGCCAAAGTCTACAAGAACACCTTGAAGCAGCCTCTCCAGGACCTTGTTTGCAAATACAGAAAACTTAAATGAACAGGTTTTAATCCAGAAATGATAAATTTACATACAAAAATACTCCTGGTGATAAAACCCATGCAAAACGCAATTTAAATTTACTCACAGGTTGATTTGCACACCGGAGTATATTTACACACCGGAGTATATTTACACGCATGTATTTTTTGGGCATGGAATTAAAAGTTCTCCTGATTTGAGAAGTGCATTGTCAGCTTGAGTGAGTGGTGAAAGAAAAATAGAATCCATCATGGGTGGTCAGTGGAGATAGGAAAATCTCATCCCGAGGGTCCATCCGTTCTAGTGGGAAACGAGGCTCGCCGAGTTTCCCACTGGAACGATGGACCTGCGGGTTGAGATTTTCCTTTCTCCACTGAACACCACTGATGGATTCTTTTTCTTACATACCCCGATTAGGCCTAAATTCATTTTACCGGTAAAGTAACCTGGTACCGTGCTTTAACTCTGATGACGTAGTGTTTGTTACGGATATGACGTCAAATGTAAATAAATCGTTGTCAAAGTCAAAAGAGATGCAGTTTGGATTTCTTTTTCGTTGAAAACGAGCGTGAATCAACATTATACCCAATGAATTTGCACCAATTTAGTCTAGTTTTGTTGAACATTATTGCTGATAGCAGCTGCTTTGGGCTAGAAACGATCGAATTTAGTCGCGTGCTTTTCTTATCTTGTATGAGCAACCAAGCCAGCAGTGTAAGATCGATTTATCTACCACCACTAAAATGCCGGAATTTTTCTATCTTTATGATAGAGGTATGTAAGAAATGTGCAATACATAGTACATGGGAGGTTTGAGGTTTGCCCAGGAACAGTGTTGCTAGGATAACTGGCAATTCCGATATTACAATCACACCAACTCAAACAAATCATTAAAACAATTCTTAGGTACTGTAAAACAATGTCCTCAGTTATGAACTGGCAGTATATAGCTCTTTCTGAAAATTGGGTCTTATCCACAATTAATAACTTGGGTAGATTAAGCATGCAATTTCCTAACACTTTGTAAAACAAATCTAGCTCACTACATGTACTTTTGCTCACCTGAGCCTTTAGGCAGACAAGGTTAGCTTACTCTGGTGTCTGTCTCTTGTACATTTGTTATCAATGTTCAGTTATTTCCAGTTATAGCCATATTTTATGTAGATCTTCCATTTGAAAATTTTGTTCAAGATATCTAGATAATTTGCCTTTAAGGCAGCCATTTTAGTGATTGTTCAAAAATATTTTCCAGAATTTGTGGACAGATGTACATGAAACTTGGCTTGTTGAGATTCAGGACTCATGAAATTTGTTCAGCATTAATGATGATGTTAGGAAGACTGAATTTCAAAAGTTCATTTTGGAAACTCATATTTTACATGGGAGAAAAAAGAGAAAAAAAATATTTTGTTCTTAGTAATTTATGTTGGATATATGACCACCATGGCCTGGATGATCAAATGGTAAAATAGCAGTTACACATTAGCGTATAAGTGAAACACGCACCGTGCGTGTTAAAAAAATTGCAGAATTCCAGATACGCCAGATGCATGTCGGAAACACATTCAAAACGTGCTATGTGCGCATTGGGTACGCTTGGTGTATGTCCACTGCACGTCTTTGTACGTCACTAACAGTAGGTGTGCGTTTGGGTTAAAAAAAATTTAAACATGCTTAAAAATTTCTAGAATCTCAGTGTGTCTTGGGGGGTGTCTTATACGTTTCGAGTAAGTTCCATGCACGTTGAATACACTTTGAATTCTTATGGCGCATGATTTAGGCACGCCAATGTACGCTACATGCATGGTCTGATTTTAAGAAATATTGCTGCAGTAACGTGCCCCAAGCATTATGAGACGCGTGTCTAGCATTTGATGCACGCCTGTAGCACATACTTAGCATGTCTTGGACGTAACACAAACATACTCCAAAACTTTGAGAATTTTTATAGGTCAGGCACACGCCTCAGTAACGCGCTTATGTGTGACTGCTAAAGTGAATTAAAGGAACAAATTAATTTTTATATGTCTAAAATCTTCAGCGTGTTGAGATTTTTCATACTCCTGTTGCACGTTTGGGTTTATACGCTACCGTGTGACTGCTGTTTAAAACTCCTATAAAATATTTTTCTACTTAAAAGCAGTGAATGAACTGCAATGACAGGTAGTGAGCCCAAATTTTCAAATAATGCAGGCAACATGACCCCCTTAATTGGCAGCCATATTCACAGAGTCAAAAGTCAAGATAATTCCACAGCATTTGAAACTCCATAGACATCAATGTATTTTTATGATTACAAAAAGATGTGGTCAAGATATTCTTTTTTTTTATTCTCAATTGAAGGAAGACTTTTCTTTTGTTTTAATAATTATATGCATATTAAATTAAACTTTGTTCTTGTTTCAGAACCACCCTGTGATGATATTGTGTGCTGGATTATTGTTATAGTGTATGTGTGTGTCAGCATTGCTATCATAGTAATCTGTAAGTATTTCAGGGGGTGGGGTGGGGGGGCTGATATTAATTTTAATATTTACTTTTACTATTTGTTTAACTTAAACTGATAATTTAGTAATGTAACACTAATAACACCCCCACACTTGGTTTTCATATGAACTAATAGATGTGATTTTGTCAATACATGTACTAGTAATAAACCAAGGTATTAGAAATGTTGCTAGCGCTTAAAAATTTACTGTATCTATGTACTCTAAAATGACATGAGAAATTATACTGTATTTGTTAGGTTGGTAATTTTCAGTTGATTAACCTGTTAATTTGAAACAAATTTAATGCAAGAAGTCATAATATGTTGATGATTCTATAATTGAGCCGCATCATGAGAAAACTGGATTTTTGCCTATGCAAAAACAAAGGCGCAGATCTGCTGCTGATCAGCGCCTTTGTTTTCACTACATGGATAGTACAATTCCTCTTCTTCCTAAATCTGAAATTTCAGGCTTCTACCCATCTTCTGTTACTGTACAGGTCGGTGGTTGGAAACCCTGAAGACCGGTTTTCTAGTGTTGCGGCTCAATTTATAGTGTGTTTTTTTTTTTTATTTCAGACTTTGTATGCAAGCATCCGTTTGAATTATGGGACAAGAGTTTCAACCTTGCAATCATTTTGCCAGCCTGTGTACTTACAGTAATAGCCATCATTGTGACAGTTGTTGTAAGCCTTGTTGTAGGTGAGTTAGAGATATTTTCATTAAGTATACCAATAATTAGAGTGTGACTATGTGTCAGTTCTCCATAAGTCCTCTGGTTATGTGAGCCAGGGAAATTTTATTTCTTCGCTCAGACTGTGGATGCATACATGTGATACATCTGAGAAGCCAAATAGGAAGATTTACTTTTCGAAATATGATGAATGATAAATCAAAGAAGGCAATTCTTGATTTCAAATAGGGAGATGTGAAATCTGAAATAGGGAGAGGCGGCCCCCTTGGCCAAGCGGTTAAGAGCGCTGTTTCTCAATCACTTGATCATCTCACCGCTGTGTCTGGTGTGGGTTCGAGCCCCGCCACATGTGAGACAAGCCAAGTTCTGTTTGTGGGTGTGTCAGGTGCTTTTTCTCTGGGTTCTCCCGATTTCGCCCCACCTACTGATTGGCCTGTCTCGTATGAGCTGAAATAATCTTGAAAAGGACATAAAACTGATTTTAAAAAAAAATGTATAAGTTATATAGGGAAACTTATAATTTCAAATAGGAAGATTTGCTGAAAAATAGGGAGATTTCTCTGAAATAGGGAGATATCACATGTATGAGTGGATGCCCTGTAATATGGTCAACAGCATGCAGGACACACACTGTGTGAACACATGTATCATCAAAGTCTGGCCGCAGATGATTTTCGGTTAAACTTATTTTGGTACATTAGAAAACAGGAAGAAGAAGAAAAGGAACTACCAAAAGACACATTAAAAACTTGCTGGCCAGGAGAATGCACATGCATTTTGGGCTCACTGGAGACATAGACTGAAAGGTCAGCTTATAGAATTGGACCAAACTGGTGTGCATTTGTGCATCTGTCTGTCAACAAACGCAAACCGCAATATTGTGAAGACGAGAAGGCTGATTCAAATCAACATTAATGAAAAACACCCTTTTTTTTGTTCCAGAAAAAGACTGTTCTGTTGGAGCTTGTTTGGTGGGACCATTGATAGTGTCGATAATCGAGTCATGGGTCCATGTTGTAGTGATTGTCATTCATATCAAGTGCTGGTGCTGTGCTTGCTGTGGACCATGGAAAGGTGAGTTCTTTATTTTTTTTTTTTATTTGAGCCATGATGCAAGAAAAGTGGTCTTCAGGGTTTCCGATCAGATCTGTCACAAACCCGCCCATACAGTCACAGAAGCAGGCAACAAGCCTAACATTTCAGATTTAGAAAGAAGAGACATTGTACTGTACAAGGGACAAAAACAAAGGTGATGATCAGCTTTGCAGTTACTGCACTGCCGATCTGCTCCTTTGTTTCAGCCTATGCATGTTGCTGGTTTTCTAATGTGGCAGCTCATCTTTATTCCTTTTTTTGTTTCAGTTTCTTATACTTTCACACAAACATCATTGTAATTTATCATATACAGTATTGCACAAAAAGTACACAGTTTTCCAGCAGATGCATTTACTAAATGTTAGCGGAGTAACACTTTTTTTCCAAAGTGAGGATTAATTATCAGTTTTAAGCTTAATACTTTTATTGCTTTTGTTGGTTGCAATTTCAATTTTGTCAGTGTGGTTTAATTTAAACTAACAATTTGTGTGGCCTTATTATAGCTTAAAGTACGTTATATTAATTTCATATAGACATTCAGTTTAAGTTGTTGTTTTTTACTGTCTACTAAACATACTTATATACATGTAATTCATTCTTCTTTTTTCCACTTTTTAATTTCTATTCTTTCATTCTGCTTGCTTTGCCAAAGCTTTTTTTAAACACCACAGATTAAAAATGTTAAAAAACGTGAAAAGTGAAAAAATCCATTATGCATATCAACCGGTCAGATACTGGAAAAGTAATGAAGGCCTGTAGCCATATGCTAACAGCAGTGTTCGCCAAATATCAGTGGACCGCTGGTAATGACCAAAGAAAAAAAATCTCTTTGGGCTGAACGCAGGACACACTGTGACTGACATCATTTTTGGTCGAATTGGCCCAAAATGTCCCGAAACTGACCGATTTTGTTATTTTTTTCTATTCAGTTCTTAAATGCTGCAAAATATTTGCAATCATTTGATCGCTCGAAGCTTTGCCGATTGCCGATTTACAAAGATTTTCATTTTTTCCTGGATAAAAGAGGACTTTTTCTATGAATCATGGAAAAGCTTTCCGACAATCATTGATATTCTTGCGAACGAGCATAGATCTTGGGCATGACAACCACTCGTTTTAAGCTTAAAATCTACCAATTTGCTTGGCCCAATATTGATTTGACAAGTTTAAGCTTTTGATAAAAAACTTTCGAAAAATACAGTGAAAAGGGTGATTGAAGGACCCATTACGTGAGACCCTTGGTCCGCAATGACAAGCAAATGGTTTCTTAGGCCTGAGCCATTGTTGCCTTCCAGATGAACTGAGACTCTCTTAGTGACTCAGAGATAGCTGAAATGAGAGAGAAAAACAAACAAACACACTGTACTTTAACTCATTCAACTTGTACCCATGCCATGCACCTTTTTAATCAAGATTATATTGCTGCATGGGTGTTAAATTTGATAAACATTTCAGTGCCTTTCAGAACTTGAGGGTCGAGAACGCGTAAGGGATATTGCATATGTTTTCTGGTCAGACAGAAACTGGTTCAGTGAGACCGAAATTCCGTCTCTGTCTGACCGAGTGTCCTGCAGGTCTCACAAACTTTGGCGAAGACTGCTAACAACAGATTGATACTGAAATACATGTATGTGGAAAGTATTTTACAATAATAACACAAAACATATATGTAGTCCAACCATGAAAAATGCTATATAGGTGTAACCTGATTGAAAAATTACATAATTGAAAACCCTTTCAAGGCTTTGGCTTGGTAAGGCTCTTGTTTTTGGTGATCTTGTTTAGTTTGACTTAACTCACATTACATTACATCAAGAGGATATTTCTGGGAAGTCAGAATTGCACTTTACAGGAATAGTCAGATTAATTGTTAAACTAACATGCTCGGATCCAGAAAATTTTCTCAGGGGGGTCCAAATTCCCAGAAGGGGTCTGACAGAAAATTTCAACATGGCAAAAATTAATAATCTGGCAATTCCAGGGGGGTCCGGACCCCCTGTCCCCCCTCTGGATCCGCCCATGACTAAGATTACACATACACATTATGTGCCTCATAATGGTAGATGGAACAAATGAGCCGCCTCGTGGGAAAACCAACAATGTGGTTTCCGAACAGGGCCGACACAAACCGGCCTGTTCAAGCACAGAAAAGAGCTAGAAGCTTGAAATTTCAGATGTAAGAAGAAGAGGGATTGTACTTTCCCAGTAGCGAAAACAAAGGCGCTGATCAGCTTCGCGGTTACCACGAAGCTGATCTGCGCCTTTGTTTTCGCCTATGCAGATTGTTGGTTTTCCCATGAGGCGGCTCAAATATTAGTACATGTATATCGTAGAGTGCCATTCATTATATTGGGTATTCGTTGTCAGTGATTTCATGTACAAATTTTCCTTCAAATAGGTTTTAAAACCGGGGGCAAAGTTTTATACAATTTAGAACTGATGTTTTGTTGTTGTTTTTTTTTTTTTTTGTTTTTTTTTTAAAAAAACATTGTTTTGTTGTTGCTTTTTTCAGGTGTCTTGACTATCTCATTAGATTTTACATCATGCAGTTTTCATTTTTTTTTTTCATTTGTTTATTCTTATGTAAACCAATTTTGTAGATGACAAAGAGAAGAGAAAAAACGAAAAACCACAAGAGCAAGCAGGTATTATTTAATACAGCTTTTTAGCATGCAAAAGCTGTTAGTTAATTGGCACGTAAAACTTTCTTATAAAATGCATGACAAAGGGGTGTTAAAAAAAATTGACTCTCAGTTGTCAACAATTTCTATATTTTTTTTTGTAAATGTGCCATTTTCTAGCCAATGCTTGCCAATTGCTCTACATAATTTCAATAATGATATTTTGAAATTTATGCAATATTGATAACGTGCAAACATGATTTTGTAACATTTGCAATGTCCATCAGGACGTGTCATAAACACTTCTCTTTAGACCTTGCAAAAAGTATGAATGGAAAATTGTGTTTGATCCCTCTAGTAACACACTTCTGGAAGAAGATGTGGTCATGATAATCCACCACCCCTGTTTGCTGTTTAAAAACAACATTTGTCAGTATATTACTGAAATTTGCTTGCTACTAAGTTATCATCCTTTGAGGACCGAATTATGACTGATTTCATTTGACCAAGATGTTTCTTCATTTTATTAAACTCGTTGTTGTGGAGTGGCTTTAGATTTAAAGATGCAAATAACCATGGAAATGAAAAATAGACCTTGCCTGATTTACTCAAACATTTCAAATGACATAAACACAACTGTTATGGCAGAATGAAACTGGCTGAAGGTTCTTTTCATATTAGTTTTTGAACACCCCTCACAATATAAATAATGTATCCAGAAAATATGAATTTAAGGAAGTTCCACAATGATGTAATAAAGAGTCTGTTACTATGTTTTATTATTATTCTAGAAGAGAAAATGTGAAATATTGAGTCATCAGGAAAACATGTCTGTGTAATGTATACCCCCTTGAACCTCACTTTTATATAGCAAAACTGGGGTATGCAGGGGTATACCTATTTTTTTTATTTTTGCTCCAAAGCATAGATTGTGGGTACTCATTAGAATTATCTCATTGAGACGGTTCTAACATGCACCCACAATCTTTGTTTTGAGCAAAAATAAGAAAAATATGAAAAAAAAAAAAAACATCTGAAAATTTTCAATTTTTGCAACGTCAGAAAAATCTGTATATTACATGGCCGTGTTTTCATAATGAGAGACCCTGTCAACCTGATCTGGGGTCTATTTGCCTGGGCACAGCTAGTAAAGTGTATGATGTTTTCTTGTGGTTTTTTTTTTTTTTTTTGGCCAGCCTACTTGCATTTCAGCCTGCAACCAAGATAAATAGTTGCGTACAGCACTACAGCTGACTGAAATAACTGGGTTTGAAGAATAATTACTTGCTGGTTGAAGCTCAAAAATGCTTCACTGGACTGGGCAGCCCATGTTTAAATGTTGGTTGAGCAAGCTCAAAAACTGCTTTACTGGACTGGGCAGCCCATGTCTAAATATTGGTTGAGCAAGCTCAAAAAACTCCTTCACTGGACTAGGCAGCCCATGTCTAAATGTTGGTTGAGCAACCTCAAAAAATGCTTCACTGGACTGGGCAGCCCATGTCTAAATGTTGGTTGAGCAAGCTCAAAAAATGCTTCACCGGACAGTACTGCACTGCACCTGTGCAGAGGTTTGTTGAGCAAGCTCAAAAACTGCTTCATTGGACTTGGCAGCCCATGTCTAAATGTTGTTTGAGCAAGCTCAAAAACTGCTTCACTGGACTGGGCAGCCCATGTTTAAATAATGTTGGTTGAGCAAGCTAAAAAAATGCTTCACTGGACTGGGCAGCCCATGTCTAAATGTTTGTTGAGCAAGCTCAAAAATGCTTCACTGGACTGGACTGCACTGCATATGTGCAAATGTTGGTTGAGCAAGCTCAAAAACTGCTTCACTGGACTGGGCAGCCCATGTCTAAATGTTGGTTGAGCAAGCTCAAAAACTGCTTCACTGGACTGGGCAGCCCATGTCTAAATGTTGGTTGAGCAAGCTCAAAAATGCTTCACTGGACTGGACTGCACATGTGCAAAATAGGGACATATGGTCCTGTTTTCCAAGTGTACATGTACAGGGTTTAACTATGAGACATGATAGCTCTACATGGCATGCAAGTCCTGGTATGGGCCATATGTTTGTTCCTGCACCTAGTAGACCTTATTATATAACATTGAAGATCTTTTTGAACTTCATATAGTAGATACACTTATTACACTATTTCAATCAAGTTTTAACCTTGTCTGATTTTTACAATTTTCATTTTATTTTCATTTTTAGCTCGACTGCACGAAGTGCATAGAGCTATTGCAGTCACCCCGGTCGTCCACGTTCCCGTTCCCGTTCCCGTGCGTGTTCCCGTGCGCGTTCCCGTGCGCGTGCGCGTCACACTTGCGTTAAAGTTTTCTAGAAGTCCATATCTTGACAACCACTCATCAGAAAGCATTCATACTTGGACCATAGATACCCTGTAGGGTTAGCTTTCATTCCATGGCATCGGGCCCCTGGGTCCAGACCAGGGGGTGGGGCTGGAGGTTAAAATCTAGAACACCTTCAAAAATGGCAATTCTTGTGTTAAAGTTTTCTAGAAGTCCATATCTTGACAACCACTCATCAGAAAGCATTGATACTTGGGCCATTGACACCCTGTAGGGTCGGCTTTCATTCCATGGCATCAGATCCCTGGGTCCATGCCAGGGGGTGGGGCTAGAGTTTAAAATCTAGAACACCATTAATAATAATGGCTTTTCTGTGATATAGTATTCTAGTAGTCTATATCTTGAAATCTTTTTATCAGAGGGCTTTCATACTCGGACCATAGGTACCCTGTAGGGTTGAGTTTCATTTCATGGCATAGGGTCTCTCGGACCATGCCTGGGGGGTGGGGCTGGAGGTTAAAAACTAGAACACTGTAAAAAATAGATGTACTGCTATGTAACTTTTACAAGGAGTCCATATCTTGACAACAACTTATCATAAAGCATTCATACTTCATACACTTTAGGTTCCATGACATGGGACCTCTGGGTCGGAGTCAGGGGGGCGGGACTAGAGGTCAAAATCTAGAACTCCCCGAATTTTTTTTCTTTTTATTTCTTAATAGAAACAACTTAGGAAGATGGTTGGTCGTTCATCTTTTGACTTTGTGACACTGACTTGTGTGTCATGACGGTAAGGGTCGGTTGACCTACTTTCCATGGTTCAGTGATTTTGCCTTATATCTTGACACTCAATTAGTATATTTTCTTACTTCTTTCAGATTATGAGTGAGTACGACCAGGCCTTTGACCCCAATATACTTATAGGTCACTGTGACCTAATTTCACAGTTCAGTGATTTTGCCTTATATCTTGACACTCAATTAGTATATTTTCATACTTTTTTCAGATTATGATTGAGTATGACCAGACCTTTGACCCCAATATACTTATAGGTCACTGTGACCTACTTTCACGGTTCAGTGATTTTGCCTTATATCTCGGTTCTCAAATGGTTTATGAACAAACTTCTTTCAAAGTATGTTTGCATATGACAAGACCTTTGACCCTGAATTAGTCCTAGGTCAATGTGACCTAATTTCACGGTTCAGTGATTTTGCCTTATATCTTGACACTCAATTAGTATATTTTCATACTTTTTTCAGATTATGAGTGAGTATGACCAGACCTTTGACCCCAATATACTTATAGGTCACTGTGACCTAATTTCACGGTTCAGTGATTTTGCCTTATAACTCGGTACTCAAATGGTTTATGAACAAACTTCTTTCAAAGTATGCTTGCGTATGACAAGACCTTTGACCCTGAAGTAGTCTTAGGTCACTGTGACCTAGTTTCACGGTTCAGTGATTTTGCCTTACATCTTGACACTCAATTGGAATATTTTCAATTTTTTTCAGATTATGAGTGATTATGACCAGACCTTTGACCCCAATATACTTATAGGTCACTATGACCTAATTTCACGGTTCAGTGACTTTGCCTTATATCTCGGCACTCAAGTAGTTTATGAACAAACTTCTTTGACACTATGTTTGCGTATGACAAGACCTTTGACCCTAAAGTAGTCCTAGGTCAATATGACCTTATTTCACGGTTCAGTGATTTTTCTTTATATCTCGGCACTCAATTGGTATATGAACATACTTCTTTCACGATATGTATGAGTATGACAAGACCTTTGACCGTAAAGTATTCCTGGGTCACTGTGACCTAATTTCATGGTTCAGTGATTTTGCCTTATATCCCGACACTCAGTTGGTATTTTTTCATACTTCTTTCTGATTATGAATGAGTATGACCAGACCTTTAACCCAAACATACTTATAGGTCACTATGACCTAATTTCATGGTTCAGTGATTTTGCTTTATATCTCAACACTGAATGGGTATATGATCATATTTCTTTCACATTATGAGTAAGTATCACTAGACCTTTGAGGCTTTGACCCTGAAATACTTATAGGTCAGTGTGACCTTATTTCACGGTTCAGTGATTTTGCCTTGTGTCTTGGCACTGAGTTGGTATGTGAACACACTTCTTTCACAATATGAGTGAGACCTTTAAATCTTAGGTAGTTATAGTTAACTTTCATGGTTCAGTGATTTTGCCTTATCGCATCAAGGCAAAAAGATGTATGAGCATAATGCTTTGGGTTACCGGTCGGTTTGGCCTAATGTTTGACAAAGGTCAGAAGCAGTCGAGCACGCTGTCCTGCGACAGCTCTTATTTGAACTGCATTTAGCAACAGCAAAAATCTGATAAAATGCCATATTTTTTAATAAATCAGAGTGTAGTTGTGATGTCCTATTTGATTTAATATTTCTAGATCAGACGAATGGATATCCTAGTAAAGATCATACAGTTACAGCTATGTGAGGACAGAAACAATTTTTTTACAGGTGTTAGTTTATTGTGAAACAACTGAGAAGAACCACAACAAGTCAGCAACTCTTGTAAAGCATCTGATCTTTATTACATGTAACAAGTGCAACTCCCCATCCTTTTTATTTAGTGAAGCCCATGATAGTTTTATAAAAGCAAATGTTATAGCCTCAAAAAATATTATTTTCTTTTTTTTTTTTTTTTTTTTTTTTTTTCGGAAATCTACAAATCTACACTAGTAGGCTTATATAGATCAATATAAATTTTGGTGGGTTTGTTAATAAGTTCATTGCTATCCAGATTTTGTAGAAACTTGGAACTTATATCTGAGCCGTGTCATGAGAAAACCTTCAATGGGATGGGGTCTCTGAACTATCACAGAAAAACAGCTAGAAGTTTGAAAAAGCAGATTTAAGAAAAGTGATTTTACTATCCTTTAAGTAAAAATGGTGCTGATAAGTTACTGCACAGCTGATCTGCCTCTTTTTTTTGGCATATGCAAAAATCTACTGTTCTCAAGATGTGGCTCGTAATCATGCATATAGACTGGTCAAAATAAGTTAAGCCCCATGTCAATTTCTCCATAGCCATAATGCTAAACTGCATGAGTTTAACTGTTTATATAAAAAGTTTCAAAAACCAGTGAAAAGCTTACCCAATCCAAGTTAAGACATCAATATTTTAAGCATCATTACACAAAGTTTAAAGTTGAAATAAAGATTGTCTTTTGATGTGTGCTTCATTATCAGAGAGTGTCCAGATTTTTGCCAATTTTACTATAGGAATAATAGGGAGCTTTTTGTGACGTCTACTGAAACATATGTCACTCTATAGAAAACTTGCTGATGATAGAATAAAAATCAATCCATCTTTAGAAGAATAGTTCATTCTTAATTACTGAAAAATGCATGCAGTCAAAACAAATTTGGAGGTTTTTGCATTAAGTCAAGTCTATGAAAAAATTTCACATGGGACTTAACATATTTTGACCAGTTTATAATAAGCACCCTTGATTGGTGTTAGTTAATGGTGAAGAGTTATTGTTTTTTTTTTTGTTTTTTTGTTTTTGTTTTTGTTTTTTTTTTTGGGGGGGGGGGATGTTTTTGTTTTCGCATTATGCTCCCTCAGTGGCCTGTGATATAAAGGATAAAGAGATATTTTACGCCTTGGTCCTAATGCCATATTTTCTATGTCTTTTTCGATCAATGATAACAAGCATATTCTCAGATTATATTATCAGGTTTTTGTGAAACTTAATGAAATTTTTAACTCTTTTACATGTAACGCTCTCTTTTTCTTTAATTTGCATAATACATAAATAATTATTCCACAAGCCTGAAAGTACCCTGGAATATCAATATAATGATTTATTTGAATTGATGTTTTACGTCCCAGTCAACAGCAATGGTCATGTTGGGACGTTGCCTCCATTTTATGTGACTTTTACCAAACATTAGGATGTCATGACCTGCAGAATGTGCTTCATAAATATAACCATCCCTGGAGGCACAAGCAGCTCATCTATTTCTCCTAGGCCCCAAATGCACAGGGGTCCATATTCCCACCCGACCACCCTTTGAAATGTTTGTATTAATGGAAACTGATCACCCTTTATATAACAGTGTTGCAACCACTTGAGAAACAAGGTTATTTAAAACAAGCTACAGAATGTCAATGAACTCTTTGTTTTGGTTGGTGTCCTAGTCGATTCCGCTTCCATACACTATACACCATTTAGTCACATGGCATGTGAGGTTGCATCAATCTGTGCTGTAATAAATTTAGTTGCATCACAGAGCACCAGATAATTTTTCAAGCAATTGGGTATTTTACTCCACAAAATCATAATTAATTGGGTGAAATCAGAATTCTTGTTCAGAAATTGGGTGACGTTACCCCAAGAAAAAAGATGCAATTGAGTAAAATTGTCAAGTCATTGCAAAAGCCTTCTAAGAATAGAAGGCTTTTGTCAATGACTTGACAATTTTACTCAATTGCAAAACTGGTATCAGATGACTTGGGTACGAGTTGACTCGGGTACGAGTTGACCATGTTCCAGCACAAGACACGTGTGTCTTGTGCGAGACTAGAAAAGACATATGTAGTAATTTTCCCTGCATACTACATGCATATATTAAAGATCATTGAATTTTCACTGAGGATATACATGAATTTCAACCGTAAGGGTCCCTGTGACACATTAAAATTGGGGCGAATTTTCTACTTTCGTTTTAATTATTTTTGCACACGGCTTTGCACACTGCCGGTGTTCTGGTTAAAAGCCGATAAAACCCAGTACCATCAAACCGTAATGGTAATACGAGATACTTTACTTAATACATATTCTAATAGCCGATAACAGGGTGATCCAGTATAGGAAGGCATAATTTAATGATCGTAGGATTTGGTTTTACCTGCGAGGACATTTTTATAAATGCACCGTTTCGATTGTAAACAGCTGATGGATACACTTGGCAGATACTCACAATTGCGTATCAAGAAAATGTCAAGCGTACGTGATACGCAGAGTTTTGAAAATAATTGGGTTTTTGCTTTTACAGTATGAGTAAAATACGCAGATACGCAGCTTATCTGTTGCTCTGGCATCATTGATATATAGAAGTGCTGATGTTGGACAATGAACTATTAATGGAGCTTTATCCTGAAAAACCTGCTTTTATCATATGAAGCATTTAGAGCAACTTTTTTCATATCATATCATATAAGCTCAACCCTTCTTCTTTCTATGCACCAGTCATTTGTATGCACGACCTTCCGGGGCCAGGGATGAGCCGGGTGTTTTACTTTCAGTTTTTAAAGCCCAAATAAAAGCCAGGCACTGCGGGGTCAGATTTATGGTAAAACCCCTGCTAAAAGCCCCGGCCCCATGCATATGGAGGCTGACAATAATGAAAAAATGAGAGAGTAGTTTGTATTTCTGCATCTAACTATTCAAGCACATTCGTAAATTAAATAAGGCCCATAAAAGTAACTACAACTACTATCTGATTTGAATTAATGCTCATGACAGTGTATTGGCGGGAAATTAAAACTCCGTCACATCCACGTCACTGCCGGAACTCATCAGAGGTTAAATCCTGGCACTTTAGCCCCGCTGTGTCTCCACTATCCCCTGCCCTAGGACAGCTGGGGATACAAATGACTGGTGCACTAAACATGCAGCTTTTAGCTTTTCAGACCACTTGGTATTGAGCCTGATATAGAGCCAAAAGACAGGTTGTCATGTGATCTGGCTCTTATATAGATGTGTTTTTTTTTTTTTTTTTTGTTCCCTGCATGAATTATTAATCCAGTGCCTGCAGTTCATGCTGAAAATTATTGCCATATCAGGAGAAGGCATAGATTTATTCCATATCTCAGACACCTCTACTGTTATGAAATTACAACCAGTACTGGCTGTAAAACTGAAGATTTTTAGATGAATAAACATCATGATTAAATGTGCTTGTGTGGTATAGCCCCTTGTATCCCATTTTTATATAGCAAACTGTGGTATTCAGGGGTATACCTATTTGTCTTATTTTGCTCTGAAACATAGATAAACATGTACCCACAACCTATGTTTTGAGCAAAAAAGAAATAAAAAATGTCAAACATACTGAAAATTTTCAAATTTTAAATGTAAGAAAAATGGTGTGTATTGCATGGGTGCGGTTTCATAATGTTTTGCCGAAAACCACTCATTGTGTTTACTCTCACTATGTTAGACTTGATTCATTATAAAAAAATCTGATGGTGCCACACATCTTTGTTAAGGCAAATTACTAAGACATGCCTAATGATGTTTTGTGACCATATTTCTAGCTATATATAGATGATCTTACACAAATGGTCATTTCATATGAAATTTATTAAACTAGCCTTTGGCGAGTTAAATGAATTTCATATGAAATGACTACAAATTTGTTTTATCATATGACTTTTAAAGTAGAATTTTATCACATTCAAAGTGGACACACCTGGAATGAAAATTTACATTGTTGTTAGGACATTGTCAATGGCAAAAGTTCATACACGTGTGGTCATAGCACTTATATTACATGAAGTTATCCACTGGAAAACAGTAATGTCATATGATAAACAAATTTTTACCTTTTAACTAGTTTTAACTTAGATTTTTGTTGTAAGTGGCTTCCATATTTGCATGTGGTAGTAGCTCTTTTAAGGAAAGTGCATGTAGGTCAAACACTTAGGAGCAGGATAGTTTTCTAAAAAGTAAATATTGCTTTAGAAGTATTACATGTATTCTTTAAAACAATTATAATATATTGATGTAGATGAAAGACTTGATGGGTAAATTAAACCACAAGCCATGTCAGGAGAAAACATGTATGAGCAAATTCTGACCCAAGTCAGACACAAAGTAGACTGTATGACCACAGAAGATAGCCAGAGACAAGAAAGTGTTTAACCTTCTAAAACATAGTAGCATGCCCTGCTGATCTGCAGCTTGTTTTTCGTGTATTTGTCTGACATCAGTTGATGACTGTTTTGTTGGACAGTCACGGATGCAATGCTTCAATAATGCCTGCCTTGTATTCTGTTGCTTACAGGACACATATTATCAAACATCCTTAATGATCAAGGTAGTTCTAATCTAAATTGGGAGTGCAAAAACAGTCTACATAATTTTGAATCATCTGTTGTACATTTGTTCTTGGCCTCCTTATACACTTTCAGGTTTTGAAAATGTAGTGTGGCCACCAGGGCCCAGTTGTTCAAAACTAACGACGTCGTTAGTAAACATTTCGTTAAGATTTCAAACATTAATATTACAAATACACTGTTATTTTTTTGTTGAAAAAATGTGAGAATCCTTTGCAGTGCAAAGGATTCTCACATTTTTTCAACAAAAAATAACAGTGTATTTGTTACTTGCTGTTGTTTTACTTGTTGTTAGCTGATATTTGCTTAACAAATTTATGTCTTAACAATATCGTTAAGCTAACGATGCTTTGAACAACTGGGTCCTGGTCCTGAGATAAGAGATAACTTTGTTTTTGGTCATTGGAAAATCATTCATTATATACATTCATTGCTTGGTGACAGTATCCATGTCATATTTTGAATATATGTTTTAATCAGATTTGCTGCCTAAAACAATAGCTTCATGACTGCTTGGTTCTTCCTATTTTTAGCACATATAATATCATATGCAATATTGTATTTATTCAGGGCACAGGGTGCACAAAGGACACACATTTAACAACCACCAAAAATCTAAAATACATTATAAGCCTGATGCTTTATAATAAGTAAAACAACAATAATAGCATTGTCATATGATAAATTGCCATAATTATTTTGTGTTGAAATCCATTATATATAGGCTCTCTTTTTCCTGTAGGCTCTTTAAGAAAATATATGATGTTGTTATTTCAGCAAATCACTAGAGGACTAGGAGACTTAAGTGACCATAGTGGATGAAGTCTAGACTATTCTTTTAAGACAGTTTGTGTTTGATGATATGAAACTATTTCATACATTTGATTTTTTAAAAAATGACATGTTTTGAAAAAGTAACCTCTATACAGTCACCAATGTTTTGCTATGAATGAAAGTTAATTCTTTGGACACTGATATAATGTAATCTGAGAATATGACTGTAATGTGCGAGTGGCAGTCAGGGTGGTTAAGCTGAGGACTAAAGTTACCCCCATTTTAGGGGATACTGTTTTATGATAAGTGGGTCACTTGGGGGCAGTTTGAACTTTAAAGGTCAAGGTCAGAACAAAATTACAAATAAAACTGATAAAATTTGTTATAAAACTAATAAAAAAGGGAAAGGGGTTATAACAGTAAAAATGAATGCTAAAAATTATGAAATTAAATATAAATATGATGGAATAAAATTTATAAAAAAAAAAGATAATCAATCTTGGTAGTCAGAGCATTTACCTTGATCCTTGACCCATAAAGGTCAAAGGTCAAACTGTTCTCAAGTGACTGTACAAACTACTGGTGGTTACAAATTTCGTGGGACCTTTTGCTCAGTTACATTTGTCTTCAGGTTGCTTAGGTCATAACACTGCCATCTTAACTGATATCTGTTAAATGTCGGTTTAAGTTCTTGACTTGATCTTGCAAACAATAAGATCATTCAGTCACCCTTAGTTTTGGGAATGGATTCCAACAGATGATAAGAATGGAATAGTTCATTTATTTACTGACTTAAATGATCTACGAGTGTGATCCAATAAATAATGATACTTTTCCATGATATTATAATAATCCCCTTTTAACTGACTCCAGTTTACTACATACATGTAGGTAGAGCAAGTTTTATCAAATTTACTCAACCAAATTAGTTTCTGTGGTGAATTAATGGCTTCTCATGCAATATCTACGGCCATGATTTGTCATTTGAACAAACATTATAGTGTATAGAAATATTGGAAGGTCACAAATTTGAAGAAATGTTCTCATCCAAGCTTAATATTGCCCGTGTTAACCTTCATGATATTTTGATTCCATCAATTTGGCTCCAGCGTTTGAGATTGATATGTGGTTGCTTAGCACCCACTATCCAATATTGTTGCTTAGCAACAACCATCATATCAGTTCTGACTAAAAGCATATGCAGAAGTTTACTGTTGATAGGCCACATAAACTAAGAGGTCAGGTGTCTGTTTTGTTTCATTAGTTTAATTACCCTGTAATTGGTTAGTTGCTAGGGTTAGTAACACTTTGTTGTTTTATAAATAATGTGTACTCCAACCCCCAATTTCATTGTATGTTTTCTGTTGAAAGTTCCAGCTGTATGATTGGCATACACTACATTGTTCCATTAGTGTATTATCTATCACAAGTTACCTTGGCAACTCATTTTACAGCATGTTAACTATAAAGTGGCCTTGGAACTTAGACTACCATTCTTCTGTTGCTAAGCAACAGCAGGTTGTTATCTAGATATGGATTTTAGATTTTGTATTGTGTGTGCTGTAAATCAAGCAATGTTAACAATACAATCTCATTGAAGCAAGCTTAAACAGAAAAAAAAGTTTCATTCTTCTTTGGATCACCTTCGTATACCATGGGAAAACCTGCTATTTTTATTATGAAAACATAATTAATGGGTTATGATAATCTACGCAGTTTAAGTGCCATTTCATTTAGCTAATTTCTAAGTTCTACTGTCCTTTTAGTTTGTAAGCCAGTTTGTTTGGACACTGTTTAATCTACCCTTAGTTCTTTTCTCAAGTGCAAAACAACAACAAGCAAACAGGTTTTCTCAGGATGAGACTCATATACAGCTTGGTTTCAAAAATAACATACCCCTGCAATGTCGCAAAATAAATTGACCTCTTCATCTTCATTGCATCGATCATTGCTTGAGGACTGCTGACTTGGTTCGAATGAAACATCTACATTTTGTGCATATGTTTGTGTGTGTTAAAATGGTATTAAATTTATATTTATCATGAGCAGTCCGATCGGACAGGAAGCTGTATTTGGCGTATACCAAAATTCTGACAGATTTAAAGTCAAGTTTTCAAGTTTGGGCGATTGGTATGATGTACGTACTGTGACTATTGTCACTTTCGGACCGCGATGCTATTCATAGATATCTATTTTAGATACATTAAAACTTGCACCACATTCGCTTCACATTTTAAGTGCTGAAATAATGATTAAATAGACGCGTATCCTTTCATTACAGGCGTGTGTTAAGGAAGCAAAACTGCTCTTACTGTCCATTTACATCTTACTTTGTTCTCTTGTGCATGGTAGTTGTTTAGTTGGAGTTTCTCTGGGATGATTTTCTTATATAAACCGTCTTGATAAGATGACCAGTTACAGTATTTCAATTAAATATATTCACATACCAACAAATGTCTTTGATTAATACATTATGTTTAAGAAGGTCATGGCATTACTTTAACATTGCCATAGGCATATGCGCATTGCATGGGACACAATTTTATAGAAACTATCTATAAACAATCATTACGATTTACGATTATTACTGCTATTCTCAGATGCAAATTCATAAAATTGGATAACTTTGAAGAGATTTTTTTTGTGCTAAAAACATGCATTTGCAAGGTACTTGTATACAAGGTAGTGGGTACATTAAACTTCCACTTTCTGATTCAGTACTGTTTCGAGTGCGGTGCAAGTTTTAAGATGTCTCAAATAGGTGTCAATGCATAGCATTCAGGTCATAAAATGGCAAAATTCACAGTACGTTCACTATACCAATCACATAAACTTGAAAACTTGACTTTAAATCTGTCAGAATTTTGGTATATGCCAAAGGTAGCTTCCTGTCCAATCGGTCTGCCCATGATCAATATAAAATTGATACCATTTCAACACACATAGCCATATGCACAAAATGTAGAAGTTTCATTCGTACCAGCTTAATAACCCGCAAGCAATGATTGATTCAATAAAGGTGAAGAGGTCAATTTATTTTGCGACATTGCAGGGGTATGTTATTTTTGAAACCGAGCTGTATATCTACTGTTTGGAAATCCGCATGAAAGTATTAATGTCAGTCTGTTTAATAACACACAGCAATGAATCAGATCAGACAGATAAGATTAAAGTCATTTTTTGAGGTGCCACATCAGAAAACCAACAATCTGCATATGCGAAAACAAAGGTGCAGACCAGCTTAGCGGTAACCATGAAGCTGATCAGCACCTTTGTTTTTGCTACACAGATAGTACAATCCCTATTCTTCTTAAATGCAAAATTTCAAGCTTCTAGATTGCTTCTGTGACTGTACAGGCTGGTTTATGTTGGACCTGTTCAAAAACTACATTGTTGGTTTTCTCATGAGGTGGCTCATTTTTCCTAGAAATGGCACTTGGTTTTAAAACAATTTGTTGATTATATTGTTACTTTTGTGTATATACAATATATTGAGCCGCCTCGTGGGAAAACCAACAATGTGGTTTCCGAACAGGTCTGACACAAACCGGGCTGTACAGCTACAGAAGCAGGCTAGAAGCTTGAAATTTTGGAGTTCAGTAGAGGAGGCGTTGTACTATCCGAGTAGCGAAATCAAAGGCGCTGATCAGTTTCGCGGTAACCGCGAAGCTGATCTGAGCCTTTGTTTTCGCCCATGCAGATTGTTGGTTTTCTCATGAGGAGGCTCAATTTTGGAGTTTTATGGCCCAGCTAACAAGAGGTTCATGTCAAAGGAGTTACTCAAAGTACATTTGAGAACTTAATTGTTACTTGAATAGCAACCCATCTTGCAGAAGCTGTTTATTGCAAGACAGTGCATATTTTTCAACAGTAACAAACAGTATTGAATCAGATGAAGTCTCAACAAAATAAGCCTCAGGCAATATAGTGACCATGTTTCAATGAGTGCCTATTGATTATTGTTTTGTTAATGTGTGCAATTTTTTGGTGTCTTTTGGTAAATATTTGTTAAAATGTTTTTCTCTGTCTGTTTCCTTTTTTTCTGTTTCATTTTTTTCAATGGTAAAATGTCTCTTTATCCAAATGTATATCCAGAAAAAAAAACATTCACCATTCTCTCTAATGTTTTTCTTAATACATGTACCAAAATTAAGGTGTGGAGCATTAATTGACAATGCCATTTTTGAGGTATCATAAATGAGGAATTGCAGACAGTATATTTATATAAACCTCTTAAAAATGGCGCATTTACCAAGAGACTGTCTGTGGTTTTGATTCTTTAAGTGTGTAACAGTCACCTCTCTGAATATTTTTTCTATTATTATTTTTTCTTCAGTTTTACGTCCCTTTCAAGATTATTTCAGCTCATATGAGACAGGCCAATCAGAAGGTGGGGCAAAAACAGGAGAACCCCGAGAACAACCACCTGGCACACCCGCAAGCAGAACTTGGCTTGTCTCACATGTGGCCTGTGTGGGGCTTGAACCCACACCAGGCACAGCGGTGAGATGATTTGATGATTAAGTGTGGTAGTGAAATATCAGCGCTCTTAACCTTTTGGCCACAGGGGCTGCCATTTGTCTTTTTAGCTGCAAAGCATCACTGCATTGAAATGACTAGGATATACATTATAGTTAACTTAAAAACCTACTTGTTCATTTTTATGACCCTTTTTTTGTCATCATAATATGCAGAAATAACTAGAATTTTATTTGTAAGACTTTATCTGAAACATTTTTTTTTATTTGTGTGTGCAATGTGAAACAGTGCCATTTGTGTGTGCAATGTGAAACAATCCATTTGTATGTACACAGAGTACTAATGTTTAATATTTTTGATTTGGAATATAATAGACTCACATTGGGCCAGTCCCACAAACTGAGCCAATCCCACAAACTGGACCAGTCCCACAAACTGAGCCAATCTCACAAACTGGGCCACTCCCACAAACTGGACCAATCCCACAAATTGGGCCAGTCCCACAAACTGGGCCAATCATGCAAACTGGACCAGTCCCACAAACTGGACCAATCCCACAAATTGGGCCAGTCCCACAAACTGGGCCAATCATGCAAACTGGACCAGTCCCACAAGCTGAGCCAATCCCACAAACTGGGCCAGTCCCACAAACTGAGCCAATCCCACAAACTGGGCCAGTCCCACAAACTGAGCCAATCTCACAAATTGGGCCAGTCCCACAAACTGGGCCAATCCCACAAACTGGGCCAGTCCCACAAACTGAGCCTATCTCACACACTGGGCCAGTCCCACCAACTGGGCCAATCCCACAAATTGGGCCAGTCCCACAAACTGGGCCAATCCAACAAACTGGGCTAAATTCAGAGCCGATTTCCACAATCTGGACCAATCTAATAAATGTAGGCAAAACATTTCATGCGTTGAAAGATGATGCATTCTTACAACTGACCAGTAGACAGTGCTTTATTTCTCGACAAATCTTGTGCTAGAGCATGTACATTGCCATTCTTACACAAAGTAAACAGAATTCATGCTGCTTAAACTTCAATATCATTTAGCTTTCAAACATTGTACTGTAGAAATCCTGCCTAATGTTTGACTGTGTTAACGGATATTTACACACATTTTTACGCTTGTTGCAAGCTGTAATGATGTTATGCCATCTAATGTCAAGATTCCAATGCTTGATGGGATCGTTGACGTCATAAAAAATCAAAATGGTGTAGAAAGGGTGCAATGTAATGTCAAGCTTATTCGTCCAAGGAAAGAAAATAATAATTGGCCCATTTTGTGGGAATTCAAGATATTTTTGGTCCAGTTTGTGGGATTGGCCCAGTTTGTGGGACTGGCCCAGTTTGTGGGTCTTACATATATGTTTAGGGTTTTTACTGTGTTGTTTGAGGAATGGGAATTATCTTACTGGTCGAAAAAATAAGTTGTCCGCTCTTGTAAAATTGATAGCACTGAACAGTGTGCTAGTTCTTTTCTTCTTTTTTTTTTTTCATTGTTTGTAAGATGTGAAAATATAATGTTATTACTAAATGTGCACATTTGAGAACTGCAAGGAGAAAGGGTGATAATCTTATGCATGCTCCAATTTGAGGGGGAAGAGATGAGGTAAAACCTTCATAATATGAAAGAAAATTTGTTATTATAGATTATTTTACTTTCCTGTATTATAGAGATAGATAATATGAGTGTATCTTGGACATATATGAGATGATACGAGTTAATCATAAACATATGTTTGCTGTTACCTCTTCATTATTAAGATTCTAAATGTATTCTCTCTTTTTTTTCTATGGACCTCCAACATGTACGTGTAGCCTTATCCTTATTTGAATGGCAGTACACTTTAATATATTAATTTATAATGCTACATGTTATTGGAAATGGAGTTCTTTTAGACTGGGTATGATCGCTTGGTCGGTAGTGTGCCAAATTTTACAATCAGGAGCAGACCCAGGATCCTATGTTCAGCACTTGATTTGGCCATGAAAATATTTTTAGGGCAATGCTTCCTCTTCCACTGATTCAAGAGGTCTTAAAAAAGTATTTGTCAGTAAATGATGAAAGTTAGAACTCATTTAAGCCTGGCATCCCTTTTATGGGACATAGGCAAATAGAATAGCCCCAGATGTTACGCCCCAGAATGTGGCATCCCATCTGAGGCTGTTCTGTTTGCTTAGAGAATTTTCAGCGAAAAATTGAATAAATTTAAAAATCACTTCTGACGCCCCTAAAAATGAAAGTGGACTCATCCTAATGTTAGTGATGGGAAAATCCGTACGTCAAATATGGGTTAATGTGAATCTAGTACTGGATTTCTGGGAGACTTATACAGCTTATACAGGATCCATTGACTAGGATAATTGATCACCCCGACATGAAATTATCTGTTGACTATCTGTTGACTTTGAATGTGAAGCAGTCAAACAAAAACAAACAGCTTTCCTTTTAATTGAGATTTTCTTTAGCTCACTTGAGCAAAAGAGCTTATGGTATACCCAAGGTCTGGCGTCCATCAGGCACATATTGTCCACAACTTCAAATTCTTCTCCTCTGAAAACACATGGTCAGAATTGGTCCCATAGGCTTTTCAATGGGAAAATAGTAAACAATGGATTTTTCAGAAAAAGTGACCTGAAAATTTGAAGGTACAGACAGTTTACTGAGTTAATAAAATGTTAGTGTTTAAGGTCAAGGTCATTTGTTACCTTGAAAAAAATTGCATGTGCAAAAGGTCAATTTTCAAAGACCAAAGCTCAGGTGAGGGTTCTCAGGACCATTGATCCTCCGGATATTCTTAAGGAATATACCTAATTTATGTTATTTATAATGGAAGAAGTGGCCTGAACAGTTTCTGAATGAAGCCCGTACTAGTAGAAGGGAGCCAATATCTTTTTTCTTTGTGCCATAAGAAATCCAGTATTTTGGATTTGCCTTGTGAGATTCTGACTTTTATACATCAGTTTTGTATTAACTGAGCCACGTCAAAAGATAACCTATCTGAAGGGATTCAGTGTCTGACAAACACTGACTGTACAGTCTCATAGGAGGGCTTAAAGTCTGAAATTTTGGCTTATTATCATCAGGAAAACATGCCCGTGCAATATATACCCCCTTAAACCCCACTTTTATATAGCAAAACTGGGGTTTGCAGGGGTATACCTATTTTTCTTATTTTTGCTCCAAAACATAGATTGTAGGTACTCGTTAGAACCGCCTCGGCGAGGCGGTTCTAACATGTACCCACAATCTATGTTTTGAGCAAAAATATCAAAAATTTTCTGATGAAATTTTCACTTTTTTAAGCTGAAAAAATTCTCTGTATATTGCACGGGCAAGTTTTCGTAATGTAGTTCGGAAACAGCACTATCTCCTTGTAAAAACAAGAGCACTGATCAGCCACACTGTACTACTGTGTGTCTGATCTGTGCTGTTGTATTCACACAAGCAAATACCAGATTTTCTTGTGAAGTGGCTCATATGTTTTGCCTTGTATTGCCTGTTCCAAAGATCTGTTTTAGTTTTAGATTGTATTTTAGTCATAATTTTGTCTTACAAGTTAATCTTTTATGTAACTGCAACTGTAGAAATAACCATTATTAATATTATACGAGCCCCCATGTGAGAAAACCGGTCTTTGGTGTTTCCGACCTGGTCTTGGTCCTGTACAGTCTCTGAAGATGGTTAGAAGCTTGAAATTTTGGATTTAGGAAGAAGAGATATTGTACTATCAGAGTGGCAAAAACAAAGGTGCATCAGCTGTGCAGTTACTGCACAGCTGATCTGCGCTTTTTTTTTCGCATAGGCAAAAATTTGGTTTTCTCATGAAGCGGCTTATACAATGATATATTATAATTATATTAATAGGACTTTCTTGAATATCGGCAGTTCAAACTCCTGCTAACTTCCTTTGTTTCTATTAATTAATTTAAAAAATGATTATGATGAGATAAAAAAAAACTGTGAAAATGAAAATTTTAAGGGGACTACTAGATGGGAAAATGAAAATAAGGCTTTCCAAATGTGCTCTGTTGTAAATCAATTGGCCTAAAATACCCTTCAGTAGCAAATTTGTGAATATTGTTTTGGTTCTATGTCTTGCATGTAACATCACGAAAACATGCCCATGCAATTAACAGAGATTTTTTGAGCTTTAAAAATTGAAAATTTTTGATATTTTTCTTGTTTTTGCTCAAAACATAGATTGGTTCTAACGAGTACCCACAATCTATGTTTTGGAGCAAAAATAAGAAAAACAGGTATAACCCTGCATACCCCAGGTTTACTTTATAAAAGTGGGGTATAAGGGGGTATTTATTTCATGGGCATGTTTTCCTGATGACATGAAAGGTTTTGATTTTATTGTCCAGATACATGTTAAAGTTGTTCTGGAAATAATTTCATTTAAGGATGTTCGCTGCTAACATTTGACATTTCGGAACTTCCGGTTTTTCTTTTCTTGAATTTCTCGTAAACGGTTGCAGATGTTTTCCTAATATTTTATATTTGGATACATATTGATGATATGCATTGAATGAGCCATGAAAATTGTCAATCTAAGAAACTTCATTTTTTCACCCCATTTTCTGCAACTTTTCAGAAAATTTTAGTTGTCAGTAAAATTTAGGGGGTAGGGTAGATTGAACTTGAATATTACACATCTTTAAATTTATTGCACTAATTCGATATTTATTTTAGCAGCAGTATATGTGTACATGGTCTTCTAAGTCAGTCTTTGTGTCTTCAGTGTGCTGGTTTTAAAATTTTATGTGGTTTTATGAAATGGGCTTTTAGAAACAAAACAGCCAAAGAAAGGCTGAAAATGGCGATTTTCAAGTTGTTGGTTCTCTCTTATATGCTCACTACCCCATATATTTCTTTCTTTTATTCGAACAATATTACCAAGTTCTATGTTGTGTAAAAATACAAGAAAAAGTTTGAATCAACAAACATGAATTTTATACATTTCAAAATATTGATTTTTTCCAACTTTTCAAGTATGGGGGTAGGGTTGAAAAACGAATCATAAAATTTTGTCATCCACTCCAAATTGCAAATTTTTCTATGCTTTTGGTCCAAAATAGTCTGCGTTACGTAAATATTATGACTTTTGAAAGCAGTCTAGGTGTATGTTTGTTCAAGACAGGTATGTTTCAAAGAATTAAAAATTAAATTAATTTTACCAAATTTAAAACATGGTGCTCAGAGGTCTCATTCAGAGGCCTGTAGCTTGAAAAAATGCACACTACCCTATATTTATTTTGTTTTCAAATGTTTTGTGTTGTATTTTGGAATCAAAAAAGTGTGGTTAGAAAAAAAGTTTGAATACTTTTTCATTGGCAGCGAACATCCTTAAGAAAATCCAGATGTAAAAAAAAAAATATAAAAAAAAACTTTTTTGAGAGGCTTCTTTGGCAAAGATTAACTTTATTTTTCCATACATGGGTACTTCAAAACATTATGAAAACTTGCCCATGCAATAAACTGAGAATTTTTGAGCTTTTAAAATTGAAAATTTTCAACCAAAAAAGTTTGACATTTTTCTTCTTTTAAGAAAAATAGGTATACCCCTGTATACCCCCAGTTTTGCTATATAAAAGTAGGGTTCAAGGTGGTATACATTACACATCCATGTTTTTCTGATGTGTATGGGTGAAATTGATCCCCTCCTGAACACCTTTCATGGACAAGGCATGCAAAACTTCAGACAATCAAGTTTAAAATTTTAATGTTATTTGGTTTTATTATACCTGCTTTACTCAGAAATATTTTATCTTGATTATGGAGTGATTTCTCTGATTTGATTGCGTCTTAATTATGTTTATGATTTGAGGCACAGCATGAGAAAACCAACAATGATTATGTTGAAACCAACAATGATTATGTTGGTTTCTGACTCAGTCACAGAATAAGGCTAGAAGCTTGAACTTTGGATTCAAGAAGAAGAGGGACTGTACTACATGTATCTGTGTAGCAAAAATAAAAATGCTCATCAGCTATGCAGCAGTTACTGCACAGCTGATCCCCGCCTTTGGCAACATTTTTTGCATATGTAGATTGTTGGATTTCCGATGCGGTGACCTAGTGTTCTTAGATTATAAGTTGCTCATTTGAAGATGTGAATTTCTTTAATTTATAGTGTGAATCAATAAAATTAAAAAATTTAAGTTCTTCCTATCCTCCTTCCTTTCCTCATTACGAAAACTTGCCCGTTTAAAATAAGGAGATTTTTTCAGCTTTAAAAATTGAAAATTTTCAGCTGAAAAATGTTGGTATTTTTCTTATTTTTGTTCAAAACATAGATCATGGGTACACGCTAGAACCGCTCTAACGAGTACCCACAATCTATGATTTGGAGCAAAAATAAGAAAAATAGGTATACCCCTGCATACCCCAGTGTTGCTAAATAAAAGTGGGGTTCAAGAGGGTATACATTACACGGACATGTTTTCGTGATGTATTTTAGTGGAACTGTATACTCAACCAGTCTGTATGAAGTCCAGAGATTTTTTCAATGTTACTTGAAGTTTTACCAAATATCTTTTATCAATTTTCGGCCTGCCATGGTTCTTCTACCTCATGACAAAAAAGCATTCAAGTGTGTGTGTGCATGGGTGTATAAATTTGTGTGTGTAACCTTGGGTCATTCAGGCTAATTGATAACATCCAAATTGGGAAATAGGAAGAAATTTAATAAATTAAGTTTAATGTTCTCAGCAACATTTATAACATTTTATGGATTAAGTATAATTACATGACTGTATATTCTTATTTCTGCTATGTAGTAGAGCAAAAGGTATAAAAAAAAAAAAAAAAAAAAAAAAAAACATCAATACAATACAGAAATAGAACCAAGAAACAAATACATGTAAGCAAACAAACAGAATGATAGGAAGACAAGCAAACTGAAAAATGAAAAAAAAAACCAAAAAACAAGAACTGTCTGCATTAAAATCAAGCAGTGCTTAGGACAGTTTATATTGAAAATGATCCATTCGCCGACTCACAAACCAGTGGAAAAACACAAGGTTACCAGGCAAATTAAATACAATGTACTGAGTTCAGATATCTGATTTGGCTCATCGCTGACTACGAACCTGGAATGCTCAGAACTAACCCTGGATCAGTAGTGGACCATAAAAAATGAGGTACATATATCTATATTTGTCATAGAAACTATAATCTCAATTAAACTATAATCACAATTAACTGTTAAGAATGGATTCAATTAACTGCGTATATTTGCTGATTAAGAGTGCCTTCATATTAATTCTGCTTTCTAAGGTTGCTATTACAGTATGCAAAATATGGAAGCTTTGTTTATTCATACATTTATTTTTTTTCAGCTATCTTTAATCATATAGTTAAACCTTAGTTAGCTGTTTTCTTTCCTTTCAGTCTCTTATCAAGTTTTGCTCATAGATATTTGGACAGGCAAGCAGTATACAGCTAGTGTTTTCAGATTTCTTGGAAAAATCCTTTTAATGAGTCTATTTGAATGTTCCAGATAGATTTCACACCTTACTGTTCCAAATGTCCAAATATTATGAGAAGTTGTAGTATTTCTTTTTTCCTACATTGTAATACTTTAGAACCCTGGTACGTTTTCACAGTAATGACTATCCTTTATAACA